>SDAV01000014.1:0-600000 GCA_004522025.1 Didymella segeticola | reverse complement strand
GAGAAGTATAGCACCACCATTCTTTACGGTCAAAGCAAGCTTGCGAATATTCACTATGCGCGAGTACTTGCTCAACGATACCCCCAGCTTAATATTTCCGCTATCCACCCTGGTGTCGTGAATACCAACTTGACGAAGACCTTGAAGGAGAACAGTTTGGCAATGCGAATTGTAACCTCAATCTTCTCAGCGATGATTGGTGTTCCTGTGGAAAAGGGCGCAATCAACCAGTTGTGGGCGGCAACAGGTTTAGATGTTGTCTCTGGGGAGTACTATGAGCCAGTTGGTTTAACTAGCCGAGGGTCAAAATGGTCGAGAGATTTAGACCTGGACAGAAAAAGAGCTTGAAAGGAAACTATAGAGTTTTATCTTAAGTCTAGAGTGAGTTTATTTCAAGATCTAGAAGTTAGTAGTTAGGATTAACGTACTTTATGGGCAAATAAATTACTAAGTAAGTAGATTACTTTTGCTAATCCTCTACTAAACTCCTCTTTCTATACTAATTGCGAAGCGAGCATCGAAAGTAAAGCAACTCTAGTTAATCTTTACATACAAAGACATACCTCTAGGTCCTAGTTAGGCGTTAGCTTTGCCCATTTTCTTGAAAATTAGCTAACCTAGCTACAGAGGGTCCTGATGTCAGGCCACAGCTCCAGCCACTACGGCAAGCAAGCCAAAAAAAGGTGTCATGACTCACTTCTACGGGGAGTCGCCGGCTGGAACAGTGCTTATCGTCAGCGCAACCAGCTTGGGCCTGACGTTGTCTAGGTATCTCACACTACTATCCTATACTGTGTGCTTTATTCCTAAGAACTAACCTAGCTATTACTATATCGGACTTTCTCTCGTGTACGACCTTAACAGCATACGGCGTCTAGAGAGGTTTTACAATTGGATAGCTTAAAGACTAGTGTTGGTTGCTTTGATTATCTCTATATAGAGTAAGGCTGATGTTAGGTGTTGGTTGCTGCATCTCTAACTCTGCAGTGCTTGATTACCTGATGTGATCTATTTGCAATTGCTCTCGCTCCCCACCCGCAAGCTTAAGACATATCAGCCCGTACGATTTACACAGTTCCAATATGACTTTATTTGACGAGCTGGCAGAGGAACTTGTGACGACCAGTGGCATGAGTGGGAAGCGAAGATACTCGATGCAAAAGAAGAAATTGCCGCTTTCGTTGCAAGTCGTCGGCCGGGTCGTGGAGCTGAAGTCCTTGATTGGTCCCAGGACTCTTTGAGGTTCTGCCTGCAAGTAATGTACAACGATGGGACTCCGGACGTTATGATTCGATTTCCAGGCCCTGGATACACAACATTTCGAGACGAGAAAATTCGAAATAAGGTTCAAGTCATCCAGTCCCTTCGCGGATCTACATCCATACCAGTACCGCATCTGTTCAGCTGGTGTCTCACTGAAGAAACTCCGCAGCGCCTGGGACTATTTACTAATTCAGAGTTCGTGGAAGGCGTTCATCTTTCTGATATCCTCAAGGACCCTGCTGATCCAAAGCGCCTCCACTTGAACCCTGACGTTGACAAGGAATATTGGACAACATCTACACTCAGATGGCCGACATTATGCTGAAGCTTTACAATGTGGACTTCGATCGGATTGGGGCCATCTCAAAGGACACTTCTTCGAGGTCTTGGTCCGTGACAGGGCGGCCCTAACATATACTATGAATGAGCTAGCCACTACGGCTTTTTTCCCTGTAGAGGACTTTCCTTCCACGACCTTTAAATCCACGAGCGATTACTTCCAGTACCTCATGACCGAGCACAAAAAACACCCTTGGACCCAGCGTAGTATATCTGGGAGTCCAAGAGAAGCTCGGGATCGATACATATCTCGTCTTCTTTACGCAAAGTCATCCGATAGACATTGTCTCAACGATAGTGGCCCTTTTAAACTCTTTTGCGACGACCTCAGACCCCAAAATGTACTGGTGGATCCGGAGAACCTCCGCATGAAGGCTGTGCTTGATCTTGAATTCACAAACGCCATGCCTAGTCAATTTGCTTCCGATGAACCTTGGTGGTTACTGTTGGTCGGACCTGACTCATATCTTCTGCGAGATCGTACCCTTGAAGAGTTTTGAGAGGCTTACGAGCCTCGCTTAGAGCACTTCTTGCAGGTTATGGAATGAGCGGAGGAGGCCAGGGATGGTGCAGGTAGCACACAACGTCTTTCAAAGCTGATGAGAGTCTCGTGGGATACAAAGCATTTCTGGTTCAATTACGCAGCCCGGAAGCCTTTCGATGTCGAAGTCTTCTTTGACAAGTATCTGAACGAAAGCAATTCAGGCATTGGGCCGTTGGAAGAAGACGCACGCGAAGGACTAGAGCCTTTCGTGGAGATGAAGATGAAGCAGCTGCGGACATACAACAACGAATGCTCCAAAGCCCTTTGAGAAGCTTAGAACTGTGTGACGTGTCAGATCTCTTGTTGTGTTGACTCAAAAGGCTAAGGTGTTGCTAGCAATTGAAGAACCACAGGTGTTTCCTGATTGCCAGATCTGGAGTATTTCTGTGCATTTGTGTATGTTACCTAACTTTGCCTCATACACTAATTTCACAGAAGGCCCCATGTAGCAAAAGGTAGGCGTGTTGTCACGCTAGTCCCGACTAGCACATCCATCACCCGCCTGTTGCAAAACACGCTCAACGCCTACGTAGCAAATACCCAAGGTCCTCTAAGACGACATAGAACAAGAGGCAGCAAAAAACATACAACAGCGGGTATTCGCTAGTGGTCACCCACCTAACTACTAATCCGCCGGTACGTTGCTTAAATAGGGCTGAGCGAACGGGAAGCCTTGTTTTCAACGTCCTATGGTCGTATGTGTGGGTCATGGTCTGTTGGTGATTTAAATCCACAATATTCTCTCGTAATGTACATCATCTTCATATCAGCCATCCTTGTAACATGATATTCGATGTAGACCTGCTTGGAGATAAGAACCTATCAATCTGATTTATGGCTCAGCTTATATCACATGCTCAAGGCTCGGCCAGCGAGTCGGCTGTATAACAGCGATAAGCTCTGATTAGATAAGCTGTTGAAGTCTTTTAGATTGCCTTTTACTTCTCGCATGGACGCTGGATCTAGAGATAGGATCCAGGCTGAGAGCTTCAGAGTGCGATGACCGCCCACAAAGCCACGCTGTTGACTACACCGCATGCTATGATAGCGTCCCAGAAGATATTTGGTTACCATGTATCAAATAGATCCAGTTTTTGACGGAATAACTGAAGATACTGATATTATCGCCTTTTCTAACTTCTCGATATTCCTCAGTGCCTTTTCCTTCCACATCATTCTCTTCAATCTATTGTAGACAAGTGTGCTTACCTCTGGGTCCAGCTTAAGACGAGGGTACCTCCGTCGATAACGGTTCTTTCCCTAATGCCACTATCCACGCCAAGTCTGAATATATCTCAAAAGTATCTAGATCCAATTTCAATTTCCTTGCCTGGTTTGGATTACTGTGCTTTCGCATTAGCCCGCCAATCAAACATTGACACACTGAACAGTGTCTGTATGACAACCAGCTTTGTCAGCTACATTAATTTGTGCCTATGATTAACTGTACTTACTACTATAAATGTTGGGGGGTAAAGCAGAGAGTGGTAACAAAAGCGAGTGCTTTATATTGCAACTCCAGTACGTTTAGGGCGTACTCGTCTTCGTTGCCAATCGAGCCAAAGCAGTCAGATGGCTCAAGTCCTGAGTCCATTTGAACATCGCGTACTCTAATCCATTGACGGGATCTACATGTCAGCTGTGGTGTGTATTCATCAAGCAAGTCATGTCTCAGCAGCCGCTTACATAGCCACCATGTATGATACGAACGCCCGGCAAATCAAGAATATCGTTCGAGTGGCCCATGCCTTTGCGAAATACGGTAAACGCGGTATGAGCCCAGAGCATGTTCTCTCAGTAGGTGCTGTAAGCCAAAAAAGGACTAAGCCGTTAAGGCGTTATTGCCAGTCCTCGTACAATCTTCGAAAACAACTAAACTGACACAGGAGCATTAGTGAATTATGCAGACTTTTGTACACATGTTGATTCTAGCCTAGCTTGAAACTCAGATTGATTGCTTCGAAGCATAGTGATTGCCATTTTGGTGGACCGAGTATGTCTGCCGTTTTTGCAAACCGATCCTTCGACTTCATGATATGTAATATGCTGTGCTCGACTCTTCGAACACGGGTACTGTTGCATGCAACCCCGAATTTGTGCGCATTCGAGAATTTTGAACTGAGTTTGAAGCCGTAGCCACGAATAGTGAGACTCAAAACTGAAAAAGGATGGCAACTAGGAGTTTTGGAACCCCAGATCATGTCTCTTTGCGGTAGAGGCCCTTGATCCTGGCCCAAGCGTTGGTCTCGTCGCTTGATTGAACCCTCTGTTCAACTTCCACAAGCTGTCCATCGACGCCTTTGTTTGTGACAGCGTTCTGTTGTTTTCCAAGGTAGTAATCTGAGGTTCCATCAGTGTGAGTCATTGAAACAATGCTGAGGTGCTTACCTGGCATACAAAGCGAGAAGATCACTGGCAGTATGTTCAAAACCACAGCCACCAAGAACAGCGTGCCGTTGACGCGTGTGTAGGCTCTCACAGCACCCTTTCTGATTGGGTCATCCCAGCTATACTCTGCTCGAAGTTTTTTGATGCTACCATAGATAGACTTCAGTGTCTTCTCTGGTACGTCAGGCATCTCTTCTCGCATGTATGGCAGCATCTTGTCTTGCCAAATGGACCCAGCGATGGTGGACCCGACCGATGATGCGAGCGTACTCCATAGCGAGATGATTGCGATGGCTGAAGACAGATCTTCGTGTGGCACTGAAGCCTGTGATCCAACTCGAGCACCGATCACCGTGAAGGCACCGCAGCCCAGCAATAGCTGTGAGACAACAAGTGTAGCCGTGTCTTGGGTACTGTGCACATCAGCAGTCATCAGAATAGCGTTTCCAATAAGCCTAAGGACAGCGCCAACAACCATGAGAGTCTTGTATCGGTGGGAGATGCGGTGGATAATGCCACCGAGTGGGCCGAAGAGGCAGAGCACCAATGTGGTGGTGTTGAGAAAAGTGTTCCAGGCGTAATTCGACCAATCCTTGATGATGTACATATAGGACGAGAAGTAAGTAGCTCGGGTCGAGCTTGCCATCTGGCCACAAACGTTGACGATCAAGGCGCATATGAAGGCTTTGTTTCGGAAGATGCGGCGAGTCATGATGGGCTTGGGTGCGATCATGATCTCGAAGGCTGTAAACAGGCCCAAAACGACGAAGCCAACAACTAGCATGGCTATTATGGAAGGATTGCTCCAACCTCCGTCGGCTTTCTTTGCAAGGTTGAAAGAAAGCAGCACGAGCGCAAAACCGAAGCCGAGAAGAACGAGACCCGCAAGGTCTATTTCAATCAAGCCGCGCCAGGCCAGGTTGAGGTAGTCCTTGCCGGTGTGAACCTTGACACCATCTCTGCGAGCCATACCTGCTTCACCAAAGCTTATGGTACCGAGCTTGTCTGCTCGTCGTTGGACCCCGTAGAGTGTCAATATTGCAGGTATAAGAAGGACTGGCATCATGATCGCAAACATGCCTAGACCCCAGCGCCAACTGTAGAGCGCACCCACTGTCAGCAAATATCCCCTTGCAGTCAGGTAAGTACTACTTACTGATCGGGGATCATGGAATCTGCGATAAAGCCGTTGACGAAGACCGTGATGATGAAAGGACTGCTTAGCAGCCCTCCCCAGAAAGCTCGCCATTCCAACGGCGTGAGATCTGCCACGATGATATCGCCCAGCAAATCCAAACCTGATTTTCCAAACGCCGTAAACGATATGCCGATAGCATAAGCAGCGATGTGATTGCAGGTTGCTGCCACCACGAACCCAATAACATAGAAGATCAGAACGATCAAATAACACGTTGGACGTGAGGTGATATCTGATAGCTTCCCAATGAACGGCTTTGAGATGGCGCGAATAATAGCGGCCGCAGTATCAACAGCGCTGATTTCGGCATGGTGGCCTAGAGATGACGCTGCTATGACCGTAAACTGCGATGTAATACCCTGATCGAGGGCATAACCGAACATTGTCAGACCGATTGAGGCGACAAGCACGTAGAGCAGTAGGCGCCCAGATCTGCCAGAGTGGTAAAGGACATGGCTGAAGCGCTCAACTTTCTTGACGCCGGGAATGTCAGACTCGAGGGGGGCCTTAATTACATCGTCGACGGCTTCATCTTCCGGATGCGTGATCGCATCGTCTTTCCCTTGTACAGTTTCGGGACCAGATGGGGCGCCATCGTGGGGTCGCGTTTGCGGTGCGTTATGTATGGAAGCCATATTGTCGTATAAGCGTCTCAGGCTGTTGAGATCTCAGTCTCGCCGGGGAGGAGATGAGCTTGATTCTGGGCCAAGATGTGACAAGCAATAGACACAGGCCTTTTAAGTATCCGGCTACGAAGGAGGCCCGCCATCTTGTTCAGAGAATTTTCGCTTCTCCCGTTTGGCTTTTGGCCCGTAGTGCTGAGAATGAATGAACATCCGGAATTGCTGCACGCCTGAATTTGGTGAAGAAGCCTTGACGTCGCCGTTGGCTGGAAATCTATGCGATCGACATCTCCTCACCACATGTTTGATCTGATTAGATCAGATCACGGTCTTGGCTGCCGATCGACCCCACTCACACGAGCGCCGGTGTCGCTCAGTCATCTTATCTGATCATCTTTTCGAAGAAAACGACGCCGTCACTAGGAGCTGCCAAATCTGGCTGCTGATAAAGCTCGTACTGGCTCTGTTTTGCGACTGTGAAGGTGTCGGTTCAGAGGCTCGGTCAATACTCGGCTCCACAGACCCGATCGTTGAACGCCACTCCCCACCGCACGTGTTTCACTTCATGTTGAATGTCATCTTGTAGTGGCTAGGCTCAGGCAGAGATGAAAGAATGGAGCCAGAGGTACAGAGGCATTAGCACATACCGGCATGGAAGATGATACCAAGGCAATGGGTTACAGCAATCGTGAGTAATCGTTCAACTGCAGAGGAGCCTGTGGACCTGACCCTTGCTTCTTGTTCAAGAAGCTGCCACTGGAAAAAACCTGGGCTCTGCTCATACCCCTTCGCCCATGCATCTTATTAGAGTGCGTGGACATTGTCAGAAATGTCTGCTCGTACTACTACTGTACGACCGTGGGCTTTCACTGTTGTGGGAAGGTGCATTTTGGCTCTCTCAGCCTTGCGCGACTTGCTGACCAACACAAGCACATGCCCATGCACGCTGGCCTCGGTGGAGTTGACGGCCACCAGTCACGATTCTTCTCAGCCTACTCACGACGTCAATGTGCTGCACCTTTCATGGCGCAGCTTCCATACAGGCGAGGATCACTCACACCAGCCAAGACCATCATCGCAGCTATCTTACTATGGTCAGTCATGCTCAACGCAATGACTGCTGCAGTGCTCTTAAAGCATAGCCTTGCTCGCCCTTCCTAATCTGTCTGTTGCCTCAACCGAACACCTGTAGGATCTTGTCGGACAACTTGTTCACGATGTCTACGGTGTCTTCAGTCAACACAGCATCCGAAGATCGCCATGTATCAAGCACATCAACTTTGATTGCGCAAGCCACTGGAAGCGAGCAAGTACGATTAGACGCTCACTCGTACGAGCGTGTACTGGAGAACGAAGCAGAAGACGAAAATTCAGGGTCTGCTTTGATTGCAACGCAGCTGTTGCCAAAGGACGAAGTAGAATCCGATGACCAGGTGCTCAACCAGACCAAGGTTGGAACCCTAGGCAAAAGCGCCTTCCAATGGTGGTTTATCACACCCCTCGATGTCGTTCTTGCGCTAAGCCCCCAGCTCTTTTTAAGTAAGTCTGCATGCTGCTTGAAGGCGGACTTGCCACGACTAAACATGCGCCAGTCATCGCTGTCTTGTGCCTGTTCCTGAACAACCAACCCAAATCGAGATACGGAGAAGACGTAAAGAGTGTTACTCTGCTGTCTCCAACAATCTTCCCTATCGTCTACGCAGCTATACTCGGCAAGATGCTTCGGCGCGTTGGGCTGTACAAGGCTGAGAGAAGTGCAACAATTGGGGTGAGACCCTGCTCATTATAAGTTGAGCGTCACTGACTCACACAGACAGTTGAGCGTCTGGTAGGGTGCCAATCGCTTTTTTCGAGCTTCGAACGACAATTCGCCTTCAAGCGTGTCGACGTGCTCGGTGCGTCCATTCTGCTGGCGTGGTTTCTGTCTCCGCTCGGAGGTCAGGCCTCGCTGAGGCTTCTGTCTACCAAGCCACTGCTTGTAGACTTCACAGATAGCGTGAAGTACTATCCAGTGGAAGGGTTCGCGCGGCAAACCCATATTTTCAATTCCTATGCCGCCCCAACAACGTGGCCTCTTTGTTCGCCAATGTACATGACCGCCCTTCTCACGTCACCTAAGTATCTCGGTCTGCCTATGGATTTGTTTGACAATGTGAAGATTCCAGATATTCTGGAGCTTCCGAATTACATGGCCCGTTCTAACGACTCTGGATGGCACGTAATCGACCGCGACGCTCAAGTCAAGTACGCTTCTGCATTGGGAATACCAGTTGCTGGTCTACCTGGAACTGGAAACTCATCCTTTAATCTAGTCTCGCATTATTGGGCAGTAAGCTGTGCGGCGTTTGAGTTTGGATACAATTTCAACCATACAGAATTGAGACGGATACCTACCTTTGACATGATCTATAACCTTACTTCTGGGACCGACAACGATACACAGTTTCGTTACCAGAGTCGTTATGTCAATCACGAGATCAAAAATTACACAGGAGTGTATCCGTCAGGAAGGCTGTCAAAAGCAGAATGCTCCACATACCCCTTGTTGGTGGAATCGCACGTACAGTGCCAGGGTCGATCCTGCGAAGTCTTTAAAATGAGGAGACTGCACCGTAAGCCTGACGAAATTATCGGACATTACGAGTCAGCCTCGGCATGGTTTGGCACGATATGCGCGAATATGCCAGGTGCTGATGTGGGCATGCTGCAGGACAATAACACTTCGAGCGAACTTGTAGAGCACTGGATTTTCAACTCCAGTCTGAGCACCTTCCAGTGGGATGAATCGTTCTCATCAGTACAAAAATCAACTGTCGACAAACGCTGGGTCGACGTTGCAGAATTGCGACGCGAAGTATTCAGCCGGCGTCTACAAATTGCAATCAACACTTTTTGGGACGCATCGATCGGAAGCACAGTTCGTCTGGGCAACCTGACCAAAGAGCAAGTTGCAACCTTCGAGGAATCCAGATTCAAATTTACATGGAACACAACAGAGCTCCGCGGTACTCGATGCGCGGGCGAGCAGTACGTCTGCCAGCTCTGGTTCGCCGTTAGCACTATCGCGATATCGCTGTTGCTTTCTACGGCGGGGATTGCTTCCCTGGTATTGGGGGTGCTCATCAAGGCGCCAGACACACTTGGCTTTGTGTCGACGTCTGCTCGCGACAATCCGTATGTGACCACTCATGTCGCATCTCATCTTGATGGACTCGCGGCAGCTAGAGAGCTTCAAGATGTGCGTATCAGGATTGGTGACGTCAATGGTACGGGTGACATTGGTCATGTTGCCTTTGCATCGATGGATACAGAGCCAAAGAGGGTGTCGCGGAAGAGGCTGTACGATTGAGAACTTCAAGTATGCGCTGCACCTGTATTTATTTTCAAGTAGATGTTTTCTTCCTCTTGGTCGGAGCCCACTAAACATCGAATCAAATCAATCCTTGATCCTGACGAGTCCCCGCAGATACATTGCCTGTGGCAGCTACGAGTAGGCACGCAGCCACCTCCGTGACCGAACCTGACTTGTGGCGCATGGTGTTCTTTCCCTTGACAGACTCCTTCTCTAGGGCACAGAGTCACTGACGGTACCGGCTTTTGTCATTCGCGATAATTTCGCGCGAGTGATTGGTAGAACGCTGTGTGATAATTTCCCTTTCCGACTCTCATTACATTACTGCGACACCTGGCGCAAGTTCTAGAAATGACCAGAGCCATTTCCATACATTGGTTTTCTCATGTACATGTCGCTCAATGGCAGCGTCCGAATGATAAGCGTCTCAGACATATTGCCCATCGAAATGTAATCTGTTACCAGATTAGGTTGTGTCCTTGTCAATTTTAGCAAGCATGCACGCATACACCGTGTGGAAAAGCTTCCTGACATATTGATTCTAAGCACAAATTGATGCGCTGTTGAGATACGCTTCCTACACATACTGTCTAGTGCCTCTATCCAAAGTTCCAGCCTAAGATCTAATCAAGTCTGCGGTCCGAGCTTGACAAGCACACTGCGTTAATGACTGTGACCTTTGTGCACAGCCTTGCTCCGAAATGGCGTGACATGTTGGAGGTGCATAGTAGTTGAGCAGGTTATTGTTTCTAGGCAGTAACCCTGCTGGAAGCCAACAATCCTGCGGCATGCTCTAGGCTGAAAAGTACCCCTGTCTGTCTGGGCTGCACCACTCAGCCGCGTGGCTGCTCGGAAAGAACTCGTAATTTCAAGAGTTACACGATTGAAATGCCTGCATATCTCCACTGTGTGATCCTCTCATCTTCATTACGGATCGAACACGACCTGCAATCGCAACCGGACGTGCGATGACCATCACGCGCCGAGCAGCTAGAGGGAGTATGAGGTGTGATGATCGTACACGGGCCAATGATTGTGAAGAGACGATCCTCCACGAGACGGAGGACTAGCGGGTTTGACGCAGTTGACAACATCCAGATTTGATCACCAGCTCGCGTGTCTATCGGTACGATGCCTAAGGTATCTGCACCACATGACACTGCGCGACCTCCACCAAACTTGACAACCGAGCTGTAGAAATGATCAAGGGTCGAATTACAGTTGGGAGGGTTGTTGAGCTTCTCATAGTAGGGCGCTAGCAGATCGACGGCTTCGAGGTCCCATGCTTCAACGCCAGGCGAAAGAGTTGTGAAAACGTTGAAGCGGGTACGACGTGGAGGACAATGCACTAAGGTAGAAGGGAATTGCCTGTTAGATGGTAATCGAAACAGGTGCTGGAATGCGAGCATGATATCAGCACCCTCTCTGCGCTGCTCGCCTGATACTGCCCACGCAATCTCCTTTTGATCATCTTGGACAAATGTGATCGTGTCCAGAAAAAATCCCTCAGCGTTCAGAAAAACAGCTTTCGATGAGTGAATACCAAAGATTATAGGTTTCCTAAGCTTTTGCTCATTCTGAAGTATGTTTCTGTGCCGTTCTAAGAGATAGTTTCGCAGTTCGGGCAACGGCGACAGAGTATTGATATTAGTAAAATCTGGAACCCATGATGGCTTCGTACGCCAAGGCGAGCGAGGAGTTGAAAAGATGTGGAGAGTGTTCGTAGATCGAATACAATACAAGGCTGCCTCAGTGAACACTTCTGCAACTGACTTCGAATAGTCAGCACGCGGTAGCTCCAGACCAACTTCCACTGTGGCCATGCCTAATACTGCAAATATCTTGTCCCGCGGGTCAAATGCAGCGCAGGCTCGTGTAGCTGACAACAGATAGGTCAGATTGGCGCCGTCGTGTCTGATGCCCCGTCCCAAACGTAGTACGGGGGGTAACCTAGGACTAATGGCAGGATCAAATTCCCTATCCGTCCTAAGAAGGTCGCTGCTCGGGCGCATTGAGATGTCTTCCCAGCCTAACACGTGAGGTCCAAAGTGCACCACGACTGACTGTCCCATGATCACCTCTTGTACGACCCAGATGCGCTGAAACCATGGGTATCTGAACAACCTGAGCAATGTCTGCCGGAGATGTGCAAGGGCTTCAACCAACAGGATGATTTCCACTGCGCCCCGCCACATCACGCCCGTTTCATCCAGTTCGAGGCGCCTTTCTTTCGATTTCAAAGATTTAATGAATCTGAACAACATGTCGTATTCATCTTTGAGGTTCCAAGGCGGATTTCCAATGAAAACAAGGACCCGTTGTGCTTGTCTGTAGATGGCAGTCATCACCTGAACTTGCTCTGAGCGTTCCAAGGTATTCTTCTGGTCTATACATATTAAATCCACCCACAATAACCTTGTGGATTGTTTGTCTCTGAATTTTCTGAGCATGGCGTCGCAGTTGCTCGTAATCTTCAACACGCCTTGTCTTGACTTGATGAAAAGGTTGCCGCTATGCTTTGTGACCCCACGTTTATCTGCCCAGGTGTAAGAGACTGCCTCGTAGACGAGCGTGTCACCTAGACGACCATGGATGAGTTCGCCTACAAGATCGTCCCGATCGTTACTCGCGGGTAGTAGTTGCAAGAGTCGAATCTCGTCGCTGAACTGGAATGGTTTATGAAGGTCTGAGAGCGCGATATTGAGTGAGCCACAACTAAGGCAACACTCGACCTGCTGGCGATTCCAAAGTTGGAGATCGCGATGCCGTCCGTGGCAGCCTAGTCTATCTGTCATGCTGATTTGGCCCAGGCGTGTCGCTGTCTCCTCAAACGCGAGAAATTATGCTCGAGTTTGGTGCACCGACCGAAACGGGTGGCACTGGAGTAACCATCTATGTTGCTGATCGTACATGGAGCATTCTATGCCCGATATTCGTTCTATGCCCGATATTCGTTCAAGCAGAGGCCTCGACGACGGGTTCTTCGATGCAATTGTGGTGGATGAATTCGGGAAGAAAGGAAGGACATTACATGGGATGATGCATTGCTTGAGATTCTCGACGCAATGGTTAAATAATGTGAGTACCTGATCTAACCCGGAAAGTCGAACTCGCTCCTTTTGCGATGGAGACCGGTGAGCTGACAACGATGCGCGAACACTCACCGCCCCACTGCGCACCTAGAAAGGCAGACCAATTAGGTCGAACTACGACATTGTTATGTCTGAAGCAAGGTTGAATAAACACGGAAACGCAGCACTGCTGCAGAGATGCCTTGCGCACAGATAGTCCAGCATTATTTTGACACTGAGAGTTCCCGCAGTCACCAGGTTCTGGAGCTGTCGCGCGAGCAGTGTAGCCTACTCAGGTATGACACCGCGACGAGGACCGTTGTCGCAAAATGAATCTTGATTTCCACCTGCGCAGCTCCATGTTGTGGCGAGCGAGCTGAGAAGATCGATCGTGCAGCATTGCAGTCGGTGGCCGATCAAGCCCAGCCGCCAGTGAGGTCGGACGTCCAATCGACTTTCACAGGAAGACACTTGAAATCCAACACATACGGAATACCTACACAACTGCTGCAGATGCCCAATTTCTGGTAAGGAGACCACGTGCAATTAACAGTAGGGCAAGACTACGAGTTTTGACCTGTCAACAGAATCCTGCTATGACAACGACAGACAAAGCACTTACTGTGTCTGCCTCAGGGCGAGTGCCATTGTGATACCTGACTGGACGAATTCCATTACCATAGGCAAACTGCGAGACAACGAGCGTCATTTCAGGATCATCGTACGATAACAATCCTCATTCTTGAAACCAATTCCATTTCAATTGGCCCAAAGCCTCAGAAACTGGAATGACAAGAGCAGCAGACATGACCTTTCCGAGCGCACCGGCCACAGTGAGCAGAGTGAAACCATCACCAAGCATTTGCGAACCTCGGACGTAGACGTATAACAACCACTTCTTGAATATCTTGCTCTTGCATTGTAATCCGCAAGTCTCTTCTCAATCCGCTGCATGAGATCAAGCGTACGCACATCAGCAGTGCCAGGTGTGTTGTCTGTGTAGTTAGTAAGGGCGGTAGGAGTAGGGGTTGATAGAATCGCCGTTGCAATGCAATACCGAAGGGCCTTGTGTAGTATTGGGCGCGCTCAAATGCTGATCCTGGACGGTTACGCGCATTTATTAGCGGGTGTCTCTGCTTATTATACCTTCCAGCACATCCACCAGCCAAGATGACTTCAAGACAACCGCTATCGTTGATCTTTCTTCCAATCCGACGATCAAAAGATGAAACACGCACTGTACTAGTCAACAGCTTCGCCGTCAAGAACTAGCTGCTAACTTAAAGCCAATCTTTCGAAAACAAAAGCAAAGAGAAGGGCAGTGCATGAATCAGTAAATTTGCACAGCCAAAAAATATCTCCGCTCCCAGAATCGAACTAGGGACCTTTCGATAACAATGAAGCTATTACAGTCGAACGTGATAAACCAACTACACCAAGCGGAGTTTGTGCGACCGAGGGCGCGCTTGTGTCTGATTTGACTGATAAGATATCTGCCCCATTACAAAATCCATATTCCCGGTTGTTGAGGCGTAAGCGGAAAAGACGCTGAAGTCGGTGCTCCAAGCTGCACCCTGAATAATTTCCAACCCCGCTGCGTTCAGCTCTTATCGATTAACTCTCTCGCTCCCCACCAAACAACTTCCTACCTCCCACCTGCCCTGCACCACAGCCACATTAAGCACCACAATGAGCACCCCCGCCGACGACGAGTGGGAATACGAATACTCCCCCACCGAGACAGAATCCTTCTACATCCCCCTCGACCTCTCCAACCTCCCCCGGACGCAGAAACACACCGATACGGGGCGGCGAACGGGCCATCCAACGCTGTTGAAGAGTAGACTGCGGGCTTTGAATGCGCAGCGTGCTCCTACTGCTACGACTACCACCGCCAATGACGACGCAGAAGAGGGAGGAGGGGGAGGAGGAGGAGGAGGGGAAGCGAAGATATTGGGGGAGGTGCAGATTATCGGTTTACACACGGAGAATCCGCTCGTGGTGTTTAATGGACAACTATTGAGTGTGCAGTGGGCGGCGACGATTGGGACGGATTTACATTTCGCAAGGCCGGATGAGACAACCACAGGGATAGAGACAGACACACAGCGAGAGGAGGAGCCGCTAAGGAAACTACCCCATGTAGATCTCCTAGGCACGAGTAGCGCGAAACTAGTCGCTAGACTGGGGCGATTGAGGCCGCGGGATGAGGTGATCGAGGCGGTGGTGGATCAAAGACAGGCTGAGGGGGAGAAGGAAGGAGCCGAAGATACTTCGTCAACAACACCACCGAGCAGCTTTCTCGCGCGATTAAATGAGCTCAAGACTAAGAGGGGGGAGATGCGTCTCGCTGTTGAACAGTCGGAGGGTGGGACGAGGGTTGTGAGGGAGGCTGTGGATGTGGAGATGGGGGGTACTTGAAGCTACGTACGAGCAGAGCAGAGCAGAGCAGAGCAGGATTTACATCACCGACTCAGCGTGAGTGTGTTTGAGGGGTCAAGTGAGGGCGAGACTATGCAGAGCTGAAGTAGTGCAGGGTAAGACTTGGCCTCTCGCTGGGCTGAGAGATGCGGTGAGAGGTCTGGGATGGTGAAGTGGGGAGCATAGCATCGTTGGTCTGTGAGAAAGGTGTGCGCATTTTTCACACGTGCTGCCTCGAAACCATACCTCGATGCAGTCGATGCAGTCGACCACGAGTCTGGAGCCGTGCAGAAGTAGCTGGCCGTGTCCTGGTATTCCAGCACGCATCTCATGACCTCTTGAGGGGGTCAGCGTGGCTGGGGAGTCAGCCAATATGTGAAGCAGGATCGAAGAAAGGTCACAGATGAGCTGAGTCCAGAAATTGGTAGTTAGACAAGAGTGGAAAGCTACAAACTCGCACGCTAGCATGATGCGCCGGTCTTCTCTTCCTTCTGTAATTATACACACTGACAATCATGCCCCTCTGATATTTTATTTTCACTGCTTCGCGCGCTTCTCCTTGTCGCTCGTCGT
The DNA here is from genome assembly GCA_004522025.1 of Didymella segeticola. Classification (NCBI taxonomy): domain Eukaryota; kingdom Fungi; phylum Ascomycota; class Dothideomycetes; order Pleosporales; family Didymellaceae; genus Didymella; species Didymella segeticola. The sequence continues at coordinate 584,228 of SDAV01000014.1, read as the reverse complement.
CTGGCTGACATTCAGGCCCAGGCCGTTGGAGTCGAGGTAGACCTTGTTGGCGGACTGCTGCAGGATCTGGGCAATGTTGCGTGCGTTTTCGAATTCTCGCAGATCGACGTAGGTGCGCGACTTCTTGATGGCGTCACCGATGAGCTCTGCGGAGCGGGCTTCTCCCTGGGCGCGGACGACGGTGGCCTGCTTCTCCTGGCGGGCCTTGTCGACGACGAAGGCGGCGCGCTGGGCCTCTTGCTGTGCGACCTGCTTGGCTTCGACGGCGGCGGTGAACTCTGGGGAGAAGGCGAGGTGCTGGATGTGTTAGTAGTTGTACAAGCGTAGAGATGTTTAACGTACTGTCAGCGAGACGTCGTCAAGCATAATGTTGAACCTCGCAGCTCTCCGGACGAGGTTGTCGCGGACCAGGCGGGAGACGTTCTCGCGCTGGGTGATGAGCTGGGAGGCGTTGAACTGGGCGACGACGCTCTTCAGGACCTCGTTGACAATCGAGGGCAGGACGCGCTCGTCGTAGTCTGTGCCGAGGGTGCGGTAGATCTGGGGCAGGGCGTCGACGCGGGGCCTGCTCAAGACTCTGCAGGTGATGTTGACCATCTGCAGGTCCTTTGTGCCCGTCAGGCTGGCGACGTTGCGGGGCTTTGCGCGGACGTCGTAGGTGATGGGCGTCTCGAACCAGGGGACGTTGAAGTGGGTGCCTTCGTTGTAGATTTCCTTGCCGACACCGCCGAGGCGCGTGTACTTGATGGCGCGGTGACCACCGTCGACGTTGAAGAGGGCGTTGTTGGCGAGCCAGAGACCGCCGCCCAGCAGGACGAGGCCTGCGATGCCGCCTGCGGTTCCTTTCGGGGCGCCACCGCCAGCGCCGCCGAAGCGCGAGGTGCGGCGGGTGAGTTCATTCTGGATGCGCTGCCATGCCTCCTTGGGGTCGGGTGCGGCCATTGCGGGAGTGTGTGTGGAGTGTGTGAGGTGCGGTGAGGTGAGGTGAGGTGAGGTGGGAGTGGGAGGTGTCGAGGGCGGGCGTTGCGGCGGGCAAAGGTTGCTGCGGTGCTATGGACTGTGGTGGAGAGGCGTTGATGATGCTTCGACTGGCCGTTCGTTGCTCACTCTGCCGCCCTTTTGCCGATTGGCTGGCGCAAAGAGCTGTCACCACGAGGACTCTACATACATAGCATAGACTGCTGCCCTTGCTTGCACTCTCTAATGTCAGTCCTTCTCTCTGTAATATGAGGCTGTAGCCTGGCACTGTGAGACACCTCACTCACCTCACCCCCCCTCCACCGCCATGACTCCGGACTTGCGACGCGTGAAACCATTTCGCTGCCCGCCAGACGGTTAACGAGAGCAAGCAGCTTCGGCACGGACCACTCCACTGTGCTGCTCCGACTCCAAGACACCAGCTGTCCATAACCTCCACGTCCACACTTAACCCCCCCGTAATTCCCTCTTCTCGTGCTGTACTGTGCTGTGCTGTGCTGTGCTGCTGCCCCGGACCTGGCTGGCGTCTGTTCTCTGCATTCTTATTCAACGATACCCCTTTGCCCTTGTTGCCCAGCGCTGGTCTGCTGTCTCTCGACTGTCTACTGTCTACAGCTAGATAGACAAACTCCACACACACACACACCCGCCATGTACATGTCCACAAAGTCCCTCGCCTGGGCCGCCCTCGCTGCCTCGGCCTCAACCGCCCACGCCCAATATGTCGTCGACAACCTCAGCTTCGGCCACAAGGACGGCGTCTACATCTCCCCCGACCTGCGCTCCCTCCCCCACTTCAACGTCCTCGGCGTCGACGACTATGCGCCCCAGATCCTGTCCGACCGCGTCATCCTCACGCCGCCCTACCCCGGCAGCAAGCGCGGCGCACTATGGGCCGCCGACCCCATGCACCACACCAGCGACTGGACCGCCGAGCTCGACTTCAGGGCCACGGGCATGGAGCGCGGGGGCGGCAACCTGCAGCTCTGGTACGTCAAGGACTCGCAGGCCCACGACAAGCCCAACAGTCTGTACACCGCCCCCAAGTTCGACGGTCTGGTCTTGGTCGTCGACCAGTATGAGGGCCACGGCGGCTCAGTGCGCGGCTTTCTAAACGACGGCACAAAGGACTTCAAGTCGCATCCCGACCCAGACCAGCTGGCCTTTGGCAAGTGCGACCACGCCTACAGGAATCGCGGCCACCTCAGCACCATCAAGCTGCGCCACGCCAACGGCCTGCTCGAGGTCACCGTCGACGGCGAGGCCTGCTTCAAGACGGACAAGGTCAAGCTTCCCCAGGACTACTACTTCGGCATCAGCGCCGCCTCTGCCGAGAACCCAGACTCGTTTGAAGTCCACAAGTTCATCGTCTCCACCACCGCCTCGCACACCCGCGAAGAGCCCCCCCGCCAGCGCTTCCCCGACAGCCGCAACCAGCAGCACCAGCAGCCCGTCCAGAACCAGCCCCACCAAGACTCAGCCCAGCAAGCCCACGCGCAGCAGCAAAACGCGGCGCCCAAGAAAACAGCCTCCTCCGCCCAGATCCCCCCCTGGATCCAGGACGTCCTCGCCAGCAACCTCAAGACAGACAACGACCGCTTCGAGGACCTGCACAACCGCATCCAAGACGTCGCCCACCACATCTCCGCCCTCTGGACCGCCATCGACGCCATCAACGACGCCGCCGAGCTGCGCCACAACGACCTCATGGCCCGCCTCGCGCCCCTCGACGACCGCACAGCACACAACGTCCGTCTCTCCGAGGCCACCCAAAACACCGCAAACCAGATCCTGAGAGACGTAGAGAGCAAGGACTACAAGCAGCTCATCGACGCCATGCACCGCCGGCTCGAGGATAACCACAAGGATATTCCTAATCTCGTACAGGCGGTTGTCACCAAGCACGGCTTGAGCTGGGTTAGTTTGTTGGTCGTCGCGTTGGCTGTGCAGATCATGGTCGGCGGCGCTTATCTCGTGTACAAGAAGCGCCGGGGTGGTGCGCCCAAGAAGTACTTGTAGGATCTTGTACGAGGATGTCGTGTTTGTTGTCTTTATTGGATTTGTTGTAGATAGGGGTTGTTGGCATTGCATAGTATGGCGTTGGACTTTGACGTTTGGAAAATCTACGGCGGTTGGAGTGCATTCGAGTATATACAATACAATAAATACAATACAATACACATTTCATCTTCTATGCAAAGTCTGACTCACTTCCTTCGCACAAAAGCCTCGGTGTGACTTCCTAGACATGGACGGTGCGGTGCGCTGTTAGTTGTGTCTGCTATAATCAATACCTGAATTATCCACATACCTTATCGATATATACTTGCTTGCCTGCGTGGTGTCTAGCTAGTAGTGTAAACATTCATTTCCCTTATCTTCTACGTGTTTCCTACAAGATATGTTATCTATATATCCCCTTTTCTGGCTTAATGTCTTGGTCTGTGATACTCCATCTATTTGCGCCAGGATAAGGGGGCTGGCTTCGGCAGGCGTGTTAAGAGTCGTAATCATACTCGTCTTCGTAATCATAGTCGTAGTCATACTCGTCGTGTTTGTACGTATACGCTGTACATATATCCACACCCTACGCAAGGCTCTGCATTAACTAGCTCTCCATCTGTTGGTCGGCTACTTGCTTTACTCATAAGACGAGTGCGTTATTCGACGAATACGTCTCGGGATGATTAGAGCAGGGCTGCTTACACTACAATCTCCGCTTTCTCACAGATTCTATCTTCCTAGTTACACATCCCTTCTTGTCGTCTCCTCTAGTATGCACGACACCCAACCCCAGCCCCTGCCTGTGCAAAGTATTAACGACGGCGAGATAGATAGGAGTGTACACCTGCGAGGAAGTAGTTCGTTGCTATTCCACGCCCCGGGTTGTTCAGAGAGTAGTCTTTAGAGTGCTTGGACTTCTTATTCGCGTTGCTGGGGGTTTTGACGCGGTGAAGGAGATGCGTGATGGGGAGTCTTGCTGGATGTGGGGTTGAAGGGGGGGCTTTGAGGAAGGGGGGTGCTTTCATAGTAGCTGCTGGAATGGTTTAGAGTCGGTTTTGCAGTGGAACTCCTTTGCGACTTCGTCCGGTTGCTGTGGTACTGCTTTGTTTTCTTGTTGGTTAGCTACTGAACATTGAACCATGTTCGGTGTGTCTACGCGTAGTTTGTGCTTTTCTCTGCTTAAATAATAGATAGAAATCGCCAGCGTGTCCAACAGGGCGTACTGCGTACTACGGACAGTACTCGTAGCGTACTACAGCTTAACTACGCAGTCAGTTAGTAGTAAAAGTGTAAGCTGTACAGTAGTAGTAGCGTAGAGGGTGTAGGTGCTGTAGTATAGTTGTATCTAGTCTAGATATCTTCATCTCTTGAAAATTAAATCTAAGTTAGACTACTGCTTAGTTCTATGTACGCGATTACTTCCTGGGAGCACTTCTTTTTTCTTACTTTATGCTTTTTTACCTAGTTACTAATACAGTACTATCTATATCACACCTTAGGTAGACTGTTATAGCTACCATCTCTAATTAATACTGACGCCTTTACTGTAACTACACAACTGTAGCGGGTCTGTAAGCCGTAGCATAGCTACAATTTGCTATCGGTACTGTACTACGCCCTGTTAGAAGCGCTGGAAATTGCATTGAATTGCTTCGAAAGCTCTTCTATGACACTGTCGGCTAGTAGGACTTTCAAGTCGCAAAAGCAAGCCAGAGGACCTTGCGATCACGATGTTCACGGCAGTGCTGTGAATGCGCATGTGGCCCGCCGCTGGAGAGATCAAATTTGGAGGCTAGAAGCAAGGTAGGGTACTATAATCAAGTAAGTATGTTTACACATGTCTTGTATACAGTATATCGGTTGTCGGGTGTGCAATAATGACCAATCGTGCTAGATTGATTGTTTGATTGACAGTGATGTAAGTCTACACTATGCTAGACCAGACCCACATAGGGTATTAGAATACGCGTGAAGATAGCTGGCTGACGCCCAGTCGTGGTACGTATCTTGGTAATGAGAAACTCCCAGAGCATAGTTGGAAAGTGATTCTCCGCCGGCCGATTGAGAAGCCGCCGCCAATGCTTGCAGCGTACTGGTTAAATCATGGCCATATCCACTTTTGCACGCCAGCGATTCACTTCATTTCACACGTGACTCTCCGCTGCTTGGGATGTCGCCATGAGGGACCCAGTCTGTACAAGACCATTGAGATCAACTGGTAAGCAAAGCAGGGAAGTACAGTAGAGTGAGCTCGCCCGCAAGAGTGTATGGTACCTCTACCGCGAACTCCACAGAGCCTGACTCCTCACCCCGCGTCAACGCCGAGCATCTCGTTGATCGCCCGCGTCAGAGACTGCGACGCGGCGTGCGACCTGTCGAGTTGCTCCCTTATCTCGTCCCCCAGCGCGCCATTCCTCGCAATCTCGAGATAGTTCACAATAGCATTGAGCGGGGTCCGCATCTCGTGCGCCGAGTTTTTGAGCAGCAGCTGCGCGACGGTATCAGTCTGCAGGTGCGACCGTTCCCGCTCCCCATCCAGTACTTTCTTCGCCCGCTCCGAGAGCAAGCACAGCACCGTCGCCGTCTCGATCTCGTCCTCGGACCACTCCTCGCCTATCTCAGTCGTGAGTTCGGTCCAGGGCGTGAAGAACCGCCGCGCGTCCTTGACGCCGTCGTGTGCGAGCGGAGAGTACGGATTCCCCGCCCACCGGACCTCTCTGAGCTTCGCGTTGCGGAAAAACACCATGAATTCGTTGCCGCCCAGACACAGCGGGACGACCAGCACGCCTGAGATGCCGTCGAAGCCGAGCGGGTAGTCGAGATCAGGCAGGTCGGTTCTGAGATCCGTCGTCGCTATCACAGAGATGATGTCGCGCACGGCGAGGTACTTGAGGATGATCAGCGCTTCCTGCGGGTGCTGGAGGCGGCCTAGTGTTTCGACTTGGTCGCCTGCGAGCAGGAAGCCACAGTCTGCGCGGAACGACTTCAGGAGCTGCCGTGTCGAAGCGAGTTTGTACACTGTTGGATCGACTTCCAGACGCATATCCTGGATCATGCTCCACGCCCGGAGCCGCGATTCTGCAGAGAGGCGCTGGATGTTGGTCCATGCTGCGTCGCTGATGAGACTGCATAGCTGGCGGGTGAGGAAGGTAACTCGCCCGCCGCAAGGCCTCAATGCATAGCACTCGATGCTGCCCCATAAGCTCTCGGGTCCGCAGATGGATATCGACTTGGTTGATCGCACGTCCATGTCGTCTGCATGGAGTAGGTGTGGTAGCGGCCCTTTACGGAGAAATGACTGGGCAAGGTTGACAGAGCTGCTCGAGGTTCCACCAGGCCGGTAGACAAGCGGAGACATATCTGCGTCGCGGTCGTAGAGTACGCTCACTCTGTCGGTCGTGCGGGAGTGCTCTTGTTCAGGGAAACGCGCCGCACGGAACTGTAGGCCTTGGTACAGAGGCGCGGGAACGCCCGTGGACGCGGCCTCAGCAAGCACTCGTCCAAAGTGCCGGCGGTCGTATTGGCAGACCAGAACACGCTCAGACTTGGTCAGCTGCTTGACTGTGCGAGCCAGCGTCTCGACTAGCTGTGTCATGTCCGAGGCCATTGCTAGACCATCTTGTACCTGCGATATGAACTGTAAGACCGCCATGGAGCCTGAATTACTTCTGGTCCTCTTCGACGCTGGCCTGACACTGCTGGGCCGTTCGCCGCGGGGTGTCCCATCTGCGGTATCTTCAGACATGCGTACAGACCCGAAACCCCTTCGTAAGAAGTTGGACAACCCGAAAAGTGGATCCTCCTGCTTAATCTCCAAGTCACATATTATCGATCGAGATCCGCCATGGCGCTGATGTACGGCACACAGCAGCTGTAGTGTATGGTGCTGCCCACTGGCAAGATTAAGTGTAAAGACGTCTGTCGCGCTCCCTGCCGACTCATCGCTGTCACTTTGGAGGAGGTGAATATGCTCGACTAGAATATCCGCCTGTTCGTCTGAGAAAAGGTCTGTAAAGCTGCGCAACGCAAAGAGGTCGTCTGGAGTTCTCAAAACGATATCGATGCAGTTGTCGCTTACCGCCTGGACTAGAAGGACTCCCGGATCATCCCCTTCCTCCAGCAGCACCATCATCCCGTGTCGTTGTATAGAGGCAGGGCTGTAGACGGTGGTTTCCAGCGCATCAACATCGCCTCTGGACATGCCTCTTGTTTCGTAGGTACCCAGCTGGCCTTCGCTAATACCCACTACACACACGCATAGCCAATCAGCCATGTCTTTGCACAAGCTTCATCTACCGCGCGACTTCACTTACAGCCAAATGCCGACTCTTGCGAAGATACAAGATCCCCGAAGGCTTCCGCGAAATGATCCATCTCGTGCGAGTGCCCGGTCTGCGTTCCAGGAGAAGCGACGCCATTGGTTTTTGGTGTTAGGTAGGTCGATCTAGGAGTAAAGACGGTTTCTATGGGAAACACGCGGTCTGTGACAGATAGATTTGCCAATAGATTGCTCTCAGGTAATGGCATGTTTGGTACTCTGGCAGGCTCTGGGGTCCAATGTCCCACTGGCGCGAGTCGTCGCACTGCAGTCCTAGGGAGGAAACCCCTTTGGTTTTATCGTATGAACCAGCAATAGCAAGGCCAACATGGGTTGTGTTTTCGATGCGATGTCGAGACCAGGTGATAGCTTCTCAGTAGGTGGGTGGATGTTGTAGTGGCTGAGGTCCCAGATAGCACTCGCCGTATCCATCTTCGAGCCAATTACATGTGGCGGCGACATTGCCGCGGATGACCAGAGACTGAAACCTTCACGATCGGTGGGGCGCAAACCGCACCGAATCGAGAGTCAGCTCGCTTACCGCAAATCATCTAGTCGACTTTCTAACAGGAGCCCTGCAAGCAAAGATGTCCTGATAGAAGACCGCTTTCCGGCCATGTCTCATTGCAAAGCGACTTGTTGTAGTATCTCCGCGGTTCAGCAGAGTTGTCTCTGAGACCGAACGGCACAAACAAAGGCGGCGAATACGGAGTGTTGCAAAGAAAGTGATGGAGATTGCTTTGCCTACTGAGTGGCTTCAAGCAATCTTCGCTCTGTAGCGGTGCGTGTGCTTGCATTACGCCCCAGAATACCTTCAAGGGTTCAGCGGCGGGTGTCTCCTCCATGAGCCTCTGTGTTAGACTTGACTTACTTGACGTACTTGACGTACTTGACAGCGAGACACATCTGCACCACAGAAATGGATCAGACAAGCACACGGGGCAGTCTGATCCAGATCTCTTCTCAAAATCATATCCCTCCAGATCAAAAGACAAGTCACTTGCCGCAATTTCCTTAGTCGCCCTCCGGACCAATCCAAGGATCTGTGTATCAGCTGTACGTTGTATTGTTGGAGAGCTGTGCATGCTTACATATATATAAGCTTATTCATTGGACGGCGTGGTTCTACGATTGCAAGCCCAATACTTCTACGCGACGGCTCCTTCTTAGAAAGCTAAGAGTACTTCTTTTCTCAAAATTGTCAAGCCTTAGATTGACTTGGGCTGCCCCATCCGTGGTCAACGTTACACCACGACCCTTCTCCGGCGCGTCGCGCAGCAAGTATTTCCTGTCTCACGCTTCTCGCCATCTTCTCTCGGCTGATCCACTCGCTCACGGCATGGCCAGTTTCGTGAGCGTTCAGCTTCCATCTCTCCTGCTCATCAGCGCTGTTCTCGCGCAACCAGCGCATCAGGTGCACTGGTACCATGCCTGCGGGTATATTCTGCAGCGACTGTGTATCTGCGGGTATCCAGCCTTGGAAGAAGTTCAAGTAGGTGATGCGCCGCCACGCATCGTTCCAATCTGGACCCGGCGACGCCGTGTGGTACTTCCACTCCTCAGGGTCGTGATCAGACCTGGAAACAGACAGAAGCGCATCTGAACGCCAGGTCAGCGCCTTCAGCCAGAAGCATCCCTCCAGATCGAGCCACTGTAACGAGTAAGTGTTGACCGAGAGGCGGCGAAGGATGTTCGCGGCTTCGTGCCAATCGTCGTCAAGATCGGAGTAAAAGTCGGAGCCGCCAAGTGACACTGTGGTGATGTTTGATACCATGGACGTAGTTGCGGCATTAGGGGTTGTGGACGGCCTTGGCCAGTAAGCGAGTGAGAGATGCGTGATCTTGTTCAGGTTTGTGGAAATCTTCAGCAAATCAGGCCAAGATGCCCATGCGCCAGGACGCGCAAGTGACAGCCTGCTGAGATTGGCAAAATATGGTGTTGCGAGTGCCGCCGTCAACCCAAGATGAGTACCTAATGGTTCCTCGGCCTCCTCTTCCCACGACTCAGCGACCTCGATCGCTTTGCCCTTTCCTCCGTCTGTCGACTCATCTAGCTGCAAGCCCTCAAAATCGGGTACTTGCGGACCATGCCGCTTGAGGCATTTCCCGACGTCTGCAACCGTGAAGACTTCGCTTAAAAGCCCAGTGAAGTCCAGAAGACGAACCTCATCCCAGCCTGAAGTGCCAGTTCCCTCGTCATTCTGGAACAGTATTCTGAAGGACCTGAAGTCTAACGATGCTTTGGCTCCAAAAGCAGATAGGAAGCTTAACAATGCTTCTCTCAGCGATATGGGTATGATCGGAAGGTAATGTTGTTCGAACTCGGAGAGTTCTTCCCAATGCAGCGCGAACGTTCGTAAGCAATGATGCGCAAGACTTCGACTCGGAGGAAGGCGCTGCGTCCAAGGTTAGCCATCTGCCCAAAGAATAGCACGACTCTGCAGCGCACTTGGCGAAAAAAGTCAACATACCTTGTATTCACTGTCCGTCTCTCGGACAAGCAGACAGAATTCCGGGGCGCCAGACTCCCCAACTGACTGCTGCCTTCGCATCTTCCTCACGTAGTCAGGCGCATGGCGGCTAGAGAGAAGCCAGCTGTTCGGCGCTGCTGGGCCTGGTGGCGGTCTTGCGCCTCCAACCGCTCGCCGTGAACGCAAGCCTGGCTTTGGTTTTGGACCGTTAACCTCAGGTATATGCAAGATGCGCCGCAAGTCTGGCGGGACAGTGCGGCTGCTTACTGCCGATGTGAGCTCATCCCTCTGTTCTGGCGTCGCTCGTGGCGTCTGCTCCCGACGAAGTTGCTGTATGCGCTGGTTGACGGTCTGAGGCTCTGACGGTGTCGCAGACGATGAAGCCCGTGAGCTCTGCAGAGACGGGTGGACGTAGGTCGGCTTAGCTTGCGTATAGGTCGGCGCATGCTTCTTGGGCATGGCAGCGTATCAGATGCCGCCGAATGAGCGGGCAAGGAGCTATTGGTATATGAGTAATGCTGATGGTAAGCGAGAATCAATATCTATGAGTCAAGAGGTGGGACGGCTTGGACGAGGCAAGAGAGCCAGGCTCGAATGCTGATACGATCGGTACAGGATGCAGAAGAGACGAGAGAGGTGATTTGTGCGCTGTGCTGGCGATGAAGATGGATGAATAGCTCGTCCTTGGTGTCGAAGTTCTTCATGACGCCACTGCAAAGTACCAAGCACAGCTCTGATGAACCGCAGTTCCTACATTCGCGTCTCTGGCACATTGACACATTCACGCGGATTGCGAGGGATTCAAGTGAAGAAGTTGCGGCTCAAAAGCGTGCAAGCCACGGACTGAGAGGATTGTACTTAGATCTGTTGTGTTGCTCACCAATTTCTTGGCAACAAAGCTTGGTCCCTCGTAACTCCTTATCGTGATGCAGTCACTCAGCTTTGGTCCTGCAGCTCAACAAATTTACAATCGTCTGTGTGTGCCTCCCTATTCTGTCCCCTGCACCTCGTCTCTACTCGGCAAGCGGTGTCGGCTCGATGGACATTGTGAGAGCAAGGACACCACAAGCAATCGGTACAGTCCTCGTCCGCATCACTCTCCTGCGATCTTGTGAGCAATGCGATTGACGTTCATTCCATTCGAAATTGTGCGTCATTCTTCGAGGCAGCGGCATCCCCGTTGTGACGTTTCATCAAGCTATGTATGTTGCCGTGGTTCGAAACGGCCCGCTGTCAAAGGCTCCCGAGCGTTACGGCAGCACTGGAGCAAGCCCAGCTTCCTCGCACATGGCTTTGTCAATTGAATCTGCTTGATTTGGACAGGAGTGCATTGCATTTGATCAACCAGTGGTCCCACCCAAATCTTGAACGGAATGGAGAGCCGTTACACGAGGTTGCTGAAGAGTCCGAGCGGAAGCCACGCAAGCAAATGAACCCCTGCACATCACTAAAATTAAACTGAGCCTAACACTCCCCGACGGAGCTTTTATGCGGGAAGGATCAGCGAGTGCCGTCAAGCATGGCTCGTGGGTTCCCATGGACGCTGTTTCCAGTTCTTTTTTCGGCGGTCCTCAATTTCTTTCTCACTTCACTTACACGATGCGATAATCTATCTACCTGCGTCCGGCTGCTTCTCCCTCCCACAACGTCCATCACCTTGACCATGCTCTTGTAGCTTTATCGAGCAAAGCATCGCACTCAGTCTTTCGCTTACAATCTGGAACGATGCATTTCTCAACACGCACGATTACCGGCATCGCTGCCTTCGTTACGTTTACGATATTCTACACGATCAACGCAGTATCCGCCCGCGATCCGACCTCGTTCTTCTTCAACCCTCGCAAGGGATACGCTGCCAAATACTCCGCTATTCGACGCCAGCAGGCTGAAGATTTTCTGCAAGCCTACCACGATGCGCCGAGCCACGAGATAGTCAAAGCTGGACCCGAGAAGAACAGAAAACTATGTGTCGGTATACCTTCCTTCAAGCGTGAGGGAGTGCACTATCTGCGAGACACAGTAGGCTCGCTTTTGGAAGGCTTGACACCCGAAGAGCGGCAGGAAATATACCTCATAGTGTTTATACCACATTCGAACCCGAACGTACATCCCGAGTACCATGAGGCGTGGCTACCCGGGTTAGCAGACCAGATCCTGACCTATCAATTCGGCGACGATCAGATGCAGCACATCCGCAACATGGAGATAAAGGGGGGTTTGTACGTTGAAAAGGCGCTTTTCGATTACAGATACCTCCTGTCTGCTTGCACCGAGCAATTCACGCCCTACATCGCCATGATCGAAGACGATATCGTGGCCATGGATGGGTGGTACCACCGCACAATGGACGCCATCAACCAGGCTGAGCAGCAAGCTGCAGAGCGTCGCGCAAGAGCAGACTTCCTCTACCTGCGCTTGTTTTACACGGAAGAGTTCTTTGGCTGGAATTCCGAGGATTGGAGGAGTTATCTGTACTACTCCCTATGGGCTGCTGGCGTTCCCACGTCGATTCTGCTTTTTGTTCGTTGCGCTCGACCAACGACAAAGCTCTCGCTCACTTTCACCACGCCACGAGCGGTCATTGGGATTTACGCCTTGCTCGCAACTAGTATCCTTGTGTTCTTCGGCATGGGTCGCAACACGGTCTTGCCTATACCAACTGGTGTGGCGGAGATGTCCGAGTTTGGCTGCTGCGCCCAAGGCTTCGTCTTCCCGCATCTGAAGGCCCTCGCACTCGTCGACTACTTCAAAGACCGACACCTTGGCTTTGTGGATGTACTCACAGAAGACTACGCTAACGAGCGTGGAGAGCTGCGATACGCCATGACCCCAAGTGTTATGCAGCACGTTGGCAAGAAGAGTAGCAAAATCGATGATTACGGGCCACAGAGCAAGTGGGGCAGAAGCGTGGCGGAGAAGATCTGGAGTTTTACATTTGAGAAGCTTGACTGGAGGAAGCTGCGACAAGAACACGAGCGGAATGCAAAGGAAAGACATGAGGCGAAGGCCAAAGAAGATGCACAGTTTGCAAATCAACAAGCCGGCGTCTGAAGACTTGATGCTCTTTGCGAAGAGCAAAGTGAAGGATCAAAGACCGGACAGAAACATTCGCACAACTTGACTGTTCAGCGAATCGTCCAGGACGCTACGTTGGCTTCAGGAAAGGATGCACTTCCAGCACCACATAATTTGAAGTCGCGTAGCACGTCGCGACGTGTCCTACGGGATGTATCGCGTCCCAAGGGACTCGCAGAGCATGGCCGAGGTGATATATAGCAGTTTGCTATCGACGACTATGAGGGCGTAAAGAGGACCATGTGTCAGAAAGGAAGATTGAGGAATTTTCGGTACTGTATTCGATGCAAGTGCAGGGTCTTTCACGGCTGGAATAATGTAATGCAATGCTAGGCATATAGACGTGTAGTGGGTGGACACACAAGTGTATCTTGGTTCCACTTCAATGCGACCTTGGGCCCTACCCATGTAGAATTGTTCGCTGTTATACTTCAATACAGACTTGGCCAAATCTATAAGGAGGTGTCTAGACCAATGCTCCTGGTTTCGACAGTTAAATATTATAGGTTTCTCTTCCCGGTCTCCTGACGTCTTGCCCCACGACACCTGTCGATACTCATGCGCCATTAGCTAAGTCACCCGCAGGGTCTTTACGATGTTACGACAGAGTAGCGAGCGCTGCTGAAGACAGATCTTTTGGACCGATCTCCAGTTCTGGGCCATCGGATGGTCGATATGACCATGCAATAGCGCCTTGCAATAGCTGTAACGCAAACACAAGAAGAACTCTAGCCTTTAACCGAATACAATCCGAGCGAGCAGACTGGGAGAATCTATTTCTGTGTAGGCGGCTCTGATGGTTTCCTCTCTTTGAAGAAAACCCTGGCTTCAGCCAGTGGGCTTCTTGAGTAGTAAAGCCTATGCCTTATCGTGTATGTTTCTTTCTGGCGTTTGACTCAAGCAATTGCCCAAATCGTTCGTTTCCAGAACCATCTTTTTCCACGCCTTTGAATTGCCAAAACCGGGGCAGCTTGAGCGCAAAGTTGCTCTTATTTGGTCGCTGCGCAACTGTAATTCCTACTACGTTAACGTGAAGAAGGTTGGGTTCTCGCGATTAAGAACGGACAACGCATTGTAGTAAACAAATTGAAACGGCTTTCTATAAATGGAAGCTGCATGACAGAGCTGTCGAAACGCTGCAGTGAGCGAAAAGTGGATCCCTCAAAGACCGACTACCCAACAAGTGACATCATCTGTTCTCGACCTCTAAACTTTTAGCACAAACCAGGAGTTTAGCGATATTTCAGCTAAACCAAACCTCTACCAAGCATCTTGATCTCTGAGTGGGCTGCAGCCGAGCTGACCTGCGTTAGCGCTGTGGCCTTACATTGGGGGCCAAAAGGCATGACAAGGATGTCGACTCTAGTTCGAGCATGGGTGGCTGCATGCTCTCTTACTTCTTTTCTGCTCGCTTTTGTCCGAGGCTGTTCACTGCTCTGTGTTTCTTGCCCTTTTTCCATCCTTCTAGATATGTCTTCGTCTGGGCTTTGCGTATTCTGTCTCGAGAACATCCTGGGTTCGGATTCCTCGTGGGCATATCACCACCCGAGTCAGTTGTCCTTAGCGAACTCTGCCCACCGCGGCTGCACCTTCTGCACGCTACTCCATGAAGACGTACGAAAGTATCGCGAAGTGCTGCACAGGTTCGAGACCAATGATCACGATCTGAAGCGATGGCTTCACGAGGACGTGTCGAAAGCCGATCACTTGCCTAGAGGCTGCGGGAGCCCGACCTCTCTATTCAGGTGGAGCTCTCGTACTCTCGGCAGAACAAGGGAGTCGAAGCATTCAGTGGCAATCACGTTTCGTGTGTGTCCAAAAGCATGGCACGACCAGAATGGTGAACACTTAGAGACTTTCGGTTTGCCTGAGCGGGTTTTCTACTGCTTCCCAGAGTCAGAGTTGGGAAAGCTCTCCAGCGCGGCCGAACTCGGTACGAGTACTGATCCGTCAGTCAACGGTGGTCAGCAGATCAAGAGCTGGATTCGAAATTGTGGCATTGATCACAAGCATTGTCCTAAGCGGGCCGGTTCAGGCAACAAATTTGTTCCTACCAGGCTCTTGCACATTGGTGGGAAACGCCCGGGTGACCCGGTTCGAGTCGTCAACACTAAGCTGAACAAAATTAAGGGCCCGTATGTGACCTTAAGCCACTGTTGGGGAGACCCGAAGCTACTGGAAGAGTGCACGTTGCGCTCTAAAACTCTAGAAGAATTCATGTTCGTCGGTGTGCCGTGGAGCAAACTCTCCATCAACTTCAAACAAGCGATCGAAATTGCTCGCTTCATGGAGATAGATTACATCTGGATTGACTCACGTAAGTGTTGCTTTCGCGTGTTGAAGAACGTATGAGCTGATTCTGACAGTCTGTATAATGGTATGTTTGGCATGCCTCATGCTCGGAACAATCTGACAATGCCATCAGCAAGGCGATAAAGATGACTGGGTTCGTGAAGGATCTTTGATGCACAAAGTCTATCGTAATTCGTACTGTAACATCGCCGCAGCTGATGCCAAGGATAGCAAAGGTGGGTTGTTCCGGGAGCGAGAGTCACACAAGGCACTTCTCGCTCACTTTGACCCACCCGAAGATTCACTACTTTTTGGGAAGAAAAGGTGGAGAGTTGTGCGTGGGGACATATGGGACTATGATCTACTGAAGCGGCCACTGTACAGCCGTGGCTGGGTTTATCAAGGTTAGTCTATATCTCTTCAAGACCTTTTGTTACTGATAAGTGGCCAGAGCGTATGCTTGCACCCCGAATCCTCCACTTTAGCAGGGATCAGATCTTCTGGGACTGCACAGCTATGAGCGCATGTGAGAGTTTTCCTGACGGACTTCCCTTACCCTTGGACCGGCAATCTGCCACAGATCGCCACTGGCGGAGCAGACTTCAAGAAAGTACACGTGGCTCGCTATTGCTTACTGGTGAGGCTGACGAGTCACTCGACGATTTCTGGAAATCAACAGTGAGAGATTACACAAGTTTGAATCTCACCAACCAAGGCGATAAACAGCTGGCCATTTGGGGAGTCGCAAAACGAGTCAGAGACACCCTCGACGAGGAATACGCTGCTGGAATGTGGGAAGACTCACTCGAGGAGCAACTCGCATGGAGAGTGGCGGATTGTAGGAAAGCTGAACGGCCGCAGAAACTTGCGGGTATTCCTACCTGGTCGTGGACATCCATGAAAGGCACCATCCTGGTATCTGAGCGATTTGAGGCCGAAGATAGGTCTTACAGGGTCACAGACCACTTCGGTCAACCATTGTCACTGATATATGAGGACGACGATTACAGACCGGTATTGCCGAGGAAAGCATCTGACAATCCTGAGGATATGGGGAAATTACTCGAAATGATCGACGAAAGGCGGCGCAAGTCAAGCGCTACAGCAAGGCACAGCTCTCGTCGAGACCCTACACCACCACGTGGCGATGCCAACGACAGCGATGGTCCGGACGTCTTCCGTCCGGATAAAATCTTCGGTCGAAAAATGGTTCCGTCATCAAGCAAAATGTCTGAGCCCAGAATCGTCAGTCAAAGAAATGAGCCTGTGGAGAGGCACGATTCGATATCAGAAGTTGACGAACGACGGGACAACGAGCCCAAGTTAAAAGACCCAAGGATCTCGGTATTTGGCTATCTGCATGAAGCACATTTAACAGGAGGCGATAGCGCTTCGGAATGGACTCTTGAGATGCACGGTATCTCAGACGAGCATCTCGGCCGATTCGAAATGGAGGCTTTTCCAGATACTCTTCCCAAGGCTGATAAAGATATGGTGTTTCTTCTTATTTTAGTGTTGACTCAACACTCTGATCAAGAAAAGAGGAGGTACCGCGTCGAAGAAGTAGTCTCGGCTCAACAGTCGTGGTATGAGGGCAAAGGCATTATGCTTCGACGCTCAGATGGCGCAAGTGACTGTTACGAGAGAGTCGGAGCAGTCCATATCCGGCATTTAAGTCCACAATGGTGGTATCTGCTGCGGCGGGCCGGGCAAGCATCTTCTACCTTTGAAAACAATTCAGATATTGAGGGGGGAGGGTTCAAGCTTTATTTGGTCTAAGCCTGATTACGAACTGCCAATTGATACAATAGAGACATGCAAGTGTGGAACCATCTCTTCTCCGCATTCGCTATCGCAACAAGTCTCCTGACCAGTCAACGTCTGTCATGACTCATCACCTTGCCTCGCTGCAGAGGATGCTATGTAGTAGAGCATCATGACGATGATTTCAAATATCCGTGAAACGATTCAACCATCAAAACTTCCGCGTAAACATCAAATGGGAAACACTGCTGTGTTGTTCAGCTAGCGAGGGTTAGATGTTCTTCAACAAGTGTATCGATGCACCAGCCTCATGCCTTGTCCCACGAGAAGTCTAGACCAAGCCCAGCAGATGCCGATGTACTTGAACTACCCACTGGTAGAAACGTCTGGCTTCTTACTAGGCCCGAGGACTCGCGTCTGAATGGGGGCGGGGATCCAGGCCCAATCGTACTTGGAAGATCTGGTGATTTGTATCTTTTGAGACCTTCGATGACATCTACCCATGATTTGTTCTGTGTGGGTTTTGGAGGCGCACTCTGTGCATGAGTGGCAGAGCGAGGAATGTTCGAGGTTCTTAACTGCGAAAATGCCAGGATAAGGTCCTCGTTGTACTCATCGAAGACAAAGTCATGAAAGCGACGTATGAAAGTAACCATGTGTACTTTGCCACCCACCGTCAGTAGCCTCAGAAATCCGTGGCATGCTTCCAGAACATCTTCGGCGCTTCGAGGAGGTAAGTGCGTGGAAGATGACCTGGGACGGCGCTGGTTCAACGAAGCGGCTAAGCTAGATACGGATGTTCCTTCAAACGGTGTGCCTGTTTTGCCGACGACAGCGATACTCTTCAGAGCCAAATTGACTTGGTTATCCGCTCGCTGGTTGATGGCCTTAATGCCTTCGTTGAAGACTGCCTGCACATTGGCTGGCAGACGTTCCGGGTTTAAATCTACAAACTCAGGTGACGCCGATGTGTGTATCCTGTCAAGGGCAAGTTTCACTTGCAAAACGTTGCTACCGACGTAGTCGAGCATACCCCGGATCCAATCGCGACCCGCGTCATTGGTTGGTAGCAACTTCCTGAAATTCATGCCAAAGAGCGAGAAGGGGGGCTGAAGCGAAGTAGCGAGAGTGCCGAGACCTAGGTTTCCGTGCTCTCTCTCTAGGTCCCATGCGACGAAATCTTGCATCGTTCTTGCGTTGATCGAGTCGATGAATATGGTAAAGTATGCCGGTTGCGTCCAACGACTCTTCACATCGCTACACTTCCATGTCAGCGGTACTCAGGAAATAAGAATTGCGCATAGACGTACCACTCACGGCAGTATTGGTCATCGCCTTTACAGAGTTCGCATATATCCTGCTCGCAGCGATCACAGTGCCAGTAGAGATCCGTTTCAAAGTAGGCACCATGAAAATCGCATACTCTCCGCCCCATCGCCTCAGTTTCTTCGTATCTTGGTAAACGCGAGGTGATCATGATCTTCAATCCCATGCAATGCAGGGCTGATAGCTCACGCTCTAACAACTCTCTCAAAGCTGGACCACATTGATCCAGATGGTCGAGGATGAGAAATGCTTGGCCCGCTACATTGATTTCGGCAATGCGCCATTTCAGTGCTTGCGAGATCAAATTGATGCGCAGTGATGCTTTTCGACCTTTGTCTCTTGCGCTCTCATATTCATTATGTCTATCAGACACGGCAGACCCTATCCTGACGCCAGATGGTGTAAGCTGGATGTAGAGACTGCGCAGAAAGTCTTCTACAAAAGCAATGTCATTCTCGACTCGACCATCGCCAATAAAAATAGTGGCTAGGTAGCTGTGCGACTGGCGGGTCGATAAGTAGGACTCGCGAATGTGTCTGGCTAAGATAGCTGCAAACGTGGTCTGGCCATTTCGTCAGCCTCACGAACATGCAAAGAGGTCCAGTCCGGAGGAATGACCTTGCCCGCCCCAGGGCCGCCCACGATGTCCAGCGCCCAAGCCTCTTTGTATCTAAGCCATCGATTGAACAACGGTCCGTTGATATAACCGTCAAACAGGGTCGCATAGATGTCAGGGGTTATCGCAAAACCGTCCATGAGTGCCGGATGTGTAAGCGCACTATGCGCAAAAACGTCTCCTGCCATATTTTCTCTGTCTGCGTCTTTCGTGAGCCAGTGGTGTCGCTGTAACAGCCATGAAGGTCCAGCGAGGTAGACACATCAGACATGGTCCACAGGAGGCTGACACTCGCCGACTAAACCCTGTACCGGTGGACGTGCTGCAGCTAATAACAAACGCTCGCCGACTAAACCCTGTAGACATACTGCGACCTACAGGATACACTCGCCGACTAGACCCAGTAAACATGACGCAAGTAATGGTATACGGACGGACAAAGCGGCTAATGATTAGCCCCCAGGATATTAACCCGAGCGGTGGGGGCCAGAATTGGGGGCGAAAGATGCAGTTACAAAATCAGGCCAGTACTAGTCCCGACTCGGCCTGGTGCGGAGCGGAGAGTGAGCGCCTTCCCGTGTGGCAAGGCGCAGCATCCACGATGTAGTACAACTCACGCACTCAAGATTACACACTCCTGTACTGTATACCGCTCAATAATCTACATTTAGTCATCATAAAAGAAACGTAGACGTTATCGCACCAGTCCATGGGTCGATTCACTCCACCCGCGAAAATGTAAGCCTGGTCGTTAACACCAGCACACGAGTGCTATCTCTTCACGCTCATGTGCCTGATCTGACATTTTAGCGCCTTAAAGTCAAGAGGCGCTGATGCGAGTAAATTCTGTCCCGAGATGTCGCTCTTCGCCCCCAATCTAACTCTGTGAGGAAGCCGCCCCTGCGTGTGGCTTCAGGCTGCCTGCCGTGCATGACGCCTAAAGTTACCGATGTAGGGAAATTGACAGGAACAATCTGGGTATATATGCAGGAGCGTATGATGGAGATCTCTTTACCGGCGAATTTCTTCAAGACGATACAATGCGTATTCATCAACTCGTCCTGTCGACATCTATCTGGAGTCTCCTTTCCATTGGGACGTTCGCAACCCCAGCACCCTTCGACCGTTCGAAAGCCATTCGCGCACGCCAGGAAGATTCCGCGAATCCAGACGCCACTGCATGTGGAGCCATATACAACGATGTCAACGAAGGATATGCATATCATTATGCAAGCAACGCATATGCTTGCTTAACGAGTGTACCGTTCAACGCTGCGGTAGCTTCACGGTTCATCAAATATGTCAATGAGACAATTCAGTTCCAAAGTACCCTCGCATACCTTAAAGATCCACCCACCGGCTACCAACAACCTGCAGTGGATGTCCTCTCAGAACTGAGCAAGATCCAGACCAACGTCACAAGCAACATTTACCAGAACCAGTACCAATTCGAACTCGATGTGCAGCACCTCTTGTACAGGGCCCATGATGCGCATCTCTATTTCCGTGGTGGCATCACTGCTGCCTTTTCTTTCCAAGCACCTTACTCGATCACCGCTGCCTCACTGGACGGCAACAGTCTGCCAAAAGTCTATCTCACCAGCGACATAATAGCAAGTCGTGACGGAGGCGGCATACCATCAGCCATCAAGACTATCAACGGCGAGGATGTTGTGGACTATCTGTCAAAAGTTGCAAGCCTGAACGCCTTGGGCGGTATTGAGCCGCATGCGGACTGGAACCAACTTTTCGACACACCAGCCCTGCATACCCAAAGTCTCGGTAGCCTGTGGGATACTTCTGTCATGTTCTACCCAGGAGATGAAATTGCTTTGGTTATGGAAGACGGTACAGAATACCTCGACTATTGGCTCGCCTTGTGGAATGAGCCCTATGAGACTGGGCCTCTTACCACCGGGGGCGACTTCTACAACTACTTTGTACTCGGCTTACTACCAGCGTCCTACAATCGCAGTCAAGGCATATACAACACCGCATACGAGCCCTTAGGTCCTCGGACTCCACCTACTCCGGACAACACTTGGTACAACGTGACCAACAAGGCATACCCTGACCCTGACATTCGTCAGGCGCAGCTGGGCGTGCGTACAGAAGGCATTGTGTCTGGATACTTCCTACCAGACACAGACGCAGCAGTACTCAGCATTCCATCACTTGGACAATACGCCGATGGAGTGGGTAACTTTAGTCTAGCCGTTTCCGAATTCATCGAAGCGACATTGAATGCATCCTTATCCAGGGTTGTGATTGATCTTCAGCAGAACCGGGGAGGTATTGTAGAGCTGGCGTTTAGTACCTTCAGAAGATTCTTTCCAGAGGTCGAACCTTTTGCTGGAAGTCGTCGCCGAAATCATTACCTTGGTGACGTTCTTGGAGAGGCATATACCGCACACTTTGAGACACTCTCGCCAGAGGACCCGGATACTCAGTACAATGATACTTTAGCAGACGAGTGGGTTATAACACCGAGGATAAATGCAGCTTCCAGTCAAAACTTCACAAGCTGGTCACAGTATCACGGGTCCATCGAATACAACGGTGATTCACTTTCCCTCACGGTATGTATTCTCACCCGCATCATAAGAGTAGCTGACTAACGCAATCAGGAACGTTACAACCTCTCCAGCTTCGACTACGCTCTTGCTCTCTTCGATGGCTGGGTGCCCAGAGGGTACACGCCTGAAGCCCCGCTGGATTATTCGCAACCTTTCAAAACGGAGAACATTGTTCTAGTAAGCAAGCCAGCTATGTTCAAAGAAATCCAGACTGATAGTTTCCAAGCTTACTGACAGCGCCTGCTCTTCCGCATGTGCACTGCTGGTTGAGATGTTCACTCAAGTCGGTGTGAAGACCGTTGTAGCTGGTGGACGTCCCAGTACTGGCCCGATGCAAGCGCTCGGAGGTAAGTTTTGTAGTTCCGTGATGGAGGGGACTATTTTACTGATCTGCTCTCCTATCAGGCAACCGAGGTGCATTGATCTATTCTGCAGACCAGATCGATGGACGCCTTCTCAACATCGAGAATTATGTCAACGCGACCACCTATGCCACCATCCCAGAGATTACAGCGTCGGGTTTCCGTGATTCTGGAGTTTTCGCCGCTTCTCTTGCTATCAATCTCCGTGATCAGATCCGACCCAATGATACCATTCCCCTACAATTCAAATACGAAGCCGCCGACTGCCGCATCTTCTACACAATCAGCAATGTCTACAACATGTCCCGCCTCTGGCGCGATACGGTCACCGCTGCATTTGATGACACGTCTCTGTGCGTTGACGGTTCAACTGGCTACTCAAACTCAACAAAGCCTGCACCCGAGCCCAATTTCGATACACAGTATGGTGTAGATCTCGATTTTGGTGAGCCCGACACAGCCCTGATCGGTGCTGGTCTGGATTTGTCTGGAGGACCACAGGCCTCACCGACTGGTGCAACAAGCTACACTGTAACGCCATGCGGGACGGATAATTCTTGCGGCGGTTACACCAACAAATTCTGTGAGACAGTTCGGGTCCGTCCTTGCAACAATCCTTCTGGGCCACTGGTTGATGCGGATGCCTGTGTACCCCACACAGATGGCCAGAGTTCCTGCCCTCCCGACACGACATGGGTTGAAATCAATACCTCGATTGGTCGATTGAACTCCGTGAAGCCTTCCAAGAAATCAGCAGGCACTGCATCGTCAAATCAGATAAAGGAGGGTGGGTGTTACCCGAAAGCAAGCTTCACCGACCTTTGCGCCATTCTGTAAATTATCGTTTGCGGAATACATTTGCACTCACGTACCCATATTAGCGGATATGTAACCACATGAACTGTGACTTCGTATAGCCTGATGTCAACCCAGCCAGCATCAGTGGCAAGAAATTTCGATAATGGCATAACGCAAACAGGTTGCTGCCTAGATTAAGACGTCAGCAAGAATGATAAATAGCCTTTCACATTCGTTCCACCTCAGAGACATGTGTAGAATGTGCTTGGTAGACTGCACCTCCAATAAGGCTGCCTTACCGCACAAAGGATATGTTTAACGAACCGGCTTGAAACTACATCATATTTGATACACGCAGAAATAAGACAAATCTCGTCGCATTGCCAAATAGTAAGACAGACTGGGAAGTTAGGTCTGTATCGGTGGCCTCATCATGCCAGTACAAATGCGAGACCCAAGTTTTCCGCACACACATCGCTGTTCCTGGAGTTGTACATGAGAGGACTGGTCACATCCACTTCGTCGGTTTATAGAATTCGCATGCATGGTCACCTCCAATAGTGCGGGTTTTGCCTGCTTGAATGTCGCAGGTCAGTGGTGTGCCATGTCACAGTCGACAGCAGATCTAAACCAGGGGGGCTGACTTGTCTACAACTCCATGTCCTTCAATGATGTATGAGGTTACAGGCCTGAATCTAGATGCATTTGTTCTTCACGAGCGTCTAGGACTGCTACAGCCCTTGACCTTCCTGCAGCCACTTCATACCGGATTCTCTCAGCTTGAACTTCTGGATCTTCCCGCTTGGTGTCTTTGGATAATCTTGTACGAAGAAGACGTACTTTGGTACTGGTAGGTGTCAGCCGCGAACAGTCGCATATCGTTGTGCAAGGCGTACCTAGATGATGGCTTAACTTTTCCCTGACCCAGCTTCTCACCTGATCAGCTGTGACTTGCCCCTCGTCCCCATCGTGCTTGACTACGAAAGCGGCAACAACCTCGCCATATCGCTCATCCGGAAGACCTGCCACACTAACCTCGCGGATCGCAGGATGTGCGAAGAGACAATTTTCGACCTCAAGAGGGTGGATGTTCTCACCGCCCTTGATGATGAGGTCCTTGATACGACCAGTGATACGAACATAACCATCAGCATCCATGGCGGCCTCGTCGCCAGTATGTATCCACATGACGCCATCATCGTCCGCAACCATGACCTCGGATGTCTTCTTCTCGTCGCCCCAGTATCCCTTCATAAGCAAATACCCGCTTACAGCAAGCTCGCCGCGTTCATCGACATTGAGTGTGCGCGACCAATCACTTGGATCAACTACTTTGGCTTGCACGTGTGGGAGCAGGCGGCCTACGCTGTCAATCCGTTTCTCAATCGGATCGTCTGTTGTCGTCATGCAACTGACAGGACTTGTTTCCGTCATGCCGTAACAAATTGTCAACTCGGTCAGGTTGAGTTGTTTGTGTAGCTTGCGCATCAGCTCGGCGGGTATCGAGGACCCGGCTGCGATGCCAGTGCGGAGATGCTCAAAGCCATCTCGGGGCACAGCGCCGTGGGAGAGGAGGTCAAGCTCTGCAACAAACATGGTGGGTACTCCATAGAGCGCAGTGGCTTTGTATTCGCGGACGGCTTCGAGGGTTGCGAGCGGGTTGAAGGCTTCGGCGGGCCAGATAATGGAGGATCCATGGGTTGCGGTCGCCATGTAGCCGAGGATACAGCCAAAGCAGCTGCACACTGGGTCAGTCTAAGTCTTGAGAGCTTCGAAAATTGTTCGCTTACTGGAAGAGAGGGGGAGGACTGCACACGCGGTCGTTCTCGGTCAGAAGCATCCTGTCGCCAATGAATTTCCCGTTATTCAAGATGCTCCGATGGCTCAGACAGGCAGCCTTAGGCATGCTGGTTGTCCCTGAAGTGAATTGAATGTTCACGATATCATTTGGGTGTAACCCTTGATCCTCCAGGGCGCTGCCTTGGCCACCATCCTCAAAGACATGCTCATATCTTGTGGTGCTCTTATATGTTGCGCAATCAATTCTGCCCTGTGCGTTGTCCACCAAGATGACATTTTTGAGAGATGGCACCAGTGCAGACTGAAGGTTTGAATTCGTCAGATCTGGCACGAGATGTGCGAGAAGAGGTATGTTGGATCGAGGGTCCTTGCGTGGGAGATTTGTTTCGGCGCCAATGATGAGGTGACCGGCTTCGAGGTGGTTCAGCGCGGAGAGAACCTGAGGAGCGTTGAAGGCGGGATTCAACGGCACCAGTATCGCGCCCAGCTTGAAGAGCGCATATGTGGTCTGTAAAGCTATTAGTACATTGGTGCGGAAGCTTCATAGATTCGTATTACTGTTGCGAATTCGACATTGTTGCCCAGAGACACTGCAACCCTGTCTCCCTTCTTCACGCCTCTCTTCTGCAAGCCTCTGGCGAGGGCATTGGAATCTCGGTCGAGCGCTTCATACGTGAGGATTGTGCGCTGGTGATGTGAGATGACACTATCGGCATTGAGTTGGCTGATACTCCTTCCTGCATGGATGGACAATGTGCTCACGCATTACGGTCGCCGAATTGCTTCACAACACCTGCGAAGTGCTCGGGTACGGTCTGTTCAAGGAGCGGAGGCTGCCGGCGTCAGCTGCTGTCAAAGTCAGGGTCTGAGCTCCCACGAACCTCGGTTGGTCCCTGGCGGAATGCCTTGGTGAGGATCCCTCGACGAGCGTTGCTGTGTGTCGAGAGCAACCTCGAAGAACGAGCAATCACCGTCCGAAGCATTTTCAAACAGCAAACATATTGAACGAGAGGAGAGATAGCCGACCATGTTGCATGTATAATTGAGGCTGGGTTTAGTGTCTTGTCCTCGGAACGCACAAGTAGCCGCGCAGGTGGGTTAGTATATGCGGGGTAGCTTAAGTGCGGCCGAAGCCTGCAGGTGCGGAATGCGACCAATGAGGCAGCAATTGTGAGGAGCAAATGCGAGAATGTAAATGATCAAGGGTAATGGGACAGTCAACATTGCAATTGATCTTAATCCTGAATGCTCTCCTAACGCAGTCGAACAAAGTGAGGAGCCCAAACGCCAAACTTCAAGTGTTCATACATCACGCTCTATCGGTTTCAAACTCCAGCACTCTCCGACTGGCATCACTTGCTCTCCGGTCCTTGGTGCTCCTTAGCTCTTTGTCTGTGTCGGGCGATAGCAAGTCGGTGAGGTTTTCCTCCTTAATGGAGACGACATCTGCTGTCTCGGCGCCCTCGAGCAGGTCTGTGTCCTTCTCTTCCTCGTGATCATCATCATCGTCTCTTGTGTGCTGCGACTGCGCGTCCAATTCTTTCTGGGCTTCATCATATCTCCGCCTGACCTCTGCTGCAACACGCATACCGTCGTTGACGATGTGGTCAAGCATGCCTCGAATGCTTTTGCCAGGCGGAACAACGCCAACACCTGCCCCACCCACCACACCCATACCTCCTGCCATGTTCGACATTTGCCTGCCGGCGTTGGCAAATGTAGTCAAATTCGAAGACGTCGACGCTGAGGATGGCAGAGGTGCGTCAGCAAGACGGAAGGACGATGAGAAGCCGACTTCGAAGAACTGTTCCAGCACTTCATCGGCAAGAATGACCATGCGGAAAGTGGGTAAGGTTATGTGAAGAGGTTTGTTGGGATCGAGCGCAAGGTTGGCCGCTTTGGCTTTCTCGTGTCGTTCGCCTGTCTCAGACTCGATCGTATGTGTTGACTGCGTCGGCGATAGCAGGTTGTTGTCAGATTTGGTGGATGACGATGTGTTTGCAACAGGCTTCTCGGCTTTGGGTGTCGTTGGCTCATCACCAAAGTCAATGAGATCGTCCTCATCCTCGTCGCCAATTGCGAAGTTGTTCAGACCTTCTTCTGCTTCTTCTGACGGACCGCTGTTCTGGTTTGAAGCATGGTCCGGATCAGCATATTCAAAGCAGCGGCGGATGAAGGCGGATACGCTGCTGAGGAACTGCTCGTCTCGGGACATTGGTGGCTCAGAGCCTACGTCAAGGGACGATGTCGACGGGCTAACAGATTCATGAAGTCCTCTTCTTGACAAGAACAGTAAGGCTTCTGAGATTCTCAAAATCCCTTCCCGATCCACTCTTCCGTCCCCATCGTCGTCATAGAGCTCGAAGAAATAGCTGATGTTCGACATGATGTCTTGGGTCCCTTTGACAGCAGCGAATCCAGCCACGACGTTTTGCAACGAAAGGGAGTCAGTCATGTCAGTATCCCAGCGGCGAAAGAGGCGTTTCAGAAACTCGTGGTCTGCAGGCTCGGGTCCTGAGCCCCAGGGTGATACTGGTGGGCGACTTCGCATGCTACCACCAAAGTATGAGTGAGACTGCGTGGTTGCTTCTTTCGGTGATGTTGGCGAGTCAGTGACAGCCCACTTTGCAATGCCTGCAGCCTGTCAGCTCTGCCCGGTGTACTCTCAAGGCTGACTTACCAGCGAGAAACTCCCTGAAAGCATCGTAGTCCATGTGTGTGGGATTTACGCCTAAGGCTACTCGTCCCTTCTCGGCACTGCCGCCCGCAAATCCACTGATGATCTCAGTAGCCTTGGCACGGCTGGCCTTTGCTTTTCGCTCAGCCTCTTGCTGCATAATCTCTGCTCGTTGTTGTCGTTCGTACAGAACCGCATAGAACCTGTCATACAAGAAACCCAGGTCATTGACGCTCAGCTTCTTACTTTCAGGGCCGAGGTTTCGAATCGAGGTGCGCTTAGCAAAGTTCTCGATGTTCTCCAGAACAGCATCCTTGTGCTTCGCCCGTTGTTCTGAAATAGTGTTCTGCGTAATCCCAGCGAACTCCTTAAAGGCCACGACCATCAGCTCTTGGAATCGTGTGACAGCTCGCAGTTTCGGGTTTTCGGACTTTGGGTGAGCGGACTCGTCGAGTCGAGAGAAGTAAGACTTCAATACGGAGATGAAGGAGCCATCATCTGCAGCATCCAGGAGCTGTTCTCCGTTGATGCGCAAAATGGCGAGACCGATTTGAAACAGTACTTTCGGTCCTTCCAAGAAGAAGACGTCCAAGACTCGGAAAGCGAAGATGAGGGGCATCGAGTTGATGTAAAGTGATAGGAACCAAGGGAGTGAGACTACCGAAAGCTGGACGTCGGACTTGACGAGGTGATCCCAGAGAATGGGCATTGTTTTCTCAACCAGCGATTCGAAGACTTTCTGGTCTAGCAATGTCCCGTACATAGTCTGTGAGTAGTATCCCGGTAGTAGGCGGTCACACAGTATCGAGAGCAAAAAGAAAGCCTGGGGCTCAGAAACGTAGCTTATCATGTCAGTTGCAGGTCATGGTCGCGAGGAAGGCATACTCACATCAATAATGCAGCCACGACAATGTTCATCGCCTGACAATAACCAACCTCTTCATTTGTCCAGCTGTATGCTGTCAAGACTCTCCGTAGCCTACCAATACCTGCCTCATCCTGAAAGCCAGGGTACTCTGGTAGACTGCGGTTTAGATCCTTCTCGATCTCATCTATCGCTAGCGACTCTCGCCCCGAGAACTTCGCTAGTGTATCCGTGTAGAGGTTGGGGTTCTGTAGGCGCAGAAAGAAGGAGCCGGAGGTGAGCTCCCATATCTCCCCTCGTAATCGATTGGGCAAACCAACGCGTATAAGCTTGTGGAAGGTTGGCTGGCGAATCAGTGTGGCGCCTCGACCATTTTCTATGCAATGTCAGCTGTGCGCACAAAAGCTGTTTGTGCAGGTCTACCTCGGAGATACTCCCGCCACAAGCGTATCTTGGTTGCGTCCCTTAGTTTCCGCGCATTTCCAGGGTACTTGAAGGTCAGTCCAAGACCAGTGTCGGGATGTTCCCTCCCTTGCTTGGCCTCTCCAGCAGCTGGCTTCTCCTCGTCGGTGCAGAGTAGGTACTCTGAGTAGCTGGTGAGGGCCACCTTCCGTAGCGTATCGACCCCTTTGACGCCTTCCCTCAATCCCTTCTTCAAGCCATCGCAAAAGCGCTCGCAGGCTTGCCGCGAACCAGCCAGTTGAACGGTAAGCTTCTGGCCAGAAGGTGTCTTCGACTTGGAGTCAGGGATACCGTTCCAAGTGGTGATGGCGAGCGCAAACATGTAGCTCTGGCTGTGCAGCCGCTCAACTCTCCTGATACCGCAGAGAGGTAATGTGAAACCGTTGCCAGCCGGCCCGGCGCCATGTGTCTGACCTGTGAAGCTGCTAGACGAGCTGGAGCTGGCAGTATTCAGGAAGCTGGACCCTTGTGTCGAGAAGCAGAGGTACTGCTCGCTCAGGTGCAGCTTTCCCACATAGTGATTGCCCTGTCCTCGGTCTCCCTCCGTCGCCGTCGCAGGTTCGCCTGTGCCCCTCGTCGAATGGTGGGGCTGCAGAGTAAGCTCAGCGGTGATCTCTTGGAGAGGGTTCTGCGAGTCGGGCAGTCGAAATTGGTAGCGGAACAGGGTCGCCTTGGACGGTCGGCGGTCGCTCGAGGCAGGAGCAGCGATATTGCTGAGGGTGGGCTCTATGAGTTGCTGGGCCTTCTGCACCAGATTCCCAAGGTTGAACATGGTGGGCGAATAGGCGCGGCGAGTCGAGCGAGCAGAGGCTATGTTGCAGGAACAATGTAAGTTTGCCTCATTGCGCGCAAGAAGGGTGCATTCTTCGCGGTATCGGCTTTGGACGTCGTGTTCTTGGCCGAGCTGTGAGCTGTGGTCGTCTCCAAGGGTCACATTGCAGTAAAGCCGCTCGGCCCGTGAAGCGGCTCCACTCCCTAGCAAACTCCGTCATAGCATTGAGGCTTAAGGCTCTGTTCATGCGCATGGTTGGGATGATTAAATATTATTGCAAACGCCGCTATCTATACTGTATGGTCGTGCAATGACCTTTTAAACACTGCGCCTTACCAGCTCCGAGCAGCCACTTGGCAAGCTGCAGCACGAAGAGGGCCTGTCAGATAAGGGATACTGATTGGTCCATTACGCCTTGGTGTGGAGCCTTTCTGGCACTGCCTGATAGCTCATTGGCTTTGTTTCAACAACTTGTATCCTTCTGGACACGAAATGGCTGCTCGGGGGTGGCAGAGCGCAGTATGCGCCTTTTCACTAGGTACAGGTGTATGCTCCGTCGACACGCAGGTCCGCGCCGTTCACGTACAAACTGGCGTCGCTCGAGAGGAATGTGACGGCGCCCATGAGGTCCTCAGGACGGCCCATCTTGCCAACGGGGATGAGGGAAGTCCACTGTTTCTGGAGCTCCGGGTTGTCATCGAGGATCTTCTTGGTCCTGCGAGATCTGTGAGCGGAGGTTCCAGAAGCGCGATTTGAGGTACTTACAGAGCAGTGAGCATGTACCCAGGCGAGATGCAGTTGACACGAATGCCATGCTCTGCCCACTCGACAGCCAAACTGGCGGCTAAATGCCTTACTGCCGCCTTCGCTGCGTTGTATGGAGCTTGAGGCTGAGGAACGTTCACAATGGATCCAGACATGCTGCCGATCATGACAACGCTGCCAGGCGCCTTGCGCTCCATCAGGTGTTTTGCAACAGCAACAGCGTAAAGGTATGTGCCGTCGACGTTAACACCCCAGAGCTTCTGCATGCGGTCGTGGGGGTATGAGATCGCATCGTAGTTCTCGGTGAACCCAGCAGAGGTGACTAGATTGTCAACCTTGCCGTGGAGCTTGACGATTTCGGCGAAGGACTCGTTCACCGAGTCAGGGCTCGATACATCGCAGTAATGGGCAGTGACTTTTGGCAGTCTGCTATGCCCATTAGCAAAGTATCTAGTCCAGTCTCGCGCACACTCACTTGGCATAGCCCGACTCATTCTCCTGCTTAAAGAGCTCAATGAGACCATCAGCTGACCTCTCCGCCTCTTCCTTATTCAAGTCGACGATGGCAACATCAGCGCCGGAGGTAACCAATGCTTGAGCCATGACCAAGCCGAGTCCTCGAGCTCCTCCTGTGACAATTGCAGTCTTGCCCTCCATCGAGAAGGCAGCAAGAGTGCGCTTGAAGTGGAATCCTCCACGACCTTGAACTGGTTGCGAAGGAGGGAGGTCTTTCTCCTCCGGATACTCTACCACAATGTTCTCCCTAGTCCGAGCGAATTGGCCTTCATGGTCTCCGCTCTCTCCAGCAGGCGCTGATGAGGATGCGGCGTCGTGGTCCTCTTCAGAGCTCTTGTCGAAGCGGTTCACGGTGCTTGAGAACGGTCGAACGGCAGCAGCAGCTGGACGAAATGCAGCTCGTGGGGCTTGTGCTCTGACCGCACCGGCAGCCTGGCGGGCAATCTGTTGTTTGAACATTCTGAAATTGGAGGAAAAGTGCGATTGACACTTCGAGATTCGGCTTCGGGGGGGACAGAGCGGCTGCTTTAAAGGTCATGCAGCTTGCGCTTAGACATCGTCAGTTACTTACCCAAAGCTTGAGCATACAGCGGACGCCAACGCTAGGTCGCAGCCAACCACATACAAGCGAGCTGAGCATGCCGTGTCACAAACTGGTGCCTTTGCAGCTGTAGCACTTCATAGCAACGAAGCAAACGTAATCAAAACAACCCCTCTAACCCTGAACTTGTCTAATACCAAGCCATCCCTAGACTTCAACCAAGTCCAATCCCTGTTATTACATTTACAACATGCTCACGCAAGTATTCTATACATGTTAACATCTTGCTTTCTCATTGCCTAGCGTGATCAGCGGGGATGAATAGCGTTGGTCGGCTGGACCGCAACCTCCGAAAGCTTCTAGATCCCGTCGCACCTCGAGCCGATCGGCTCGCATAGGTCAGATGGGCAGCAAAAAGTGTAGAATCGATGAAACGTGGGGGACTCGAGCAGGCCGTGCTCAATGATCCAGATTGTAGCCAATTTCACAGAGCTGTCCTCGAGCGTTGGACAGCTTCAATTTGAAGCTCACCACATCTTCGACGTGGATGGTGGAGCTCCCCCAAGCTCGCATGACGTAGGTAGAGCGATAATAGCTGCAGGGAGAACACTGATCTCCCACAACAATCCCTCATCCCCAACAGAGTCCCCTCTTTTCTTCACGCCGTCGCTCCTCTGTCCCCACCTCCAAGACCCTTGTGGAACCCTTTGTGCTCGGCCTTCACGCCGCGGGGGCCGATTGTACGGGAAACTCAACAATTGCGCATTCCACGATCCTTCCGAGCTCTTGGGCAGCAACCCAATCAACCACCAATACTATTCAGTGCTCTCACGCCCCTTTCCATTCAGTATGCTCTGTTCCTTTCCTGGCGTTTAGCGTCTACCGACACTTCGGCAAAGAAACGGACTCGATCCTGGTCATTCTCAGCCATCACAGCGCCCGGCAGAAAAAGGCTTTGGCAATGCTGACCAATGCGTGCCCAGCATCCCTGGAGTGTCTAACAACTCACGATGTTTGAGCTGTACCTCCTAACGTTCAACTGTGCACGCACACTCGTCGATCCTCAGGCACTCGCGCCCTCCTTCTTCGAGGCCCTGCCCAAGGGGGCCCAAGTACCAGACCTTGTCGCTATTTCTTTGCAGGAAATTGCGCCCATTGCATACTCGTTTCTTGGGGGGTCTTACCTGAAGCCATACTTCGACCGCCTTAGCACCACCGTCCAGCTTGCAGCAGACCTGCACAGCCATGGCAGCCAGCGCCTTGAGCATGTTGCAACCCGCAGTGTGGGCATGACAGCCCTGATGATTTTCGCAAAGCCGAGCTTCACGCAACGAATACAATGGATACAATCGGCGGGTGCAGGTGTCGGCTTCTCGAATATGGGAAACAAGGGCGCTGTGGCTATGCGAGTTGGCGTCACCTGCCCAACATCAGCATCAAGCGAGACGCTGAACCTCGCCTTTGCCGCTGCTCATCTCGCGCCGTCAGAGAAGAACGTGGGCGCTAGAAACAAAGACTGGGAGAACCTCGTTCGCAACTTGGTTTTTGTGAATCACGACGATTCTGCGTACAGCTCGAGTGAGGAGGCGCCTTTGCTAGCATCAGGCAAGGCACCAAGCGAGTACGACGGGCTTTTCGCTTCTGGAAGCCACGTCTTCTTCTTTGGCGACCTGAACTATAGAACCCACGACTCCTCGCCCGGTGAGAATTCTCACGAATCTTATCCCTCTATGACGGCGGCTGAGTCGTCGCCGAAACACTACTCCCAGCTACTCAGCCGCGATCAGCTCACACGAGAGAAGGAAGCTAACCGCACCCTCCACGGGCTCGAAGAACTACCTATCACCTTCCCTCCTACCTACAAGTACTCAACGTCGCGTAGTAGCGACGACGAATGGCAATGGGCCAAGCACCGATACCCATCCTGGTGT
Organism: Didymella segeticola; assembly: GCA_004522025.1. Taxonomy (NCBI): domain Eukaryota; kingdom Fungi; phylum Ascomycota; class Dothideomycetes; order Pleosporales; family Didymellaceae; genus Didymella; species Didymella segeticola. Next base: position 551,320 of record SDAV01000014.1, on the reverse strand, counting down.
GACAGGATACTGTACTTACCCTCTCAATCATCGAAACTCGAACCGCAGATATACACAGCGCTTCCTGTGCAGTCGACATCAGACCACCGTCCAGTTGCGCTGTCTTTGCGAGTGGAAGATACACCGATTCTCGTACATGGCAACCAAGTTGAATCGCCATTCCCCTTGAATCCTACGTGGAAAGCAAGGCAGGAAGCTGCTCGACGCTGGGAAGTCATGGTAGGCGCATCCTCATACCTCGTTCTTACAAAGACGGGCAATGCTATGCTTATCGCGCTCGTTGGTGTTGTAATTGGTGGTTGGTGGCTAGCAGTGTGGTTCACAAGATAATATCACCCACTTAGAGCTCCAGAACAAGATAGACTTTTATCGCTTGCTTCCTCGAACGCAAGGACCAGGGTTTTAATATAATGATTTCTTCTCATCTCCTCGTTCTGATCTGCTTAAGCGCACACAAAGACCCACGAAACCGAGGGTTTTGCAAACAGCGTTGGTGTTGATTCGTCTCAGTACCGGTCAGACAAAAACTTCAGTAAGTGTGCACCATGGCAGTCGTGTACCATGCTCGAGACAAGCCCATTGTTACTGTACAAGTGCCCCACACTCGGCCTCTTCTTTCTTTTGCGAACATCCACTCTTCAATCGTGCTACTCTCCCTTCTCTCAACTCGTCTTTTCTACCCCGTTAAGGTAAGCCGTTGCTTGTACGAACGAAACAGTTCGAGGTGGGAAAGTCCAGAGGCTTTGTTCTGAGGCACTTAGTCGTATCGCGCACACTTTTGTAATAGAAGACTACTATCGATCACCGTACTTTCGTTTCACAACGAAGACAGTCGACGAAAGGATGCAATCGTCACTCAACCTATGGCGGGTTCAAGTCTTAGAGCTGCAATCATTGATCATAAAGGTGCAAAACATGAAGACGTTCGACTCCACAGCTGAGGCCGAATTCTTCGAGCAATTTACCCATTACGGAGCTGCGAATTGCCATGCATTGAGGGTTGCAAGATGCTTGAACCAACAACGCTCAGGTCAGACCGTGCACTCTGTCGCCTCCTACCTCTCTCCAGACTGCGCTCTCAGTCGAAGAAGCCAGTCTCGAACTTCTCTCATCCACTGTGGCAAAGAAGAAACATTCAAAGAAAGTCTCCGCTCCACGAAAATAACGCACACCCGTCATCCGTGCTGCGAACTGTTTGCCATCGCGGAGAAATTCCTCCCTAGCCCGGCTCAGCATCTGTATCCCACCACGGAGGCCTAATTCACACCTTAGGTTCTTAACCTGTAATTTTTGCTCGCCGGGTTTTGAGACTTGTAATCCAGCCGTCGTAATGGAGGCGCTTGCCGTTTATGATGTGGTAAAGGTCTGGGGTGGCTTCAGTGTACTGCTTTGGGTGCAAAGAGCGTTTTTCATGACGAGCTGGAAGCCGGCACGTGTCGAGAAGTCGTAGTCTGTCATGATCTTACCGGTGTTAATACATCTTCTTGTGAGAGTATTCGAGTCTCATAGGCGGTTCCAGACGGCGGGGTTATGCTTAGGCATCCGACTCTTTTCTGAATGGAATCAATGTGCAAGCCTGACGTAAGAGAGGCGTGTCACTACCGTTCTCCCAATTCAGGCATTGCCAGAGAATCACTCCACGAGATCTTACTATCCTATAGCGATTACGAAAAATTATCGAAAGCTACCTACTAAGCGCTTAGTCTTCCGATCACCCTATACGAATAGATTATCCCATCCTCCCACGAACTGATCTATAAGCTTCCCACTTTCTTCGCCAACTCCTTCACAACGCTCTTCAACAATGCCACGTCCGCACCCCTTACCTGCTCCACGCTTTCTTCGGCTCCCTTCCTCTCGATCTTGATCTTCGTTGGCTTTCCGTCCTCAAAGAACAGGAAAGTGGGCATAGCTGTAATACCATACTTTTGCGCAACATCCTTGACATGGTCCACATTGACTTTGGCGAATCCAAGTTGGCCAGGGCGGGCATGGTCATCCGCCAGCCCGGAGAAGATGGGTGCGATGGCTCGACATGGGGGACACCAGTCTGCGTAGAAGTCGACGACGACGTATTTCGATGCCTTGAGAATGGTTTCCACATCTACTGCTGCGTGGGCTTTGGAGACGTTGCCAGATGTTTCTGGAATGGGACTGCGGTCTGCAAAGACAGCCTACTCACGTCAGTGTAATTTCAAGGTCAGTAGGAAGCAAACAAAGAGGTCGGAGTTCAAGATGCATTAGGGATTGACAAGTGGCTCGAAAAAGTGCAAGCATGGGGCGCAGTGCTCATTGCCGTGTTGACTTACAGGGCCAAGGACCAGAATGACGATGACGCCTATAATGGCGTAAAATATGGCGTGCATCTTCAACTATATCGGGGTGCCCGGTGTAGAGTTCCGAAGCCAGGATAGAATTGACTGCGAGTTGAGGAAAGTGCAGCACGTGTGAAGACGGGAACCGTCGGAGGGCGCCCCGCTCCTCTTGGCACAGAACGTTGCTGCTCCCCTTTGACCATTCCTCCTGTTACAATTTCAGGTGTAGGTGCATTTGTTTATAGCCTAGTTGCACGTAATCGTTACTCGCGGAGCCTTCTACTGATGAGAGCCAATCATGCGCTTTGCCCTGCATGTTCAATGTGGGAGCGCTAACATCAGTCGACTACACAAGTACTTCACACATCGCGCTTCGAATGCCTATGCCTGAGAAGCCTGTATGCAAAGGATACCGACATTGCGGATTTCAACAAGCGTGAGGCGGCCATCGACATCTGAGTAGGCTAACGGCTTGAAGAAATGCATCCATGGGTCTATTGACGTGGGCTTGAGATGCGTTTGGCATCCCTTGTGGAGATGTTCCTGAGCTCATGTAGCCTGCACAATGATAACAGGCCGCATGCGTGTGCGTCAAGTTGGCCAGGACAAGTATTAGGTTTGCAAATGCGACTTCTCTTTGCGGAAGCAGAGTTCTGCCTGTTTTACATTCATGTGAGACTAATTTAGCACACAGCACACCACACACAACCTCTGGAGTAGTGTGCCCGCTGCCCGTTGTCCGCTGCCGGATCGGTCCCAGTCTGCAGCCTTCAATTCGTTGGCTGATGAGTTCTATTGGTAATCACTTTATTGCGTACTCTGTTGATCAGCGGCGCGTTTCCAAGCACATGCAAATGCCGTTGTGTCACGTGTGCGAGGAACTGACATGCCGCAGCGGCATCGTGATGTCGACATGTCCTGTCGGGCTGAATTGACCAACATGGTACTTATTCAACACAACTGCCCCTCCATCGTTTCATTTTGGCATATTTCAAGCCGGGTCTCTCGGCCCTCAATGCGCCACAACGTCATAGGGGTTGTCCTGGCAAGCCCTGTTTATACCGATCCACCCGCAAATTCCATGATCGATCTAAAGGCCCTTCCAGACCCTAGGGTCGTTGCAGGTCTCGAAGCGAATAGATTGCCATCAGGCCCACTCTGCTTAACAGCCTCGTGGTCGAGATGAAAGTCTCATTTCTTCATGTGGGGAGCGAAGAACATACGGGAAAGATTTGCGGATTTGCGGTCTGGCGCTTCGAAGTTGCGCTGTACGCGCGTGTCCAAAAGTTGTGGAGACCAGTCCCTGCAAATCGCGTACTGTGATTCTGTCGCACAGGATGTGGGATTGGAGTACAGCCGTGTTTCGAATTTGACATTCGTCTGAAATATCAAAGGATTGTGGAAAGACTTGCGTGATAAATTCGCACGGTTGCGGGGCTGCATTCCAAAGAGTGAGTGTACGCTGCCAATTTGCCGGTTTCCACGGCCGATGCACCATGCGTGCAACAACGTGAGCCTGAAAACCTGGTCACGAGAAATAGAGCTTGCAGAACTGTGTTACAGAGGTGTATTGATTGAAAGCGTTTCATACGTGGACTCTGTCTATACCCTTCAGGAATCCAGTGACTCTGCACATCATGATATCATGTGTGTGCTTTTCCGTCTCACGCCTGATCCTCCTCTTACTGAACGCCCTGCGCCAAGTTTCGCCTATCCAAAACAGTGGTATATCATACGATCCAAAAGAAAAGGCGCGCCGTGTGAATGCAAATCCAAATGCTGTCCTACTGGTAGGCGGAATGTCGTCCGAAAGGGGAGAATAGTGTTCAAAGACACTGTCGCTAATGCTCAAAAAGGTTGTTCATACAAATCGTTACAAGCTGGTCGTGTCAATGGTCACGACGCCCGTGTTGAAGCGGAGTTGATTTGCTTAAGCGAGGCGAAGGATGACGTCATCGCAGAGTACTGAGCCATTGGCCTTGAGTTTGTCGATGAAGTTGAAGATGTGCTGCTTGAGCGAGCCTGCAGGTTGAGAGCGATGCAATCGCCACATCGGCTTCCATTCGCATTGCAACGTCCGCGGCATCCGCGCTCGTAGTTGGCGCAAGAGAACATTTTGTAGACGCTAGGTTCAATGTCGACGAATGAGGTGGTAGAGCGTATGTGTATGATTGTAGTGTGTGGTAGTAATAGGTTTCTCTGACGTTTTCGAGTTTTGATTGTAGTGGAGCGTTTGGACCAAAGTCGATCTCAAAAGGGGACGGTAGAATATATGTGCCTTGCCAGAGTGATACCGGGTGTCCGATGATGTAGCCTGCGGAGCTTCAAGGGTGTCGTGGGTTCTTGGCCGGCAAAACAACCTTAATGGGTAGCGCGACTGAAGTTGGCGTGCCTCGGGTGTGTGCAATGTGTACTGCTGAGCCAATCAATGCGCAGTAGCGTCGTATCCTTGATGAATGACAAGAACTGGGCAGCAGAATGACGAGTTTCTTTGTTATTATGGAAGGAGATGCCGAAGTGACAATTGCTTTCAACTTGTGAACACTCCAGCATGTCGAGGCTCCTGTGCTCTTATCTAGTCTGACGAGGTTGAAAAGGTCTGAAATGAAAGGGCCTTGTCAAGACCAATCTCGAGAAGGCAAAGGTGTTTCTTTGGCCCGAGCTCATCGAGGCTTTCCAGGGTCCAAACGCAAACTGCCCTCAACGCTCACGCATGCACTTGGCATGGCCGTATTCTCTTTCGCACTCCACTACCGGTATCATTGCCATCATTTCGTCCCCAATTAGCGCCGAAGCTGCAGCACCGGGGATTGTGCAGAACCCAACCCATCCGCACACTCCGGTCCGTATGTATGCTGCAGTATGGGACTTTCGGTGGTTGATTAACCCCGGCTCCAGCACCAACTCGGTGCTGCGCATGCCTGTAAGCGCTTTAAAACGCGTCAGCATGCGCATGCAACACCCCTACGTAGTCAAGATGGCAATGGCATGATTGCAAGGTCAATACTAGGGTCCAAGCGACCGTTGTTCGCACATCAGACAGCATTACCCTGGCTTTTGCGGACCGTGCCTCAGGCCTTCTCGAATGCCCAGGACTCGTGGTCCCCCCAGAGTGCCCGACGGCTGCTCGTAACAAGCCGCAGGGGCCATTCCGTCTCAGCTGTCTGTGATTACGTGCGCTGTGTTTTGGCTTACACATGAGCACAATCCAATGAGAGTTGAATTTGGTATCTCAGTGCTGCCTGAAACCACCCAAAAGACTCAAGAGGGCAAACAGGCGAGATTGAGATCTGAGCTCGGTCCCGACAACTTACGATCTTATCGTTTACCTATCGACCATGCATGTACACGTACCTGGTCCCACCGTTGCAGCGATGATCGCAACGTAAACTTGAGTCTGGGGCTCTGAATATGATGCGGCTCACTCATCCTAAAATCTCACTGCAAGCTTTGATTAGTTTTCGTAGGCATTTGGATTTAAACTTTAATCCTTTCAACAGTCAGAGTTCTTCGTCCGAACTCAGCCTTGCCGGGGCTTCCGGCAGCGCCATTAGTTCTGACCGTCGGTAGAGAGCTTTAGGCATGGCCTTTGCCTTGCAACGAACGCGCGACCTGGCAGTCTGGAACCTCATAAATCTGCAACGAGCATCATACGCCATAACTGACTCCACAACTACGTCGCAGCTTGTGGGTACGACGATCAACACACGGGCGGGTCGATCGAACCTCGTATTCCACCAAGTGCTTGAAACATCAGACAACGCTCCAGTCTGGAACACATGTGAATGATTTCGTGACAAGATGCAGCACTGAACAAGGCCCTGTCCGCATGGTAAGCAAAGGCAGCATACACGCGAACCCTTTCCTGCGCCTCACAAAGGACGACGCCGTGTTGCCAAGAGGACAGCCATAAAACAATATAGTCTTGATGAGAGGCACGATAGCTTGATACAACAATATCACTGACAGCGGGCGACTAAAGTCAGATGCGTGTCTAGGAATCGCCGAGCAACGCGGCACTGCTTCTGTACCTGATAGAGACATGCTCTTCGTTCTATTCAAGAGTCTGTACTGAAGGAATTTCAAGTACACATTGCTGCGCGGCGGATGAAGTCCTGATCGAAACGTGCTTGTAACCCGTTACAAATGCCGTACTGCCGAGGGCTTTTTAGACGGAAAGACCTCTTGTAACGAACCATCCTACACAGTAAGTACAACAACATCTGCGTGCCTTTTTCCTCCATATTGTAGCGAACTGACTGTGGCTCAGTCAGTACGATTCACAGATGACTGGTCCATCTACGTAAATTGCGCTACGATCGCCGTTAACGCTAGCTTGGCCAGCCTGTTCTGTGAAAACAGCTCTGTACAAGCAGCTACCACGCGCTCGATAATCCCTCACGGCTTGTCGAACGATCTCAAGTAAGCTGCAGCCGCCATGCGGCACAGCTCTTTCATGCTCTGCAGATGACGGTTTAGCCGGTGACAATCTCAGGTTACTGAGCTTCCTCATTCGGATGTAAGTCATCTTAGTGTAAACACGCTTACTCTGAAAGCGAAACCGTCAGCATATTCGGTTGAGGAAGCTGCGAACCTTTTAAGATGAATAGAAGCCCCCTTTCGTCAATATTCCAAAACACCGATAGCCAGATACAAACAGTCAATTACAAGCAGTCATGTCGGACACCACGCTCACGAATACCAAAACACCGAATCCGTTGAATCCCTCATCCCTCAAAACACGTTACGAGATCCGGAAGCTAGAACCTGAGCATATCGAATGGGCTGCTGCTATTGTAAGCCATAGCAATAGCTTTTGCTCAACCGTGTGGCCCGTTCTGTATCCTGATAAAGACGGCCATGACATGATCCAGCTGGCCATTGATGCAAACTACCTTGTACGACATCAGATCAATAGTGGCCTTTCCTTTGGTGTGTTCGACACCGAGTATGTGTTCAAGCGCGAGGCGAGTAAGGCTACCGGCGGCAAGCTCTACTGGGACCTTTCCGAGCCGAGCGTGAAGGCTGAGCAGGGGATAGAAGGGGAAGCACGAAGACTCCTAGAGCAGATGGACTTCCCTCTTGTCAGTGTAGCGCTGTCCTACGATGCATACAATTCCTTAGACATGAGCCAAATGGGGCCGCTTCTTGCAGCTCTCCCGCACTTCGGCCTGATATACCACGCCCTCGAAGAGCGCGATACCAGAGACCCCAACAGCTGGAAACCCAAAGCAGCGAACGAAGTCATATTCCGCAACGCAACTTCGACGCGTCAAGACTATGAGGGTGAAGGGATTATGGCCAGCCTGGCGCGCTGGTTAATGCGGGAAGGTGCTGGGCGAGGCTTCCGAGGCATCCAAATCGAGGCATTGGCTGATGCTGTTACGCACGTCTGGAGTACAGCTGAACCGCCTTTTAAGGGATCAGTGGTTGGTGAATTTCATACAGACACATGGAAGAATGAGGAGGGCAATCTTGAGTTTGCCCCAGCGCATCAGAGGATCACGAAATGCTATGTCGATCTGATGCTGCAGGCGTAATGTACCTCTGTAGATATCAACGGGTCCTTGGCTAAGTGTCTACTCCCTCCGAGACAGGTTCCACAGTGCTCAAGCAAATCGTGGTGGTTGTTTCGAAACGTGTACGCGTGAATTTATTCCCGCGTCCGGCAACACTATGTTATCAGAATCATTGCAATCAAATCGCGCATACTGCACTTAAAGGCTTGAGGTCAGTGGTTTTTCTGTCCTCCGACTTCCCGTGATGGAAGATCGCTCGGCGGGTTTGCGGAAGCGATGTGGGCTGCGGGGTCCACAGCTTCAGGTACGTCACAAGCTCCGCTTGAACTGTAAGAATTCTTCAATTGCCAGGCGCACGCTTCTCAACCGACTCACAATTGCTGTGGTCACATCGCATAGCTAAGCACGATAACTCAATATGGTTTACACAATCGTCGTACACCTCTATGCCAAGGCGGACGAGGAGAGCATCTCCAAGCTCAAGGCGAAGCTTGTTGAGGCCAGCCAGGTCTACAGCAAGGACAAGGAAACGCTGAGCTGGTTCGTCATGCAAGACACTGTCGACCCTAGGAAGTTTACTATTGTCGAAAGATATCTCCAAGAATCTGTAAGTCATCGGACAATTACGTCGACGTTGCAAATGTCATTCGCTAATCACTATCGTAGTCCCAGCAGTACCATCTTAACAACCCCTACTGGAAGACGTTCGACCCATACGTACTGCCTCTACTCGATGCGCCGATGGATCTGCGGAGACTTGAAGAGCTGGACACTGGCGTGACGCCTGCAGGTGCCCAATGATCACCAGGACGCGCTGAAGGAGGATATGACGGTTGCGAGTGTGTATAAGGACGCGAATTGAAGAGGTCCGAGGACAAAATCAGAAAACAAGGAAGCGGTCACAACAACACGAGACCCCTTATTGTACCATTTTGCATGAAAATGTCACTTCAGCGGTTTTGAAATCCGGTGCTGAAGACCTCAAGATTGGACAAGGCCTCGATATTCCGTTATGACGTGTAATTTGAGGCACCGTTGTCGGGGCTTTAGTCTTTGTGAAGTCTGAACTTTGCGTTGACGGCCACGATTCCCAATAACAGTAACGATACGCTGATGGTCATGAACACGATCGAAACCCATAAGCAACAATGTCGTTCGTTGGCTCTGACTTCGCGCGCTGTAGTAAGCGTATCGCAAGTCTCGCAATGTTGGTGAGGCGTAAAAGAAGTTGCCGGCAACGAATGATTGTGGGCTAGTTCGATGTCAGGCTCATCCCCAGGCACGGTGGTGTAAGCAGATGCTGATCCGTTGGGTGGATGAGCATTTACTGGGTGCTCGTGAACGATGTCGTCGTAGGCTGGCGCGGCCTCTGAAGCTGTTGTCGGGTGACCCATTGTGTTACTCGCGGCGGCAATGATGATATTGCGATACATTTGCAAGCGCCCTACAAACTGACTTCATGAGAGCTTGTTATCTATCCTTTGATGAGTTTCTGGGTGAACGGTCAGCAGGGTGCCTGATCATGCCTTGTGCCGCGTCAGTCGTACAGCCACAAATTTACGCGGATTCTATTGGTCCATCCGCTATCTTTCACAAGATGGTGGCTGAACCATTTGCTGGATCCGGACGCGTTGCCCTGCTCTCCTTGATGACTGGCTACGTGCAGTGGCCGCAGCTTACGGGGCTGTGCTATTTGCGTACCCCGCGCCAGGAAGGCTATCGACGGCGCAATTTAGCCACCAGCTGAGGGCCTGTCCGATGTGTTCGCGATGTGAGAATGATTTATCCACTTTCACGTGAAGGGGGTGGAGCTTACCGAGGACACCGACGACACAAGGTGGCGGCATAGCGCATACGCCATCCTCACAAAGCTGCCAGCCTGGCAGCCACCCGCTGTCAACTGTGTACTGCGCCTTACCAGCTCCGAGCAGCCACTTGGCAAGATGCAGGACGAAGAAGCCTATTCAGATACAGGACTCTAATTAGATTATTACGCCTAGAAGTGGAGCCTTTCTGGTGCTGTTTAGCAGCTTATTAGCTTTCCTTTTAAAACTTGTATCCTTCTGAATGCGAGATGGCTGCTCGGAGTTGGCAGAGCGCAGTAGGCGGAGCCACCACAACACCCGCCGTCTTGCTCACTATTTGCGATCCTCTCTTTAAATTTTTCAGTGTCATTATCAGGCGCTGACAACACTGTGATACTTGCTGTCAATCGGAGCAACCCCGTCGTGCCACCTCGATTAATGGAAGTGGATTTTTTGACCCATCATGATAGCAACCGTCTTTGTAGTGGCGCGGCCCTCAAGCGTTTCGTAGACGTAGGAAATCCTCAGGATGTTGGGCAACAGTTCCATCGGACTCAAGTGTTTGTTCCCGTGCGCGCAATCAAATTGACTGCCTCCTCGCTACATGGGTAGACAATGCTTTCCGCTTCGTGAATGTCATCAACTGCTTAGCAGCCTGACAAGCTCAACAAGCTTTCGGTTCCAACGCCGCTCCAAGGCTTGATCAACGAGACCCTTGAGCGTCAGGTGCGCTACGCATGACTATCCAATCAAGAGCTGGTAGATTGAGGTGATTCGGGCACGATTATCGGTAATACGGGGCCATTCGTTCGAGTTAAGCCTCATAGGGCAGGTGCGAGCTCGTTTCTGACGGCGTCATATCGCAACCTGCTGCAAGCTCCAACAGCCGAAGACCTAATGTCGTATGCTGGGCCAATGGAGCTTGCCTACGACGGTCCACAGTGTCACGGTCGACCAGATGGTCTATCAGTCCTGGGTTGTTCGTGTGCTCTGAGCTGCCTCCTTCTTCTCCTGGGCAAGCGTAGAAGTTGAGTACATCAATGTCGTCACAATTAGAAGCCTTCAAATACGGTTTCTCGCTCTACGGTGGTATTCAGGTAACTTGGCTGCAGCTTCCAGTCGATTTGTTCCACAATGAAGCTTCTTCATCTCTTTAGCGGACTGCTCTGTGCTTCCTCTGCGCTTGCTCTTAAGTGCCCTGGAAATCCAACACTTCACAGACCTGTGGTAGAAAGGAGTGTTGGCAATGACTTCTCGCATCCTGAGATTCAAAAGCGGGCGTCTCGTTTCCTGACAGAGAAGACCAAGGAATTTGCTGTCAATGGCACCGGAATCCCCGAGGTCAATTTCGACGTCGGGGAGTCGTACGCTGGTAGGTCATACTCAGCTCATTGAGACACTGTTTTCTAATGCTTTACAGGTCTGCTTCCAATCTCGGACAGTCCCGATGAAACCCGCAAACTTTTTTTCTGGTTTTTTCCTTCGACGGCTGAGCAAACCCCAGAGGATATCACAATCTGGCAAGACAACCTACTGGTTCTTGAAGATAGTACCGTTAATATGAGCTAGGTTGAATGGTGGCCCCGGCTGTTCGAGTCTTTCTGGCCTTCTGACAGAGAACGGTAAGTCGCGCGCGAGTGGCTCGATGAACATCAACTGAATTTGTTGCAGGACCATTTACATGGATGGCTGGCACGCTGGCTCCCGTAAAAAATCCCTACTCCTGGACAAACCTGACCAATATGCTTTGGGTCGAACAGCCTGTCGGAGTTGGCTACTCGACAGGGACGCCCAACATCACAAACGAAGTAAGCAGAATATGGCCCGTCCTTCTTAAGGGCCTTTGAATTAATGTCGTCTAGGTTGAGCTGGCAGCCGAGTTCCTTGGCTTCTACAAAAACTTTGTCGACACGTTCCAGACCAAAAACTGGAAAACATACATCACCGGTGAGAGGTAAGAAGCCCGCGTACTCGTTTTATGCATCCATTTTGCTTGGCTGCTTTTATCTTGTTCTAGTGTACATGTGCAACGTGTCTAATTCACGTCCACCTCATTCGGGGAACGGAGGTAAGTGCGCAGGTGAATCTAGACAATCTCTGACTCAAATCGCCATACCATACCGGTCCCGACACCATCATTCTGGTCGTATGTCAATACGACATCCATATCTCATGCGCATGTTGAACGCTCCCGGGATCTTTGTTGCATCAAGAGAGCCACGCTTCTGGTAGAGTTAGGACATGCGAGCGACCGTCTGAGCAACGTCATCCCAGATGAGCAGACCGTCTTCCGAAAGCTGCGTTAGGAAGACTCCAGCCTCGTCCTCCTCGAATTCGGCGAGATCGTCGTCGAGAATGTTGGCGTTGATCATGTCGAGAAACTGCTCCAGTGAATGACTGCCAGAGACTTCACTGAGCAGCTCGATGCAACGGTTGCGGAACTGCTCGTAGCGAGCGTCAAGCACTTGATCCACAGATGTCTCCTCGACTTCCATAGCGTCCTCTGCGACAATGCCGGAGTCCGCAGCAGTGATGTACCTTTCCAGAGCCCCAACGTCGTCAGCCAGCTTTGCTACCTGAGCCTCCGTAGGTTTCTCCAAAAGAAAAACGTCAAAAGCTGCATTGGTCAGTCTGACGACGTCCTTGTGCTGGGACAGGCCAAATCCCTCGATTTGGGACCGGGCAGCCTGGCAACGGATCCTCAGACCATCAAGGGAGACTGGTGTGCCATCATTGTCGTTGTCTGACTTGTCGTCGATTTCGGCTTCCATCATGGTGTCTTGTGCGTTCACAGCTTCCATCATTCGCACAGTCTCCGGAGAGGTGGTGGTGGGCTCATTCAGGCCGATTGACCAATCGAAGTCCTCGAAGTCAGGTGCGTCGAATGAAGCAGTAACAGCTGAAGGGCGTCCTGCGTCTGGGTTGTAAAGGTCAGACGGAATTTTGATGGCAGCTACGAGTTCTCGAAGAGCCGGATAGTCAGATTCAAGAAAGTCGTACTTCAGGCTGTTCGTGAACCAGGGCTCCATCAGAATGTTGTTGTTCTCCTCCACGCGGTCGCGCAATGCTTTTGGCTTAGCAGGCCACCCCGTTAGCATCTGTTGGCCGTGGTGCTTGTGGGCTACCGATAGCCTCAAGGGGTGACGGAGGTTGCCAGACATGGGCAGACCAAGGAGGCTATCACGGGGTCCGTAAGCCTGATAAATAACCTCGCACAGTATGCTGATCCTAGATTCGACGGCTGTATGATTTTAGAAACAACTTTCATCAATGTTTTCGGCGCGTTACTTACTGATCCAGTACCTGTTACACTCGAATTTCATGCGGCTGAGGCGTGCACTTGCAAACGAATACAAGCTGTCCCAGTCCCACGAATCTGGCAGTGGCTCATCTCGAAACGGCCAGAGCGCGCCATCAACGGAACAAGGGATCTCCACATTTCTGAAGCTCTCAATCTCCTTGCAGATTGAAGTGAGGTCAGCCTTCTCCTTTTCGTCCCACCGACACCTGATCTTGCTCTGAAATTGTCGATCAAGTTGACGAATCAAATCTTGCCTGTCCTCAGGAGTATCGGCTCTACTCAGAAGACCGGCACGAAACTCTTCCATTGCTGCATCGTACTCTGCGTTGGTGAAAGCTCCTTCGATACGCTGCGATTTTGCAATGTTGTACTTCAAGCCCATAACACGCTGTTCAGCCAGGCGCGCCATGAGCTGTATGTCAAGCTCTTCCTTCTGATCTTCACGTGCCGATGGGAAATCTTTGCAATACTCACCAATCTCAGCAAGACTGCTGAGTGGATGAGTGAACTTAGCGTAGTTCAGGGCAAGTGGAATCAAGCCCAGGTTAGGAGCTGCGTGAACCCAAGTCTCGAGCTTGCCGTCCTCTGCGGCGCGGCCGATGATTGGATAGATGGCCTCAACACTGGGATTGAATGGGCTGAAGCCAGCCTTGAGGATGCGAGTTTGGCTGGTGTAGAGATCGTTCCATTCATCAGGGCCGCAGTCAGCTTGTTGTTCCTGCATGTAGGTAAGAGCTTCCTGGTAGACGGTTTGGACTCGCTCATCGTCCCATGAGCGTCCAAAGAGACCGATCTCCTTAAGGAATACCTTCTTGAGCCCGTTCTGAATCATCCAAGAGACAGTCGAAGGCTGGTCTTTTTGTTGCGCTTGGCATGCTCGACAGATCCATTGACCCAGAATATTTCGAATGCGGGTCGCGCAGGGAACGTCTGCTGCGCATTTCTCGCAGAGATGAGTGGCGTCAGCTCGCATATCGTCTGAGCAATAGCATGCACTGAGCGGGAGGTTACCAGCTCTCAGCTCTGCGTTCGCCAAGTCTGCCAAAGTTGCGGCTTCCATCCACGTCTTCTCTACGTCGTACGTCTCTCGCCACACTCGGCGAATACCTTCGAGAACAGGTTGAACCCAGGCAAAGTTGGCGCTGATGACGCGAAGCTCAGGCATCTTTCCACCGGTGACGTTATTCTTGAGGGTATCGTTGGGTTTGATCCTGATACCCCGATTGCCATATTCGTAATTGACAGACGCGAGCTTGTGGGCGGAGAAGAGCCTATTTTGACTGCGCCTACCAGAGATGTACAATGCTTCGTAATCAGTGATAGCCTTGAGCATATCTGCCTTCGTTGCAATTCTGTCCGTCATCTTCCAAGACAGGAAACGCTCAAACTCTTCACGATCACGGAGCTCCTTGAGAGTTGTAGTGGGAAGGCTTTTACGATCACCCTTAGTCGTCTGCTTAAAATTGTGATCCTGGAAAACATCGCGGTCGGTGGGCAACAAAGAAAGAAAGTTGCCCTGGGCATCTTTCCCGACCAGATGTTCTTTGTTCGCGTTCAGCGGAAAGTAGTAGAGCTCAGCAGACTTGGGGATGCGAGGAAATTCTGCGTCAAGCGATATGCCTGACCGCTTGGTGCGGCGCAGGATCTCTGAGACCTGACCCTTGTCGGTATCCCAGTACTTCAACTTGGTCTCCCAGCCACCCCTCTTACCCCACTGGGGAGCCTTGATTCGCGGGTTTCCTGGGGACATGATATGGTACGCTGCTTCTTGTACTCTCAGTCTGAATAGACTCTCGTCGATAGGTGCCTCGGGCCAAGCGTTCATGAAGTTAACAAGGTGTTTCAGGATGGTAAGGACGTTGCTTCGGTTGTTCGAGAAAACAAGGTTGCGGTGGTCCTTCAAGCCGACCCAGACCTGCTTACCGTTAGGCGTGATGAGCTTGCACGTAGTTGTCGTGACACCCTTCCTCGTAGACGAGTGGGCGATCGGATCATGAGGCGCAGTGACCTTCTTGAGAAAGGTAAAGCGCTTTTTGCCCTTTTTGGGGGACTGGGTGAAGATGTCCTGGAGAGAAACCAATGATGAGGCAGGATCACGTCCAGGTACTCGGACCTTGCGGCAATGAAGGTGTTCGAATGCCGCCTTGACCTTGCCCACAAATGTGGTGTGCCGATTTGTATAGACAACCCCTTCTGCAAGCTTCTGGACAACCTCACGGGCTTCGATATCCAAGTCATCCTCATCAAGGAGATCGCGAGTAAAGTCCGTTGCATGTTGTGGCTCACGGTCATTGCCCTCGCTGGTATCGACATCTTCATCTTCGCTGGTCTCGATATCTACATCTTCAGCCTCGTCGTCCGAAGAAGCGTCGGCAGCGTCAGCGGGAACATAGGCGTCGCTGGTGGACACATCATCAGCGGGCTGACTAGCATCACTTGAGGAATCTGGAAGCGTCGTTGAGACTTGGCTCTTGCTCTTCCGAACAATGGTTCCAGGCTTGATGAAAGGCTTGGTAGAGGGTGCGATGGGTGTGCTACTCGAGGGCATGTTGGAAGGCTTGCCAGAAGGCGCGGTAGACAGCTTTCCGGATGGCTTGGAAGAAGGCGTGATCGGATTCTTGCGAGAATACGTGATGGGTGACTTGGTAGAGGGCGTGACGTATGGCTTTCTGGACGAGATAATGGGCGTCTTGCTGGAGGGTTTGACAGCCGGCTTGCCTTTGGCAATGCTCTTGCTCAAGAAGGGAATGTCATCTTGGTCCTTGCCACTGTCCTCTTCGTCGTCCATGTCGGCATCGGGGTTACCTTCTGGCTCATCATCATCACTCTGGCTGTGGGCAGCTGCACGGGAGGTGGCAGTTCCGCGTTTCTTGAGAGCAGGCTCGAAGTCGGGATCAGAACCTTGCACGGCATCGGCCATGGCCTTCTCGTTGTAGTTGACGTCCGAAGCGCGCTTGCGCTTAGAGCGGCGACCACCAGTCATCTTGTTGATGTCCGCCGAGGATGTGGAAGGCAAAGAGAGTCAGCCTAGCTGGGATAGGGATGTTTCTGATAGTTTGGGTAGAAGAAGAGTATGGATGAGGAGGTAGCGGGGGTTTCGAAAATTTTCAGAGCAGTACCGCCTAGACCACCTGCGCACAGCTGAAGTGAAAGGGCGAAAAAGGACGACATGTAATCGAACATCGCGGAAGGTTCCAGCTCAGCATTATGAAGAGTCTAGATTCAGCCCATAGATGTAAGAGCGGCTCGTCTTTGTCTATCATGTAGCTAGTTCGAAGTGTTGAAGTGTTCGTTGCAAACGGGACATTGCGCGGTAGTCCTTCTGTCAAAAGACTGGATTGATACTCAGCTCTTTCACGTGAAAGGCTTTCTTCAAAGCTCGCAACCACGATGAGCATGTCAAAAGCTTACTGCAGGAGCCGACTCACTGCCATCGTATCGACAGATCGTGTCAGGGGCTTGCGAAGGGCAGTGGTGAAGATAGCCACTAGCCCGTCAACACCAGACTCTCAGCTGTCTTCATATCTAATTCTCTATTAGTCATGTCAAGGTGCATTTCTACATGTTTAATCAGAGTAATCGGGACAAGGATTACGATGGAGTCCCAGTAAGCTGTTCGGGCGATATCGATGTGCGTGAAGGCATCACAAGCCACGACATTGGGTCGACTAGAAGGCCAAGCTGATTTCGAGTTCAAGATCAGTTGTGTGCTATGCATGCGTACAACAAGACTTCATACTATTAGCGCTAGTATTTATGCATTCTCTTAACACTTTTGCGATTTACATCCACTTCCAGGACTTGTCGCATTAATCCGGGACATGCTTTCGGATTGTACATGGAAAGTGCTAGTGGGGCCTTCATCAAACGTGGCGGGAAGTGAAAGGAGCTGTGGAAGCTCGCGCTGCGGCTACCTAACACGTTCCTGCCTGAAGCTCAAAACCTACCCAGACCGAGACTCCCCTCCTTCCTCTACTTACCATCATCTGCACATTAGACACCACATCATGAACGAAGATCCATGGGCAGGTTTCGACAACGTGTCCCGCGCCTACATCGGCCTGGACAAGCTCATGTTCAGCATGTACCGCCAAAAGGACGAGAGCTGTCACCGCATCGCGGCCGGCCTTCTTGAGGTAAGCTGCCTGTCGCACATAGCTCTCCACCAAAGTTTTGACACCAAGCAGCATCCCGATCTTCCCTCCCTCATTCGAGCCCGCTGCCACATGATTCTCTCTACTCGAAGGAGCCCCATGGCTGTGCAGCATGCCGAAGCTGCTGTGCAGCTGATCGACGAAGACGTCCGCGCGCTGTGCGTCAGTACAAGCAAACCCTTCCCCGAGAAGCGACTCGCTATTGCACGCAGCTTGCTCGCTGCCGCCGAACAAACCGCCAAGAATGACACAGAAGGTGAGGGTGATCAAGAGCAGGATGGCCGGGAGGAGAAAGGACAGCATTCACCCAACGAGCCAGTTTCGGTGGCTTTCGATGCCCATGTTTCATCTCGCGAGCAAGTCATCTCCAAGGACGATCGGAAAGCCCTTGAAGAAGCGGCCGCGCTGCTACCTCTGTCATCCACGCAGTCCAAGCCCGGTACCACAAGCCCTAAGAAGCATGGTCTCTTCACACCTGTCATCTCTAGGAAAGTGTCAGGTATATATTCTAGGCTATAGACACACTCAGACACCAGCTAATGACCATGCACAGAGCTAGATCCTCCTGCCAAGCCTGATCCACCACAGCTTGTCACACCAAGGAAGGACCCTGCAGAGAAGGGTGCGGACAAGGACGATGGCGACAGAATGGACACTGGCTCCGGTGAGAGTGAACCTTGAGGTTCCTTCATTATTCCAAAAAGGGTCTGTCAGCTGCTTGTAGTCCGCAGAGACTCCATCTAAACGCAGGCAGTCAACGACTTGGAACGGGTTTTCTCATTTCATACAAGGTAGTGACGTGCATGTTCAAAAACAGCGAGTAGGTATACAATGAGAAAGGGATATACGATCCTCAGAAGGCAGTACATACATCGAATAGCTCGAATAAGAAGTCCTGCAACCCTGTACTCGCAAATGGCTTCATCTCCGCAAACGATGATGAATACTTCAATCTGGCGGGTGCCTCGATCAACGACCCGATCATTGGCGACGACACAATCCAGCAGCAAGTCGTCATACTTCCCTACGTCGAGTACTGGCAAAATCTCTTCTATCTCAACGATACTTTCCTGGAGGCAGCTCGGGAGAGACAAGCTGCTTGTAATTACACCCACTACCTGGACACGTACTTCAAGTTCCCTCCTCCGAAGGGTCCCTTTCCCGTACTCACCGATCCTTATAGCACCGAGACTGGAGCTTGTGATCAGTTCGACAATTTCTACTCCGCTATTCTCGAGGTCAACCCCTGCTTCAACATCTATCACATTACGGACACATGTCCCCACCTTTACAGTCAGCTCGGTATCGTCAACACAGGAGACTACGCTCCGCCTGGCGCAGAAATCTATTTCAACCGTACCGACGTCAAGAAGGCTCTGCACGCTGATGTCAACACGAACTGGCTCCAGTGCTCCGACATCAATGTCTTTGGCAATGGCAATGCCAGCAGCTCCGCTTCCGACTCCTCGCCTCCTCCTGCCAACAATGGAGTACTTCAGCGTGTTATCGAACACACAAACAATACCATTATCGGTAGCGGCGACTTGGATATGCTCCTCTCGACCAATGGGACTTTGTTTGCTATTCAGAACATGACCTGGAACGGTGCGCAGGGCTTCTCTGAGTACCCTAGCACTCCTCTCTACGCGCCATATCACCCTGAATACAACGGCGGCGCGCTCGCCGGCGCTGGCTTCCAGGGTGTCTGGACAACCGAGCGTGGCTTGACGTTCTACACCGCTCGCCTCGCCGGTCACGAGCTTCCTGGCTACACCCCTGGTGTCGCTTACAGGATGTTAGAAATCCTACTTGGCAAGGTCGACAACTTCAGCAGCACCCGGGAATTCACCACCCAGAGTGGCAACTACACCGGAAACAGTACGCTTTACAAGTAGTGCGGTATGATTCGATTGACATGGGTAGCTTTGGTACGACTTCAAAGTAGACAGTGAAATCAACTATCACTAGTGATTGCAAGTTTTACTGACTCTCGGCTGGCGTTTGAGGTGTGAGACCGTGTAGCCGCAACAGTGAAATTTCGCATTGTACTTGAAATGGAGCAAACTGACCTTATACATCAGAACATCGCTTCATTAGCAAGGTTTTCCCAGGGCACACGGGGACACGTGTAATAATTACGTTACATAGCAGGAAGGCTATAGCCTCGATACTGTAATGGTAGCCTGTCGAGCGATGTAAGCCTTGCCCCTTTAACGAAGACACTACTGGTACTGCAATACTTGCACGGCGGTGCATTCACGAGTGTCTGTCAGGAGATCCCAAATCGATACTAATGTTAGTCTATGAGCAAACAGCGACATGTCTCGGCCTGTGTCGCATGACACATTAACCTGGGAAGAGATATTCCCTATCAGTCTTAGCAGGTACGGGACCAATTGTTGTTGCGCTCCGTAGTCAATCCAGCCCTACACTATCAAGTTCGTCCAGCAGCTCCTGATATCTCATCTCTTGGTGATTTGCATTCGCAAGAGAAGATCCTGTCCCTGGTAGGAGTTTGGCAGCAGCGTGATGCAACAGCCCGTCCTTCCTATGCCTGATTTCAGAGCCGAGAAATGGCTCAAGGTAATCTGGCACCGGCATACCCGCCAGCTTGAAAGCGCCGCGGATTGCACTCAATGAATCAGCAGCCAACGGGAACACGTTCGCCATCTCGTGCAGACATTTGCATGCTTTGATCAGTGTTTCGGTTTGCACCGGACTGTCTTCGTGTTCCCTGAATGACACAAATGCAACAGTAGCAAGAGTGTGGGTGAACCAGTTCTCCATATTGAGGCTTGCGAAGGCTCGATAGGTCCAAATGGAGTCCATGAGACTGTTGCAATGGGCGTAGCAGCGAAGCTTGGGATCAAATGGACCAAATGCCTCCTTTGTGACCTGTGAAAAAGGACGCAGCACTGCGACAAGCAGGCACTCGACATATGCGCTGAGCAATGAGTTAGCAGACATTCACATTCGGCCCTGCCCTACCTACTGCAAGATAATGGCGTGCGGCTGGATTGCATCCTCTAGTCGAAGTCGGGCCGGCAAGGTGAGCTTCCACTGCACCAGTTGATCATAAAGTCGAATACCACGTGCTGGATTGCTGATCGGAGGCTCAGACAGACCGTCCGATAGCGGATAAAGGAAATCTAGAACATCCTCTGCTATCATAGAAAGGTAACAATCGACTGCTCGGATTTCAACTTTCATGGATCTTTGAGTGCGCAGCGATACCGGATACGGAAACCACCAGTAGTCGGCAGCGTTAATCTGGCAGAGAGGAAATGTGCCACTGTGCCAAAGTTTGGGAACAAGTGGCTTAGCTGTCGGCTTTCGAAAAGCAAAGGCCTGCGATGCGCGCCTATACTGTGTCAGCGATGCAGATCCGTACTCTTGATCAACTTACCATTCTGCGCAGTACAAGCCCCACATTACCCAGGACAAACCTTCTCTCTCACGTTGAAGTCGCGCTTCACTCTTCCCTGAACCGCTTATATCAAGATTCTCAGCGCTATTGAGAGCCGCATACGTTTCCATCGTTCTCTTGAAGTAGTCCATAGATTTGGCTCCAGAACCAAGGTTACCTTCGTAGACAAACATTGCAAATTGCCCTTGTAAGAGCGGAATGGAGGGCTGATCCTTTTCGTTCTCGAAATGCCGTTCAGCTTCCTCAGCAAACTGTCGACCCCTGCTGCTGGAATCGTCCGGATTGGAGAATGTGATGTGTTCTGTGGTAGATAGCTGCATAGTCAGCTCAAGAAAAGTACGGGCCTCTGGATCGAGGAAGTACGTACACAGCCAAGAGCGAGCAGGGCGTTAACGAGAAATCGCGAGCAAAAAGTGTGTCTGTCAGAACTGGGAGCTTGAGCATCGCCCGACGTCAAATCCTCCTCGAACATCGGACGGAACAGCGATGGCTGCACACTGCTGTCCCAAGTCCAAAAAAGGGTCAACAAATGATTCATCAACCGATCATCTTTGCAAGCTGATGTCCACCGCGAGACTGGTAGGCTGAGAGTTGGCAGATCTATGGACACCTCGGTCTCGTTGTACTGATCTCGAGTCTGAGCGTAGTCCCTCTCGAACACATGTTCTGAATATCGTGACCTGTGTCACGTGAGTTGGCGATACTTGCATTCAGGGTGGAAAGACGCACGAATATGTAGTGAGACGACCTGTAGGTCTATTGTGACGACTGTGGTGTGAATTCTCAGTGGAATTGTTCTTGGTCGATGATGATGTCGAGTCCACCAGGGCTTGTGCGACTGCCACTATACTAACAGCTTCCTCGACGTTATCTGCTTGCCTGATCCTACTCAGTGCCACGGCAGCATCGGCTTCACTGCCGCGACGGAGCAGCTCTACAACTTCACGAAGGCTCGAACTTGATCGTTCAATGTTCTGCATCTTTAGCTTGTGGGCTTGCTGCCTTGTGACCCCTTGCGGTGCTTCATATGAACACTCTGTCCTACTGCGGTCGCAAGCTTGGCAGCTTGGTCGCTCGCCGGAGCACTGATTCAGCGATGAGATTACATCGTGTAAAGGGTCACAACTTCCCATACCTTCTCTCGTTTTGCTCGGCAGCCTGACATATTCGCTTAGTCACTGCTTACAACTGCATGGTATTCGACATACGATTACAGGCGGTGTGGCCCTGCTTGCGCTTGCGCTTACCAAGATGCTCAGAATCTGGCGGAGGCGGAGGTCGTGGTAGCGCGGGTTTGGGGAGTAATGTCGGAAGGGACATTGCTATCACGGGGGTGACGAACTGGTGAACCTTTGCGTGAGATACAGTAGTAGATGTTTGGAAAGACGTGAGGAAGTAGGTGCTGAGGAAACGATTTCGGTTTGGAGGGTCACTGCGGGTGCACATTGCCGGTACAACATGATTGGCGGATCGATTTTCGCAGAACTTCAGAGGGCCTGAGTGGAGTCAACGTGATCGCGTGCCATCTCTGCCATTCTCGTAAGCATAATGTATAGGTGCTGAAGATGCTTTCAATGACTGGTAGTTGCTTGTGAAAGTCCACCTGGACGATTGCGAGACATTGGCTGATAGTTTCTCGTGTCGAAATACCTGATCAGGAGTGGTTCAGTGCATGACCATGAACGCGAGTCTGATTGGACCGGCCCTGGAGTGTCATCAAGCTGTTACATTTGTCGCTTACTCATGCCAGACTCCTAGAGACCGCAACGAGAATTGATACATCTACCGTTTAGCTTCTTCAAGCTCTTTCAGGTCATCTCCCGGCTCTCATTTGTCCATACAGTATACGGGGTGAGCTGAGCGTCCGTACACGACAGCGTTCGTGTGGATCGCCCGATCTTTGTGTTCGTAAACTATCGGTCCTTCACAACTCGCTTTGGAAGACTTAACCACGTCTGTCGGGTGCATTCGTTGGATTTTCTAGGCGTCG
The DNA here is from genome assembly GCA_004522025.1 of Didymella segeticola. Classification (NCBI taxonomy): domain Eukaryota; kingdom Fungi; phylum Ascomycota; class Dothideomycetes; order Pleosporales; family Didymellaceae; genus Didymella; species Didymella segeticola. The sequence goes on along the minus strand of SDAV01000014.1, from coordinate 528,809 downwards.
TATCTAGGCGAAGGTGAAGTGACCGGCCTACACTCCTCCTCAGGCGTGACCAGAGTTGCTCCTCTTAGTGACACCCGTAGACGGCAGTGGTATAGCTCGCTCTGATGCCGTGGTTGGCATATACGGAAGGGAGATTGAACTTGTGCCCGGATTGCTCAAGAGAAGCCCAGCACTCAGATTCTGAGGATGGCAATGCGGTACCACAAGGACTTCTCGCCAGCTATACGCTCTACCCGGGTTTCTCAGGAGCACGTACCGTCCCTCTCCCCAGTGTTGACGACAGCTCTTTCCTCGAAAAGGCCTGGTCGATTCACGCAACGAGGGCAGCGTCTGTTGTGTTCTGCGGCCCCATGTAGTATACTTGTAGAGCACTACAATTTGAGCATCGGCCTGGCTTTGCACACGCTGTGGCCAAATTGCACCGCTCTCAGGACTGGGGTGGCTCCCGTCACTTCCACAACATCTCCTAGCTTCCTGTTTTGTTGCGGGCTTGTAGAGATCGCAGTCTTCGCCAGTTGCCGTGACGTTGCCAGTGGGTGCTCTTCGCGGGGGTTATGCGGCGAGGATCGTGGATGCGAACGGGGCTTGGGAGATGTCCAAAGATCTTCGCTGAGCCTGGCCGGCATGGCTGTACCTATCCCGAATCAAGACGTGCAGCAGACTTGCTAAGACGCTGAGCGATGAACCTATTTGGTCGATAATCACTTTCAATACTTACTCACGACGAGTCCCCTTTCATCTCTCCGGTATTGCCGCACTCCGCCTCTACCTGTAGCTGCCATCTCTCCCATGTGGTCGCGCTGCTTCTCCGAGCTGTGCGGCGACTAGGTGGCATCGCACTGTGTGTGCAGGTAAGAGGTATCCTTGTGTCGATGGAATGGCAAGGCTGACACACCTGACTTGTCTGAGGACCGTGGGGAGGAGAGCAGTGCGACGATCGAGATTGTGTCTTGATTGGCCGAGGGGGATTTCTCCGGCACCACAGAAACGATCCCATTAGGATCTTTAACGCCTTCCTCCGATTCAGCTCACACGGGGCTAGCGATAGATGTTTATCAGCTACTAATAGGGCCCTTTCGCCTTGTATCCAGGGATGTGTCTCGATCTCCCTTCCTGGGCACGCAGTCTGGAGGCTCTAGCGAAGAATGGCAACTCTGAAACGGAATTGCGCACACCAGCGATCTGTCCTAGTCCAAGTATCACAGGTCGGCATTTGATTCACGGCTTGAGGCACAGATGTTCGTACCTGCAAATGGCGACGCCTTTCTCAATGGCACGGTGATACCTCACATGTCATTGCGGCTTGTCTGGACATATTCTACACACAATCGGCACCCATACTCGAATTCATTATCCGCAGAAACTATCAACCTGTAGATTACAATCTTAGCTACTGGAGGCACCTCTGTCGTCAGGCCCCAAGGGAGAGGAAACATGATACCTGGCAAGCTCAGGGCCGGCTCTGACGAATGCCCTGGCGAACAAAATCAACTCACGATTGATCTAAGCGCGTGATAGAGAGTATGTGGACACGTCACAGACAATTGGCCACACAAATGGTGTGAACACGATGCGTGGCTGTCTTTTTACTGTGCATTTGATAGATAATACAAAACTCGTTTAGCGTTGTCTGGACCGTGATCTGCGGAGGCTGAAACTTCGAAGATTGCCACTTCCTCGTGGTCGTTTCACATGAGGCAAGTCTCTAGGTCAAGATTCAACTTGATGAGAAGCAGATTTGCTAACAGACCTTATCACCACAAGAACTGCGCTTCCAGGGATTATGTCTTCACTTGACCAAGTATGTGTCCTCATTGCATATTGTAATTGCAATCTGTTACTCCAAACGCTAAGTGTGAAAGTGAGGTGGACTTACCAACAGCGGTTGTGCGGTACTAGGAGAGGAAGCTGAAGACAAGGGATCTGAAACGAAGGAAGTGCATGTAAGAATATTTATAGTTATGGGTCGCTTATTGAGCGGGTGTAGAAATGCGATCGCTTCAAAACCGTTGCGGCCTGGCGCCGGCACGTAGGGTGAGAATATTAAATGGCATGCTACGTTCGCGATCCGATACAAGTGCGTGGTCGAAGATTATCAGTTATAATGCTGAGTTTGGGAGGTTCTGGAAGTGGAGATCGGTGACGTCTAACCTGGATGTCTCCAGTTCAATTCAGGTATGGGTGCAAGGCCGTTGCGCAAACAAGAAATCGCATCCGTTACCGTGACTCGTATTGCGCGCTTGGTCCTGCAGGTTCGGATGATTGTTCTGGTTGAGGCTGCTGATACTGCTGCTGCTGTTGCTGGTCCTGCTGCTGGTGATGTGGCTCTGTGTATGAGGCGGGATAGAGGTGCATGTCGCTCAAATCTTCTGGGATATCGACGGAAGAGAACTGTGAGCTATACCAAAGATTTTGCTCATCCCAGCTGTTGATGAATGGATTTCCAATTGGCATTTGGAAGTCAGGAGAGTGATTTTCGTAGAAGGGAGCATGTTGCGGTACTTGCGTCGTGTTGTAGTAGTCTTCCTCGATACCCTGTGAATAATACTGGTGACCGGCTCCTGAGGTTGAGCCATCGAAGAAAGCACCTTGAGCCCAGTTAAGGCCAGCGGCACGTTGTATGATACGTGGCCTTGGCATCTCGTCTGCAATTAAACCTTCGGTAAGCAACTCAGCAGCTTTGGACTGAAGTACTGGCGCAACGTTTTGCAGGATTCGGCGTACGACGTGGTATGCTCGCTGTGCTACAGGATCGCTCTGTTCCATTGCGTGCAACCAGCTAAGAAGCTTCTGAATGTCGGCGGTGATACGAGCATTGTTGTCCTTGGTATGCCTGCTTTGATATCCAAGCTCAAGTAGCAGAACAGCAGCACATTGCATGACTGTGCAATCTTGTCAGCCCCAAGTAATGCTTGTCCCGTACTTGCTCATACTTACTCATGTGCACCACGTTCCACCAAGGTGCCTTCATGTAAACAAACTCCAGATCAGGTGCAGGAGGGAAAAGTGCTGTTAGTTCGCGGGCAGACTTGACGCACATGCTCGCCATCTCCGAGTTGAATGCGGCAGAAGTATCACTTTGGTTCTTGATACGACGCTCTGTTCGACACAAGCACGGCCGAGTAATGAGTATTTTAGTGCTCCAATACTGCATCAAAAGAAGCAGATGCTCACGCTCGACTTCATTATGTTGTGAGGCGTTCGAAGACACAGTCCCACTCAAGGCAAGGCTGGACCATTCGTCTAAGTCGTGAAGCATTTCGCTGATCATACTTTGAATACTCTGTAATACACTTCTTAGCATATATCCACCTTTGTGTAGCGTACGAGAGCTAGAAGCTCTGAAAACACCCGTTCCACAAAGCAACATACCTGCCAAGACCGACCTGCTGTTCGAGGTGCATACAAGCTGGCTAAGGCCCTTTGCGTGAGAAGAGCAATCTTGATAGAGCTCACAAGATAATCATCCGAGCTAGAGGAGTTCTGAGAGCGCGAGCTGGGATTTGGAGAGTTCTGATTAGTAGAACTAGCCGCTTGTCGATTGCTAGCAGGCCGTTTCGTGTAGATAGCCTGAGGGAGGGGCACTGTGCAGTCGTTGTTTGATATGACAGGCGGTCGGCCGGTGATAGAGCTCACCAGACATTCTACAGAATGCAAGCTCCACCATGTTCGCACTAACATTTCCTTTTTGTGTGTATCGGCCCCAGGGTCTTCGTTGCGTAGATGCAAACCGAGGGCTAATGCAAGTCTGATCGAAACACCCACCATAAGCCATGCGCGACTTACATGGCCGATGCATAGGAAGTACAAGGAGAAAACAGCAGTCTGATAATGGGTCAATGACCGTCCACAGGAGGAATGGGCTTAGAAAACTTACTGCTTGCACGAGCGCAAGATCGGGTGCAGATGTGAACATGACGGTGCTGTTCATACCAAGCAGATGGGAAGCTCGAGTCATGTACACCAAATGGTCACGTTGATCTCCTTGCCATTCCCTACAAGTCAAATGGGAGTACTTCGCGCCGATTGCGAAGATCAGATTCATCAAAGCCCGCCACCTGTCTGGTACGTGAAACGCTCTGTTCTGCTTCTGCGATGCTATGAACCTTCGCATCTGATCCTCAAAGGGCGATGGCACGATGGGAAACGTGCTGTGAATGGTGCTCAAATAACAATCTAGAAGCTGCTCAGCAATTTCGGGATCGGGTAGCTCGTATGGATTGACGACAACGTCCAAATCAATGTTGTCGCTGTCAAGGTAGAAGGTAGAGTCCGTAACGTGTCGAATTGGTACAGAGCCCCCATCTTGCCTACGCTGGTGAAGTGCTCTAGTTCGCTCATTGCTGGCGTGCTCGCTGGTACCAGGTGGCCCGTAAGGAAGACCATAAGGCTCGCCGTCCTGGTTTTGCGACTGGCGCTGAACGGAACGCAGCCACTGCACCTCTGAATTTTGTCCAACGTACCCCGTCTCCCTAGATTCGTGGGTCCGCAACAGATCCTCATCCAAATAATCTAGATCCTCGTTCGATCCAACCGATGCTGTAACTTGCGCCTCGCCATGCTTCTTTGTGGGACTTTCTGTGCCTGGGCTTCCACTAGCAGAAGAATTTCGAACCCGCTTGCCGAGGGAGTGAATGGAAGGTGGTCCAGGTTGCGGCGATAGCATGTCGTCTTCTGCCTAGAAAGGGAATTGGTTGGCAATTTTCCTTCGTAAAAAAATCTGGATGACTTACTGCGTCAATGACATCTTGAATCTTCTTCTTGTCGTTCTCGTTCAGTTGAATGCTCATTTCGTTGAAGAGGGTAACGAAAGTATGATTCAGATCGATTGCTCTACCAACACTCAGTGGCTATTGCGTATTTATGGAAGCAGCTAGACGTACTCCTTCAAGCGATCGCGTCGAGCTTGCTCATACACACAACTGAGGCCATTGGCCTGGCAGTTGGCACAACGCGGGGCTTCGCCGGAACATTTTACCTCTATTTTTGACGTTAGATGCACCCCAGAGACTCATTACGAGCCTGTTACAAGCCTTTGGGATGGACTTACTTCGTTTTCGGCAGATCTTGCAGGCTCTTGTACTGCTCACCCAGGGTCATTAGGATACGTGTACAACAATGAAAAGGATGGAGGGCCTACGCTCGGTCCTCTCGGTTCTGTGCTGGCGGCTTTGGTGGATGGACTGGCCTGCGATCGAGTTTAGGTATGGCTACCTTTGGATTACTTTGTAAGTAGGCCATGTTGTGAAAGCCGTGGTGGTTGGATGTTGATACTCCGCGGAGCTGGGCGCGAGTCGGGCGAGCAGCCCTGCAAAGGCCTTCTGAATCACAGAGGTCCTAAGTTGGAGGGGCTGCGCGCCGCTCAAGAACACGGATTCACGCTTGAGAATTTCGCTGCAATTAGGCCAGTTAGGGGGTAAATAAGGGCCCGCCACAGTGCGGTGCCGAGAGCGGTCCTTCCGAAGTCATAAGATGTGTGAGGAGTGAGCGCCTGTGTGCTGTTCGTGGACCGCCTGCTCCCTCCGAACGTGACAGTAATAGCTGGCTGATCGACTCGCCAAAACACTCACCAGCAACATCAAGCGGCTATGCGTAGCACCGTGGATTGATCTTTTCGAAGCAGGGTGACAGTCCGGGGTATGTCATCGTTCAGCGGCGAAGCGACCGAGTCTTTCCAGAAGCTGCACAGTTGCTGTCGCCTGAGTGCCAGAGATTCTGATTCAAGCATAGGAATTTCTTCCAGGTGATTGTGCTGCTCCTATTCGATAGCATGTTTCGGTGAAATCTGCCGAGCCAAAGACAGAGCGACGTGAGGCATCGGCTCTCTTGATCGGGTCAACAGCAGAGACTGACCCGCTCATTGGCTCGGTCTACTTCAAAGCTTTATGAAATCTCGTGACGAATGAGGCGCCTTAAAATTTCCGATCGCGATGTTTTTATGATGGCATCGAGATGGTCGTGAACAGTACAACTAGCCCCGCAACGGTCACGTGGAATAGACTGATCTGATAGGGCAATGTCAGATCTTGTCTCAAGGTGGCGTACACGAAGAATACGCATATGACAGGAAGCCACCCTTTCCTTTCATGGCGCACACATCCAAGATCGATAAGATCACGTGACTGTAACAGTATCGCATCGCTTTCATCTGACTCTTTCGATTTCGTTTACTGTTGATTACTGAGCGTATTGATCACTGAAGTGTGCTTTTCTTGATACTCTGGAACGGCCGAGTCGAAAGTAGGCAGAGGACGTAGATTCTAATTTTTAGCAGGCCTCCCTGCTTCTTGCACAACAAGAAAGGTGAATGCAATCCGTTTTTAAAAGACACTTTAAACAGATAGGCTGATAAGATTGACAGACCGAGGACAGTCTGATACCCAGCCTCCATCATGTCTGCGGATTTGGAGACCGCCACTGGTTTCTTTGATAGTATCGGTCCGCCAGAACGTGAATTTGCTTCTCGTTATCATTTTTGTTGAGGTCCCACATCTGAAGCAGACTACTTGGCTTTTACACGTCACTACACCTATAAAACCCATACAATGTCGTAACGTAAGAGCAGTGCTAGAAAGGTTCGGTACTCGTAACAGACGACTGCGTCTGCATCCAAATGAGCTTATCCTTGACCAACATCTCTCTCGCCATCCGGCGCAGTACAGTTGAACCCCAACAAACCCTTGTCTACATTCTTACAGGCATATACAGGACTTTTTCCACTTGGCACTCGCACCGTGATGTTCTCCGCTCGGATGTTGCTGCAGCGGTCTGGCGCACTGCAAATCAGAGTTCCAGCTTGCGGGTCTAGCTTCTTTGAAACTGTGCCAAACATGTTCTTGATGGTGATATCCTCGATCGTCAAGTTTGCCTAATAAGGTGAGCTACGGCCCAGAGCATAGACATGGAACGTATAGGGCTTCTTACCGGATGCTCGTAGCAAAGACTCTGATTCTTCTGCCCGTAGCATTGCGTGATTGTAATTGCACGGTCGTTGTTAACATTCTTGAAAAGGTCGTACGTGACGTTTCGTACTCGTCCCAGTCCACCACCACCATTAAGCAGCGTCTGAAAGCTGGTTGCGATGCCAGGCCACACCTTGATTCGGGCGCCATCGCTGGAGTCTGCAAGAGATACATTGTAGATGTAGAGGTTTTCAACAATGTCGGTTATGTTCGCATACTGACCCAATGAACCAACGCTGATCCCGTGCGAGCCGGTACAGTCGAGGCCTTGGATCACAATGTTGGTGCTGTTTGGCTTGAAGGAGACGCAGTCGTCTGTATTGATTATGACAGAGTCTTGAATGACCACGCGATCTGAGCGATAAGTATCCCAACCGTCCGAATTTGCAACTTTGGTACCGTTGAGGCTGCTCGCTTTGAGGTCCATATTGCTGATCAAGATGTCCGTTGAATTGGCGATGATATTGAACCAATTGGGCGAGTTGCGCATTCTCAGATTGGACATTGTTGCGCCTTTCATCCCGTCGAAAGCAAAGAGCAGGGGTCTGCGCATGCTTGAGTTCTTGGATACCTCTTTCCAGTACGCCTCGCCGTGGCCATCAAGAAGACTGCCTTCCTTGCTCAAGTCTCCATAGATGTTGACGTCTTCGCCGCCCCATTTCCAGAAGACAGACTGATTCTGAAACTCGTACTGGAAAGCGTTCTCTGCCCAGTAGTACACATCGCTGTCGTCGAAGTGGACCTCGCCGGTGAGGACAACATCGACATGTTTCAAGAAAGTCAAGTCAAGCGGAGATGCGATGTGGTACAGATCGTCCAGAACGATAGTACCGCCGTTGTTACATTCTTTGAACGCTCGATGGATAACGCGTGCGTCGTCACGAGTAGTATTTTTGCCTGGCTTGACGAAGCATCGACGCTTGGGGTGTCGCGGTGGTGAGTGTGGGAACGGTGTTCCTGTATCGTAAGGAGCAGCCTTCAGGCGTGGACGCGGTATAATGTCATGCTTATGTGGTGTTGTTGAGGCGGCCAGCCCGATTAAGAGTGCTGAGAAAGCCAGTCCAGGGAGCATCGCGATGGATATGATGATCACTCAGACATGGACGACTGCTCAACGGGTAGGAGAGCCGCTTAAATATACTCTGTGTTTCTAATCTTCATTCCCGTATTCAATGAGTTTATGGAGCGTCCGGCAATTTATCCGGACCGAAGGTCGTGATACGTGGAGGAACAACTGTCTGCACGACAACAGCAAGCAGTAGAGGCTTGGAAGCGTCCACACTAGGCCTAGATCGTCATTGGGTAGTGTTGTGTAGGAAGTTGAAATCCGTCGGGCGTCGGATCATTACCTGCCGGGGCTGAAGGTTTGCGAAGCGCAGCATGGGGAGTTGGGGAACCCTGTCGTGACCCCGCTGTGCAGAACGTCTCCTCTGGAGTGACGGCTTCTTTCTGTCGATGTATAGCAGCCAGCGCAAGAACACTGATGCCTCTCATGCTTTTGCTTGACCAAAAATCGAATATTCCTTTTGCGCTCTCACGGTGCGTTGGACATGGCGCGTGCAATGCAACTAATAGTAGCGGCGTTGCCATCCGCATGTATGCAACTGCGTTGTGAGTCGTTTTGAGGAACCTTGCAGCGTCCAAGATGGCTTCAGAAAACGGGGATAAAATAGTCGCATCTCTGGGTCCACACGAGCGGATAGCATGGAGAATGTACGCCGCCTTGAAGTATGCCACTGTCAGTGCCGTGAAGGCGTCAATAAATGATCCTGTTGCCGGGTTCCGGCTGACGCTCCTTCGGTCGCTGTACTCTACCCACAGCTCGTCAAGGCGGTTCCCTAGCAGCTTGTGATGCTCTTCATACCGCTCTTGCCCTCTGTCTCTGCAGGCGTGCAGAGCCTGTAGTTTCGTGATGTAACACATCAGTTTCTGAATCATGGGCAGGTCTTTGTACGACAGCGTGTCAAAGAGTATCTTCTTCACAGATACCGGAACGTTGTAGCCATCAGTGGCGACCTCAACGAACAACATCTGTGTCCTGACATGATAGAACAGTTGACACAATACACCGTGTCCACACTCTCCTGGTCCAGTGATTTCCAGCAGCCTTGCTGCCCCGTAGATGTGAGCCTGGTAAGCTTCAGGGGTAGTGGCCTGCATAGCCTCGAAGAAGCTGAGAAGAACGCTTGTCGAGATCATATGGATCGTGACGTCTCCGCTGGATCCACGCTTCTGCAGGATATGCTGATGCGCGCGAAGTGCAGTACCGTATAGATCCTGTGCCTGGGTAGTCATAGCGGTGTTCGAGCTCATGATGGCTCCGTATGCCGTCGCTGTCGCTTCGAGAGCAAGTACTAATGCCCTGTCCGATTTCTCGACGACTAGATGTGGGAGGCGCTGCAGCCATGTCAACTGGTTCTGGATACCTTTGCTCTCGCCTTCTGATGTAAAGTGATTTAGGAAGCTCTCGTAGAAAGCTACCGTGGCGGGCACCGCATTCGAAGTATCCATGTCAAGTTTTTGTATGCTGTGCGCGCATAGCATCAACTTAGTGTCTTTCTTGAGCCGTCTCTTCATGCCATTCTTTGCGCTGGAAGTCATGTCTACGATAAGCGGTCCCTCCAGTGGCCCAGGACATGACTTCCCGGTGCGCGTGCACATCAGACATCGCGGCAGGTTGCCATCGCATTTGATGCGCTTCTTCCGGCATATGGAGCAAGCTCTCGTCCTTTGAGGCATTGAATAAAGTAGCGTGAGATATCGACGATGGTTTCGACTTTTGATCGTGATCAGCCCCACTTTGACGAGCTGCGAAAGACTCGTAATTGGACGGAGCGGCTGATTTGCCACCACGCTTTCCTAGAGCGGAGAGCATGGCAATTGTGAACATTGCCGCACGAGGGTGACAAAGTCTGAATTTTGCTTGAATACGCTCCAGAACTTTTCAAGATACCGTTCTAGGAAAGTCTCAGCACATGTTGGCGACTGTATCGCGATCGAATCGGGTCGCCAGGACGATTGACCCTGCGATGTGCGAGATCGTGAGGTAAATGCTTTGAGCGCCGCCTGCCTTCAACTACGGATCCTGGATAACGAGTCCATCACTCATACCTACGCCTAGAAATGATTATACCCGGAAAGGAATCTTTCAACGATCATCGAGAGCTGTACCTCGTGTCGAGAAATAGACTTCAACGAGCCGCTGATCTTATGCCAAAATCAGGCCCGTCAGTACAACATCGCTCACTGTTTGCTGCGTTCGTGTTGCAATCCTTCCGTTATCTCCGTGGGGTCAAGATGCTCGATTTGTACTCTCGAAACGACGCGAGGGCGGCGACGCCAATGGCGAGCTGACAAGAGGGGAAGGTGGCAACAGTGCATCAACAACGTCCTGTCACTGAAGCGGCATCTCAAATCGAAATAGACAATGCTTAAATTTATACACACTGAAGAAGTGAATACACCCTACTTAGTCCCACCGCTGGAAACCGCTGCTTACCAGCTCCAAGCAACTCTTGTACATTCACAAGGATAAAGCTCGCTGCAAGCAAGCCGATCAGCTACCCAAATGGTGTTGAAAGGGCGTCACACCTGCGTGTACTGAAGCATCCGAGAGCCCACTGCTCACTAAGTCTCTCAAGCTTGCATCTTGCCAGCCGGCTTCTGTGCCGCACCAAGGCCGCCCTTTGCTGTGATCTGAACAGTGCTTTAACAGGCACTGATGTCAGCCTCGGTGTAGATGCATGCGGAGCTGGGACCGCTGCTGATCTCCTGAGGCTCGTTACCAGGGGAGGTACCCTCAAACTCCTGGCAGATGACATCTGTGCCAGTAATGCACGAGTTTGTGATGGTAGCAGTGTCACCAAAGTTGCTGTTAATGCCAACAAGGGTAGCAGAACCGCCGGTGGCCTTCACACCGTCAATCTTAACGTGGCGTTCTCCTTGCTGAAGAATAGTCAGTGATCTGTTGCCTTCAAATGGAAGATCAGGGAAAGGCTTACAGTCTTGCAGTTGCCGCAGGAGCGGTAGAGCTTGCCAAAGTCCTCGACCTGGAAGCCCGAGATGGTGATGGTTCCAACGCCGTTGTGCTGGACGACTTTGTCTTGAGCGCCCTTTGCGCCACCGCCAGAGACAGTGCCGTCACCGTTGCCCTTGAAGGACAGAGCATCCTCACAGACGGCCTCCCACCAGACGTTGGTAATCGTGCAGGCACCGGCGCAGTGTACGCCCTCGATCTGATCAGCTCCGATAATGACATTGGAAAGGCTTCCTGAAAGTGATGTTAGTGTATTCCGGTTGGTAAGTGATGGTACATCTTACCTCCGTCCGCAACGATGAAAACCGCATCGCTATCACCTCCCTCGCCCGACGAGCAGGACACGCCGCGGCCGAATCTCACCAGGCCACCATCAAAGTCAGTGACCTCCATGGGGGCAGAGAGAGTGGATTCGCCAGCAGCAGTAGGGAAAGTGCCAGAGGCTGATGAGCCGCCGCTGCTGGGCGTGCTTGGAGTAGTGGAGTTAGAGCTGCCACCTGAAGAGCCACCTGAAGAGCCTCCTGAAGAGCTGCCGCCCGAGCCAGAGGACGATTCCTCGTCGCCAGAGCCTGAGCCTGAGCCTGAACCCGAGCCGGAAGATGACTCTTCATCGCCAGATCCAGAGCCCGAGCCGGAAGATGATTCCTCATCACCAGACCCAGAGGAAGACTCCTGATCGCCGGAGCCAGAAGAAGACTCGTCACCAGAGCCAGAAGAGGACTCCTTATCATCAGAGCCAGAGCTAGAATCGCCAGAGCCAGAATCGCCAGAGGTAGAGTCACCAGAGGAGCTCTCGTCACCGGAGCTAGTCTCCTTATCACCAGAGCTATTTTCCTCGTCACCAGAACTAGTCTCCTTGTCTTTGCTGTCGTTGGAGGAGTCGCTGGAAGAGTCGCTGGAAGAATCGCTGGAAGAATCGCTCGAATCACTGGACTTGTCCTTCGACTTCTTATCCTCGGAAGAATCCGAGGACGAAGAATCCTCCGACTTCGCGCGCTTGATGCGCAGAAACCTGGCAGGAGGCGCAGAAGGCAGCTCAAAGGACACGGTGCTCAGATCAGGAGCACCTGATGGAAGCGCGGTCGGTGCAGCGGTCGGCGCGAAGCCGGGAGGCTTACCGCTGAAGTCGGGAAGTCCTGTTGGACCTGCGGAGCCGCGCGAGCCAAAGGCACCAGAGGGAAAGGTGCCATCTTGGTAGCGGCCGCGGCCAGAGCCTTTGCCGCCTCGTTGCTCGGTGTCGGTGGTGTTGCGGTCTTTACCGGGACCCTTGTGGGGAGCGGCTGAGGCTGAGAAGATGAGTGCCGCGGTGGCGATGGTTGCGAGACTGAAGCGCATGATTGCTGGAGAAGTAGGGTTTGGAAGTTTGGAAGTGCAAGAGGTGGATGAGAGAGAAGTCTTTGCACAGCAAAAGAGTGTCTTGAAGAAGGGCTTGTGGCTAGCACAAAGTTGAAGAGAAGGATGGCGCAGAAGGAACTCGTACAGGAATGAATGAAGGAGGAGCTGATGCTGATGATGATGGACTGTAGAGGCCGGCCAACACAATAGCTTTATATTCACACTCTCCCGTGAAACATCCTCCCCGTTCGAGACGGGGCACTCTCGCCAAGCTGGATTTGTCGTTGATCCATGAGCATCTCACACTGACGACCGCCATGCAGATACAGATCGGCATGTTGAATCGATCAAACTGATGTCTTGGCTGTCTAGGTGCCTGGAGGAAAGCTTGGTATTGTACGTATGCGCCAAGGACGTTTGAGAGCGATATGCAGCGGGAAATCGAAAACATAGCGTTGTTGCGTTTCGAAATAGGTCGCTCCAAGGTAGGAGTGGAGAGTCAAGATGATCGACCCCAGGACCCAATACTTAATGAGAGGATAACGCGCGTTTCAATACATGGATCGCCGGGCTTGGCTTGGTGCAAACAGATTGGTGACAGCAAGCATTAACGGTGCGACAGCGGAGACAGGCTTTGTTGACAGCCCCAAAGACCATTGTTTCATGGTGGACGTCGTTTCATGAAAGCTCCGCATGTCGAGAACTCTTGGCTGAAGCGCATGATCATGCACGATTCGGTTTGACAGAGTGTAATTGGCTCGATGTTGACTCGTGTATCTATACATGATACTGGTCAACTTGATAGCGTTCTGTAGACGGCATTGTAGCTGGGCGTCATGCTGCGACGGTCCTGTCAACCACGCCGGAGGCAGCGTCGACAATGCCTGAGGCAGCAGTCATCAGTTGTCCTTCAACACATGAATGCTTCAATACAAGAAGGGCATTATAGTTACGCTCTATGCCACGGAATAATAGAAGCGTTTGTTATGAATTTGTCTGTGGCCAGCGCTGAGAGTCGCAACTTCATCCTCGATGCAAAGTATCGGGTCGGTCTCGATGAATCCCAATTGCTGGCCATGTTCCCTTTTGGAGGATACTTTCAACAGCGGTCATAACCAAAAGGTTCTCGCAGTTGCTTTGAGTGCTCCGTTATCTACGTGTCCTGGTCTTCAGGTCGATGCCATCGTGCTTGCCAACTCGCAGGTTGCCAGTCGTTACTGCCACACCGTCTCGTAGCCATCTTGACTCAGAAGGAGGCATCCAGAGCGACTCCATCGTCACTGCTCCTGTCTGCATGGCATTGTGATAGCGTGCTGTGTGTACTTCGCAGCAGGTGGTGGGTGGTGGTCGAAGTCTTCACAAGCGCACTAATATTCTCTTGCAGAAAACCTCGGCTCGGATGGAGCTCTGACCAGCCGCATTACGCCTTTCACAATGACGTCTGACAGAGCGGATCCGTCTCCGCGAAAGCCATCATGAGAGCGTTCCCCGCGTTCTTGTGTCGCGCAGTTGGTGAGTTTCTTTTCACTGTCGTATCTCGAAATCTTCATACTTATCTGCTCGCAGCACCGTCACGATGAGCAGCTACACGTACATCTACAACTCGCAGCTCGATGCCTTCTCGCTGTACCATCTCACCCACGAGCAGGCGACGAAACCGAGCGCTCTCGGTCCTGCTCTGCCTGCCCTCGGCCACGCAACGTCTGGCGCCCTAGGAACGGCCATCTCGAAGCTCATCACATATCCTCTCGACCTTGTCGTTGCGCGGCTGCAGGTCCAGAAGCAGCTCCAAGGCGCCAATGAGAAGCCACGGTATGATGGCGTCCTGGACGCCATTGAGAAGATCTACGAGCGCGAAGGGGGCATAGCGGCATTCTACAACGGTGTGCCTCACGAGGTCTTCAAGGGCGTAACAGACAGCTTCCTGTTCTTCCTCGCGTACTCGTACGTGAGACAGCGCCGCTTGGCTGCCCATGGCGGACGGAAGAGCCTGGGTGCTTTGGAGGAAATCGGTGTAGGGGTCGTCGCTGGCGCTCTCTCCAAGTTCTGCACAACGCCCATCCAAAACGTCGTTACCAGGAAGCAAACGGCTGCCATGACCGCGCTGGACGGCAGCAGCACGGTCAAAACGGCAGCCTCTAGCACTAGAGACATTGCATACGAGATCAGGGAGGAGAAGGGCTTGCTGGGATTTTGGTCAGGCTACTCGGCTAGCCTCATCCTTACCCTGAACCCCTCCCTGACCATGCTGCTGCACAAGGTGCTGTTGCGGCTGCTTGTACCGCATGGGAAGCGCGACAATCCTGGCGCACGCATCACGTTCCTGATTGCGGCGACGAGCAAGGCTTTGGCCTCGACGCTGACGTACCCGTTTCAGCTTGCGAAGACACGAGCGCAGGTGTCTTCGCAGAAGCCGAGCGATGCAACTGGCGAAACATCTGAGTTTGAGGCGGTAGAGAAGCCGCTGAGATCGAAGGCGATCCGTGCCAGACAGCGCACTGTCTTCGCGACCATCTTACGCATTGCCCAGACGGAAGGCTTCCTGGGCTTGTACCAGGGCCTTGGTGGCGAGGTGCTGAAGGGCTTCTTCTCGCACGGCATCACAATGCTGATGAAGGAGCGCATCCACGCCGCCATCATCTCTCTGTACTACAGCGTGCTGAAGAGCATGGCCAAGTACCCCAGCCCGGAAGAACTGAAGAAGATGGCAGCAGAGAGCATCGAAGACGGCAAGGAGCGGGTAGGCGATGCGTATAACAAGGGCGTCGAAGTTGCTGGACAAGCAGCGGACAAGATTCAGGACGCTGTAGCACAGGGGTCTCAGCAGGCTCAGAACCTCTACGAGAGCGGTAAGGAGCAGGTCAATGCGGCGTACAGCAAGGCCACCGACGCAACACAGTCTGCGACGTCGACGGTTCAAGACGCAGTGAGCAGTGGTTCGCAGCGGGCACAGAGCCTGGCAGAGACCGCGCAGGAGCAAGCAGATGGAGCATACACCAAAGCAGCCGAGGCAGTCGAGTCCGTGTCGTCGACAGCACAAGCACAAGCCAGCAAGGTCAACGACGCAGCACAGTCGGCGACGTTGACTGCGCAAGACACAGCTAGTGGCTCGTACGCAAAAGTCAGTGATGTCAGCGAGTCAGTAGCCTCAACCGCACGAGGAAAGGCCAGCGAGGTATACAACAAGTACACCCAAGCTGCAGACTCTCCCACGTCGAGCGCTCAGCAAGCTGCCAGCCGCGGGGTGGAGTCTGACAGTCTGATTGAGAAGGGCAAGGAGCTGGCCAGCCAGGTGCAGGAGAAGTCGAGGGACGTTGCAGACAATTATGGCAAGAAAGAATGAGCGGTGAAGTATACAGTACATACACCGGGCAAGGATGGATGGCGGCAGATTGTACATATACCCAGGTTTTCTTCTCACATGTAAAGGATGAATTTTGCAATGTTGATTGGGGTCCCCTGGCGTGGGCAACAGCCCAACGTTGAACTGAGCATGTGACGCCCAAGACCTCATGATTCGCGCCAGGGATAGGCAGTTATTGGACCGCAACTCTTTCGAGCTGTCGAGATAGTCGAGACAGAAAATGAGAGTGTTGTAAACACTGCACCTTCCTTGTCTATCAGGATTGAAACTATCGATAGCGAGCGAGCCAGCCGTTTGAATTACCAGCCTCCGCGATTCCATCGGCGGCGCCTGACGGCTAAACCCAAACGGTCGACTGGGACAACACCAAACATCACCGCCCATCTGCCAACACACCACCCCCGCCGACCCTCCGGAGCGGGCGCGACTCACGACCGCGGTACGAACGACTAACCAGGGCAGGGACAGGGAAATTCACGAGTACGGCGAGGCAGCGACAGGGAAGAGCCGTGGGCAGATTTGCGTCTGGCAACGGGGGCGCATATCGTCGTCAACGTCAACAACAGCGTCGCCTACAATACCGTAACGCCGCCAACGATACCGCCAACAATACCGCCAACAATACTGTACCGCCGCCGACAATACCATAACCATACCTATACCCATACACAACCAGTATAGCAGCATACTCCTCCCACAGGTTGAGCCGCCGCCGCCATGGTAGGCGCAGAGACGCCGCAGTCGCCGCAGCAGCGCAGCAGCGGGTTCGCCAGCCTGCAGGAGGAGCTGCACTACTACAAAAGCGCATACGAGACGCTCGATGCTGAGCTGCAGGAGTTCCAGTCATCGAGCAAGGAGTTGGAGGCAGAGCTCGAGCGCGACGTCGAGGAGAGCGAGAAGCGCGAGCGCAAGCTGCAGGAGAAGGTGGAGCGGCTGGGGTTTGAGGCCGAGGAGTGGAAGACCAAGTACCGGCAGAGCAAGACCGAGGCCAACAACGCGCAGGGCACGCTGCAGAAGGAAATCACCAGCCTGCGCGATGCCCAACGCACACTGCAACTGCGGCTGCGCGACATGGAGGTGCAAAACGACGACTTTGAGCGCCAGACGCGCAACCAGACGTCGTCGCTCGAAGACGTCGAGACAAAGTACAACGTTGCCATCGAGCGCGAGGTGATGCTCGAGGAGGAGATCAAGATTGGCGAGCGCGAGCGTGAGGGCCTGCGCATTGAGACGCAGCGCCTGCGCGACGAGCTGTCGGACCTGAAGATCGAGTCGGAGATTACGCTGGAGAAGCTGCGCCTGGCCGAGGCTGCCCTCGAGAAGCACCACCAGCGCGCCGTCTCCAATCACCTGGCCAAGGAGTCGCTGACGCTGCGCCCGCGCTCGCCCATGTCCGAAGCCTCGACGACAAACACCAACATGTCCTCGCCCACGGCCGCCTCCACACCGCCCTCGTACATGCAGTCCGACAATGCCCTGCGTCCAGACTCGACCCCGCCGTCCCCGCCGCTGTCCGATGCGCCCCTCGCCATACGGCCCATCCCCTTCAACCCGCCCATGCCCACACGTAAGGCCTCGATCGCATCGCGCGACCCAGCCGCCACGCCCAGAGCCGGCGCATTCCCCCGGCCGCGACACACACGTCTACCGAGCGTCTCGATCGTCCCTGGTGCTGGTGCTGGTGCTGGTACGAATGCTGGTGCTGGTGCTGGTCGACGCACCGCGTCCGTCATGCGCCCGCCCAGCGCCCACCAGAACCAGACGCAGAACCACGCACACCGCCCGTCTCGGCCCAGCATTGGCAATGGCTCGTCGACGGCCGGCCTGCCCAGGTCTGGCTCGCTCTACCAGATTCGCGGGCTCATTGGCAAGATGCAGAAGCTCGAGGAGCGGGTGCATTCGGCGCGCTCCAAACTGCCTGCACCCCTGGCCACGCCCCCGCGAGCAAGTCCACGAGGCCCAAGTGCAGCGGGTAATTACCTGCCAACTTCCGTCTCGGTCAGGAAACGAGCGTCGCAGGCCTCGACCTCAGCCTCTTCTGTCGGAGAACCCGCAACTGGCGGCGCTGTAGGCCGGCTCTCGTTTGGCGTGCCCTCGAATGCAAGCACCAGCCGACCCAGCAGCCGCGCATCCATGTCGTCCACCCCACAGCTACCAAGAACGCTGAGCAGACCCAGTCCCATCACCAGAAGCAGCACCACGCGCACCCCCGGCACACGAACACCCGGCGCCCGCACACCCAGCACACGCACGCCCAACACCCGCAACCCCTTGGGCCACTACTCGTCAGCCTCGATGAGCGGCCGAATAGGAAAAGCCCCTCCCCCGATCCTGCATCTCCACGAAGGCCGCCAGTTCGGCCGCACCTCGCTGAACCGCCACCCGAGCGACCAGGGCCACGCGCTGAACATCTCCCGCAGCGACACGGCCAGCGACGACGGCGACGAGACTGAGATCAAGACCCCGATCGGCCGTCGCTCGACCATGGAACGCACGGGTATTCCCACACCGGGAAGTGCGAGTGCGCTGCCTCGTAGAACGAGCGTGAGCAGGCGCATTAGCGCGAGCATGGACGGTGGCATGGGCCCGCCGATGCGGCCGCGCAAGATGTCGACGTACGAGGAGGAGACCTACTAGACGTGTGGGTAGCAGACGTTGATCGTTAATAGCATATAGTGTCAGGGTAGCATGGATTCGGCGTTGGAGCACGGCGTAAGTAGGGACCAGAGACCAGGGTTTTACGGCATGCATATGCATATGCATAGCGGCAGTAGAGGAATGCAGGAACAGAGAATGCAGGGACAGGGCAGATTGCAGGGAAGTGAGCTATAGCAGCAGCTGGGAAGGTGGGGAAGAAGCAGGCCATGTGCTGAACTGTGGCAGTTACATATCTTTTAGATTCTGATACCAATACTATTCCCTTTGTTAATTTTGTGGAGGAGGGTATGTGTACTGCGTGTTTGTTGTGGGGGTGATGTGGTGATGTGGTGAAGATGTGGTGAGCATGTCATGCCTCGTGTTGAGGTGTTCGAGAATCGTGGTAGGGACTCGAAGTATTGTCAGGTAGTTAATGTGTGTCGTGGACTCCAACTACCGCCCTGGAGTGATTAAAACTTATAGCACAGTATCAGCAGATCAAGCACAGTGTCAGCGAGCGACTGCCCGTTCCGTCACAAACTCAAAGTGCAGGTGCCGTCAGGAACTCAATGCATGGTGCTAGGAACTTAAACTACAGTACTAACATCTTTAAATTGTGTATACTGCCAGACGCAAAGCTGCACGCTGGCTGTCAGGCACACGCACGAATTCCCAGCGCCAGCCAGCAGACGAGGGTGGACCCTGTCCTGTCGTATCGTGTCATATCCGTATCTGGGCCGGGGCCACTTTCACATGCTAATCCGCACCTCGCCCTCGCACCTCGCAAACACGCAACACTGGGTTGTCTACCACACCCTGAGAGAGAAAACTTCTCAAGCAGGAGAGGAGGATGGAGGTCTTTACTATAAAGAAGTTCATGGTTTTTTGGGATTGGTCATCGCACTGCTGCACACAACACCAGACCAGCGCAGAGCAGAGCACCGCATCCTCCCCTTTCACTCCTCCTCCACGCTCAGAAAAACCTCACCACCCACGCGTCTCCCAGACGTCGAAATAAGCTCACACGGCGCAGAGCCGCGAAAGCAGAATAGCCTCCCACGATTCAAACGCCGGACGGGGGGGTTGTGAAAATCTGGGGTAGTGCTACCTACCGAACGGTAACGGTAGGGCGGAAAAATCGTACGATTTGCTTTTGGATTGACATGTGAAAGTCGTGGTTGGGGTGCATGCAGCGGCCCGCACCGCACCGCTTGCGCGAGTGCAGGAGATTTACCCTTGGTGTGCCCCGTGTTTTGTTCTCGGGGGAGACTTACCTAGCTCGGCGCGATGGAGGGGGGGGAGGTGTGGCTGACGTATGTGGTGGTGGTGGTTGTTGTTTGTTGGGGTGGGATGTGGTGAGGGCGAGGATGAGATGGGAAGGCCACCAGAGGATAGCCACCACTTGACGACACGACACGACCTCACTCCGGCTCCGACGTCCAACCCGGTGAATTGTCTTGCTTGTCGACTTCTCGGTCGTTTGTATATATAGGTGCTTTGGATCATGGTCTCGGGTGCCGACGCGGACAAGTCGTGCGCTGATTGGTGAGAACCCGGAGGTCAATTCGGCTTTTGGAGGTTCGGCTGTGGAGAGCCGGCCAGCAGACAACCTACACAACGGTACTCATCAATTGTATTGACCGTGTGTAAGCTGACAGAGAGCAAGAGGCTTGGAGACATCACAATAGCAAAGAACAGCATCACGTCAATAGCCCTCATCTTGTAGCAAAGCTCTCAACCTGCGTGATAACGAGCGCATTGTTGAGGATGCGGGGCGAGGGCAGAATGCTTGGGAGCGGAGACTCGGCGCACAGCAGAGGGCCACTGAGACGCTGCTGGGAGATAGCGAGGGCCTCAACCGCGTCGTGAATGGAGTGCGAGCAGGGAGGGTTGACATGTTGGGGGGGAACGCGCAGGGCCTCGCAACCAGGGACTAATGCGGAAGCACATCCCAACAGTTGTCCGTGTTGACGAGCACGTCGCACGCTCCAACCCACCAGGCCATGAATCGACAATTGGTTGATCAATTGCTGGCAGCCACTTCACTTGAAAGACTTCACCGCTCGCACTCTTGCTGGAAGCTTCCATCGACCGTCTGTGCCCCTTCACCCTTCTTGGTCTAAAGACAGGGGTGTGGTGCCATCCGTCGACGCGTAGAACTCGGTTGGTTTGTGTGTGTGTGTGTGTCGCGGCGGTCATGATGGATCCTGTTACGCGCTAAGCATCTTCTCGGCCATGGTGGGTGATAGGCAAGGCGCCGGGCCCTTCAGCTCAACAGCTCTCGGGAGTGAGCTTGGGGAGTTCCGCACCCATGGCCCATGGGCTCCATACCGTAGCCGTAGTGGTAGCTGGACGGAGTTTAGCATGGGTCTATTCGTTTTCGCCCAAAGCGAGGGGACGGCCAAAAATTTAATACAGACCACGTCTCCCCCGGTCCTTAGAGTTTCTTGCTTTGCTTTTGCTCTTCCTTCTCTGCTCTTCCTTCCTTACTCCTACTCCCACTCCCACTCCCATCTCTCCCATCTACCATCGACCACGACGCTCTCTCTCTGTTCCTCCCACAGTGAGACTGCATCTCTACCATTCTAGTTGCCTTGTCGCCGTCCATATCGACGGGACTTGAATTGCGAGTACGGAAGTGTCAGGCTCTTCGTTTGCCCAGCTGCTGCTCCCTCCCGGCACCGGCACGTCATCGAAAGCTGCTGTGCGTTTGTGTGTACTGAGAATTGTACCGCACGACGACGACGACGACTACTACTATTATCACTAATAGTACTAATACCGGAAATCTGCTCAATTCCTTACGAGCAGTTTCCTCACCCAACTCACGCAACTCTCCAGCACGCTTCTCCCAGCGGCGAGCGAGTTGATCGACACGACTAGCCGAGTGGTCGTAGTGTGAAAACTGGCCGAGTGCACATCCCCAGATTTCTGCCCCCAGCAACCATGGCGAGCGCTGCACCCAACGGCGTCAGCGGTAGCGGCAGCGATGCCAATGCCAGCGCCAACGCCAATGCCAGCTCCAACGGCAGCTACGCGGCGCAGTTTGATCTCGCGCCGCACTTCATCGGTGGCAACAAGCTCAGCGCAGCGGCGCCGGGCAAGGTCAAGGAGTTTGTGGCGGCCAACGACGGCCACACAGTCATCACCAACGTGCTGATTGCAAACAACGGTATTGCGGCCGTCAAGGAGATCCGCAGCGTGCGCAAGTGGGCGTACGAGACGTTTGGCGATGAGCGCGCCATTCAGTTCACCGTCATGGCCACGCCCGAGGACCTGCAGGCCAACGCAGAGTACATCCGCATGGCCGACCAGTACGTCGAGGTCCCCGGCGGCACCAACAACAACAACTACGCCAACGTCGAGCTGATTGTCGACGTGGCCGAGCGCATGAACGTCCACGCCGTGTGGGCGGGGTGGTAAGCATATTCTCCACCTCCAAGCCTACCAATATCCTGTGTTAACTTCATTTCTAGGGGCCACGCCTCGGAAAATCCAAAGCTGCCCGAGTCGCTGGCTGCCTCGCCCAAGAAGATTGTCTTCATCGGCCCCCCCGGCTCGGCCATGCGCTCGCTCGGCGACAAAATCTCGTCCACCATCGTCGCCCAGCACGCCCGCGTCCCCTGCATTCCCTGGTCCGGCACCGGTGTCGACGAGGTCGAGGTCGACAACCACGGCATCGTCACCGTCAAGGACGACGTCTACGAAAAGGGCTGCACCAAGAGCTGGGAGGAGGGCCTCGTGGCTGCCAAGAAGATTGGCTTCCCCGTCATGGTCAAGGCCTCCGAGGGCGGCGGCGGCAAGGGCATTCGCAAGGTCGAGCGCGAGGAGGACTTTGAGCAGCTGTACAAGGCCGCTGCCTCGGAAATCCCCGGTTCGCCCATCTTCATCATGAAGCTCGCCGGCAGCGCCCGCCATCTCGAGGTCCAGCTGCTCGCTGACCAGTACGGCAACAACATCTCCCTCTTTGGCCGCGACTGCTCTGTTCAGCGTCGCCACCAGAAGATCATCGAGGAGGCCCCCGTCACCGTCGCCGGCTCCAAGACGTTCCAGGAAATGGAAAAGGCCGCCGTCTCCCTCGGCCGCCTCGTCGGCTACGTTTCTGCAGGTACCGTCGAGTACCTGTACTCGCACGCCGACGACAAGTTCTACTTCCTCGAGCTGAACCCGCGTCTGCAGGTCGAGCACCCCACCACCGAAATGGTCACGGGCGTCAACCTGCCCGCTGCCCAGCTCCAGATCGCCATGGGTCTGCCCCTGCACCGCATCCGCGACATTCGCCTGCTGTACGGCGCCGACCCCCACACCAGCTCGCAGATCGACTTTGACTTCTCCACCTTTGGCAGCGTCGAAAACCAGCGCCGCCCCACCCCCAAGGGCCACTGCACCGCCTGCCGAATTACCTCCGAGGACCCCGACGAGGGCTTCAAGCCGTCCGGCGGTACCATCCACGACCTGAACTTCAGGAGTAGCTCCAACGTCTGGGGTTACTTCTCCGTCAGCTCGGCCGGTGGTATTCACAGCTTCTCCGACTCGCAGTTCGGTCATATTTTCGCTTATGGCGAGAACCGACAGGCCTCGCGGAAGCACATGGTCGTTGCTCTCAAGGAGCTGAGCATTCGTGGTGATTTCCGCACCACCGTCGAGTACCTCATCAAGCTGCTCGAGACGCCCGCTTTCGAGGACAACACCATCACTACCGGCTGGCTTGACGAGCTCATCACCAAGAAGCTGACTGCTGAGCGCCCCGATCCCATGATCGCGGTCATCTCCGGTGCTGTCACAAAGGCACACGTTGCGTCCGAGGCGTGCATCAACGAGTACAAGACTTCTCTCGAGAAGGGTCAGGTCCCTTCCAAGGACGTCCTCAAGACCGTGTTCCCCATCGACTTCATCTATGAGGGTTACCGCTACAAGTTCACAGCGACACGATCCACACTCGACAGCTTCATCCTCTTCATCAACGGATCCAAGGTGTCGGTCGGTTTGCGCGCGCTCGCCGACGGTGGTCTACTGATCCTGCTTGGCGGAAAGTCGCACAACGTGTACTGGAAGGAGGAGGTTGGCGCGACTCGTCTCTCTGTCGATGGAAAGACGTGTCTCCTCGAGCAAGAGAACGACCCCACTCAGCTCCGCACCCCGTCTCCCGGTAAGCTCGTCAGGTTCACCGTTGAGAACGGCTCCCACATCAGCAAAGGCCAGCCCTTTGCCGAAGTCGAGGTCATGAAGATGTACATGCCCTTGATTGCACAGGAAGACGGCATTGTCAACTTGATCAAGCAGCCCGGAGCTACCCTCGAGGCTGGTGACATTCTCGGTGTCATGGCTCTCGATGACCCGTCCAAGGTCAAGTCTGCGCAGAACTTCCTCGGCCTGCTTCCTGATATGGGTACTCCCCAGGTCATGGGTAGCAAGCCCCCGCAGAGGCTCGCCTACCTGTCTGGTGTTCTTCAGAACATCCTGCAGGGCTTCGACAACCAGGTCATCATGCAGAGCACTCTCAAAGAGCTGGTCGAAGTCCTCCGCGATCCCGAGCTGCCCTATGGCGAGTGGAACGCCCAGGCGTCTGCTCTGCACGCACGTATGCCGCAGAAGCTGGATACCATTCTCGGCCAGATTGTCGAGAAGGCGCACAGCCGTCAACTCGAGTTCCCCAGCAAGCAGCTCAACAAGGCTTTCGAGAAGTTCTTGGTTGAGAATGTCCCCAAGAGCGACGCAGAGCTCTTGAAGGCGGGCCTGGCTCCTCTTTTGGACGTCATCCGTCGCTACTCCGAGGGTCTCAAGGCGCACGAGTACAGCGTCGTCCTTACATACCTCGAGCAGTACTGGGCTACCGAGCGCCTCTTCTCTTCCCGCAACTCCCGAGATGAGGAGGTCATCCTCAAGCTCCGTGACGAGAACCGCGACAACATTGCTAGTGTCGTGCATACTGTTCTTTCCCACACCCGCGTCAGCGCAAAGAACAACCTCGTCATCGCTATCCTCGACCTTTACCGTCCCAACAGGCCCGGCGTTGGTAACATCGCCAAGTACTTCAAGGGCACGCTCAAGAAGCTTACTGAGCTTGAGTCCAGGCAGACCGCCAAGGTGTCGCTGAAGGCCCGTGAGGTTCTTATCCAGTGCGCCATGCCTTCCCTCGAGGAGCGCACTTCGCAGATGGAGCACATTCTGCGCTCTGCTGTCGTAGAGTCGCGCTACGGCGAGAGCGGTTGGGACCACCGTGAGCCCAACTTCGATGTCATCAAGGAGGTTGTTGATTCCAGATACACTGTCTTCGATGTCCTGACCCAATTTTTTGTACACCAGGACCCGTGGGTCGCACTGGCTGCTCTCGAGGTCTACACTCGCCGCGCTTACCGTGCCTACCAGCTCCAGAACATCAACTACCACAACGAGGGCGAGCAGCAGTGTCTGCTCTCTTGGGACTTTGTGCTTCGCAAGGTTGGCGAGGCCGAGTACGGTCTTGCTGTTGAGCCGTCTGAGCCAGGCACACCCGGCACACCCGGCTTTGAACGCCCGCCCCGCATTCACTCCATGAGCGACTTGTCTGCGTGGAACGCTCGCTTTGAAAATGAGCCCACAAGGAAGGGTGTCGTTGTTCCTGTCGAGTACCTCGATGATGCTGATGAGTCGCTTGCCAAGGCTCTCGAGCTGTTCCCCTCTGTCGGTGCCTATAAGAAGGGCGGCGTCAGCCTCAAGGACGGCCTTTCGCTGAAGCGCACTCCAACCAGCGGCGTCAACCCCCCTAAGCAGAACACCGACGAGCTCACTGGTGTTCTGAACGTCGCTGTTCGCGACATTGAGGGCATCAACGACGAGGAGATCCTCGAGCGCATCCTGCCCATTGTCGAGGAGTACAAAGAAGAGCTTCTTGCTCGCCGCATTCGCCGTCTGACTTTCATCTGCGGTCACAAGGATGGCACATACCCCGGCTACTACACTTTCCGTGGACCTACCTACGAGGAGGACGACAGCATTCGTCACGTGGAGCCCGCTCTTGCCTTCCAGCTTGAGCTTGGGAGACTCTCCAAGTTCAACATCAAGCCCGTCTTCACTGAGAACCGCAACATCCACATTTATGAGGCTGTTGGCAAGGGTGCTGAGAGCGACAAGCGCTACTTCTTGCGTGCCGTTGTCCGATCGGGACGTCTTCGCGAGGAGATCCCTACCGCCGAGTACATGGTCTCGGAGACTGACAGGTTGATGACTGATATCCTGGATGCTTTGGAGATTGTCGGCACTTCGCAGGCCGATATGAACCACATCTTCATCAACTTCTCTCACGTCTTCCCGCTTGCTCCCGCGGAGGTTGAGGAGGCGATTGGTGGCTTCTTGGAGCGCTTCGGTCGCCGTCTCTGGCGCCTCCGTGTCACAGGTGCTGAGATCCGCATCATTGTCACCGACCCTCAGACCGGCATTCCCTACCCTCTCCGCGTCATCATCACCAACACCTCTGGTTACGTGATCCAGGTTGAGATGTACGCTGAGCGCAAGTCTGAGAAGGCTGGCAAGTGGCTCTTCCACAGCATTGGAGGAACCACCAAGATCGGTGCTCTTCACCTTCAGCCCGTCACCACTGCTTACCCTACCAAGGGCGCTCTTCAGCCCAAGAGGTACAAGGCTCACCTCATGGGAACTCAGTACGTTTACGACTTCCCTGAGCTCTTCCGTCAGGCCATCGAGAACGATTGGGCTACGGCAATTGCCAAGCACCCATACTTGCGCGACAAGCAGCCAGCCAAGGGCGACTGCCTCGAATACTTCGAGTTGGTGCTCGATGACAACGACAACCTGGCTGAAGTGAACCGCGACCCCGGCAACAACATCATTGGTATGGTTGGCTGGATTCTCACAGCCAAGACACCCGAGTACCCCCGCGGCCGCCGCTTCATCATCATCGCCAACGACATCACGTTCAAGATTGGTTCGTTCGGACCCCAGGAAGACAAGTTCTTCCACAAGTGCTCTGAGCTCGCACGCAAGCTCGGCATCCCGCGAATCTACCTCTCGGCCAACTCTGGTGCTCGCATTGGTCTTGCTGAGGAGCTCATTCCTCACTTCTCGGTCGCCTGGAAGGACGCCAACAAGCCTGAGGCTGGCTTCGACTACCTCTACCTTACTCCTGAGAAGTACGAGCACTTTGTTGATGGCAAGCGCAACGATGTCATTTGCGAGAAGGTTGAGGAATCTGGCGAGACAAGATTCAGGATCACCACTGTCATCGGTCAGGAGGATGGCCTTGGTGTTGAGTCGCTCCGTGGCTCTGGTCTCATTGCTGGTGAGACTTCGAGGGCGTATGAGGACATCTTCACCATCACTTTGGTGACTTGCCGCTCTGTTGGTATGTATTCAATTTGTCTGATGTGTAGTTTTCGTACTAATTGTGTGCAGGTATCGGTGCCTACCTTGTCCGCCTCGGTCAGCGTGCCATCCAGATCGAGGGCCAGCCTATCATTCTCACTGGTGCCCAGGCTATCAACAAGCTGCTTGGTCGCGAAGTCTACACATCCAACCTTCAGCTTGGTGGAACTCAGATCATGTACAGGAACGGTGTTTCTCACATGACTGCCGACAATGACTTCGAGGGTGTCTCCAAGATCGTCAAGTGGATGTCGTACGTGCCCGACAAGAAGGGCAGTCCTGTTCCAATCTCGCCTACGACAGACGATTGGGACCGCGATGTCACTTACTACCCACCTGGCAGATCCGCCTACGATGTCAGGCACCTCATCGCCGGAAAGGAAGATGCGGATGGCTACCAGTCTGGTCTCTTCGACCGTGGCTCTTTCGAGGAGAGTCTGGGTGGATGGGCCAAGACTGTGGTCGTCGGTCGTGCTCGCCTGGGTGGCATCCCTGTTGGTGTCATTGGTGTCGAGACACGTACGGTCGAGAACGTCACTCCTGCTGATCCTGCGAACCCCGACTCCATTGAGCAGGTTGCTTCTGAGGCTGGTGGTGTCTGGTACCCTAACTCGGCTTTCAAGACTGCTCAGGCTATCAACGACTTCAACCACGGCGAGCAGCTGCCTCTGATGATCCTTGCCAACTGGCGTGGTTTCTCCGGTGGCCAGCGCGACATGTACAACGAAGTCCTCAAGTACGGCTCGTACATTGTCGATGCTCTCGTCAAGTTTGAGCAGCCTGTCTTCGTCTACATTCCACCCTACGGTGAGCTCCGTGGTGGATCGTGGGTCGTCGTCGATCCTACCATCAACCCTCAGTATATGGAAATGTATGCTGATGAGGACTCGCGCGGTGGTGTCCTCGAGCCCGAAGGTATCGTCGGCATCAAGTACCGCCGCGAGCGCCAGCTCGAGACCATGGCACGCAACGATCCCACCTACGGTGACCTCAAGCGCAAGCTGAACGACCCATCAACTCCTCAGGATCAGCTGCAGTCGATCAAGGCCGAGATGACAAAGCGCGAGGAGCTCCTGCTCCCCATCTACGGCCAGATCGCCATCCAGTTCGCCGACTTGCACGACCGCGCAGGCCGCATGCAGGCCAAGGGTGTCATCCGTCAAGCTCTGCGCTGGCAGAACGCAAGGCGGTTCTTCTACTGGCGTCTGCGCCGTAGATTGAACGAGGAGTACATCCTCAAGAAGCTCGCCTCGGCTGCTGCGCCATCGCACGAGGCGCCCAAGGCCGACGCCGTCACACGCGCCCGCTCGCTCGAGATGCTCAAGGCGTGGTCGCAGGTCGCGCAGTTCGAGAACGACGACATGAGTGTTGCCACGTGGTACGAGGAGAACCGGAAGAGCGTGCACGAGCGCGTCGAGAAGCTCAAGAGCGACGGCATTGCGCTCGAGATTGCCAGCTTGATGCGCAGGGACCGCGAGGGCGGACTCAAGGGCGTCTTATCCCTGCTGAGCACGCTGCCGACGACAGAGAAGGAGGAGGTGATTAAGCTGCTGAGCAAGGCTTAGCTTATGCAGACCCCCTCGAACTCACCCCAGGACGAAGAAAGAAAGAAAGGAAAGAAAGAAAGAACCATGTAAAACAGTTTTTTAATCTAGAATCGGAGGGCAAACAGGTCGGTGCTGCATATTTTGTCGGCGTGTTTCACGGTCTCAGGTTCGGTTCGGTGCGGTGCAACTAGGGCTGGGCTGGGCTGGGCTGGCCGTTTAGCGTTTGTTGTCTTTTATACTTAGTGGACGGGCGGCTGAAGGGGTGGTTCTCGTGTTGGGAGGCACAGAGCATTATCCCTTAGGCTGCAATGTATCGCTTTTTGAAGCTGTTTATCCATGTGCTTCATGTGTGGTGTGTGACATGTGGTGTGTGATTAGCAATGGTGTTGCAAGTGCATTTGAATGGAGGCGTGTCGAGGCCCGTTGCTTAGGGGGGAGGTATGTGTTGAGCGCGGAGGGTGGGATATGTAAGGAGTATTCTGGATTGACATGAAGTGAACGATATGCGATTATTCTTCTACACTCCTCTCGTCCCTTTCGCACTTGAGGATGTTTGTTTTTCATAACGAGGTGGCTTGGGGGGTTTGTGGGTTTTGGAGTGGAGGGGTGGTCCTGTAGCGGTTTGGGGGGTTGGAAGAGGGGAAGTTGGTGGTTAGGGGGGAGTAGCGTGGGCAGAGAGGGTTCTAGAGAGTGTGTGTGTGATGTCTAGAGATATGAGGAAGTTCAGTCATCTAGTGTTTATGGAGATTTCTTATGTGTAAATTTCTACATGGAGATTTTCGTGTAGTCACAGAACGCAAAGCATATCTTCAATGGATATTCTGCGCTGTAGCTTGGGCAATACTGAGTCGAGAAGCAACAGTGTAAGTTCAGTGTTTAAGTTGCCCTCAAATTTACATGGAGATAGTCCGGCCCAACTCGTAGGCTACGACACTGTAACGAGACCTGATACTGAGCGCTATGATGTTGAATGGGATTTGCATGGTTCAGGGCCTTTCTTAGTTTCTCTTAGGTTGCTTGCTTTTCTTTTGGGTTTGCTTACCTACTCTCTCTTGCTCTGCGCTTTCGGTTCTGCTGCCTTGATCTACTGCTACGCGACAAAATTCCTCGAACGCTGCGGCTAACACGCAGCGAGCTTCGAGGTTGCTATTAATCAAGGAATCAAACGGTCTCAAGTCGTTTCTTTAACGGCTTCACTACCCCTCGACACGGCCTAGCGCGCTTCCAGAGGGTTACGCTCATGAGCAGCTTGCCCGCACCCAAGACAAGTGAGCTCTAGTGCACATCCCATGATTTTGACGTGCTTGCACCGAGGGCGTAGCCCGTTGGTTGGTTCCAAAATGAAAATGCACAAGTAATACAGTACAGTACCTAGGCTCAGTAGTCCGTACACTGTCCTGCCCTACACCGCGGTCTAGGCCCTCATGGTCCATCTGACCCAATCAGCGGTCGTGAAAATTCCGGAAGAGGTACCGCGACGCTGTGTCTGCTAAGAAACTGGGTTCGTGAGTCGCCCTCTCACAGGGGCAAAGTTCATGGGCAAGTCGTCTTTCCCATGGCTCTATTTTCCATATGCGTTTTGGATATTACTGCATTGGGTAGGTTGGTCAGATAGATCACGGAGTGGTTCTGTATGGGGGTTTTACGTGCGGATTGCGTAGACAGGCACCGGAATGGTGCGTGCATGGGCGACAGGCTCAGGACGATGGACCGGTGCAAGGATCTTACGAGTGGAGAGCTCGAGGAGCAGAATTGTGTCACTCAGGCTTGGTTCTGTGATTCATAACGTGCAGGACAAGCGTGAGGTTTTGAGTTTCTGATACGAGCTCGGCCAGTGTTGTTGCCATCGACGCCTGACGCATGTGAGAGCGTTGACAGGCCTTGCGTCGACCGAGAATGAGAGTGGCTAATCCCGCGGACAATATTTCCTCGTCCACAAAAGAAGACGCTGCCAATTACAAACATTTGAGGGACATGTTGTTGCATAGGGAGAGGGATGGTAGCCTCTGCGTGATAGGACGGGTCTTGCATCCGCTCACCTACCGAGGCTGAGGTTCGGTAAGTTTATCCGACCTCATGTCAGCCTCGTCTCGAATTACCGGGTAGAATCGAAGTAATTATCTAAAGTTTGGATTCGCTAGTTAGCTGTGCGGGACTGCGTCCGCACCTAAGGCAATGCGGCAATACGGCACAGCTAAGCCTTACAATCCAATCCCAGGTAACTATCTCTTTGAACAGCGACATTGTGGCGTCCTAGCGGTTTTTTCATCCTCGTGCAGCGACCGTGCATGATGTGCTACTCTCACACTGGCGGCTGTCAATGCCTCCGCTTTCAATACTTGCGAAGAATCTGCGCTGTCTGGAAACGACATCGAATATATGGGACCAATCACTGTATGGGACGCAATGTGATGAAACCCCCATGGCATAGCTATCTGCAGAGTGCAAGTCGAGAAACCACGGACCCGTCGAAGCAGTCAGCACACCAATCTTGCATCATCCAGCGCAGCGCCTAAGCGAAATGGCAGATATAATGAGCACTCAGGATAGCAAAAACAGAGGTTTGATGGCAAAGAAGTACCGCATCATCAGATTGAGTGTCTGTTCTGGACCCCTTCGAAGGCACTGCGGCGGTATCGTATCTCACTGCTGCGCTTGTAGCCAAGTGCAATAGTCCCACGCTCTTGAATTACACCACACATTACCACTGCCCTACAACATAGACTCTACCTGTGAGTGGTCGGGCAAGTGACCCACAGCGTTCGTTGCTTTCTACGTAACCTACCGTATCAGGCAGTCTCTGAGGCTCTGACCGTTTGATGATCGAATCCGCTAGCGGCAGAAGGGTAATTTGTAGCGAGAGGAGTACGAACTGCGATCCTCGGAATACCCCTGCTGTGATTGTGGACAACCGGAATCAAATCCAGTGTACAAGAGTTTGGAGAGGGCTTAGATGATGGAGGAGAGAAGCTAGTCCCATCATAGCTGTCAAGGATGTCACGGCTGCAGCCGCGTCAAAATTTGTAATGTATAGCATGGGTAATCATGTAGACAGCTGTATCAGGGATATGTGCCCAGTCGTTCTTGGCCATCAGGAGAGGAGTAGCTCAGGATGATGATCTGAACCACAGAGATTAGCACAGCAAATTCCTACAACGCTTCCCAATGAATTGTTATTTGTTTATGAGTCCCACGTTTCCACCATTCCAAGACACGAAGTACTTCCGTAAGAAGTACCGGCTCGGCGCGGATGTGATTGCTGTGCGTCAAACAATAACAGCAAGAGTCAGTGCTTTTCGACTGGTTGATAGATTCAAATTCTCCAGAGTCTGTCTGAGGTTCCAAAAAACTAAACAGCAGAAACATCGCACAGTCAAATATGAGATGTCGTTTCTGCATGTGAAGATTCGCTATCTTTCCAACCCTTGTTACAATCATGACTGCAACCTACATTGTATCGGCTGATCACTTTAATCAAAGCCACTACCACTTTTCTAGCAATTCGTTACGATTGCATTTTAGAACAATGATGTAAAGTACTAACCTCGGTCTCTGTCTTGCACATTAATCACCTGAACTATAAAGCTCAAATGACTTCGGAGTACGTTTATTCTTTTCAGGTTCGTTTCGAGGTCTAAGCGAATTATGCCAGACGAACGTCGAACTAATCTCGATCGTTCTCACTGGCCGGAGAAGATTGCCTCAGCTTCCCACAGATTTCCCAGAAGTTGCTGCATGGGGCAACCCCCAGACACATGGAGACAGTAACAGCTCACCATGACATGACCTGAGGAATGACCGAGGGTTACGGAGACGCAGAGGAGTGGAGACTTGGGGCAGCTAAGCTCCGCGCCAGCCTGGGTACGAGAATATGGCGCATTACGAGTCTTAGATGAGTGAGGTACGGACACAGTAGTCGATGTATGCTGCTCGCTCGCATAACGTTCTTTGTTCAGAGGTGTGTGATGTTCAAGCTCGTTCCCCGACTAACCTCTATATGCACAGAGTTGTAGGATTGTTCAGTCACGAAACGCTCGGGCTATCAACCGTTCGTGTTTATGGTAGCTCTCGTAATGTTCACTTGTTGAAGGTGTTTCACTAGTAATCTGTCGATTGGCTTGAACCTCACCATCTCCTGCGACTCGGAAAGCCTCTACGAGATGCGTACAAAATCGCGCAGGTGGTGCCTCGACAGCCTGGGGAGAGGTACTTGCAGCAGACTTGTACATTCCGAAGGATTATGTCGGACCACGTGCAAGCCGTGGAGTGCAAGACGTGGGACGATTGTAGCAAGTCACCGTTCTTATGTTATGTGAAGCTCGTGAGGTAACAGCGAGGTTGTTTGAAATTGGACTTTAAGCTCAGACACGAAGAGGTTGTCACTCAATCGACAAGCCATTGTTTTACTGAAAACGCGTAGCATCTCAAGCTAATCAAACAGTCACAATCGTATCATAGTCACAAGCTTCACCGCTTCCTATAGCGGTCTAGCATGTCATCCTCGTAGTTTGGCGGTATCCGTAGAAGCAGGATTTCCTGTAGATCATACCCGTCTCGTACATCCATAGCGCCACTACGATAGCGCATAGTCCACCTAGTATCTAGGCTACGTACGGCGCATTGTACGAGTGACGCTGTACTGTGAGGGTTGCATCACGATCGCCGACCGAAATTCCTATGCATGGCTTATTCCTGCACCGTATCTGTCTCGACTATAGACTCGAAGATCGTTCTCCATCTCTTGTAAGACAAGTTTACCATAATGATCATTCAGTCGATGCAACATGCTCATACTGCGCCTTACTAGCTCCGAGCAGCCACTTGGCAAGATGCAGGTTGAAGTGGGCTGGTCAGCTTCAGGGCTCTGGTGTTGGTTACGCCTAGGGATGGGACCTCCCTGGTGCTGTTTGACAGCTCGTTGGCTTTGCGTCCGTGACTTGTATCTTTCTGAATGCGTGGTGGCTGCTGGAAGCTGGCAGAGCGCAGGAATAGGGCAAGCACATAACATTAATGCAACAAGGGCCTAGATTCGACCGTATTAATTCGTGAAGTAGGATTTGAAATATTCGCTGACCATTCGACAAGGCCAGAGAGTTTGTCGGAGGCTTTTCGAGCGTTCATCTCGAGAAATCACGAACACAGAGACGTGTAGTAGGGGGATAGGTACGGTCAATGGCTTGCCGCACAAGCCAGTCATTGCGAGCATGGCACCTTTTCGGTCTCCAAGCACTCCGCCCTCAAAAGCGAGATTGATCAGACTTGCGGCATACGCTTCGACTTGAAGCCTCATGCTTGTAGTTATCGTACAGACAAGGATACCGAATCACGCTAGGGCCGCCGGCTTGGCTTGGCGAGGCGCGTCGCGAAGTGGCAGGCGCGTCGCGGGCACTGAGGGCAAGCAACGTCAACATCCGCCTTCACCCACACTCCGCCATGTCCTGAGCGATACCGAAGTGATCGCATTGTTACAGATACCGAGAAGCCATTGCCAGAGACCACATCGGAGCCCCGCGCAGTAATTGCGCCCCACCGCCGCCATGGGTTACATCAAGCAGATCACCATCCAGGGCTTCAAGAGGTGAGAGAAGAGCTATACAGACAGCAAGCTGTGCTAACTAGACTGCAGTTACAAGGATCAGATGCAAATCGAGCCCTTCTCGCCAAACTGCAACGTCATCGTCGGTCGCAATGGCTCTGGCAAGAGCAACTTCTTCGCCGCTGTGCGCTTCGTCCTCGGCGATGACTACAACTTCCTAAATCGCCAGGAACGCCAGGCGCTATTGCACGAAGGTTCTGGCTCAGCGGTTATGTCAGCCTACGTCGAAGTCTGCTTTGACAACACCGAGGACCGCTTCCAGACGGGCAAGCCTGAGTTCTTCCTGCGCCGGACAATCGGCGCAAAGAAGGACGAATACTCAGTCAACCGAAAGAACG
This sequence comes from Didymella segeticola, assembly GCA_004522025.1. NCBI lineage: Eukaryota > Fungi > Ascomycota > Dothideomycetes > Pleosporales > Didymellaceae > Didymella > Didymella segeticola. The sequence goes on along the minus strand of SDAV01000014.1, from coordinate 494,633 downwards.
CCACCAAGGCCGAAGTCATCCAGATCCTCGAGTCAGCCGGTTTCTCGCGATCGAATCCCTACTACATCGTTCCCCAAGGTCGTGTGACAGCGCTCACGAACATGAAGGACAAGGCTCGTCTTGAGATGCTGAAAGAGATCTCTGGTTCAAACGTATACGAGACGCGCCGCGCTGACAGCCTGAAGCTGCTGACGGACACGGATAACAAGTGTGCCAACATCGACACTGTAGTTGAATCGATCAACGAGCGTTTGGGCGAATTGGAGGGCGAAAAGGAGGAGCTGGAAGCCTGGAGCAAAAATGACAGAGAGCGACGATCTCTGTTGTATACCATGCATTCGCGGGAAGAGGCTGAGCTCGAGGCTAAAATTGAACACATCGATTCCCTCGAACACCACGGGCGCGAAATGCGCGAAGACAACGAGGAGACCTTTAGGCGCAACGAGGACGCCATTACACGACTCGATTCCGAAGTCAACCAGCGAAAAGGAGATCTCGACATTCTCAGACAAGACCGGGTACAATACGAGGGCGAACGCAAGGCAGCTACGTTGGAGAAGGCCAAGATTGAGTTGGACCTGAAAGCTCTACAAGACAGCCAGTCATCTGCACAGCAAACCAGAAGCAGACGTGATGCACAGATCAAGACCCTCCAGCAACAGATCAGGGCTCGCCAGGCTGAGCTTGACCAGCTTTTGCCCCGTTTCGAAACAAAGAGAGAGGAGGAGGAGGCGGTTCGCACACAGCTGCTTGATGCGGAGGGTCAGTATAAACGTCTCCAGGACAAACAGGGCCGGACTGCACACTACAGCAACAAGAGAGAACGTGACGCGGCTCTGCGCGCACAAATCGATGAGACGAATGGGGATCTCAGCCGACGCAAAGCCGTTCTCATGCAAACGAATGAAGAGATCACCGAGCTCCAGAGCGATATTGAGCGCATCGAAGGTGAGATTGCTGAGCTGAGACAGGCTATCGACAATGAGGGCGATGCCTCCGTGGATCTCGCAGCGCAACTTGAGAAAGCTAAAGACGCAAAGAAGTCTATCGTCGATAAGCAAACCGGTCTTTGGCGTGACCAGAACAGGCTGAGTAGCCAGCTTGGGAACGTACAAAAGGAGCTCCACATGGCGGAGCAGACTTTTTCGCGTCTTCTGGATCATGGCACCAGCCGCGGTCTTGAATCGTTACGCAAGTATCGTCGAGATGGACTGCAGGGCGTTCACGGTACAATTGCTGAGCTTCTCCAAGTTCCTGAAAATTACCGATCCGTAACGGAAAGCGCCGCGGAAGCTGCGCTCTTTCACGTTGTTGTCGAAGACGATACTGTGGCCTCCAAAATCATGGACCGCCTCACAAAGGACAAGGGTGGCCGCCTTACATTCATTCCTCTAAACCGAATCAGCGCAACCGACAACAACCTCAGGCCGACAGAAAATATGCAGCCTCTACTCCCGAAGCTGGGATATGATGCTCGCTTCGAAGTTGCCTTCAGACACGTATTCGGCAAGATCGTTGTTTGTCCAACTCTTGACGAATGCAAACGTGTCGCCAAACAATACAATGTCCGAGCATACAACCCAGATGGAGATAACGCGACAAGAAAAGGCCAATATAGAGGTGGTTTCCACGATCCATCCCGATCAAGGATCATGGCCTTCGGCGTTGTTGCCGAGAAGCGTGCGCAACTTGACGAATTACGGGAGAAGAACCGCGAAATCGACGAACAATTAGATATCATCAAGCACCAACTTACAGCGGCACAGAGCGAGCTGCTCCGAAGACAAAATGACCAAAGGCGGGGTGAAACGAGTTACGCGCCGATGCGGGAGGAAGTTCGAGTGAAGCAGAGCTTACTGCAGGATGCGCGAGACTCGCTGGCCAAGAAGCAAAGGACAGCCTCAGACCTCGAGGCTGCCATCAACTTGCTTGGTGCACAACAGAGCGACTGGGAAGCTGAGATCGCTTCAAAGTTCACAAAGGCATTGTCGAACGATGAAGAGCAGATGCTAGTAACCTTAACCAGCACAGTCAAAGACCTCAAGAGACAGTATGCGCAAGTGAAGCAAGAGCGAGCTGCTCTCGAGACCCAGAAGATCGAGGCAGAACTCGAACTGAACCAGAGTTTGCAGCCTGCTCTGGATGACTTGCTCGCTCAGCAAGGAGGCGCAGGAGGCTCCGTTGCTCAATCGACTGGTTTGCGGGAAGCGAAGCGTGCGTTGGATACCATCAACAAGACCATCGGCAGCCTCAATCAGCAAATTGAGGAGACTGATACTCAAATCGACGAGATTCGAGTTCAGATTGAGCAGTTGGAGACTGAGAGGAATGAGAAGGAGCAGAGCAACCGCGCTCTTGCTGCTGCAATGGAGAAACAAGAAAAGTCACTTTCGAGGAAGGATGCAGATCGTAGCACCTACACAGCCCAGCTCACCAAGGTCCGAAAGGAGATCCGAGATCTGGGTACACTGCCTGAAGATGTCGGTCGCAAGTACAGCAAGTGGAACTTGGAGAAAGTAAGTAGAACCAGACTCTCGCCCTCACCCAGCTGCTAATGACATGCCCAGATCACAAAGGAGCTTACTAAGGCCACCCAAGCCCAGAAGCAATTCGCCCACGTCAACAAGAAGGCTTACGAACAATACGAGAACTTCACAAAGCAGCGAAAGACACTCACAGACCGTCGCAGTGAGCTCGATTCGTCACGCAAGTCCATCGAAAATCTCATCAGCGTCCTCGACCAGCGCAAAGACGAAGCCATTGCGCGAACCTTCAAGCAGGTATCCGCTGCCTTCAAATCCGTATTCCAGGAACTCGTTCCCATCGGCACAGGACGTCTTATCATCAACCGCAGATCCGATGGCGCACAAGAAGACGATGACAGTGAAGACGAGGCAAGCACACAACCAGCCAGGAGAAAGGGATCGAAGATTGAGGAATACGTCAGTGTCAGCATTGCCGTATCGTTCAATTCAAAACACGATGAGCAGCAGAAGATCGGCCAGTTGTCTGGTGGTCAGAAGTCGCTCTGCGCCCTGGCACTAATCTTCGCCATCCAGCAGTGCGATCCCGCGCCCTTCTATCTTTTTGACGAAATCGATGCAAACCTCGACGCCCAGTACCGCACTGCCGTTGCCAACATGCTGCAAAAGCTCAGTGGTCAGGGTGGCCAGGATGGGAAGGGCGGCGGACAGTTCATCTGTACCACTTTCAGACCGGAAATGGTGCTCGTCGCTGATAGATGTTATGGTGTGACCTACACAAACAAAACAAGTAGCATCGACGTGGTGGACCGAGAAGATGCGCTAGGCTTTGTCGAGGGTATGCAGAAGTAAGTGTAAGATGCAGGCTAATGTGTTATCAAACTACCCGCTTGTTTCCCGCCGTATTCAGGGTAGTGGCGTTCGAACAATACCAATGCGTTTCTCCGTTCCTTGAAGCCTTCTCTCTGAGTGCCCTTGCCTCCCTTTACGATACCCCTGTAGCCCGCGGCCCATTTACAGGAGAGATCTCGATCATTGCTGCCGTTGCCAACACATATTGAGAACTTGCCTATTGAGGCAGCAGGAATCGCATCTAGGACACCCGCCTGTGCATGACGATCGCGTGTTGAACAGCAGGCGAGGGCCTGGAACAGGGCGGTGCAGGGCCTAAGTGGCGTAGTGGGGATCGCGAAGTTTTGGTTTGATGTACATCAGTAGGAAACGGTATCGTAGCACCTTGGGCAGGGGAGCAGTGTGGACCAAAACAAAGATGATGGCTCTCATCGTCAAAAACTTTTGAATATCTAGTATGTGTGCGTTGAAGCAACGTTCGTTTCGCCTTGAAGCACATATTGGAAGATAGCAATCGTGAGGGTTCTCAGGATTACCGTCCCATTACCACGGCTTTTAAGTGACACTAGCCTATCTAACTCGTAGGTTTCCTGCCTTACGTCTACCTCCGTACCACAGTAGTATGGGAGCGTTGCAAGGGTATGAGAGGAACATGCCATAGTCGAGCTAGCAAACGCACAGCATCCCTTCAGCTCGCCTACTCGCTTGTCGGGAGCGCTGTCCTCGCCAATCACAACGTGTGATATCGTCGAGAATTATTTGCGTGCCCCAACGCTTACTTCGATGCTTTGTTTGCTTGCAGCACATCGAGCCGCCTGTATTCCGGAGAACTTCTGCGAGGGAACTGCCTTGCTGAATTTTGCGGGGATTGCAGCTCCTACCTCTCAATTTCTGCAGGGACATGTATGGCCATCTCGTGCAGAGTGTGAGTTCTACAAGGACGTTTAAGGTTTAGACATTTGCTGACGACAAGCAGCAAAGGCGTGCATTGCGCATTGTTCTAGGACAATGTCCACTCATTCCGAAGTGAAGATACAGTACTGGGTCAGTTCCCAGCTTGTCGAGTTACTCTCGGATTGTTTTGTCCTGTCTCCAACCTGTCAACTTCTAGAGCATATACCTGCAGAGTATGCGAAGTATGAGCCTTAGCACTCACCCGTCTCAACCTTGAACTTTGCTGAGTAGGAATAGGCTGTAAATCTCCTAACCAGCTTCTTCTCTTGACCGAAGAGATTAGTTAACCCAATGGGCAGCGGTACCGATTGGCGTTCCGATGTTCAGGCCCTGAAGATCGTCCCAGCGAGTGCGGAGGTTGCGTTGCGTGGAAAGAACGCTGCTCAGCACTGGATATTGTGTCGGGATACGTCACAAATCTGTCACAAGAATCGAAGTTGAAAGTATGTCGATCTAAAAGCGGGTTCAATTTGAGAAGCCATTGATACGGCTGAGGCAGTAAGCGTCGAAGCAGAGCGTCTGGTAGTCGAATAACTAGGGAACAAGGCGAGGTTCCGCGTGTGGTTTGTAAATCCCTCCCCCCAGGTTCTAGACTCGGTTGATGTAACGTTTCTGGGAGAGAACAAGAACAAAGAGACATGTTGCTGATGGTGTATCAGTCGTGCCCGGCCCTCAATCAGTTACTGGTCGCGGACGCTATGTTACTGTCGTACTCGATGAATTTGATTAGATTGCAGTCTGACGCGGTACTTGTGGTGATACCAATGACAGGACATCGATGAGCTGTGGCTAACCTATAAAATACAAGTTGGACGTTCGCGCCTGGTGGAGAACATGCTTTGCGTAAGCACAACTGTGTGCCTAGTTCAAGCTCTCCTTAAGCAGTCACGTGGCAGTACTTCGTGCTGGCCAGAGACCAGACTGAGTGCAGCTCTGTTAAGGCTGTTCGTTAGCAGGCTTGTAGAGTGCGATAGCAGCCAGCTGCATAGTCGCATTTCGTTGCATTGAGTAAGCGTCGGCTATAAATCTTCAAGCGCGGTACGATCCCAAATCCTGCTTTGCTGTCCTCATTGGCTTCGGGGAAATTGCCCGCATCCTGTTGGTGAGATGACAGCATCTACCTACAGGCGAACGTCGTCGGCGCCTTCTGCGAAGACCCACACATGTGATGTCAGTGGTGTCGGCACGGACGAGCATGCATTTCTGTAGGGTGGGCCCATGGGATTCTGCGAGTCTTCGATGATAGTACTATCGAGATGTTACAATTTGATCGGCAATTCCGGAAAGATCGCGGCGGTGGAAGGAGGGTTTGCTGCAACCAGCCCTTGCTATCGTGCAAGCCTGCCACGCTATTTTCATGCGGTGACAAACTGCATCGAGCATGGTCTGAGGAGTAGCTGTTGTTGTTGTTTTGGCATGAAGACATGCGGCATCGAATGGGTTCAGAGGCAGTCAACGTGTGCTCTGTAGAGACCAATCGGAATTGGGTAACCTGAAGAGATGCATGGCGGGCAACACACCTCTTACCTAGTCTACTCTCGACTGATTTCGAAATGCTGGAACGGGAGAAGTTCAGCGTAGACGACCTGGTGAAGGCCACAGATTTCTGCTAGGAGTCGCAAGTAGCAAACATTTAGTGTTTGCAAGCGACGTCATGCGTCTGATCATCTTCGTGGGCTGAGTTGGACCCAACTGCTTCTAAACGTTATTCTTTGCAGACTAAAAAACTGCCATGCTGCAGACGAAGAAGCCGTCGGCCTCATCTGCCGAGCATCTAGACCGCCGCAATTTGGAAACTGCCAGCAGCTTGCCCACGCTGGCAACGAATCAAGCCTGCTTGATGTGCAGAACGCCCGGTTTATGCTACCAGCGAGAAGGGGCTTCAAGCACTTGCAAAGTCCGGACTTTGACATCCCAGGCCAGTCTCGAGGATGTGATGGGCAGTGTCGCGCCACGAACCTCAAAGACACAGCCGCTTATGCTTGGAAGGGTTCGGTGCGCTAACCTATCAGAGAGCTGAAGAGAACGTAGAGCAGCCGCGCGGGGAACCTCGTGTCCAGCGCTGCGTTCAGAGCTTGCCTGAGTGGGGCGAAAGAAAGGCACGACGGACGCGGACCGCGGTATTTAACTAAAGGTCTGGAAGCAACACCTGAGCAACAGTTGGCGCCAGCCGTGCCGTCCTCCGCGGGGAAGGCCACAGACACCCAGTATACGTGACAGTGGATGGAAGAGTGCGTTGGAGTTGATTGAAAATCGTCTTTGTTGACAAGAATCTTTTAGCCGTTTAGCGGGATGAAGTGCAGGCCTTTCCATGCTCGCGATGATCGAGAAAACTAACATGTGGATGTGGAAGCCATCGATTTCTCATGCCGCAGAACTATGGAGATCGCCGATCGAGGGGGTGATGTGACGTCAAGCGTACAGATCGACCAATTAGCATGACGTGCCGGATATAGCGCGTTGCATGCGAAAGCTGAGGAATTCGATCTCGGACGATGTCCCCATTGTTGGTTTCCCATGTTTGGCCTGTTCAACCAGCTCCTGCCACCTGACCGTCAGCTCCTTCTTAACCCCTCTTCTGCGCTCTGCTTGATCCCTCGACCTACTCTCTGCGCAATTTCCGTCCACGCCTTGAACTGTTGCTTTGACGTAACTTTGTCTCAATCACCTCACCTTACCTTGCTGCCAGACAGCTGTCGTACAAATTAGGAACCGCCTTTGGACACGGTCTTTGCATCTCGTTGTTGCCACCTCTCAACACCAGGCCATTGAACCATAGCATTGAGTCCTTATCATGACAGAAGTTCAGCACCCGCAGTCCTTTGACTGGGCCAACGATGCCTACGCCGCCTTCAGCGACGCGTCAAAACACCAGAACAAATGGGCAGCCTTCGGCAGCAGCTCTGCCCCAATGGACCCCACGACCGCCTTCACCATTCCCCCAGCTCTTCTCACCCATTCGACAGCGCGTTTTGGCCAGATTACTCCACCTGAAGAACGTTCGCCTGCAGACACAGCTCACGAGGTCCGAGAGGGCTCTATCCCTGTGGAAGATCTCATGAACGAGTCATTGTGGCCCTCTGCTGGGAAAGATTATCTGCAGTCACCTCCACACATCAACCAACAGCAGCTGCGATCTCCATCTGAGGACAGTGAACCATCTCTGAAGCGCCGTCGCACCAGCAGGCAAACTTCTTCTGCACGAACTCAGACCAGCGCACCAACAAAAGCGGATGAGGATGCTACTGTCAACCCTCAGCCCCCCAAGCGTAAGCGTGGACGACCCAAGTCGCAGCCCCAGATGGTTGAGGCTTACACTGCCGACGGATATCCCTTCCAGGTCTCATCAGCTCGCCAATCACATCTCGAGAAGAACCGCGTTGCCGCACACAAGTGCCGACAACGTAAGAAGGAATACATTGGGAGCCTCGAAGGTCGAGCGCGGGAGTTCTCTGCCAAGAACAAAGCTTTGAAAGAGAACGTCGCCCTTCTTCGGGAAGAAGTCTTAAGCCTCAAAAACGAAGTCTTGCGGCATGCTGGTTGCGGCTTTTGGGCTGTTGATGAGTACCTCGCTCGATGCGCTGGAGATTTGCTCGGGATGGACGCACCTGGTCCGTCAGGCGCGAACTCGACACAGCACGCATCGACATCACTGCAGCACATGCGCCCGCGCGAATCCAGCAGCAAGTCTATACCAAGCATAGACAGCATGAGCTCGAGCCCTGATGCAGACGACTTTGGTGGTCTTGAAATGCTCAAGGATTACGATGACGAGATGGACTTCGGACACTGATTTTGTCGTCCATTTCAATATTCTCCGCGCATTCAGCTCCCGGCGTTCTGTCTTTGACAACTCTTCATGATACCCCGATCCGGTCACACGGCGCCATTCAGCTACTTCCCATGTATTCTTAGTCCTGCGCTGCAGTCAATTTGGAGCGATTGAAAACCCTGCATGATTCGAAATATTCGTTTCTGAACATGTATATAATTGCAAAAGCATTGACACGGTCAGCGATTAGCATCAAGAGGAGACCCTGCCCATCATGAGCGAACTCATCACGTCTTGCCCACATTTGATGTATTTACTAATGCGCTGCCTCCCGTTCACTGAAGAATGACCAGCAAGTTTGCAATCACACTCCATTAGCACATGCCTGTGGAATGGATGGCGTCCACTAAAATTTATCAATGCGAGTGCAATTGGAGAAGCTAACCTGCGGTGGCCTCCGCTTGAGACAAAGCGTCTGGAGCTCTGACAGAGTGGAGACGTTGCTCCAAAACAAGACGCTGTTTGCGACGTACGGACCCAAAGTGTCTAAAGCAAAAACGGTATAGCGAGGTCGGAGGCTCATCCCTACGACTCAGACCGCGCCGGTGACGTTCCCGACAGCGTTGAACCACTGTCCGGAAGCGGGGATGCGAAGCGCCAGACGTAGGCGGCGGCCGCTGTTACTGTGTTCGGTATTGTTCGACCCGATAGATTCAACGTGCGATTGAGCCCTGAGTACCTTCTCGCGCAGAACGTTCGCGATCTTGTCATCGCCCTGATCGTAGACTGTGCTCAATCAGCATCTCAGCATGTACAACCACGCAGATACCGCGTTCTCATAATGTACGTGTGCGACAAATATCGAGTGCAGGCAATGACAGGCCGTTCTAGACTCGGTCTGCGCCATACTGTGTGGCAAAGCCATGGGCGGTCGACTAGGCCATGCACGCTCAGGCACGCAAGCTTCACGCCAATTAGATCTCACTTCCATTTCAGCCTTCTCATCCGCCAATCACTCACTGTGCTACTACATGTACATCTGGTTCGACCCTTGGTACGTCGTCGTCGATCCAAGTACGCGCAGTTTGTTGCTCCGCCGCCGACTATGAGAAGACCTCAAGCCACGGGCTTATCAATCATTGTCTCGCAGTTACGCTGGTGTCCACTGAACGGCTCTGTTGCCCACCCGCCTGCCTTCGCTCTGTGTCAATAGCCAGCCAATTCGCAACGACTGCGCCGATGAGAATCATGGCGTACAAAACGAGGTCGTCTACTAGTAGTTTATCTGGGAGAATGTAAATTACAAAGCTGGCGAAGTGTATTTGCACAGACCATGCGGGTAGCTAAGACGGGTGCTTACCCTGAACATAAACGGAGCTCGGCCTTGCCCTCTCAAGTGCACGCAGCTTCCTCTTCCGGACTCCTAGCACCTAGAGATATACGATAACGGAACGGAGTACGGGGAACGCGCTTAAAAGCATAGCACGCGTCATTGATGGATGATCGCGTCGCGCCATGGGCCACTTACCGCGTGCGCACATGGTGAACAGTTGGGTGGACTGCACGCCGACGATGTCATCCCGAATGTCGTGAGGCTGGGCGGACAGTTAGTGACTTTCTGCTTGCGGTAGGTGCAGAGAGCTGTGGATTTCTGCACTTAACCTCGTACTCGTAGCTTTCTTGCTTCCCGGGTTTTGTCTGGTCACTATGGTATATCAGAATCTGTGCTTCGAGATAGATTCCTTGTACTAGCCTCCGACGCTGAAACGATAACACAGTTCCATCTGAGCAGTGACTGCTAGCAGAGATACCTGAGTACTTACTCCGCCAGCAAGTGAATACCATCCAGCAACGCCAGCAAACTCTTACATACCTGACCATTCCTTTGAAGTACGATGGACTCATATGTCATGCTGCCCGTTCGTATTACTTGAGTCAGGCTAACGGCAGGTCGAATACAGTACACAGTACCTTTAGCTTGCTCTCATGTGTGAGAGCGACGGCTAGACGAAGCGGAATCGAATTATCGGGATTCCGTCTACTAGCACTTGCGAGAAGCACCTGGAGTTCAGTCGAAGAACAGCGTCAAAGTTTCGTCCACTAGGGATCTCGTGATGTACTTCTCGAAGTGATCTTCATGTTCAGATGATGGATCCGCAAACATCAACTGCGCAAATAGTAGATGCCGGCATCAAATCGTGTAATTTTATCTACGGAGAGGATGTTTAATGCTAAGTCTGGTACTTGGCTGCGGCCTAAATATGGGACTAAAAGATAGATTGAGGACAGTGGTGGCAGGAGAGTGTGTTGGTAGATGCGCTCTCGCAGCTCGAGCGGAAGAGAAAAAAGTCTTCGTGATGAGAAGTTGAACCGTGTAAGGGCTTCAAGTAATGTCGTTTTTGACAAGCAAATGCTCAAACATCAGATATGGTAGGAATTTGTGTACTTTGGTAAGCGTAGTCCTAAGATTATGCAGCCTTTCCGGCAAGATCCATTAGTAATCCTCCTCCTTCATACCACCCAAGCTTTGCATATATCATACCTGTGGGGCCTCCAAAGCGGGGTCCGTGAACCAGGGTGTAGCCTTTCAGATTACCTGCTACCTTGAGACACATCGCAATGCCACAATCTCTGGATGCCATCTCCAGACCAAGGATTGCAGTCATCCGATATTCAACGCTTCAAGCATTCACACACGCCGGTTCCATCATGTATTCAATCAGTCAGATTTGAAATGACGATGGAGCCAGGTTTCCGGGATTGCGGAAGGTTTGTCGATCCTTGCCCCGCGAGGTAAGGTCGTGGCGTTGACTAGGTGAATTGGTCAGCAAGACCTCACTTCATCCCCAGCACGATATGAGGATTCTCAAAGACCAAAATCTTCGTAAGACCAGTAGTAGACTTCTCTCTCGCCAGAAAACAGCTTTTCCAACTCCTCAGTGCAACTGACGACCCCCGCGACGTTCGAGGAGCCTCACTGAGGACTATCTAAGAAAAGATGACTTCAGCTGTTGCACCTCAACCACGCAACGTGCTCTTCTCCGACCTCCCTCTTGAGCTCCGCGAAATGATTTATCATTATATTGTTCCTCTTCCCTCAAGCGACATCTTCTTCACACCTCGCCTCTGCATCTCAGCAGCTGACGTCATCTCTGGCTCCGATCCAGATTTCCCACCTTGGCTCCCGTCCATCTCTCGTGTGAGTTCCGGGACGCGAGTTGATGTAGCCCTGTACATCTTGCGCCAGGTCGAGGTTTATATTCCGTATCACCAGACATTGCGGCATTTACATGGGTTTCTGAGGACATTGCCAGCGACACAGGGCCAGGGTGCCATTCGAAAACTAAATTTCCCTTCATTCGGCGCCGCCAGATTCGCGAAATGCTGGGAAACTGCGTATATCGATTTTGCAAAGAGCTGTACTCAGCTGGCGACACTACAGATTGGCATCAATGCGCCGGATCTGAGGAAACAGTGCGAGCTTGCTACACAACTTCAGGACCCTTGCAGCGATATGATGTTGGATGCTGATTCTATCGTAAAGGCTTACAGATTGAAGGAGTTGGCAGAGATCTCCAGCCTCATCAGCATTTCGTTCGAGCTATGTCCCTTGTTCAATGGCAAGCCGGTCAGCGGTGTCGTAGCGACAGTGAAGAAAGTCGCAATGCTCCTAGAAACAATATTCGTGGCTCAAGATAAGCAGGTTGATGTATTGGTCGTCGATTTTCGGGGAAAGGAGTGGGTCGAAAGCGTATAAGCTAAGAACTGCAGCGCTCATCCTTAGTCAATGACGAGATTTGAAGTATCAAAGTACTCACGCAGTCGATAGTAACAAATAAGTACGTCAAAGGCAATATGATCAGCGCTAGGTATCGCATAGTAGATGTGAAGATTGATGCACCCCTTTAAGCAGCCTCTTGGTCAGACTAACTCAGACACCTTCCCTGACAACTTCAGCTACCCATTGGCGCTCAAGGACCACTGTTGCCCAATATTCCGATCATGCTGATATGGTACATTTGGCGAAATATATGAATGAGACGAACCCACCCTACGAGCTACCAGAGGCAGTGGCAGACACCCTGGTGATGCAGTCCGTCTCACCCGATCTCAAGACAAGCTGCCTGAGCTCAGGATCGAACAAAACTAGACCGCGCATGATGCTGTGCAGTAGATATCGATAGAATGCCAGGAATAGTACGAGACATAACTGTAGCATTGAAGTGTTAGTTGGAGCGAGCTCAAACAGTCAGTGTTCACAACACTGCTAAGGTCTCATAAGCTGTAGTCTGTCCTTTGGTTGAATGCATTGTGCTAAAGTGTTACCGATAACGCTATCTATTCACCGATCTGGGCTTCTCAAAATCATGATTGTGGCGAAACTGGTTAAATGCAACACTATTACGGCACGCTGAAAACTCGCAAATATCGCAGCACAAAGGACGGATCATGGCTACCACTTTTATGTCATGCTACAAAGAATTGCTTGGAAAAAAGAAGATGAAGCTGCAGATAGGAGCTGTGTGGAGGTGCTTAATGCCGATGCATCGGTAAAGGTATACGAAGCACCGTCTGTAGAGTCGTGCAGCCAGGCTTGCCGTCAGTGGTCCACAGGGTGGAGCCAGATGACTGTTGCGGTGGACTTTCGATCGCTATGGCGTCACTAATGGGGGCCTCGAGGAGGTTGCGCAGTTGTCGCGGGTTGCGATCTGCTGATGCGCGATTGTACGATTGCACAACTTTGTGTTTGTAACGGGCTCTGGTCCCAGTCTAAGTAGCAACATGTACGCTTCGTCGAAAGGTTAGCCATAGACCAAAGTCAATATTGTAGAGCATGAACTCCGTATTCACTATCCTCGTCCACAACTCCACACCGCAGCGAGCTAAGGGCTTGACATTCATCACAAGCAAAAATTTCGTTACGATCAAATCTCGATACGACCAAAACATCGTTACGATGAAGCCTGCTTCTTATTGGCCAATTAATGAGGGACCAATCTCGTCAATTCGGGGAGACGGAAATTTCTCAGCAGGCTGCGCGAGCGGCGAAGGCGTCGTGTAGAAGCACTCAAAGTGAACCTTTAGCGCCATCCGTGCATGTCAATCGGTCGGAAAGATCTTGATCTTTGACTTTTTGTTCAATCAATCATGAAAGGTCTTGAATTCCGAACACTATGGCTCAGTTTGCACACAATCCGTGTTTTGAATCTAAGTATTCAATATTGTCTGGTCATGATTGCGACAGAGTAAGTACGACAGAGTAAGCACGACAGGGATGATCGCGTTTCTCCCCGCAATAGAAAATTACACTGCGGTGACCAACAATCAGGCCCTCCAATCGATCAACAGGTGATACGGCTGGGAATTCGATCCCTCCGCGGACAAGGTATTTGTTCCGTCATATGCACGAAGGTATGCTGCTCGCCACGAGTTTACTATACTTGACCGCCGGAGAAACTTAGAACCTCGTTTGCGCGATCAATCTGTAGCAGCCTCTCGCAATAATTCTATCACCATCAGCTATGTATAGCGGCAATAGTCTCAAGGTCGCTATTCCTCGACTCAACACAGAGCCTCTGGCGCCTCTGAATCCTCGCCGTGACACTCCTAAGAACGTTATCAAGGCAGTAAGCATTGTGATACTCAATGACTAGAATCAATGCTGATGAAATTAGTGTACGAAGTGTAGTCAACGTAGTAGGCACGACTCTTTTCTACAATTCGCAGCTTCTCCTTCATAAGCAGTATTGACATCCTTGCGTTCGCGAGCTAATTCAAGCAGAGACAAGATGCTCGGGACACAAGCCGGAATGTACAAACTGTAAGATCCGAGACGATAAATGCACGTACGACAGGCCGCGTCGGGATCGTTTCGCCAGGTGTGTCAATTTCGTCATCTCCAGCTGCGTCGCTAAATGAAGACAGAGCACAACACAAGAGTGAGGCCCTGTACAGTTTTCTCAAAGAGTTGCAAGATACTGTGGATGATGAAAACAAGAGGAAGATCCACAATGTCCTCGAAGAGTTTGAAGATGACACGCCACCGTCATCGCCGATAAGGTCCACTCAGGCGGATATTGGACAGACAGGCGAAATGCAACATCGTTCAGTAGACGACGTTATGGCAATCAAGTCATTGACAAATCCTGCTGTTGGTACGTCCACGTCTCAAGGAATGTTTACAGGGCAAGGCAGAGCGCGTCCGGAACCAGATAGTTCTCCAAATTGAGACGGGTAAGCGAATCAGATGTATTGAGGAGATTGGATGAGGCCAGCGGGCCCTTCATTTTTGCATCAGGGAATTCTACTGCTTGGTAAGACTGGCTCCTCACTTTACTTAACAGAGCGATGTGCAGATATTGTAACAAGGGATCTGGTCGTGCAGAATTTACAGCAATTTGTCGTCATTTGTCGCCGACTAAAATTTCAATAAACTACATGGAAGAGTTTGTACGTCTCTGCTGGTCTTCCTGCATCGAATGCTGTGGTTCGAAATTCTTGACCCATTCAGTACCCAACGCCAATGCATGCCATAATAGAGGCATATATCTGTCGATTTCGTTTTCAAAGCATCGAAGCACCGGTTTGTCACCCGATCTGCACATCTTTCAAAGCCATTTTGGTTTGTCGAACTGGGGCTGGACTTGCGACAGTCGATACAGGTATCTTGACAGGAGAAGCTATGCGGGCTCTATTTAGCCAGTGCTGGGTGACAATGCCATCTCCGAGCTCCGAGCTTGAAATCACGACTCCAAGACTCATAAGGAAAGTAGAGTATGATGCTCCTCTTAGATACATCTCCAAACCAACGTTCTCCAGAGGGCCATGGTCTCAGTCCATAATACGTGACTAATTGTCTTGAAACGATTGATTCAATCTCCGGCTCTAGAATAATCATGTTGCAACCTCCGCTGAGCCCACAGACACCCCATCTGCCAGACCCTTAGTGTACAATGAAGCTGTACTGACAGCGAAAGACACTTGAAAGCGTAGTACAGCCTCTCTAAGCGGAGGTGGCGGATGAGGGAACGGACCCTGAAGGAGGGGAGCCACTGGGCATGGTGCCATTCATAGTAGCATTGCCGCCCGCACCACCGCCTCCAACGAAGCCAGAGTCAGCATTCGCGACACCACCGCCGGCCTGGTAGGTAGCAGCGACACTGTAGTAGTCGTCATCAGTATAATCAGCAGAGGCGTTGATGCCAATCTGAATCCAAGCAAATAGTCCGTTTTCGATGCCGTCACCGACGTAGATGAATTGTGGAAATGGATCATAGTCGTTCTCGGCCTGGACAATGCTCCACATGTCGTCGTCGTTGGACGTTACGGCCTGGGTGTTCTCGTTATAAGGAGAGGTGGCCTCGACCTCAGATCTGAGCTCCTCGGGCCAGAAGAGCTGCCCAATGTGGGTCACAGCGCCATCTTGGGTAGTCTGGTTCTCGCGAACTGTAACATTGGACTTGGTGAGAAGGTGAGTGTGGATGGCACGGCCATCATAGTGTCCCGGGAAGATGGTCTCGAAAGCCACGACACCGTCCTCGTCAGTTTCCTGAATGCCACGGAGGAAAGTGGTATTCAAGCCACCCTGGCCTGACTCGACACCGCTATAGTATCCGGTAGCATTGCAATTCCAGACGTCGACAAACAGCTCGGGTACAGGCTGGCAAGTGGTGACATCAACGTACTGGACCTCAAGGTACAGATCAATACCGGACTGTCCTTCCTTCACGTCCTTGCGGATGAGCTCGCCGTTGACGTAATAGGGCCCATCAGTGACCTCGGGCGCAAGGATGCAAGATGTGTTGGCCGCAAAGATGGTCGAGACATCGGTATTGGGGCTGTAGTCAAGAACACCAGTCTGATTGTGGTTGATGGCCTCAAACTCTTGAAGGAGAGCAAGATCACGGCGGAACTTCTTGGAGTTGCTGTTGATGCCGCGCTTCTGGCGAAGGGCGCTGAGAGCTTCCGAACGTCTAACGTGGGAGCGCTGCATAAGCGAGCGGTGCTCGAGGGAGTTCTGGCAGCTCTCAAGGGAGCGCTTTGCAGTAGCGGCGCGCAGTTGACGAACATCAATCTGACGTTTAATGTGCGCCAGATCGTGCTTCTCGCCTGGGTGAGCAACGACACCGCTCATGAGCGAGGACGCGGCAACGGCGCCACTGAGAACGGAAGCGAAATTGACCATGATGGAATTCAGGTCGTTAAGAGCGATGAGTGACGGATTGTATGGCTGAGACGAAGGTCTGAGGTTGGAGACGCTGGATGAAGATGTAGGTCTTCCGTCAGACAGTATATATCCCAATGTCATCAGATGCTCCACAGTCTATGCCATCCAGCATCGTCGCATTTGTGACGCGGCATCTACGAAGCTGAAAGGGCATTTCGAGCCTGTTCGCCGCGGACGCGTGTAACGACCCGCACCCGTGCTTTCATCCCGCTGTGGGCGTCTGGGGTGTTCCCATCCTGCTCGTCCAATCCGACCAGATGTGTCTGTGATGATGACTTGCGCGGCCACGAAATCTGTTGGCGATGCATACGTACGCCTGAGGTTGTTGAAACGACAAAGAGGTCAGGGCTTAGCGGTGGGTCTCGTTCTAGCGTCGGGTCAAGGTCGGGTGGGTAATTGTGAAGATCCTATTGGCTCCGCTGTCCTTCACAGCCTTGCAGACGCGCTGTCAAGTCGTCGCAAGCTTTCGAGAAGCCTTCTTGGCAGACAGGCCGTCTTCCAGATCGTGCGAGCAGCTTCGTGGCTTGCCCTGTCTTCGGAGGATCTAGACTAGTCCAAGGTTCACCGCCGCCTCGAGTACCAGTTTTCGGTGACCACAGACTCACTTCGGTGACCACAGACTCACGTCTGTGCGGACTGGCACGAATGTATGGACTTGAGAGCTTTCCTTTGGCTCTAGTACCATGAGAAAACAACAGCCCCGGATTGCCTGTTAAACTCAGCTTTTCGACTCCAACGTCTGGTGGTCGCATACTCAGCTTGTGCCATCCACTGCAGAAGGTCTTAATGGTGATAATCAACAGTCTTTGTCTCTGTCAACGCTCCTACACTCAGAAGAGCATACATCTGCCAAGGTAACACTAGTTTGAACCGGCCTTCATTCTCAACTAGCCCCAGCAGCGTGGCGGCGAAGTGTTGCCGGATCTCAGTATCTACTTCTCCAACAACCACCTCACACCCTTCACTGTGTTATTCGAAAACTTGGCGCTCTCTTCCAACTCGGGATAGTGGGCCCGGAACATGTGGCCATATCCTGGATACAACTCGAACCTCGTCAGGACCCCATCAGCCCTCAGCTTCCGATCGTACAGCACCGCCTCATCTCTCAACGGGTCTATCCCACCGACCTGGAAGAAGGCTTTCGCAACACCACTGTGGCCGGCAGGATTGTTGAACGGATCCCAAAGCGGGCTCTTAGTGTCAGGCGCGTAGATGGCCTCGACGACATCTGGCCACTGACCACCTACGGCCATCACAGGGTCGTAGATGTTGTTGCGTCGCGACTCGTAAAGATGGGCCAGGTGGGGTGGGACGTTGGCTTCAGATATTATAACTGGGAAACAGAGAAATTGACCGGTAATGGGGGGATCGAGCTTGGTGTCTCTCGAGAGGAGGGCAAGAACGGCGGCGAAGTTACCGCCTGCAGATGAACCGCCGACAATGAGTCCACTCCTGGGGTCTGCCTTTAGGCTCTCCGCATGTGAGACTGCCCAGAGCAGGGCATCGTAGCAGTCATTCACGCCCTGTGGGAAAGGATGCTCGGGTGCGAGGCTGGGGGCCGATTAGCAGTTGCGATCTGTCCATCACAGAAACTTGCAAACCCACCGGTACTCGACATTCACGCAGACCGCTCCGAGGTCTCTCGCGAACAGTCTACAATTGAGGTCCTCGTCCTCCAGCTCACCCAACATCCAGGCACCCTCGTGGAACATGATGATCAGCGGACTTCCTTGACCCTCTCGCGGACCTGCCACCGGCTGGTATACTTTCACTCTGATACTCGCGCCATCTCTCGTCGGCACGTTGTGCAGAGTCTCGGTAACGAGTTCCGGGATAGCTCCTGGGATCGGGTACAGGTGCCTGAGCTTCAGCATTTGTTCTGCGCGAGCCACCCGAATTTCGTTGAGATCTGAACCGTTGACCTCAATCGGTCGTGCTTCAAAAGCAGCCCTGTAGACAGTCGACACATGTCCGGACTCGAGTACCTCTTTCCGGGTGAGATGGGCCATTGCAGATTTGAGGATTGGCGGAGTCTTTGAAGGACAATAATTGAGAAAGATGATACTCACCGAGTCTCTGGTTTACGATATGTAAAGACAAGAATGAGGGGTAATGGAATCAGTGCCAAGTTCGCTGGCTGCTAACGTGCGGAGAGTTAACCTTAGACTGTAAGCATAAACAGTAGGTACGGCCATAATTCGTCCGTTAGTTATCGGACAGTCAGTAGGCCGTGCAACAACCTGTGCGACGCAGATGCACTTGTCTATTCAAGCCTCACCCTGTAGTAGCTCTATATAAAGTATCAAGCGCTAGAGTATTATAGACAGCATTTCTAACACTCTTACATCTAGATTCTAGGTCTATCTATCGATTGCTTTCGTGGTATTTCGCTTTGCGACCTTCGTAGGGCTCGGCCGAGTCCATGACTCCCAAGCTACTCGTGCGCCTATAAGCATCGAGACTGTAGCTACCATAGGACTTATCGGCAGGGACAGAAGCCGCAGAAGGCCCGCACCGGAGCCAGCAGGCTGCTAAGAGTGCCTAAAGCAGTGAGCCAGCCTCTACTAGGCCCCGAGTTCCCCGCAGCAGAGGGCTCTCGGGTTCTGTAGCAGAGGGCTCTCGGGTGCTGTAGCAGAGCGTTTCGTTGCGAAGCGTCCTGCAAGGAGACCTAAGACTCAGATCATACAGCGTCGTACCACCTCCAGAGTACCGTAAATTCTCGTTTATGATACCCGGGTACTGTAGGCGGAATCTTGCCGGAGGCGTAATTTTGGAGGTATTCTAATCGAGGGTGGGTTAATGTAAGTGGAGGGGGGTACTATATCTGGGAGTTTGTGAAGGATCTACACTGTAATTTATAAGCTGGAGAGTCTTTACTGCCCTTACCTATACTACGTTACTTCTTTGCCTTCTTTAGCTTAGAGCAATACACTACTGCAACTATGAGGTATTTGTAGTATTAGGGTACCTCTGTCTATACGGCGTACGGTGCTTCTACCTGTACAGTGCCTCTACCTGTATGGTGCCTCTGTCTCGCGCTTATGTCTCCTTTTGAATATAAGTGGGGGTTACTACAGACGAGAACTTACGGTACCAAGATCTGACCGTGCTTACCGCAGGAAGTGCAAGAGAACAGACTTATCTTTGAGGCTTTATTACCGTCTATACTACACGCAGCTACCACTTCCGCATCGTCCCCGCCCTCCTCTTCCTCTCGACATCCCTCGCCCACCCATGGAAGATACTCCCATCATACACCCTCCTCAAATCCTCCTTCCGCAGCCTCCCATCCTCAGGCCAAAGCATGATATACGTCGCCATCCACTCAAACACCGCGCCACCCCATCCAATCGGATCACTGACATTGCGCTGGCCCTTGATCTGCGCTAGTAGCGTCCAGATGGTCAGATAGTCCGCGCCGTCTGCGTACTTTGAGAATATGTCTTCGAACTGCTGCGGGCGGAAGCGGCCCTGCGAGTCGTACGTGTCCGAGTCGGAGCCGTGCTTGGTGCGATCGATGTTGGTCAGGTCGATGCGGAAGAAGGGATCCGGGAGCCAGGAGGAGGAGGTTGGGTAGGAGAAGTTGATGTGGATGATGACGAGGGCGAGGGTGGAGAGGAAGAGGCCGAAGCCGAGGTTGTGGAAGCCGACGAAGGTGTCGCTGGGCCAGAGGATGCCGTCGCGGTCGCGGTCGAAGTACTCGCAGTGCTGCTGCAGGACGGTTTGGTGCCGGTGCCGCCTTGCCCAGTCGTCGGTGGTGGTGCCGTGGGGCTTGTCGTGGGTGGCGGCCACGTTGGCGCGGGCGAGGCCTGGGAGGGTCAGTGGTGGTAGGGAGTGGAATGGAGCTTCACATACCCGGGTCCTTGAGCGGCGAGTCCTTGGGCCTCACCCACGGCCTCTGTCTGCTGGTAATGGGCACATGGTTGACCGTCCGCACGTCGCCCGCCGTGAGGTCGTCGTCGCCGTTTGTCAGCGAGTCGTGGCGGTCCGGGGCGAGGCCTGGGGCGTACCAGACCTTGTCTGTCATGGCCGTCGAGCGAGCGAAGCGAGGGAAGCGAGCAAGCGAGCTGAGCAGCTGGGTTGAGCTGAGGAATCGAGGCGTGAGCGAGTCGAATGGAGGCGTTGACTGAGCAGCACAGTGTCGAACGAGCGTATCGAGACGTGAGCGTAGACCGACCGCGAGTGAAGCACCAAGATGTAGTCCAAGCAGTCATCCACAGCCCAGCCATCGACCCGTAAGCACCCCACGCCATCCACACAACCACGCTTCCATTCTGCATCCAGCGCCTCACGTCTTCATCATGACGTCACGACACGCTGAAACGACTCCTCGCTTGCAAAACGCCGTGTAAGAACGCGTCAACAAGCGCGTCAACGATTCGATTCAAACTCACGGTCCAGGTCATGCGTGCCCGCTGTCTGTACCGGTAGTCTAGCGTGGTGATATTTACCTTATTTTAGGTATCCGTTGGTCTTAGTGAGGTTCGGTGGATCGTCAGGGCAGGGCATACAGGGTCCAGCTTAACTAGTACTAGCGCCTCATCGGTGTAGGATAACCACAGACCTCAGCCAAGCTCACCACGCCAGCGCTTCGGTAAGAAAAAAGAGAAGAAGTGCTAACTAGTGTCTAAGGCCTTGAAAAATTAGCGAACAGTAGAGTAGAGAAGAGAAGCAGAAAGGAGATTATACTCTTCAATCCCTACATCTATACTTCCAGACTTCTAGCCCAAAGGTAAGTATTACTAAAGCACCCGGGATGAGTTCTTGTAAGTAGAGGCTCAGTATAATACATCATCCCAGCCAAGCAGTGAAACTTGTAGTAACACACGATTCAACATCTAGACAAACACACCGCCACAGCTTATATAGAATCAACAAGATCGCGAGTCCCTAGTAACCCACCCAACACCCAACACTCCTACCTGCTCACAAAACGTAAACTCATCCCAGGTACCGTACCATGGTAGATCTACCTCGTTAAGCGCAGACCTGAAGCGTAAAGGACTCCCCCGCCTCAACTCAACTCAAGACAACGTTTCGCTGGTAGATTCCGAATTCAAACGTGCGGTACATTGCATGACTCCCGACTAGAGAAGGGTGATGTCACGAAAAGATGAGTAGAAGATACAGGATCGATATTATACAGTGCTTCGCTAGCCTGACAATGCGGATGCAAATGCGATGTCGTTTCCTCTGTCTACTGTCTAAGCACCCGTTTCTCATGTTCTACTGCCTGACAAATCTAACACATGCTGCCCGACAGTCTAACACATGCTAGAGCCACTTCAACACCCTCTGGAGAGCACCCTGTTTCCCCGTTCTGGCGTGTGTCTCGTCCGAGGCGTGGCGGTGCGCGTGTCCGTGTCTGTGACTGGGGGCGTGGAGTATCCCCGCAGGCGGGTCGTCCGCACTATCAAACCGACCGCCGTGCGGGAAGAACCCATCGTGTGCTGTACGGCGACGTGCAAATCTGGCGTCTTCGTCATGGAGAGCCGATATTCCGCGGCGCTCACGCAGCTGTCTGGTATGTTCCTCGTGATCTGCGGCGCACTCGTGATGGTTCTTCTCCCTACGATGATTCCATGAGCAAACTCAGCAGCGCAAACGGTGCTAATGATGCTCGGGATCCACGTCAGCTAATCACCTGGCAGGTTCCAGCATCTTGGGGCGGTCGCGCTCCCTGTCCCGCTCGCTGCGGAGATCGTCGTAGTCGCTCTCGTCATCGCGGCGGCGGCGGCGTTCACGATCATAATCACGGTCGTAGTCGCGATCGCGGCCGTCGTCGTCGTCTCGGCGGCTGCGGTGTCGACTACGATCACGGTCTCGGCGCTCGCGCTCATACTCTTCTTCTACACCCGTGTCAGCATTGTTCTCAGACACGTCATCAGTCTGACGTACCTCGCTCCTCGCGGATCTGCTTGGTCTTGTCCGCGAGCTTCTGGATCTCGTCCTTGGTCAGGACCCGCAGCACAATGACACAGTCCATGCGCTCCTCGAAGCGCTCCTTGGCACGCTCAAGAGCCTCCGGGTTGACCAGCTTGCGGTCGATACGCGTCCATCGAGCGCCGATAGGAATATCCTTGCCCTTCTGGGCGTCCTTGTGTGGCGCGACGCCCTCACGGATGGGCTCGGGGTCTTCAGGGAACTTTGCCGTGGGCTTGCGGAGGATGCCCTTGAGGGGCGGAGACTGGTCTTTTCGGGGCACAACAATCTGCACGCTCTTGCCGGGGGCATCGGGGTTGAGCTTGTCGATGGAGTCTGGCTCTTCGACCAGGTCGCGGCGAGACAAAACTTGCGATGGAGAACGCTCTCGGCGGTCCTCTCGGCCACGTGACCTGGACCTTGAGCGCTCGCGGTCTGCTCGGTCTCGACGGCGGCGTCGGTCGCGTCCACCATCCGAGTCACTATCTTGGCGATCTGCAGCGGCACGACGGCTGGCCTCGGCCTCCTTCTCGGCTTGAGCGATGCGGCGGCGATACTCCTCGTCAGGATCGACTGCGGCAGAGGCAGGTGCAGGCGCAGGCTCCTTACGGCTGCGGTCCGACTCGCGGTCAGCATAGTGGCGCGGCCTCTCGACCTCACTACTCTCTGGCGACGTCTTCCTGGGCGGCTTGGGCGGTGGGTTCTCCTCGTTCGGATAGGGACGGTCACGTGAGATGGGTCGTTCGGGCTCCGGGCCCTTTGCGTATGCAGGAACGGGTGCTGCGACAGGAGGAGCGTATGGCTGAGCAAAGGGCTGCTGTGATGGTGGAGGTGGAGGTGGGAGAGCCTCGCGGCGTTCGTCAGGCAGTCGGTTGCTGCGCCTATCGTCTCGACGCTCGCGGTCGTCATATCGATCGTCGCGCCTGTCACGCTCATCGTACTCGCGCCGCTTCTGCCTCTCGCGCTCTTCTGACGATTCTCGCCCTTCCCTCTCCTTCTCCTTGGCTTTACCGTGTGCAGCGGCAATTCCAGCAGCAGCAGACATGCCGGCAAGCGCACCAGCGGCAACGGGAATGGCGCGACTGTCACGGCTGTTGTCACGCTTGTGCTCGGTGCGAGGCCGGTCGTACGAGTCGTATGTGGAGACTGGGCGCTCTGAGCGGCGAGGCTCGGGCATCCTGGCCTCAGCACCACGGTCCGAGTGGTAGGTCGAGGGAACGTGCTCGACGGCAGGAGCTCTCTGAGGCTCGTAAGGAGGGTGGACAGGCTGGCGCTCAAGAGGATAGGGGTCCTGGACCGGGGCGGTGGTGGGCGTTGCAATGCCAAAGCCACGAGAGGCTACCTCGCGGTCCTCGAAGCGGTCGTAGGTGCTGTGGCGCTTGGGCTCGGCCTCCCTGCCGCGGGGGTAGTCGTCATAAGTCTCTGCGCGGCGAGCCTCGCGGTGGGGCTCCTGATGGACAGCGGGAGCATGGCGAGTCGACGACGAGCGGTGTGGTGCCGAGTCCGAGGCATACGGGTCTTGGTAGCGTTCGCGGCGTTCAATTGAGTTGGACCTGGCAGGCCTCGAATAGCCATTGCTGACCTTATCGAGGCCACTGTTGATCTTATCAAAGCCGCGAGTCGAGGGTGGGGGGCCAAGTTCGCGGGTGGAGGTGCGCGGCGGACGGTCGACAATCATGCTGCTAGGACGAGAGCCACGCTCGACACTGCCAGCACGGGGGCGGCGCCAGGCTGGCTCCGTGTCGCGGTACATACTGGCCGGGTCGGTGTACGAGTAGCCGTTGTCGCCTAGGTCGGCGTGGGCATGGCGGCTCGAGGGCTTGTTGCTGCTGCTGCTGGAGGAGGAAGTCGGGTGGTAGCTGCTGCGACCACTTGTGACGGCGCCATAGCCACTGTCGCGGTGGCGGGGGGACTCGATGGTGTCTGTCTCGGCGACGAGCTTGGCGGTGTGGCTGCTGTCGACGCTGTAGATTTTCTTGTGGCTGGAGGTCGAGGTGCTGTCTTGGCGCGAGGAGCCGTGGGTAATGTAGGTCGAGTCGGCGTGGCCGTGCGAGGAGCGGGGCGGGGCGAGGGGGCTCGAAGGGCGCAGCTCGGTGGTTGTGTAGGGGGTGCGGAGGGGCAGCGAGGTCAGCGAGGCGACGTTGGGCCTGCTCATGTCGCCCGTGTTGCGTCGAGGGCGGGTGGCGCCATAGCCCGAGTCGTATTTGGAGCGCGAGGTCGAAGCGAGGGCCGGCGCATAGCTGCCGTAGGACGAGGTCGAGTGGTGGTGCAGAGACGACGAGGCGGCGGCGGCGGCAGAGAGGCGGTCGGCGCTGGAGCGAGGCGAGCTGGGGCGGTAGGCCGAGGACGAGGGCGAGTAGTCGCCGTAGGATGATGAGGCATAGGGATCGGCAAAGGTGCCAGTCGACGAACGAGCCGGATTGTAGGCGCGGCGGGGGGACGAGGAGCGGTGGGGATGGTGGTGGTGGTGGTAGCGAGAGTCCATGCCGCCGGAGAGAGTGACGCTCTTAAGCTGGAGGAAGGGCGCCGTCTGGGCTGCGGGCGTCGTGCTCAGCGAGTTGCGGCGGGCGGGCAGGATTGGGGCGGTGAGGCCACCACTGATGGTGCTGCGTCGCGTAGTGCTCGACGACGGCTTGGTCGAGTGCGAGAGCGACTGCGACTGCGACTGCGAGTGCAGAGACGAGGGGAGGAGGCTGCCCAACATGCTGTCAGCTACTAGGTGCAGTACAGTATGAGACCAGAACCAGAACCAGAACCAGAACCAGAACAACAGCACGACTACACAAAGAAGAAGAAGAACAAGACGGCAACGACTACAGACACAGACACAGACACCTCGCACTGCCGGACGACGTACATTGCTGCCGGTATATGGGCGGACGACCAGGGGCCAGGAGGGCCAGGATTCTGACAGGGCGGCCCAACTGCCTTGCTGAGCGTTGCTCGACACGGCCGCGAGCAGGGACAGCCTTGGAGACGCTCTCTCGCCGTGCCCAAACAAAGCAAATGAGGCGGGGCCCTTGTCTGGTGTACACGGTAGTAGGTCCTACGCTGGGTGGGGCGTGCGAGCGAGCCGCAGAACAGGTTCTCGGTTGGGTAGGAGGGGTGTGTGTCAAGTGTCAAGGGAGCACACACACTCACAAGACTCGATAGCACGGGGCGTGGTAGTAGAGAAAGCCGAGTAGAGTACAAGTAGACAGGCTGACAGAATGACAACAACGAGCAAGATATTCACAAAGGCCCACTCACACAACCCCCCCTAATGCCACCTGCCTACGCACTTGCAGTACTAGACCGGCCAGCCTGCAGCAGCTGCAGCAGCCCATCTGCCATCCAACGGGCACCCGACGACCGATCAGCAAGACATGACGCAGTGCCACGCACGGTCCCCCTCTCGCCTCTGCCTCTGACATTGCCGCAGCGCCCTAACAGGGCCTGACCTGCGTGAGCACGCGCGCCACCAACCGCCATTTTCGACAAATATACTCCGTGTGCCGAGCCCTAATTCTACGGCACGCATGCATACGCAGACCTGCATACACGAATCTACGTCAGGGTCTGCCATCGTCGTTACTAATGACACCTGCCAATGATACCTGTCAGTGATATACTTGCCAATGATATGCCAATGATATACTTGCCAATGCAATGATACCAATGACAATACCTATTAATGAAAATACCTGCCAATGATAGGTAATACAATAGTTCAACGTCGGCCCCGCCGGTACCAAACTCTGCTTCATTTCCTTCACACTGCGCATGCGCTGCCCAAGGGGCTAGTTGGGCTTCTACCCACGCCTTCCCAGCACAACGGTACACTGACAGGATAGCCCAACACCGGCCACTTCTCGGCCCGCCGCCTGCCACCATCATCGCCATCACCATCATCACCATCGTATCGTACCACAGTGACGCTGCTGTTCTTGGTACGGTATCTGACCCGCAGTCTCTCTGCACAGTACCGTACACTACAGTCCAAAAGAGTCCAACAGAGCATTTACTTCCCACAACCACCTCCACCGCCCAGCAAAGCCCCTTCTCAATACTCACCTGAACACAGCAATAGTCACATCACCTCCCCTCGACTCATGCACGCCAGCCTAACCAACAGCGGGAGAAGCCCTAAAATCCTTCCAGAAACCATCATACCCACAAGGAACATCCCCATTCCCATCCCCACTCCCCAAGTCGACACCAAGGAACATCCCCATTCCCATCCCCACTCCCCAAGTCGACAAGGTCCATGCTCGCTCGACTCGCTCGCTCGCCACACGCAGTTCATCCCCGTCAAACGAGTCGTCGAACGAGAAAACTGCCTTCTGCTATTCTACATCAAGAACTGAAGCCGTGCACTCGATAATATAGTCGCGATCGTCGCGAGTTTGGGGGGTTTACTGCGTTTGCCGCCGGAATCGTGAGGCGAGGTAGGCACGTGGTAGTACATAGCAGTAGTAGCAGACAGTACTACAGTAGTATACAGCAGTACAATAGCAGTAGACAGTAACAGTAGACAGTAGTAGACGATAGTAAACGATAGTAAATCGCACATGCTCGTCGATCCGCTGATCAAGATCCGTTGATCAGCGGTACTGGATAGAATCACTGAGGCTGCGAATCACTTCACACCTACACCTACACCTAAATGTGCTACTATATATCCATCATGCAGTGAGGCTGCGAGGCACTTGATCAGCACTGCACGCGCAGACTATTACAGCAGGTCTGGTACGAGGATTCGATCAGCAGACGCGTGAGAGGCGAGCTGCTCAAGCGCTTGAGGAATGCAGATATGCAGTGCGCTGGTGCGAAACCCTGTATCAGAAATGCTACGCATAACTGGAGGTGAATCGGCAATCTGCGGTGCAGATATTGATAGAGGCGGATTACTCAATCGCTCAATCAGCAATACACACATGACTGAAGGCAAATCACTCAATCAAACGCAGACACGATGCAAGGCAGTCCACTCAATCAGCACTACACACATACACTACACCTCCACCCCCATCCCCACCTACGCACTCTCCACATGCTCCACGCTGCGATTCTTCTTCCCCACCCCACCATCCACATCCTCCACCTCGTCCGCGAAATGCGTGTTGCGGATCTTCTTCGCCCGCGACGTCGCAGGGAACGTGTCCTTGACGCAGCCCGCCACAATGCTGCCCTCGAACAAAATGTGCATCGACTCGAGCGGCACCCCCTTGGTCTCCGGCACGCAGAAGATTGTGTACACGCCCATGATGACGCAGCAGGAGCCGAAGAGAAGGAAGGTGCCGTACTGCGTTTGTTAGAGGTGGCGCACAGATGAACAATCGGAGGTGCACTTACGGTAATATCGGCAAGCATGATGGGAGTGATCTGTTTTTTCTGTTAGAATAATCCCACAGCGTCGTATTGCGAAACTCACCTTTGCGATGACAAAGTTGAACAACCACTGCGTCATCAGAGCCGCCGCCATGATCAGCGACCGCACGTGGTTGGGCGCGCACTCGGACGACAGCACAAACGGAATCGGGCCCCAGCCGAACGAGTAGAAGACCACGAAGAGGTACACGCAGATGATGGCGAAGATGGCGTTGCCGTCCAGCTCGCCCGTCGGCGGGTGCACAGCCTGGTTGATACCAATGTAGAACATGGCGAACGCCTGGCCAGCAGAGCCGATCAGCAGCGACCACTTGCGGCCGAGTTGCTCGGTAAATGCCATCAATCCAATGGCAGTGACGACAATCTTGACGATGCCGTACACACCAGTAGCGAAGAGGCCGGCAGAGCTACCAGCGAGGCCAATCTGCTGGAAGATCTGAGGGGCATAGTAGTTGATCCTACGACAGTCAGCACACTACAACTTCTTGCAATATAGGGGTCGAACGCACGAGTTGGTACCAGTCCACTGCTGCCAGAACATGAGAATCACGGCAAACGATGAGCGGTAGAAGATCTTCTTGTTGGCGCATGCCGACTTGAGCTGCGCAACCATTGGCATCTTCTCATGCCCGTTGAAATCAGCAATGATGTCGTCGAGCTCCTGAATCACCTCCGGGTCCTCCGCAGGCTTGCCACGGACGTGAGCAAGTGCCTTGGCCGCCTCGGTGATGCGGTTCTTCTCGATGAGCCAGCGAGGACTCTCGTTCATGAAGACGATGCCAGCCAGGAGTATCACACCAGGAAGCATCTGCAGCGCAAAAGGCACGCGCCATTTGGCAGAGTTGTAACGGTCGGTGATGTCGAGATTGATGCCGTAGTTGACGAAGAACGACAGACAGATACCAGTGACGTTGAAGAGCTGCATGCAGCCGACACAGCGTCCTCGAATCTGCTTGGGTGCGTTCTCGGAGATGTATGTAGGCACGACAGCTGAGATCAAGCCCACACCAAATCCTCCAATGACGCGGCCAACGTATAGTTGAGGCAGTTTCGAGCTAGTTCCGCCGAGTGCACAGAGTGTTTGGATCGTCGAGCCGATGATGAAACTGTCGGTGAGTCAATAAAAAGCAACAGAGTAGGCGGTGTGAAAACATACATGATGTCCGCGACAATGAGGGCCCACTTGCGGCCAAAGGTGTCGCTAACGTAAAAGGACGTGAGAGCGCCGAAGAAGCAGCCGGCTTGGAGAACAGAAACAATGTTGCCTTGGAGGTTCTTGAAGTCGCCGCTCCTCCTATCGAGGCCGAAAGATTCCTGAAACGCATCCATTGTCAAGACACCACCGATCAGACCAGTATCCCACCCGAAAAGCTGTACACGGTCAGGACTCAGCACTGCACAGACTGCTTTGAGAGAGCACCCACCATGCCACCGAAGGATGCCACCACGGTGAGCAAATAGGCTCGGCGGTAGGTCACAATATCACGCCATACCGTGGCCAGGTCGAACTTTGCCATTGTTGCGACTTGTTGAGCTGTGGTTCAGTGTGCTGGAACTTCGTGTCGAACCGTCTGCGCAGATGGTTATGGGGGAACACAAGAGTCGTCGCGAAGACTTGCGATGAGGTCAAACACCAGAGGACGTGTTGAGATTTATATCAGACTCGAAAGCGCACGAGGACGGCGATCAACTACTCCATGGGGGTCGGCAAAGCATCGCGCGATGGCGGGAGTGACGTGGGGAACACTGTGGGGTCTCCAGCAGTGGAGCCGCAGGTGCGGTGAGCAGTTCTTCCTCCAGTCAAACAGTCAAATGCCGACGTTGTGAGATGACTTCCGACGTCTCATGAGATTTGTTGATAACGTTGCATGGCTCTGCATGGAAGCGAGCATGCGGCGACTGTGCTCGGAGCAAAGCCGACAACACCCTTGCCGCAGACTTGTCAGCGCGTTGCTTGGTTCTCTCTGGCGTTGCTTGGGCGGGTGGAAGGGCACCCAAGCTGGCAAATCCATGCTGGCTTGGCCTCTTGGCTTTGCGAACGCTGATATTGTCTTCCATCATGATTTCTTCCGCGGCCATAGACATCAGAGCCTCGGGTACGATTGAGCTTCCGAGAAGTCGCCTTGCCATATAGCGGCCGACGGGAAAGTCGTGTTGCGTTTATGCTTTGGTGTTCAGTCTTGCCAAACTTCCAAATGCCGACGTTGCCGCAAGCAGGTGCCGGTAGCGTTGAACAGTCGGGGCTGCCTCACCTCCACATCGTGTCAAACACCGACCCCAGATCTTTCTCCACATCGGCCGAGTAAACATTGCGGGGAGCCTTCGTTGATCGTTGGGACATCATTCATTGATCTATGTGTGTCATGTTATGAGTTCAACACGCTCGCTCAACCCGGCTTCGAGCTCGGAGGCGGGTCCTGAGCGGCGCAAATAATCACAAGTTTGCCTTGTCCTTCTGCTCCGGCACTTGTGTGATCAACTTCTCATGTTTGATTGCCGAGGTCAAGTTATCCAACACCAGCAGCTCCATGTCGCGCTGTACAAGTCAGTCTAGTTCTCGAGGAATCAATTGCTCTATCACTGACCTGTGTTTCGAATGTTGCCGTTCCAACGTGCGGTAGCAGAACGGCATTTTCGCACTCCAGCAGCCCTGGGTGGATCTTGGGCTCCTCCTCGAAGACGTCCAGCCCAGCTGTCCAGACCTTGCCGCTCTTCAGCGCATCGACCAACGCTGCCTCGTCGATCAGGGCTCCTCGCGCCGTGTTCACGATTATGACGCCATTCTTCATCTGATCGAACTCCGGCTTGCCGATAATGTGTTTTGTTTGTGGGTTGAGCGCCAGGTTCAGACTCAGTACATCTGAGGTCTTGAGCAGCTCTTCGAATGTCACGTATGTCGCGCCGTTCTCCTCGCTGGAGGGCAATCGTCTGCGGTTGTGGTACTGGATCGTCATGCCGAATGCTTTCGCGCGTGTCGCAACCGCCGAACCGATGCCGCCCATTCCCAGAATACCGAGCGTCTTGTTTTTGGGATCGTGACCGAGGGCAAACTTGCCGCGCCATTTACCTTGTCAAATCAGCGTAGCTCCAGATGTGGTTGTGTTTACTGACCTTCTCGCACTGCTGAGTATGACTGGTGAATGTTGCGGAGAGCGCCTAGCATGAGGAATATGGCTACGTCTGCGGTAGCGTCGTTGACCGCGATTGGCGTGCTCGACACCTGAATGCCTCTCTTGCTGCAGGCTGCTACGTCGATGTTGTTATAGCCGGCGCCGTTGTGGCAGACAAACTTCAGGCTTTTTGGCAGCACTTCGAGGAGCTCGTCGTTGAAGTCGCCAGTCAAGTAATTCGAGTCGTTGCTGCGATACAGCGCAAAGACACCGTCGAATTCGCCATTCTTGCACCGCTTGATGAAATCGGCGCGGTCGCCCTCAGCGTACTCGTGGAGCTTCGAGGCCACTTGTGAGATGTCCTCCCATTCTTTGCGTGTGTGTGTAAGCTTGCCAATCAAGAGTGCTGCTCGTTCAGGCATTGTGTCGAGGTCGTATGGGTAACGATTGAGAATGTGTATGAGAATTGTGATTTGGAGGGGCAGCGAGCAGAACAATGACCCTCATCGCAGCGGCAATTGTTTCTAGGTACGGCTAAGAGGGCGCGTTATCTCGGACCGAGATGCCGTTCAGCATGATCATCTACGCGACTCTAATGTGGTAATAGTCTGCGACAAACTAGAAAGCCGCGCGAGAGCGTATCTTGTGCATTGCTGCTCTACTAGTGTGGCTGTTGCACTTACTGTGATGTGCTTCAATCGCAACTTCCTCAATCGTCAATTTGCCCCGCCACAACAACGCTACGTCATATCCCTCGACAGCAAGTCTGTATCCAGGAGTCGTAACGTACATGGAATGCCGCAAAACAGACACCGCTAAGAAAATCAAGCATAGCAAGGTAAAGCCCGCTTAATGGGCTGATCGCAGTGAGGCTCTTCGGCATTTGGTTTAGTTACCGACAGCCCCTCTCCGTTGCCGATATGTACGTAAATGACGCTAAGCTTGCTCCGTATCACATGTGACATCTCAAAAGCTACATACAACATGTTGGCTTCGATTCTGAATCCTCGTGAAGTCAACTACGATAGCGCCAGGCAGTCGCTGCCTGCAACGTGAGAGACCTGTAGGCAGGCGCAAGGCAACAAGGTGTCAGCGAGATGCGCCGACAACCCGCAGTGGCGCGCCTGAAGCCACACCTCAAAACAATACAAAGACGATGGGTAGACAGTGAGCTCTGAGGATTCACACACCCTCTGCTACTTCTCAACACCAACCTCGATCCAAGCCATATCACCTGGAAGGACCTTATTGCAGCTCAAAGCCACCATGGAGTTGAAGAACATCGCGATACTCGGAGTACGTCGGACCGCCAGACGTCCAAGCCACATTTACTGACTCGATGTAGCCTGGTGGAAATGTTGGAAGCTCCATCATACAAGAGCTCCTACAGGACGGCCGACGCTTCAACATTACCGCAATCACCCGAGCAGGCTCATCATACACTCCACCATTCGCATCCAACATCACACATAAAACCGCAGACTACGCATCTCTGGCCTCACTCACCTCAACATTCACCAACCAAGACGCGATCGTGAATTGTATCACCGGTGGCGCCACCCAATACGACCCTTCGAAGCTCATCATCGATGCAGCTGTCGCGGCGGATGTGAAGTTCTTCTTCGCAAACGAATTTGTCGGATACATCGACAGCCCGCAGTTCCAGCGCTTGCCAGAGGCGCTTGCTGGTGCGAAGTTTAGAATCCGCGAATACTTGAGGGAGCTCGCCGCTGCAGGGAAGATTGCGTGGACGAGTCTAAATGGTGGGCCTTTCTTCGATATGTGGCTCATGAAGGGACCAGCGGGCTTCGATGTCAAGAACCGGAAGGCAAGGATCTATGGCACGGGGGACAACGTGCTGTTCTGGACACCGTTGAAGGGTATTGCACAGGCAGCGGCGAATATGCTGCGTAGTCCAGAGAGTGTGTTGAATCGGCCGATCCATATTTGCCCATTTGTCAAGGGCGAGCTGACGCAGCGAGCTCTTTTGACAACCCTCCAACGGATTCTTCACGTCGATTTTGAAGTGGAAGACGTTGATTTGGCAAAGATCAACAAGCACGCTAGGATAGCCTTGGAGAGAGGAGAAGGAGCAAAGGCCATGAAGGGCCTTACAGTCAGCAACCAATTCTATGAGGAGGATTGTGGCAACGATTTCAGTCATCTCATCGAGAACGAGCTGGTGGGTGTTGAGGTATTGAGTGTCGAGGCAGCGGTGCGGGACGCGATTGCGAGATGGGGCCAGGACTGTCCAATCGTGGAGGGCATGTTCAAGGTTGAGGCTTGTGAGATTTGAGGATCGTGTCTCTTGCTCAGAGACCGGCAACTATATTCGATGTCATATCACGTAAATGAAAATACGCTGAGGCGGTTGCAGGAGTGCTAGCGAGAATTCGGACGTTATTTACAGACAAGTACGTTGGAAGCGCAGCAGAAAAATCTGAAGGTCAAAGGCTTCAATTGAACTCCGTTCCGAATTCGTGGCGCTCTTAGTCGTAATGCGCTTATTGCTGGTTTGGATGATGGCTTCTTCGTCGAAAAGAGGCCAAATTAAGCAGAATGACAGGCTGAGAAAGCTGTGCCATATGGTGGCTCAAAGCCTTGGGTGAACGTATGAACGCATGTGGATGGAAGATAGAATCAGTGTGGGATCAGGAAAGAGTCGGCTGTAGTATAATTCCCGTTGGCATTGTGGGGGGTTCTTCATAGCGAGATCTATCACGATTGAATTGACTGAAAATGAAGTACTTTGAGGTAAGGGCAGATCTTTGCTAGTATACAATCTTAGCATCCAAATGCACGTGACAGGAATGCCGACAGCCTCGGATACCTCCCCATAACCATCCTTGTTGTTGTTTCGAGAACACATGTCACAGCCCTGTTTTCCATGTTTCGGTGTTGCTCGGGGCCTTGGATCGGCGCTCCCGCAGCACAGCCCCTGAGTTAATCTATCACGGACGTTACAAACCATCATCGGCAGTTGTAAACACTGCAAATGCATGATCGGCGCTATTACGGTTCCTGGGCAGTTCTGGACATAATGACATCCTGAGCAAGTTATTGGCGTCACAACGGTCTCTCAAGGTACAATCCGGACGCTACCGCACAGGTAGAAGATGTACTGTAAGCAGCAACGCGGCATACGCAAGCCGCCCTGAACCGGTTGCATTACGGTGTATTATGATGCTGGAGTATATAAACGAATGTTGTACTTGCAAAAGGTGCATCTGTACCTAAGTATTGTGGCTGAAGATTACAGCCTACTCACACTCTCTCAACTTTTCGCTCTTTATCATCTCCTATGTCTAGGTATAACCTCATCACCTGGACGGTCGTCCTTTCTGCGTCAAATGCGCTCGCGCATCCTCTATTCAATGGTCGGCTTGTATCTCGAGCAGATCAGCTCCTCAAAGAGTATGACTATGTAATCGTTGGAGGAGGCACATCCGGTCTCACAGTCGCCAACTGGCTTTCTGAAGAAGCAGGTGAGCGAATCGAGATCGTGCGCGCCAATTCATGTCCATTAATACCATTCAGCTGTAACCGTCCTTGTTATTGAAGCCGGTGACTTGTGAGCATTTCTCCAAATATTCAGCCGGTTGAGTTCTGACAAACGTACAGTGACCTAAACGAAGATTATGTTACCATCCCTGGTCTTGCGGGCGGAGCTGCAGGAACCAAGTATGACTGGAACACCACTTACGCTGCAAGCGAGTATGTCGGTGGCCGTAACGTCCCGGTCTCGCATGGAAAGATCGTTGGCGGTTCCTCAAAGCTAAACCGCATGGTTTTCGATCGCGGTTCTAAGTCTGATTACGATGGCTGGGAGACACTGGGTAGCGAGGGTTGGAATTGGGAGAGCTTGCTTCCTTACTTCAAGAAGGTTGGTGAAGTCCAGTGCTGCTTACAACAGTATTTGACCTTCCTAGAACGAAATCTTTTCTCCTCCCGTAGATGCAATTCGGGAGGAATACAACATCACCTGGGACGAGGACGCGCATGGTAACGAAGGCTACATGCACTCAACTTACTCGGAATTCTTTTGGCCCACGACGAGTGAGTGCAACATGGAATATTTTCGTTTTACTTCGATAAAAAAGCCACTGACCTTGATCAGAGAACATAGTTGAAGCAACGAGGAGCCTTGGAATCCCAATCGCTCAGGACCAAGCCAATGGCAATCCTATTGGCGGTTACTTTTGTCCCCACAACATGGACCCTACTGAGTACAGGCGTTCGTCTGCAGATGAAGCGTATTACGACACCGCTGCAAAGCGGGACAACTTCCACCTCATTTCTGGCCAGCAGGCGACTCGAATCTTGACCTGCACCAACAAAACCGTTAAAGCGACAGGTGTTGAGGTGAGTAACCTCCTTCCTTCAGCCCGAATCATTGTAATTAACGCCTCACCCAAAGTTTGCTGCTTCATCCAATGGGACAGTACAGTCCGTGAAGGCAAAGCGCGAAGTCATCGTAGCCGCTGGAGCAATCAATTCACCGCAGCTCCTTCAAGTGTCAGGAATCGGTGATCCTGCTCTCCTTTCGAGCATCGATGTCGCTACTGTTGTCGACCTTCCGGCGGTCGGCCAGAATCTGCATGACCATGTCTTCTTGCCAGTGGTCAATGCCCGTGAGTTGTCTGTGTGTCTGTAGATGAAGTAAGCTGACAAAGACCTAAAGTCAACACGACCCTTGCGCTACCCAGCATCTTGACATCGAACGAAACGTTCGCTGCCGAAGCTCGCGCCCAGTACGATACCGAGAAGCGTGGCCCATACACTTCGCCAACTGCCGATTTCCTTCTCTTCCTTCCCGCCTCGACATTCACGAATACTACTGCCGCCATCCATGCTGCTGCGCTCGCCGCTGATGCTTCGCTTTCCCTTCCATCTGACGCTCCTGCGGAGGTTGTGGCTGGCTACTCAGCATCATACGATTTGCTCAACTCCAAGCTTCTAGCCGATGATTCCGCCGCGCTTGAAATCATCTGGGCCGACGGTGTTCTTATTCTCTGTTTGCAGCACCCGTACTCGCGCGGCAGCGTCAAAGCATCGTCCAAGAGTACTTTCGATGGACCCATTGCCGATGGTGGATTGTTGCGCAACCCACTTGACGTCATTCTCCTTCGTGAAGCTGTACGCTTCTCTCGTCGCATCGTGGCCCAGCCCTCGATCGCCGAATTGGATCCCTTTGAGATTGTGCCGGGCGCAAACGTGACGGCTGATGCGGACATTGATGCGTTGATCAGGAACTCTGCGGCAACTATTTTCCACCCAGCTGGAACCTTGAAGCTAGGCAAGCGCGAAGAAGGTGGTGTCGTAGATGACGAGTTGAAGGTATATGGTATCGAAGGCTTGAGGGTTGTAGATGCCAGTGTGATCCCGATACTTCCCGCGTCTCATACGATGACGACTGTATATGCGGTCGCCGAACGTGCGGCGGCCATTATCAAGGGTGTTGGTAACTGATTCTGAGCGCCGAGCGGTTGGGGTGAAGCCTAACTAGTCGTGTCCTTGAAGTAGGTATCAGAGGAAAACTTTATTCACATCGTTTTCCTACTGATCAACAAGATGATGTATGCTAAAACGTGCACATATCGTAACATTCCACGCATTGGCATTTGATTGGTATCGCGGACTCGATATCTCCATGGTCACAAGCGAGGCAACCAGAGGGTTTACGCTACACCTTCAGGAGTGTCGATCTGAAGAGGATACATCTGAGGAGAACATCGAGGGATCTTTAACAGAAACATGTAATTGGGACTCTAATTACAAAAGCATTAA
Organism: Didymella segeticola; assembly: GCA_004522025.1. Classification (NCBI taxonomy): domain Eukaryota; kingdom Fungi; phylum Ascomycota; class Dothideomycetes; order Pleosporales; family Didymellaceae; genus Didymella; species Didymella segeticola. The sequence goes on along the minus strand of SDAV01000014.1, from coordinate 458,156 downwards.
AAGGGAGTAAGGAACTATGGGGGCCATGTGGGTATCGTGGTAAATCAAGACAATGTAGGAAGGCCGGGGCCAACTGTAAAAAACAAGGAACGCCATTTCCGCCAGCCTCGTAGAGAAGTAATAATCGTCAACAGTGGCCACCACCTTGGTACATCCTCGGGACGTAGCACTACCTTTGCGTGTGTCGTCTCTTGTCAGCTCGTCTACCAAATGCGGTATTGATCCTGTTCGCGGTACTGTGGCTGTGTGTGTTCAGAACGATGGCGTCGGCCCAAGCCCAATCCAACCCTCGAAGGCGCTAACGGTGCTCGTGATGACCTCGACAGCCTTGGCTGGCAAATGACTGTCAGCACTCATCCAGTTGAGGGGAAGCAGACTGAGCAACGGAAGTCCGTTGCCATAGGGTCCAAAGCTATCATCGGCGTTACCATAGCCCTCGCCAAACCCGACTCCATTGACCTGCTCCCATGCGCGGACCTGATTCCAAAAGCGCCAGCAAAAGAACGCAAGTATCACAATCAGAGCATGAAGGAGATAGTGAAATCTACGATCTAACACCTTTGAGGTCGTGGTTGAGACAGGCTTGTGTTGTGTGGAGAGGAATTGCTGCAAGGCCGTAAGAACCACCAGCAGGAAGAGGACAACTGGAGGAAGCGACACCGTATGAGAGCCAAGGATAAGCATGACCAGATAGACCGACTTTTTCTTCAAGGAAAGGTCTGACTCTTTCTGACGAAGCATGGTGGGAATGAGTGGGGAAGCCGTAGCGGAGGTGGGCGGGATGTCGGCGGTCGTTATGGGCTGGCTTGCTGTGAGCGTTATCATTGTGTCTGGTGCTCCTGATGATTCGTCCGCTACAGGCCATGCGGCTGTACACCTTTCCAGATCGTGAGCGTCGGAAAGCTTAGATGATCTGGCGAACATGTTCAGTGGGGTGCGCCTGGGCAGACTCGAGACAGTATTGCATCTGAGCTGGTCTTTATCATGGTCGGAGACGCAAACAATGCCTAGTTCCGGATCGACCTTGATAGCAGACTGCTTGAAAACATGCATGGTCAATACCTGTGATGCAGACGTCCGCGGTTGAGACGGGGCGAAGTCTGCAGTCGTCTCATTGTACATCTCCAGCTTGAGCAGGTCATGGTGAGATGACTCGTCGCCCCGAACGTCGTTGACTGGGAAGTGCTCGAGAGGGGAATCTTGTCGTGCGCATGGTGAAGTGACCATACTTTCGCAAACAGACAATGTAAGTTGCGGTTTGGTAACTTCGTAAGGAGTGATGCTGATACAATGTACTTCGGACAGCTCGAGTACGACTTGCTCGATTACAGATTCCTCATGATCGGAGGAAAAGCCATCAAATTCACCGTCGTCGAAACCGAGCTCGTCGGCAAGGGAGGCGTGACTGGCCATACTGATGCTGCGATAGTTGTTGGGTCGTGCGTCGTCCTTGACAACAGGCATTTGTACTCGAGATGCTGCAAGCTGACTCTTAAGCGACTCCTTTTGGTCCCAAATTAACTCCTTTTCGCGCTCGAGCATCTCGATGCGTTGGTCTCGACTGGCAATTTGATTCTCATGGTCGGCCATTTGAGCAATCAATTGGTCGGCGTCCCGTCGGCAATCAATGTGCTGCTTTGTCGTGTCAGAGGTGACACGAATGAGCTCATGTCGTAATGCCTCGTTCTCGAGTCGTAGTGTGGCTTCGCTCTCGTTCAACTTCTGCAAATCCTGGTCTGTCTCCGCAAGCTGTACTCTGAGAATGTCGCGTTCATCGCGTGCAGTAGCGAGAGCCTTACACTGTTGCTGTTTGTTTTGAAGATCTGTACGGAGACGATCGTTGACCTCATTTAGACTTGCGACAAACTTATCCTTGTAGTCGAGCTTGACGATGAGTTGGCCTTTTTCATCGTGGGCCACGCTGAGTTCATTCTCAAGACTCTCTGTGTGGGCCTTCAGCGCGGAAGTTTCATGGGTGAGGACGTTGATGCGCGTCTCGATAGCTTGCCGCTCAGCCTGGTATTGCTCCTGCCGCTTCTTCGCTTCTTCATCACGCTGCTGCTTTTCTACGAGAAAATCGAAATGAGTGCTTTGTAGAGTTTGCAGCTCGTCTTCGTGGGTCGCAACCAACTGCAGCTTCTTGTCTTTTGCGTCCGCTTCATCTCTCAGCTTCTTCCGGTCTTCATAAACCTCTGCAAGGCGATCCTCGAGCTGCAGTAGCTGTTTGCTGAGCGTCTTGTTCTTGGCCTCAAGTTCCTGGTACTTCGCTGTCGCTTTTGCGAGTTCATCGCGACAGAGGTTTCCGAACCGTTCTATGAGCTCATCACGTTCGCTCTTGCACGCGGCGTGAACATCGTTGGTGTCATCGGCGCTGTCGGAGGTGTTGACTGGGAGACCCTGGTCTGTCTCAAACTCCACCTGCGGCTCCCCGTCCCCTTTCGAGTCCACCTGCAGCTCTTCCAGCTTCACCACCTCTTCTTGACTTGCCATGGAATCTTGCGCCATCTTGTGAGTGTTGAGGAGATCATCGAGGGCCTTGCGGGCGATTCTTTCAGCCATTTGAGCGCGCATTATCTCCCTTTCAGTCTCCTTCGCTTGGAACCGCGCTAAGCCGTAAGCGTCACTGGCCTTCTGAGCCTCTTGCTTCAGCGTTGCGTTCTCGCGCTCCAATCTTGCCAGCTTGGCCCGCGTGCTGGCGTCCGAGGAGGGTTGTTGAGTGGCTTTGGACCTAGTGAAGGCGAACGGGTTAGATTCAGCCATGCTGAAGAACCGTAGGGGTGATGATTCTCTCGGACTAGCCGACGAGGGGATCGAACAAAGGCTTTGGAAGAACAAAACGTCAAAGGCAGTTCGAGATTGGAAGAACGGGTATCAAAGAATTAAAGGATCTTTACATTGAGCTATTGTTATTGTCCCTGTCGAACAATAGACGGCACCGAGTAGCCTCGAGGTGAAGGCAAGTATCCTTGGATTCCCAGTCGCTGGATGCCACATTCTCCACCAGTACCTTTCAGTCTCGGCCATTGACTGGTATTCTCTTCTGTATCCCTTTGTCCGGGTCCACGTTCACCCAGACACCCAGACTCGTCAGGTGCATGTCGCTGAGCAGTACCATACCTCCCCTGGCCTTCTCCCTTTCAGCGGTCGATTGTACTTCGAACGGACTTGGCTGTCTGTTGTTGACCATTAAGCAAGTGATTGGTGTACGATGATCCCTAAAGTCTGGAGGGTATCGACATCGCTCTTCTCTGTGAACGAATAGATGACATGCTGCCAATCCGCACCCATACTGCCTGACACCGCTGAAGGTCTTGACAACCTAACATAGCCCTGCGATATGGCCATTCACCTTGTTCGGGGTGATCTGTTCGATGCCTGTTGTTAGTACGTCTGGTACTGTTGGTCATCGATGATCCGCCTGGTGTAGCAGGTTCATGGCGGCGAGCATAGAATTTCATCCATCAATGCTACCACCGTGCAGCAGCGGTTATTTCCTTATCGAAAGTCAATACTTATGGCAGGGTGGTAAAGAGACACGGGAGATCAAGATCGTAATTGGGGATGAATGTTCAGGATGATATAGTTATCGCTGTTCCTCACACTAGTCACATCTTAACAGGAGGTTTTACGCCCTACATATTCTTGTGTGGAACGACATGAACCGCGGACAAGCTGTCGTCGACAGTGTTGCGATGTATTGCTACAGCGTGACCTTTACCCTGCGTGACTGTGGCATTGCTGTCAGACTTACTATTCAAGTCGCAAGGCTCTCGAGCCTCAGAGCTTTGGCAGGGCTTCCAGGACGACAGGGTTCCAGTAGAGTGTAGTCATTGTCATCTCTCGGATTTCCGGCGTTGCGCAGTAAAGACGACTTGCTTGAATTGGTGCCTTACGCCGTGCTTGACTGCCGTATCTTCTAACCGGGAACATATGCATTGAGATCGGCATAACGGGCCGTCACCTCGGACTCATGGAGATCATCGCCTGATACTTGGGCACGAGTGACGGTTTGGCAATATCACATAAGTGCTCCTGCAACCGACATCGATCCTTGTGAGCACATCTCATTCACGGCCTCTTCCCAATTCATCTATTGTCTATTTCCATCAGCATCCTTTTATTGAGTAGTAACGAGGATACCGACTGAGGCATGGGATGGAATTCGCGAAGGCGATCGAACACCATCTTGAGGCATCATACCAAGCGCCAATGTTCCGGACTGTGTTTTATAGGAGAGACACCGCGCGTACTTGATAGGTCTCACGGCTGTGCCCAACCCGGTTGTACCGGCTGCCCAAAGAACAAACAAGCATACCCTCCTGGTAACCCGATGATAGACAAGAGCTTCCAAGTGCCGTTGCAGGCTTCACATCATCCTTATACCGTGTGTCGACACGAACAAGCCAATGTGGGCCCACCGCTAGTTGGACGTACTATGAGGTCGTGACGGGCGATTTCTGACTTTCAGAACCCGTCTTGTTCAAATCTTGGACCATACACGACTCACCAGTGGCTCATCTGAGCAACTCGGAGATGTGGTGTGACCAGTGGTCGTTAGCATGCTGCAGGCGCTGACAACCTAGGGAATCTCTAGTCGTACGGTCCACATGTCTCGCGCACAGCAGCTGCGCGTAATTATATGTTCGAATGCATGCTCACGTTCGCAGACACAGTTTCACGAACCCACGTGCTGTCAGCATCGGTACCTGAGATGGAAGACTCCCCTGCGTGATGGGGTCCATGGCAACATAGCGGGACTCGACTAATAAGGGCAAGCCACGACATGTAGCATGAGGAGTGGAGTCTCCAAAATCTGCGGCAGACGGGAGCGATCCTATAGGTAGCAATTCTGGAGCACTTTGCAGTGGCCTCCTGCTCCGAGGACGAAGCCTGCGCAGGTGAGTGTGGTTGCAGCCTATGGCAACCACTCTTGTATACTGCATAAAAGTGCCCTTGTCTTCCGCGGCCCAGGAGCGATGCAGAAAGGCCCAAGAAAGCTCCTTCGCCTGCGTCCAAGCTTGATTGAAAAGGTGCTGTGCCAAAGGCAAAGCGTGATGAGATTCGCGAGTCGGTGAGCGGTGTCTAACATAAGGACGCCTGGTCCTGGCTCATTGGGCCTGGCCAATCCGCACAGCTCGAACAAGCGCAACGTCACAGCGGTCGCAGTCGGCGTAGAAAGTAGACAAAGGCAATCCCAGCAAGCCGGTTGTGGTGGTTAGATGATGCAAGGTTTCAGGCGCTGGCGAAGAAGTATGTGCAACGGGCCAAGCCGCCGCTAGCTGTTTGCGTTTGCTCAGCAAAGAGCAGTTACGGCTGTTAATCTCGACTGAACCTCCTACTCTGATGCACTACTGTGCTTTTGAGGGCTGCGAATGACCGTCGACTGCACAAGATGGGCGATCGAAACGTGCTGTCATCAAGGGAGGCTTGCAGCGGAGTTTTGGTGGGCACCAGCACAGGTTGGTGCCCAACGCGCCACTGCAGTGGCCTGGATCCACAGTTCTCGCCCACCTGAGCTGCCGCAAAAGCGGTGGTACCCAAATCGCGCGAAGCCAGCTCGAGCTGCGTTTTGAATGGGTACCTGAGGCCGCTGGCGCGCTGGCGTGTCGGAATAAGTAGATCGGGCGCCTCCGGAAAGCCGCAGTGTTTTCCTGCTCCTTCCTCGCTCTCTGAACGCTGTCCATCGCCTTTTGCAGATCGACTCCAACACCAGCTGCTTTGTGTTGTTTGTAGGACACTACCGCCACAAGCTCTCGCGCCAGGTCTTCTGCTTGCTGCCCGACCGACTGACGTGCAGCCGCCCGCCGCTGTCGCCTACCTGTCTCGTCCAATCGTGACCCCGCCTTCGCTGCAACCGGCCTCCCCAAGACCCCGCTGACTGCCATTACGTCGCTACAGAGCCGCACAATAACAGCAACTCTAGAGCAGCTTGATCCAGTTGTTCGCAAATACGAGGAGTAATTTGAGCGTGCGCAACTGCATTTGCCGCGCTATATTGTACTGCAGCCAGCTCTCCGTCGTGGTTACGACAGCTGTATTTGGCCCCCACTAGGACGCTGCAACCTCTGTAGCCTTGCTCCACGGTCCCTCCCCAAACGGGTCGCTGCAGCCACGCAGAACTCACCACGATCACAAGCCAGCCAACAACTCGCTTGCGCCCGTATATTGGCTCTTACCCCCCCGCCTTCCATTTCCTCTGGCGCTTGGAATACTCTCCTGGCCACCGCCCCACCAGACATTAGGAATTTCCTGTCATTGCCATCCGAGCTGACAGCCTTTGGTCGCGGTACCCCTCCTTGTCCTCTTTGAGCCTGGCCCGTGTTCGACACTGACATCAGTGTCATCTTCCCTTTCACCTCCATCACTTCTCATAGCCCTTAGTCAACATGTCGCGAGCAAACCAGTGGTTTGTTTTGGGCGATGGCATCGCACGAGAGGTCATCACGGCCGACATCCAGCGCTACCTGGGCCCTGATGCGCTTGTCCGGCCTGGCACAGGAACCGGCGAATACCAGGTTGGACTCACTCGTGAGCTGTCAAGCTGCGGCTTTCGACTAACAATTGCACAGGGCCAACCAGGCTACTGGATCACCGCATACCGAACACTCACGTCGGTAAGTTGGTTCCCGAGCAAGTCGATGCAAGGCTCAGGCTGACTTTGTGATAGCAAATGATTCAGGATCTGAAGATGGACTCGCAGCGCTGGCAGCAAGAGCGACAGCCAGGCGAGGGACGCGGAGGTAGCCACAGTCCTTATCTTCGTGATACCAAGGTATCAAGAGTCCCTGACGCTGTTCTAGCTTACCAAGATTCTCGCACCCACGCGGCGCGCCAGCACTGGGGCCCCTCAAAGCCGGTTGAGCACCCCTCAGCAGTCGACCCTTACGACCGCCAGCCCGCGCCCAGGGCGTCTTCGGGATACGCAACATCCTCGGCATATGCACCCAGTGAAGGACACTACACAACTGCCCCAGCTGGCTATGGAAGTGTGCAATCCGGATATCAGGCTGCACCATCCTCGGCTGCACCAAGGACTCAGCCCGCAGACCCCTATGCCGGTTATTCGCAACGTGATCAAGGGTACCAGTCCCAGGCTTATGGTTCTTACCCGTCGCAGTCACCAACAGATGCCTACGGCCGACCTTCCGCCGCCCCAACCGGATACGTTACCCCAAGGTATTTTGGATACACAGACGACAGCTTTTTGGTCTATCGCTAAGCCCCAGTAGTGCCACTCCTGCTCCAGGTTATTACATCGCTTCAGACGGTCGTCGTAAGTACAGATAGCGCAGTGAGTACTTGTCATCGCCATACTAATACTAGGTCCTCAGAATATCCATTGTCGCAACAACCACAACCCTCCTCTCGCAGCACACAACCTGGCTACCGGAAACACTAGGCCGGTACTCACCCCTGATGATTGCGCAGCAACTGGAGCCAGCCTTCCCGTGACTGTCAGCTACCAATCACTGTTACTCCGTCATTCCCTGAGCCCGGAGATACCCTTCTGTTTTCCGGAGTTGACCTGGATCTGAATGTTTTACTACTATAATGGACCGTTTTCATACCCACAAGGAGCCGTCAGGAGTTAATCGATTTCATCCGAAAAGGTTTATGGATAGATCATGAATCCATGAGCAGTTCATCGACCATCGCAGAGATGTCGTAATGCAGTCCATCGAAAGTTAATGATTTATGGCCGTTCACAAACACCATTCTGGAGATGCCCTCCCGGATTGCCCACTCTACCAGGATTCTATTTCCACCTTTCGGACCCCTTTTTCGTCTGTCCGGATGGATGTAGGCTTGTCTTCCCAGAGATCTGGATCTCACAGCGAGCCATCTTGCACATCGCGAGGCTCTGCATCCAGCACACTGTCCTGAGGAACAGTCTCAGCTTTTGTTGTGTGCCATTATTTCTTGGTCATTTCAATCTGAGTCAGTGCTGTTTGGCTATCCTGGAGCGGTCACATCTTTTCTGCATGTATTTGCCCTTCATAGGGATTCTGCTCACCAAAGCGGTGTATGTCCGGGTGGTTCTTTGCTTTCCAATGCATGGCATGCGAGTATTCGGGGGAGCCACATGGTGATTCGGACGTCTATGCCGTCCTCACGTAGGCCTTTCACATGTGCTGGAAACATATCTTCGGACCTTCACGCGATATACGATCTACCATCTACCAGCTTTTCTGTAGTCAGAACCCGCGCCTTCTCTCCCGGCGTTGAGCAAATTTTACATGCCCCCATTCCAGGCCAATAATAGTCTATTCAGTACCAGCCACTTTTCGATGTTAAGCCCCACGCAACTGACTCGCTAACCCGCTACAAGCCATTGATTAAAAGCCGCGCGCCCAAGGCCCAACTAGTACCAGGCGCATGACCACTTTGCCGATCACCTCGCTGTCTTTGTATCTCACGCGTTCTGGTGGTCCAGAGGTCGACGCACAGTATCATACTGAGTCTTGCCACCCGCCTAACATGCATGACATGGATGACATGATGTTCTCCGTTGATCGACACGGACACTACCAGCGCACGCTTTCAAGATCTGCACTCGTTGATCTGTACTTGTCCATCAAGTGCCGGCACCGAGGTCAGAGACGGGGCTGGAAATAACACACTTGAGTGCAGCCACTGCGTGCAGCTGCGAACTCATGCGAGCATCTCCGTGGTCTCCATTAATCACAAACACGTGATCGATCAATTCACCTGTACATGACCACGTCGAAACTATGCTCTTTCCAGTCAGTGGTTGCGCAAGTACATTTACAGGGTGACGACGATGGGCAGCGATGCAGAAGTGAGCAGGTCCAGACTCGTCTTTTCGGCACGGGCCCTTTATACACAGTCGCCGAACCTGCCTCAGCCTCGTAATCTAACGAGCCTCTGTACAGTCTCACGTAACGTTTCTGGAGTCGATTCTGGCAGTTCCAGGTCAAGATTGTTCCTGATTGCGGTGGGCCAGGAACCTCGGTAGGACCCATACAATGTCATCTTATCTTATCACAGCAGCGATCAATGCACTTTGCAATTACCTGAAATGGCCTGTATATCAACGTTTCAATCCCTTTGGTATCGCAAAACGACGTCATCCATCGTGACCTTATCTACCGATACAACTCCGCTCAACGGGTGTTGCATTCGCAGGGCAGAACCTCGGTCCAACTTTCCTCGATCGACATCATCGCCGGCTGTACCTTTCCCCTTCGTACGGCTTTGCACCGAACCCCACAAAATGTAACCCTGAACGGCCGGCGCTTGACCCTGATCAATGCCATACGCCCCCGCAATTTCTCCATACCAAGCCACTGCGTCGGTCTTGAAGGGTTAGTCCTGATAAACAAACTGCCGGCTTCGGATCAGTTGTCAGGGACTTTTAAATTACAAGACGACGTGAGCTGCTGCGGCACCGCTTGCATCCTCAATCTTCCACTCATCACCATGGTCGCTTTCTCGAGGTACTGCGCTGGGCTGGCGCTGCTTGGATCTGGCGCAACGGCAAGTCGAGCGCTCGCGAAGCGCAACGACACCCAGAGCTTCGCGTCGAACCTCCTACACGAGTCCATGGACTGGCTGGATATGTTCTATGACCAAGAACGCGGCTACTTGTTCAGCTTAGACTCAGCAGCATTGGTGCATGAGACAAGATCGAGCGCATGGTATGCGGCAGGTTTGCTAGCGAGGAACGAAGCCGATGATGCCGAACAGGCAGTGCGAATTGTCACCAACATCATAGGAGCTCAATTCAAGAATGAGAGTCTGCAGTGGTGAGTGTCTCCCAGGTTCGTAGTTAGAATACAACAGCGGTTAAGACTTATAGGTTTGGTGACTACCAGAAATATCCCGAGGAGCCAACAGTCGGTACTGCCCAGTATCCAGAGAATATCTACAACTCCTGGGATCCCAATTGGCGTGGATTCATCGGCACTACATTCGTTCTCATGCTTGAAGAATTTCCGCACCTGATACCACAAGAGACGCAGGACTACATAATCGAGAGTCTGGTCAACACCACTATTGGCGACAGCTATCGCGTGGGTGGCGTCGACAATGACAATTTGTACCCAGCGTACAGTAACCCCTCGATCATGCGAGCTTTCGTGTCAGGCTGGGTTGGCCGCAGGACGAACGAATCGAACATGACCACTGCTGGTGAGACATACGCCCAGGAGGTCATTGACCTTTTCAAGCGCGACAACACTCTCTCAGAATTCAACTCGGGTACCTACGCTGGTGTCTCTCTCTTTGCTCTTACTCTGTGGGCGAAGTACCTTCCCCAAGACAGCGTCATGGGCCAGTACGGGCCCGAGATGATCAAATACACTTGGACTTCGCTCGGAGAGCTTTACAACGCTAATCTGAAGAACGTTGCCGGGCCGTGGGATCGCAGTTACGGATATGACATGAACAAGTACCTCAGTATCCTCGCACTACAGATGTGGACTCTAGTCGGCAAGGATAAAGCGCCCATGAACGCAAAGGCAAGTGACAAGACACCGTACCTGCACACGTGATACTGACTATCTTTAGCCATATGCCATGGGCCACAAGAACGACTTTGCCATCTCGCCATTGATTGCAATCCTCGCGCCTTTCCACAACATGCTCATCTCCAACGCAACCCTTTCCTCGCTGACAACATTCCCTGGCGCCCACACCGTCAACACATCCGCCTTCTCACCCCCATTCGACACCTACCCGCGCAACATCACAGCCTGGATCAGCGACAACCTGACCATCGGCGCTGAGAGTTTCTCCGAGAACGTCATCGGCGGCCCAGCCAAGAACCCCTCCTCCTTCAACCCAGCGGTCGTGCAATGGAGCAGAAAAGACGGCAGCGTGGGCTGGCTAAGCTTGTACGCGCAAGTCTACGCCCTGAACGCTGCCACGGGCGACAGCTATCTCGATCTTTCCTACCCGCAGGGCAATGCGAGCAACGGCTTCTCCTTCTTGGTTGGCACAAACGGCTGGAATGGCAAGCGCGATGTTGCTTCCTGGGCCGACGTGGAGGGAATCAATGTTAACGTTACGGGGACTGTGGATTTGAACTACACGGTTACGTTTAACGGTGCGAATGGCGGTGTTGGGGATCCGATCAACGAGTTTGAATTCTGGAACTTCACGTACTTGATGCCTAAGGGAAGCAAGGCGGTGCCTCAGTTGAGGCTGGATTTTGAGCTAGAGTAGTAGTGTCGGTGTTGTAAATAAAAAGTCGCGTCCATGAGACAGACATAATGGACCACCGGCGTATCGAAAGATCTTGCGCAAGTAAGATTACCTCCTCAAGATCGCTGCCAGCGAAGCTGCCTGCAGCTTTCATGCACGCCCACGCACGGCTTACCCACCCCCACATTCCTTTGGTCTGAAGTCGCAGCGAATCCGCGACACAGGATTGTGCAGTAGGACCGTTGCAAAGATACCATTGCTGTAATTGGCTCGCTTCAGGGAGCATACTGAGCAACTTCCGGGCGTGTGCAGCTTGTAGCTTCCGTAAACCTGCATATGCAAGCCAATGGCGTGCAGCACAAACGCCAGCTCTTCATCACAGCCCTGGCTACTGCCACCCTACACCTAAAATTCTTTTCTATGGCCACGAGGTATAAGAAGCATGCCTTTCCGGAACGAAACTGACTCCAGTGCACTCTCATTGTCAACCCTTGTTTGATGAGCCCACCACTACCAATCAGCCTCAAACTACGTCTCTGACTCCATCCATATCACATTGAAATACCCAGCGTCTTCGTACCAGACGCTTTGAGCGACCAGTCCAACAAGACCACCTACTACAACAGTTGTTGACATCCATCCTCAACGTAGCACTATTTACGCAATGACTCTCGACCCCGGCCACGGGCCTTTCTCTACTGTTGCTTTGGATACGACCTCTTCGACGGACATTATCAGTACAGTGTCTGGTTTCGCGGCAATGGTGGTCGCCATATTAGCACTTTGGATCGCCTTCCTCCAGTTGCGGAAATACCGAGCTCAGTGGAGCCGATACCAGGAGGTTTTTGAGATGGATGTTTGACAAGAGAAGTTGGTGAGTTGCGTCGTCGCCCTTAGTAGGAATGAAGCTAACAAGACAGGCCTTGCTCGTACAGGCAATGACTGGTGTTTTTCCGATGGAATGGTTCTGTCCCATTATACTAGCAGTTATGTATAGACTCGTTGAAGCCGACTGTGAGAGGACAGCTCGTTTGACTGCAACTTGTTGCGAGGAAAGAACTTTGCGCTTGATCCATGAGGGTGCTGTGGTCGATGTTGTTTGCTCTGAAGGACTATTTGAGACCAATCTCAGAGATTTTGCTTTGGCGAGTCGGTGCTCATAGATCTGCGTGTAGAAACTACCATTGACAGCGATGCAGTCGTGCTCTGTCTCGATGTCGCTACGATCTACGTTGAGCACAAAGCTCTCATGGCTGGGTATTCTGTACTGTTCCGTTGACTCGACACGTGGATTGTGGAATATGCTCCTCAGTGAAGTCATCTTGTGCACCATCCTGACCCTCACCACGCAGCGATTACCGCATGCTAAACGACATGGGCGAACTACTTGACGCCATTACGACAGTCTTCGGTGTGCTGGCGTTGTGGGTAGCTTCCCTGTCTTTACAGGAGCATCGGCACATACACTCTTAGCACCAGCGTTTCCTGCACGTCAATGCTATTGTGTGGCCGGGCCATCCTGAGGTGAGAGCTTCTGCAGCAACAGAAAACAATCACTGGCAACTTAGAGCCGGCGTATCGGAGACGTTGCTAGTGGCTACGATGTCGCCATAAACGTCGTTTCAACTGAAAAACAGCCTCTTCTGCCCCTTCTCAGCCACTCCCGACTCAGTACCTCTTCCACCACCTCGTCCAGCTCTACTACCAGGTGGTCTGCCTCTACTTCTAGTTTGTTTCGAAGCACTTCGTCTCGGCGGCTCTGCAGGTGGGTTCCGCTCTTCCTGCCTCATCTCTTTCGATAAATCAAGCGCAAAGTGGTAGTCGATATGCTCACCCTCCTCAGCCTTGGACAAGTGCAGGTTGCACTTGGAACAGAAATACGTGTCGAGGGCCTTTGGAGCTTGTGCTGAAGCCTTGGGAAGACATGCTGGTGTGGTTGGTGTGTCGTTGTGAGGGGGTGATTGTTGATGTAGTGGCGACGAGTCTATAGACAGTCGCGGTTGCGCTGAGGGTGGGGTGGCAGCAGTGTGTGAGTCTTCTTCGATGTCGTGGCGGTCCAGCGTGGGTGTCATAGGTCGCGTAATTTCATCGCTGCGGATGTTGTCTACGGCATCCTCATCTTGATCATCCATATCGTCTTCTGTCTCGTCTCTCGTTGACTCGCTATGCGCTTTCATCAGCACTGCCCTTGCCGCATCGAAATCCTTCTTCTTCTCGTCCCTTGGCCCAAAGAAGTTTGCAATGTTGCCTTTCGTTCGCCTTCTTTTCGATGCTGGTTCGCCTCCACGATCTGAAGACATCATGGCCTTGGCTTGATCGCCGCGTACGAGGAATCCACCGATGCCGACGTTGTTCTTTGGTCCATCTTCGAAACCACCCACACTCAACGATAGATTGGCGCATGGCCATGCCCGTCCATCAACCACAACTTGAGCTAACAGATTCCGTGCGAGGTCGAAAAGGATGGTCTCTGACAGCGGCTTGCCCTGCGGTATCTGTGCTGAGCGGCTTCGTGTTTGTGCGCCTTGCCGATGATGAAGGATGATGGTCTTTGGCCTTCTCTTATTCTCGAGGACGCCTTCCTCCACACATCTTGAAAATATGTCCGCTACAAAGATGCGTATCCACCTGACACCTTGTTCGAAAGAGTTGATCGACGGCCTGAACGACTTCGCTGATAGCATGCTTTTGATTTGCGTTCGAGTGTTGACTTCACTGTTGTCCTCCCCACGGATGGTCGAATACAGCCAGCTACCGGTATCGTCCCCAAGCTTCTTCAATTGCTCTAACGGTTTCTCCATCAGGTCCGTGACTTTGTCTGTGCCAAACATAGCAACGGCCTCATCGCCGAGCTTGCCCCCAAGGTTTCTGATTTTCGTGAACTTCATATCTGAGAGGAAGTGTTTGACAGCTCGATTGCGGATGACGGTCTGCTGGTTAGGCTTCTTGTATCCGGATCCGAGCTTTGCCAGCATTTTGTTGCGTGCGATTCCACCAGAGCATGTGTAGTGCAGTGTATCCTTGATGTGTTTTCGGACGTCGCGCACAATCTCAGATGCAATGACCATGCACACATCGTCCCAATCTGGATCTTCATCTTCGCCGTCTTCCTCGCCAGTCTCCACAAGCGCATCGGCGGCCCAGTCTAGGACAGTCGTCGGCACTTTCGGCAGCGGCTCTGAGGGGTCGTCGTATGGTGGCGGTCCTCTCAGCATCGGGTATCTTTCCAGCAGAATCATATGCACCTGCGCACTGAGATCCAGGAAGACCTCATCGATACCAGCCTTTTCGACGCGCTGTTCCTTTTCGGGCAGCGCTTCCTTTATACACTTCAAGATTCTTCTGCTCTCCAACCGATATGGATCCAAGCTGACTTTATGTGTTGCCATGTTGGCGAATGAGTCTTCGTGATACGCCCATTTCTCGTCCCCCTCTTTCCATGTCGCCACATGCTGCATGATGAGCTCCGGACATTGTTTCGATGCTTCTGTCGGCGTTACATGCCTGCTCAGACCGAATGCGCGCGCAGGGTAGTTGATTGCTATAAGTCCTTGCCATTGCTGCACGGCGAGGGGCTTCGCAGGATCGATACCCAGGCGGACGATCTCGCATTGCGCGTAGAAGGCATCGAGATCGACGTGAGATATTACTCGTAGAGGTGTTTGCGTGCTGTACGACTTCAGCTGGTGTAATTGCTTGTACGTGAACTTCGATTTCGGTATTCGGCGGGGGGACGTAATCGCGAGCGGGGAAGAAGCAAAGAACGGCGCCGGCGAGGACATGATGAGTTCGGTCAAGGCATTTTTGCTGCGGTCGTGATCGTTATCGTGTGAATTTCGTGGTATTATTCGTTATGACCTGGGACTATGCATGTAGGGAAAGGCGTTGATGGAGACGCGTGGGCGCGTGTGCACGTGCTGATTTCGCGTGTCATTCACGATCGAGCAGATCGCGCTTACTTCATTGGGTAGGCCATCAAACCTCACCTGCACTCGAGCTGCATGTTAGTACTGCGCACGTTGCAGTTGCGACGGAACATGTCAATTTACAATCAAATCTTGAACGTACGGCGGCCGCATAATTGAGTCTGCGCTCAGACGGAGGCAGTCTGGCCACCAGTGTTGTGCAAATGGTCGATGTCGTCATGATTCTAGTCCTATCTCAATGGCTTGTCATTCTGTCACACCTTTGGATTTGTACATAGCTTTGTCAATTCACCTGACCTATTTCAGCAACAGCAGTGCGTCCTCTACCTCGCGATGTCCTGGTTCAGCACTCTCCTTGGACCCAAGGTCCTAGCACCTCTGACCGGCAATGTTCTCGCAATCGGCTCCGCGACTTACTATCTGCAATCAAAGATCAACTACAACCTTGAAGAACAAGAAGCACGTCTGGACGAGATCGAAGGAACATTACGCGGCCACATCGGTCTGATCGAAGACGCATTGGACCGCATCGAGAAAAAGCCATTTCAGAATCACCAGGAGAAGCTGTACAGTCAAAGAGCTAGGGACGAGAAGACAGGGAAGAAAGAAGAGTAGAAATGGTGCGAACAACTAGAAACAGCGGTAGACATACAAATTATCGGCTTTCTATTGCTCAACGCACAGCCCCGAGTATCTAGCGGCCTTGGTCGTGTGGATTCCATCGAAGCGCCCGATTAGCCATTACACATTTAGAAGAATACAACTCCTTGCAAGCAAGACAACGAGCTGTCAGAATAGGTTGAAAGTGCTCCACATGTCTAATTAACCAACCAGAATTCTCGTTGTGACCAGCGCGGTCCTGCATTTGGTGAAGTGGCCTCTCGGAGCTAGCAAAGCGCAGTATGCTACTTGATCTCTCATTCCCAGCCGTGGAGCCCTTTTGACATCGTGTGATAGTTTCTGGCGTTGCTTCAATGAGTCGTACCCTCCAGAAAGCAGAAGATCTGCTCGGAGCTGGTACGGCGTAGTACGGCTGACCGTTGCCGATTCTGCCCGCTTGCTCCGCTCGCAAATTTTCCTCACCTTCAAGTTCTGTCACGAGAACACTGCTATACTCATACTTGAACAAGGTGAGCCGCGAAAATCAGAAATTCCGGCTATGATTATGGTGCTGCAAGTGAGCTGTTTCTTCATCAAATCAGTACCAACAAGCCCGGCTGGCACAATCGGTAGCGCGTGAGACTCTTAATCTCAAGGTTGTGGGTTCGAGCCCCACGTCGGGCTGTATCATTTTGCACTTGAAAGTACACCGACAGCTGTTCTGGTTGTTAAGATATCTTACTTTTTGCATCGGGGGTGGTGGTGTTGGTGGGCCGCCTTAGTGCACGCTAGTACCCCAGATTCGGCACTTGCTACCAACGCACCTGCCAGACGGATGTGCGACAGGGCAACGGCGGTTGGCTTCAGGTTTTCACACGGCACGTCCCGATCTATCAAGCCGCAGCACATTCTTTTTGCAATGACTAAGCGTCTCATTCATCCAAGCAACTCTCAATCGACCTAGATGACGAGAGAGGAAGTATCATACAATCCTACGCCCTACCAGCTCTGAACAGCCTTTTCAGATCCAGAAGGATACAACTTGTTGGAAGAAAGCCAGTAAGCCGTCGAACAATCTTCAAAACACTCCCCCTACGTGTGATCTGCTAATCAGCAACCTGCTTTTGAATGCCCCTTTCGATCCTGCATCTTTCCAGCTGCTGCTCGGCCAGGGCACCGTCTGGAACACCCAGAACGCAATATCGCTATTTTCTCCCAACGATGGAGTCACACCTTGACGCAGTGTTGAGACTTATTACCAGGCTGACCCTGCAAACCCGTACATCTACTGGAGAATGACGTGCAAACATTGCACGCGCTGTCAGTAGCAAGCTGACGATACCGGGGCATGTGTAACTGTCAAGATGGTGCCAGCCGTTCGCAACAAGATCCCTCGCACTCCACAACTACGAATTCCATGTGCGGTCATCGAACGAACTTCCGTCAGTGTCGAGATATCCTATGGGCCCAAGTTATTTCGTGCCATGCGAGACACGTGTCACGGTGGCAGGGCACAATCTCGGGGCGCTACAATCACATTCTCAACAAGCGCGCAGAGTTGTTGACCGTTCGCAAGGCCTGACAGCCGTTCGTAAATCATTTCCTCATTGAAGAGCTAGAAACCTGCCCATGCTGAATGCCTCTTCATGCCGCAGGTTGTGCCTGCCACCGCGTACAAAAGTACCTCTACTCCGTGTCCAGCTCCCCCAGCATCTCCCTCGTCGCGCTCAGACTCTGACTATCCCCATAAATGGCGGCAATCAAACTGCCGTCGATCCTAGGGAACTCACGCTGTAAGATCTCCACATTCTGATCGTGCTCGTCTTTCCTGCCTCTCGCCTCATAGCTCTGCATGACCTCGATCTGGTGGCTCCTGTCCTGTCCCTGTGGCAGCGCAAGATCCGTGCCCGTCCGGCGTGGCGGTAGCCCGGGAGGCACTTCGTAGTTGTTGTCGTTCAGGCCCTGGAAGTTTTGCGTCTCAGAGTTGAGTGGCGGAACGCGGAACTGAGATTGTTGCTGAGAGGGATTGGAAGGGGGCTGCTGAGGGTTGGGGTTGAAGTCAGGTGACTGGTACTGCGCCCATGGATCTACTTCGTTGGAGTGGCCTTGCCCGAAGCTGTGGCCTGGTGGTGGGTGGCTTGGGGGAGTGTACTGGTTCTGGGCGGCCTGGTCTTGGTATGCAGAGTAGGGATTGTGGTTCGAGACGCCGTGAGCTTGGGCGGGTGGTGGGCTTTGGTAGCCGCCGCTGCCGTGCGGTGTGCTGCTGTGCTCGTCCTGCCAGGGGTTCGTATTGGACGCCATTAGAGGTGGTAGTGCTTGCAAAGTAGGTTGGGTTTTTCAAGTCTCGAAGTCTTGGACAGCGTCGCGAATTTGTAGACGTCTTGCTGAGGCTGTGTTGCGGCGAGAGGTCCAAAGGCGTGAGGGGTGACGTAAGTGTTTTCCCACGTGCGAGTGCCCCACCACGCTGCGGTGAGCCCAGCCACACCTGTGTCTATGAAAGTTGAATGTTGCGATGAGCGTTTTCATAGTCAAACGATATCACAAGAGCTTTTTGTTCGTTACTCTGCAAGGCTAGATCCCGCGAAGTAAAGATTGCAATGCAGACGTCGATTCTTGAGATTATCTTCTTCGCAGCGTGACATTAACAAAGCTCCATGGACCTTCAAACAAACGTCTCACCGCTTCAGCTCCGCAAATCGCCTCGACAACTCATCTACATCTGGTATCTTCCCTCCCGGCCCATTGTCCTTCGCGGGTGCCTTCTTCTCAGCCGCTTTCTGCACCTTTGCCGCCGCTGCGCCAGGCAGCTTAAGCTTCGGTGCCACATTGTCTGTACTCGGGCTCGGCGGCACAACTCTCAATGGGCTCTGCGGCCCTACTGTTCGTGGTGGTGTCGCCTTGACCAACTCTTCCCTCTCATCGTCCTTCTTCCCACTAGCTGATAGTGGAACCTCTGTGTCTGCCTCCTCTGCCACTCCTCCACTAGGCTCATCGTCGTCGTCGTCTGATGACTGCTTCCGAGCACCGAATGGGACTCCGTAGAATCGTGCGATCTCGCTCAGATACCCGTCCACTAGCTCCTCACTGGGTGTCTTTGACTCAAGCTTCTTCAGCACGCGGTCCGCGACACCCTCGCCATCCATAGCAGCGACTGCCACCTCCTTCCCAAACTTCTCGACAAGGTACACTCGTACCTGATGTAGCTCCTTGATCTCTGTGCGCGGCGCGGCGTATATTATGCTTCGTACTGCTTCTTCGAGCGCAGGATCGAGTGGGATGGGCGTCGAGGAGTGTGAAGGTGTTGTTTGATCAAGCAGTTGGGAGCGCGCGAGGAGGAGTTCGCAGTAGAGCTCGAGGATTTCGTGTAGTTCGGTGGTAATATCGCTGCGGATGATGTTCTCGACGCGTATCCGTGCGGACTGTAGCTTGCCAATCTGCATCGTCCGTTAGCTCGTTGCCAGATGGACTCTGGTTTGGCGGTGCGAGGGCCGCACACGACCCCAGAATCGGTACGAACCTCGAGAAGCTGTGCCATTTCGCGTCTTTGCTGTTTCGCCTTCGCTGTGTCCTTCTGCTGCACCATGCGTAATCGCGATATCGACAGCTTGAGCTGTACCTTGAGCTTGTTCTAAGCTGCGTCAGCCTAAGCTCTCCTTGACTTGCAAGATACACTCACGACTAGTGATTGTGACGGCGCCATAGCTGCAGTATTTGGAGACGAAACGTCTGGATAGAATGAGGAGTACTTGGGTCGGCGTGGTCTACAGATAGCTGAAGCGTGGAGCAGGAAGTGGGATGCTGAAGCATTGGCGGGGTTGGCGTTGGCGGCTGTGCCACAGCGCGTCATTGGCCGCTTAGCTCCAAGCTCCGAACATTGCGCAGAAGATGAAGATTGATGTGGAATCATTCGATGGCTGGTTTATTCTTAGAACTAACGCTGACTACCTGTAATTAGCCACAAATATGGCTCACTGCGACCTGAATGGCCATACTCCCAAACGCCTTGCTGAAGGAATAGTCGATACACCAATCTTACAGTGCCTGGATGCCTTTGAAGAAGCCATTCGCCTGCAAAGCCTGGTTCTCCCGGACCAGCTCACGCATCCGCTCGACTTGCTGCTTCTTTGTCAATCCCTGGCTCTCTACCTCCTCCTTCCACTTGGCGAGCATCGCCTTGAGCAGCTTACTACCTTCTTCGACATCCTCCTTACTTGCTTGCACGAAGCCTTCCTCATGCTTGCCAGCAAAGTCCTCGAGCTCGTCTGCCTTGCGCTTGGCCATGTTGATGACCTTCTGTGGGAAGCGGACCAGCTCCGCGACGTGAATGCCGAAAGACTGATCCGAGAAGCCGGGCTCAACCTTGTAGAGAAGCGTGACCTCGCGTTTCTTCTGCACACCACTTTCTGTTTCAGTCGTGCCCTCCGATATGTGTGCGACCACATGGAGGTTTTCGACTTGTGGATATGTGTTGGCGAGGGCCGTGAGCTCGTGGAAATGCGTCGCAAAGAGCGCAAAGGCACCGATTTCTTTGACAATGTATTCAGAGATAGCCCACGCAAGCCCAAACCCGTCGTATGTGCTTGTACCACGACCAAGTTCGTCGATGATAATGAGCGACTCTTTTGTGGCAGACTTTAAGATGTTTGCAGTTTCAAGCATTTCTGCCATGAAGGTGGAGACACCCTTGATCTGACTGTCACTTGCGCCAACCCTGGCCAGAATGCAATCGAAAATAGTGAGCTCCGCTTCCGCAGCCGGAACGAAGCACCCTATTTGCGCCATAAGAGCGATGACACCAATCTGGCGAATGTATGTAGACTTGCCACCCATGTTGGGCCCTGTGATGATGAGGAATTCGCTCTCGTTGCGTACCAGGCTGACATCATTGGTAATGAAAGAGATATCATCTTGCATCTCCAAACACGGGTGTCGTGCCTCCTTGAGGATAGTGTTACCTGTGCCGCGCGGGTGCATAGTTGGCCGCGTGTATGATGTAGGTGCGTGTACGGATACGTGTGCGAAGGCGACGATGACGTCGAGGTGTGCAAGTACGGCGGCCAACTTCTCGACAACGGGGACATATGAAGACGCAACAGCGACGACCTCGTTGACGAGACCGGATTGCGTTCGGTTGTAGTTCTCTGAAAGCTGATCGAATTCTCGGCGTTTCTCCAGCAACGATGGCGTGGTGAAATACACGCCATTCTTCTGCGTTGAGATTTCCTGATATTGCTTCTTCTGACGGATGCAACCTGCCTCGTTTCTTGTCAATCTGAAACACCACCCATGGACTTTGTGGTTCTCCAGAAAGAGTTTCTTCTCTGTGTCCTGGTTGAGGTCGTCACCAGCTTTGATGTGTTCTGACTCCATCTCGCGCTTCAGTTTATCAAGACGCTTACGGATCGTTCGCAATGCCTCATCGAATTCCGGTTTGATAATAAACTCGTGGTTGTCTAGTGCATCGAGATCGACCGTCGTCTCGACCATGTCTTGGAGGCCGACAAAGGCCGTCGCGTACTGCCGCAATTTGGAGGTGTATTCGGCATCAAGTGGGTCCTTGTACTGCTCGTCTATGACTGCTTCGAGCGACTCCAGAAATCCAGGCAGGCGAATAATGACTTGGTAGGCTCGGACCACGTCTTCCAGGTTGGCAGCCTTGCGTTGAAACTTTTTGGCAAGGCGGTAGAGATCTGGTATTGATCGCAAATGCTCTTCTTGCATGGTCTGTCGCAGTTCTGTATCATTCACGAATGCTTCTACGAGCTGCTGTCGCCTCTCGATTTCAGCGAGGTTCATGAGAGGCTGCTTGAGCCACTGTGAGAGCAATCGGCTGCCTGTTGGCGTTTTGCAGTGGTTCAGCAAGCCGTACAAACTCATGTTCTTCGCGCCATCTCTCGGTCCCGGCATCAGGTTGAGTGCCTTCAGAGCCGCTGCATCCAGCTTCATGTACTGCGTGAGGTCGTGCTGGTATAGCTGGTACTGGCCAAAGTTGGACGAATCCGACATAACACCAAGATACTTGATCAGACAAGCTGCTGCGCCCATGGCCAACTTGAGGTCGGTTTGAGGCAGTGTGCCTGCTGCTCCCTCTTCTTTAAGTAGCCGGGGCAGATCCTGCTCGATGTCCTTTGTGCCAAAGTCCGCCACACCTCGCTCGGCTACTGCGCATCCGCAGTTGTCGGCAATTGTCCGCAGCTTGTTGAGCTCCACATCTTTCTTGTTCCCATCTGCTTGGATTAAGCACTCCTTCACACCAAGCTGGATTAAAAGCGATTCGAAGTTGGAGTAGAGGTCGTTGTCGAGAAATTCCGTCACACCGAGCTCACGTACGCTGGCGTCAGCAAAGCAAACACCGACATTGCGAGCCTCCGAAGCTTTTGTAGAGACTTTGACGGCCAAAATTATGGGTGAGTTCTCAATGTGCCCTCCCAGCTCGTCCTCGAGGTCCTGCAAGTTGCCAGGCGAGGCCTGTTTCCCCACCTTCCACTCCATCCGCTTGCCTGTCGATTGCCATATCTCGATTCGCTTGCTGAGCCGGAAAAGTGCGTCTCGGAGGAAATTGCGGAAGACCATCGTGGTCATCGTGACCGACTCGAGGCCGGGCTCTCGTCCCAACTTGCGGAGTACGGCTGTCGTCCGGTAGACCTGCATCTGTCAGTATGTACGCTTGACCACACTGTCGTCCCACTTACGCTATTTGCTATGAATTTTGCATCATCTCCGTGTGCACTGTAGTAGTCGCCTCGGTCGAATATCCTGACGGTGTCTTCGTCCTTGTGTGGTAGACTGCGGAAGAACTTGCAGAAGCCGGACTCGTCATCCTCTCGCATTTCTGGTCGGGAAGCCATGTTGTCGATGGGTCCTCTCACCACGAGGATTTTAGGGAACTCCAGAAAAGAGTGACAATGTGGATGTGGGGAGACGCGCTGTGGCTGGCTCTTCCATTAAGATGGGCGACGCGTCGCGTCATTCACGCGCTAGCATACTCCACTTATCATGGCCCATGATCAACCACCTCAAACTCTTGACCGTCATTATCAAATGCCATCTTATTGACAGCCTCCCGGTTCGCGATTTCCCAACGAAAGCTTGTCTTTGTTGCAGTGATACAAAACGTCTCCATACGCATGATGCCAGAGCTCTGAAGCCACCTGCGCAATAGCGTTGTTGCCCCGGCTGAAAGCTCTCATTGCCTTCTAAAACGGTGCTCACTTATCGCCACCTTTGGCCAGTGTCTGGATACCAAGATGCAGTTGACCTAGAAACTTTTACAAACACCGGCAACGTGGGTGATTGATCTTTTAATCCTCTGGGGGAGATCGTCCCTGGTACGCAGTCTTATTGCGTACACCGCTCATCGGTTGATATAGAAAATCTCGTACAACAGCTTCAAGGCCAACTTCACAGACAGACGTAATTTACCAGGATCGAGGAAGACCATCGAGCAGAGCCGCATCTGCTGTGCAGAGCGCTAGCCCAATCGTGGAAACGGTCCGCGTAGGCCTCTCGCCCGGTCGTCTTTCGGCATCGGGCTGTTGCGTGGCGGCCATCCCACGACTTTCCACTCCGATTGTACTGGCCAATGAAGACATAATACTCAACTTCTACGTTGCTGCAAGCTGGGACATTGGTAGTCCTCGGGTACATCCGTCACCGTTTCAGACGGCACCCTTGCTGCATACGCGGCCACGCCACGCTAGCATGTCGTATTTTGTGTATCACCGGCTTTGGCATGCTAAAGGACCCAGGCGGCCGCGTGCACATTCTGTCCTTAATTTGGGGCCTTCAATGTGAGGTCAAAGTATTTGCACAGAACGTCACAGCAGTCGTCAGCCTCACCGTTGCGAGCTGTGCGAAGCATGTACGAAGCCTTGAAGCTTTTCGCGATGGATGTCGGACATCACAGCCATTAATGTGTTTAAAAGTGTTGATCTGGAGACCATGTGTTTCGTTTCATCGCCCATAGTAACCACTTCAACTCTATCCATTCGTTACGATATACCTTTTCAAGCTACGATAGGCTTTACATTCGCTTCTTTGATCTCATTTTCCAGTCATTCGCCATGATGCTGAAGACTGACATCTGGCTTCTGGCCGCACTCTACTTTGGCGGTGCTGTCGACGCTGCCATATCTGCCAACTACACCCAAGCCATCTTGAGTTCTGGCACCAGTAAGTCATCACGTAGGTCGCCCATGTGTACTACTGACACATCGAAGTCAAACTTGGTGACTGGCAAGATGCTTTCGACAAAGCATCAGAGTTCGTCGCCTCGCTCTCTACCACCGAAAAGCTCTCCATCATCACTGGTAGCGGTGCCGGCAACTATTCTTCCCTTAAGGGATCAGACTCTTCCGCGAATCCAATCAACTACTACTTCGTCACAGCTTGGCCAGCTGGACTCGCAATGTCAATGACCTGGAACAAGGACGCAATCTACGGCCAGGGAAAGGGGCTTGGTGCTGAGTTTAAAGGCAAGGGAATGAACGTCGCTTTCGCCCCAACTGTTCAGCCTCTTGGTCGATCTCCGTGGGGTGGCCGTAGCGGCGAGTCCTATGGCCCTGACTCTTACTTGTCAGGTATCATGGCTGGGCAGCTTGCAAGTGGCATGTCTGCCTCCGGAGTCATCCCCAGTGCCAAGCACTACGTCATGAACGAACAGGAAACGAACCGTCAGGGTTCGAGTAATGGAGGCGGTATAGGTGGTGGCATGGGCGGAGGCGCTGGTGGACCGGGCGGCAACTCTACCAATGGTGGGCCACCCTCGATGCGTCGTCGTCAAATTGAAGGCAACTCTACTGCGTCTGCTTCAAGCGAAGCATACAGCGTCGAGATCGGCGACAAAGCGTTCCACGAGACTTACCTTGCGCCATTCTATGACGCTGTCAAGGCCGGCGTCGGCGGTGCTATGTGCTCGATGCAGAAGATCAACGGATCCTACGGTTGTGAGAATCAAGACACCCTTGCCAGGTACCTGAAGGTAGAACTTGGCTTTCCCGGGTACGTCCACCCCGACGCAGGCGCTCAGCACACCAGCTTCGACTCCGCCAACGCTGGATTGGACTACGGCTCCTCATCATACTGGGACAACTCGACTCTCGTCGCTGGTATTGCCAATGGCACTTTCTCGTCAGCACGTCTGGACGATATGGTCATACGTCAGTTGATGGGCCACTTTAAGCAGAATCAGGAAGTCTACCCAGAACATGCCGGGTACACCGATAACGTCGATGTCCGCGGGAAGCATGGTGACTTGGCTCGTCAGTACGCTGCAGAATCTATCGCCTTGCTCAAAAACACCGATAACGCCCTTCCATTGAAGAACAAGAAAGCCATCTCCATTTTTGGATTCCACGCCGCGCCACGTCTCATGGGCCCGAACACTGCTCTGACAGTCATGTCTGGCGTAGACGCTACCATGGACGGCCACATGTCTCAAAACGGCGGTTCAGCTATGTCGTCGGCTGCGTTTCTCGTCACTCCATTCCAAGCTTTCAACGAACGCGCTCAAGCCGATGGCTTCATGCTGAAGTGGTGGCTCAACAACACTGTGGTAGAGAGCTCTGGTGGTGGGATGCAGCTCAGCGACGGCTCTGGTACCGAGATCTCTGAGACCACTCTTGGTATCGCCGATGGTTCAGAGGCTTGTGTTGTCTTTCTAAACGCCTGGGCTGGTGAGGGTGGCGACAGGAGCGAGCTGGCTAACGCTGAGGGCGATAAGTGAGTACCAGACCATACAATAATGACAACTGCTGACATGCAATAGGCTTGTGAATTATGTTGCAGATAATTGCAACAACACCATTGTCGTCGTCAACACCGTCGGTCCCCGTCTCCTCGATCAGTGGGCCACGCACGAGAACGTTACTGGTATTCTCTACGGTGGTCCCCTTGGCCAGTCCTCAGGACACGCCATCAACGATGTTCTCTTCGGCGATGTCAATCCCTCCGGCAAACTGATACACACGATCGCTAAGAACGAGTCCGACTACGATCCGAATACCCAGATTAGCGAGGAGTCCACGATAAACTTCTCAGAGGGCAACTACATCGATTACAAGTACTTCGATCAGAAGAACTCTACCCCTCGCTACGAATTTGGTTTTGGTCTCTCTTACACCACCTTCAAGTACGGCAACAAGGTTGAAATCTCACCCAAGACACAGCTCTTGTCCAACGAATTCGCTACTGGTGACCTTGCCGTGGGTGGACGCGAGGACCTCTGGGACATCGTTGCCGAAGCCAGCACCGACATTACCAACGCTGGCAAGGTCGCAGGTGCGGAGGTCGCACAGCTATACGTCGAGTTCCCAGCTGCTGCTGATGAGCCTGTCCGCCAGCTTCGTGGTTTCCACAAGGTCAAGGTTCAGCCTGGGAAGACCGAGAAGGCCACCTTCCAGCTCAGGCGCCGTGACTTGTCTGTCTGGAACGTTGAGAAGCAGGAGTGGCAGATCGTTCGTGGTGATTATAAGTTCAACGTTGGTTCTTCTAGCAGGGAACTCAGGGTCAGCGGTACGTTGACCGTGTAAGTTTTAGAATATTCTGCTTGCATACGCGCGTCTTGTCGATTTGCTTCTTTTTTCTTGGCCCTTTGGCCCTCTTGCAAGTCTACAATCAACTTCAGGTGAACCACATCGCAATCCGCACCCATCTCTCTGTCCATGCAATCAATCGATGTTTCATGCAATTGCATGGCTCCTCGCTCCTGCTTGTTCGGTTCTACCCGTGGCTACTTCCGCCTTGCTCCCGCTCCCTTGTGTCGCAACCGACGAGATTGATGACGAGCCCTTCTTGCGCACTGTCGCAAACTTGTAACACGCACCTTCCTCTCCAAAGTTGCACGTGCCTGAGTCCGGCCAGCTCCTCGCCTTCGCTCCTGCCTTACACATCACACACGCATTCGCAGCTCATATATATCCCCGTATCCAAGCCCGCCAAAGCATCGAAACAGGTCCAAAGAAGGTCCGAAGGAGCGATAAGGACTGTTAAGCTTGCCGACACATGCATCTTGCGGCGCCGGTGGTGGACGATCAAATGATCGCTGCAAGCGCCCGTTCCCGGGATTGACCGCATCAGGAAGGTATGCTCGCCTAGCGTGGCGGCGATACTATGGCTCGAAGACATGATTGGCTACTTGGTTGCACCGACTCGCATCAAGGTACGGGGAACAAGAGACTTTCGGCAGGTAGGAAGGGGAGAAACAGCGTATACCGATGCTGTGATGGGGTCAGAGGTAGAGACGATCCAAATGAGACGACGAACCAGCAACGAAGCATTGGTGCGGTGAGACATTTAAGACGCGACATTCGCAGCAGTCATTCTTCTTGTTTGCTTGTATCCTTCTCAGCACCTCAACTTTCGCTTCGAATAGGTCAACATGAAGTACGCACTCGGCGCAGCTCTCGTCCTCCAGAGCACAGTGGCCCTTGGTGACCTTCTGCCAGTCCATCTCAAGGCGCCCACCACAGCTCACTTCCGGGACATCGTTCGTAATGATACCTACGACTTCGGTTGCAGAGCCGTCGCCCACCCCACAGATGATGGGCACTTCACTCTCCACGCGCTGTTGACCGAGGACCAGATTGCACACCTAACAAAGGAGTATGAGTCTGTCAACGAGATCACCATTCATCGCCAGATGGTCAAGAGGGCAGCTACAGCACCGATCGGCACTGGCGACCGCTTCAAGGCCGGAACAGTCTCTCCCGTCGGTCTCGGTACGCAAGCAAGTGGCACCACAATCTCAAGTATCATGAACGTTGCCGAAATCAACTCTGCTCTCAACGCTCTGGTCGCCAATTACGGCGTTGGAAAGGTCACACTTCCTAACAAGACCTTCAACGGCGCTACTTCCTACGCTGGTTTTGTCGGTGCAGGAACAGACAAGTCAGCCTACCGCCTCTATCTCAGTGCTGGTGTTCACGCTCGTGAACGTGGTGGACCTGATCAGCTTATCTACTGGATCTCTGATCTACTCGCTGCGAACAAGGCCGGGACTGGCCTCACATACGGCAAAAAGACATATACCAATGCTCAAGTCAAGAGCGTCTTGGCTGCCGGTATTGTCTTTTTCCCGTTGGTTAACCCAGACGGTGTAACCTACGACCAGTCTAGTGGTTCGCTCTGGCGCAAGAACAGGAACACTAAGTCAGGCTCCAGCGGATCATCCATCGGTGTTGATATCAACCGCAACTTCGACTTCCTATGGAACTTCCGCAAATACTTTGACCCCAGCGAGGCGCCTGCTTCCACATCGCCCAGCTCAGAGACTTTTTACGGCACAGCTGCTGCGTCAGAGGCCGAGACCAAGAACCACGTCTCTATCTACGACTCGTTTCCCAAGGTAATTTCTGCCTGCAAAATGGTGGTGGTTCATCCGCTGACTGTCACTTCAGATCCGCTGGTTCATGGATATCCACTCCGCCGCCGGCGACATCCTCTACTCCTGGGGCGACGACGACGTCCAGACCACCACTTCCACCATGAACTTCGCCAACAGTGCCTACGATGGTAAGCGTGGTGTGACCGGTGATACAGTGTACAAGGAGTACATTCCTGCGACCGACAACACCAACATCAAGAACGTCGCCGCCAAAACCGTCGCCGCGATGTCAGCCGTCGGTGGTCGCTCATACACCGCTCAGCCAGCTGTCGGCCTGTACCCGACTTCAGGTGCCAGTGATGATTATGCCTTCAGTCGATTCTGGGCTAAGCCCGGCGTGAACAAGGTCTACGGATACACGATGGAATTTGGTTACAGCACCAACTTCTACCCCACGTTGAGTGAGTTCAACCAGAACATCCTGGACACAAACGCTGGATTCATGGATTGGGCATTGGCGGCTATCAGTGTTGGGCTGAACTAAGCCCCGATTCGAGGCGTAGCGGAGCGGAATGGCGTTGTTATGAGGATGATACCAAAGTGCTAGATGTTTTGCGAAGTTGATGATTGCGGTTCTGAGCGGAAACTGGATTATTACACAAAGTCTTCCGTAGATGAGAGACGAATTCAAAGGTCGATAGTTCTTCTTGATTCTTAATTCCCAGTGTTACTTCCTCTGCAATGAAGACACAACTATCTGAAGCCTCCAGCATATTTAGCTAGATGTAAAGTGTAGAATTTCAACTAAGATGTACATTGGGTGCCAGGTAAAGAAGTAACACGCCCAAAGTACAGTGGAGATGATCGAACGCGTTTGAAAGACTCTTTGTTCCGCAACAGGCTGATAACCATGTTAAGGGTTTGCTCATGGCGCAGAAGAGAGCGCAAGCTGCGAAGTCATCGACAAAAAGGACTCACTTCTCAGGTGGGATGGAGAAATCTCTGCTTCTGACGTACGAATGGCTTACGAGAAGCAGGCTTATTTGGATCACCAGGGGCGTACTCGAAGTCGGAACAGCTCTCGATTCTAGGAGCGTCCTTCCTCCAGGGATGTTTGTCAGTGATGTACTCGTGACCCGCAAAATATTCCATCTGGTCCTCATGCATGAGAGTACACTTAGCGCGGTTGCACCCGTTGTTCAACTCCTTCATGCACCAGGTTCGGTATTTTGGCTTCTTCTTGTGGTACGCGGGCGGATCAGGGGCCTTTCGCTTGAGGCCGGGCGCCGGCTCGCAACGCTCAGCTGGTTGATATCGGTCGGGTGCTGTAGGAACGGACTGCCACGCAACGTGGTTGTCCTTGAGGGTCTTGTGAGCCTAAGACAGTGTGACATAATCTTGGGAAGCAGTTGTCGTATTGGTAGGCGCTGTCACAGTGTTGAGAACTTGATCAGCCGTGGCAGTTTGCTTGGAGCTCGTACTGGAGAGCAGCTCTTCAAAGACGAGAGAAGGCTCTCGTTTGAAATCTGAGATCATCAGCATTTGTTGCTTGTATGACTTCCAATACTTGCCACTCGTAATGGTGCGGACCTGCACCAAGACATTTGCAGAGTCGCCGTCGCCTTGCTGACTAACGGTAAGGTGCGACGCCTTGAGAGTGCGATACGAGAAGCCGAGAATCTCCTCGAAGTACGCGACTTGTTCTTGTTGAGAGACTTCAGCATCAGTAGCATCGTTAGAGTTGGACAGGCCGGTATGAGAGGTCGCAAGGGGCTTAGTGACGCCACCATGGCGACTCAGAACTACCACGCTGTTGGGGATGGAGTTAGTCGTGTTCATGTTGCCAGCGGTGTAATGCTTGCGGTGCGGTGGTACTTCTTTGGACGAACAATAACCGAACTTTTATACAGTGAGCGACGGCAGGCTCATAATTCGAGTGAAGAGTTGGTGGCAACGGAAGATAGCATGGCTGCGAAAGCTTTGCAGGAAGGCAGTCACTCGTTTTCTGGATGGGGAATTCCCACGCCATACCTTTCTGGAGGCGAGATCTTTTGGAAGTAGACAAATTGCCATGTTTTCACTTCGTAAACACAAGGGCCGTTATCTGGAAGAAGCACGATGAGTCCTCTCGGGACTACATTGAACTCTGCCTCGTTGACTAGGTGTGGTAGTTTTCACTTGAAAGCTATTGTTTTAGCGATTACCTCCTTTCGCGTGTTTCAGCATACTGTCCATGATTGATTATACTGCTCGAGATGAGGCAATTGTGTTCTTCTTTGTTATCGCTCAATATTTCGTACCCAGTAGACGCGATTCTAGAACTGTACAGAAGAGGTACACAACGCGACGGCTCTTGGTGAATGACCATCAGCGAGATCTGACAGCCACGATGATAGGTACTGTTCCAGCCGACCATCTGCTGCAGGTAGCTAATGTTAGAAGCTTCCACGCAGCTTGATGCTCCGACTTAAACCACTATTGAGCAGTTGCGAGCCCTGTTTTATCCCGTTACTCTGCAGTTGCGCGCCTGCTGGGCAACCGTGTACCTTGTGCTATCCCGCCGCTTGAGCAGTGATCTCAGATCGAAGCTTAGGCTTTCTTCCTGCCGCTTCTTGAGCCCACTTGGCTGCAATGCGTAGAAGAGTTTGCGCACGTTGCTGTCGCGAAACGAGTATTGGAAACCACTTGTCTGGATTTTCATGTCAGGCTGATCATGGGCATGGTTTGCTCTTCCCAAAACAGCTACAAGAGAGCCCCCTTGTGAGACTATCGTGAATAGGCATTGGTTCAACACCTGTATCCACGACCATTGAATCAAGGATTGGACCTCATGTAACTCCACGAAGCGTTACTCTTGTGAACAATCTATATGGATATAATGTTTCTATGGTCACAACTTTCCATCGATCACATCTCTTCCCAACGAAAAGTTGGATATCTTCGATAGTATAGTGGTCAGTATTTCTGCTTGTCATCCACAGGACAGCTCGCAGGAGGCCGGGGTTCGATTCCCCGTCGGAGAGATACGATTCTTTTTGCCAATTTGTATCTGTTGGATGGTGCGCTGAGGTGAAGTTTTGAATTTTTGCTCGGGGTGGAGTAGATGGTCTGTGCGCCCACTGTAGGGTGTCGCTATCCGCGTCCGTAACGATTTTGATGCTGAACACCCTAATAGAGAGCCTTGACTCTTCTTGTCGCTACTAATTCATTGTACAGGTGTGGGTAGTGCTCGTCAAGAATCTGAAAGGTTGGTGTTGAGCTGTGTACCCAACCGACGGCCCGCATTCCTAAGTCTTGCTTGGCGCCCTTGAGAGCAAACACCGAGTCTTCAATGAGTGCACAGGCCTTTCAAATTTACGGTAAATCTTGCAATTCTTCGCTATTATCTCGTTGCGGTCTCGCGGTCATGAACCAGATAGAAATTCTCATCACGTGATTCCCACTCCCACTTAGACTGACGCGCTTGCCCTTCATATTCTCCAATGCTGCAACACGTACATACGTAGCAATCTTCGCAGCTTACTTCTCGTTTGAGCGTGGTCTGAATGCTGGCAATATACATCGTCATCGGTGGGATATTCGAAAGATCCGTTTGCGACATTCTCCTCCTGATTGATCAGACTGACCAAAAGATATGGCTTTTGACGTACGATAATCCTGGCATTCAGGTCGGCGAGAGGTAAGCTGTTTGCTGTACTGATTTGCAAGGGCATACGGGCAAACGAAAAGTCGCTCGAGTTGTCATTCACGAAGTGTAGATCGAGATAGAGGCCTGCTAGACCTCGATGAAGGACCTGCAGAGCCATAAGTGACCGTTCACACGCACCAAACGGCCGTTTATCAACGCAGACAACTTCGTCGCCGTCATTTTCCAAGTAATGGAAGGAGGATAGGTATCATTTGGACAGACTGAACCACACGGGATGTTCTCATCATCGAAAAGCAGTGGACACTGTTGCAGTTATGTTGCACACCACAATCCTCCTTTCTTGGAATCCCATAAATCGCAATTGTCTTTTGCCCGTTTCTCCGTCATGAACTCTGCTCTCGAATGACAATGTCTGTGAAGTCGGCCGGATCGAGCACAGGCTCCCATACTCCAAACGAGTAGATCCCGAACATTGTACCTGTAAAAGCGCCACCTACAGGGGGCGATATGCAAAGATCCTCGGTGTTGAAAGAGAAGCCCCACTTAGACGAGCGTTGTGAGAGCTCCAGAGTGTAAGTCGTCGGCGTGGCATGAGCTGACAAGCTCGAAGACGCGGATACGTCGAATGTCTGATCCGTCGATTGACTCTCGATGGCGGAATAGGTTGTCTCGAGTTCCCCGACTGCTCCGGTAGGCTTCCTAAAAACCACCGTGGGCACTAGTTGATCGTTGTGGATCACGAGAGTTATGCCAATAGAGGCGAAGGAGTACATGCTCCACCATACAGTAACGCCAGCTTCGTATCCCTTGCGACTGGGGTTGAATTCGAGTTTTACGGAAAACTTGTCGTATAAGCTTTCCTGTTTTCGCAGTAGAAGCGCGGGCGCCTCAGGGGACGAAAGCGTGTAACATCCTCCATGAAGACGCAAGTAACCTGGACGCTCGACGAGCGAGTGGAAAGGTTTGAGAGGTGTGTTTTTCTGGTACCAACCAAGCTCCAGATCATCAGACCGACAATTGAGAGCAGCCTGCCAGCGAATGCTTCCTGGCTTGGACTGGGTGATGAACTGGGTCACATCATCGCGACCTTCAGTTTCGAATCTAATGTTCTTGCCATCGTTGAACACCGGCCAGCCATCCTTCCACTCGACCTTGACTAAAAACGTTTCACGCCCTTTTGTTTGTTAATAACCCGGTTACGACTCGTGCTCCAGACACTCACCGAGTTGTGGCTCAAGATACCGGGTAGTGAGCTTGACAGGCCGTACGCCCAGGAATACCCCCCACCATCGACCTTTCTCGTCCTCGAAAATATCTGCATGACCCGTTCTCTGAACTTCCTCGTCCGGTCCGTTGTACCATAGAGGCTTTTCTTGACTTTCCCATGGCCCGTACACACCCTTTTCGCTTCTAAATACCCACTCTTGGTGCCCTGCTTCTGTACCACCTTCGGCAACGAAGAGATAGTAGTAGCCCTCCCTTTTCAGTATATGACTTCCTTCGGCAACACCGTACTTGCTCTGATGAATACACACAGGTGGTGTCAACGTCCGCCCAGTCGGCAGATCGATCTCCGAGATGTGAATAGCAAAGTCTTTCAACTTGCTTCCCGGGTCACGGTCTGCAATTCTCACCGTTGTAGAAAGGTATGTCTTGCCATCATCGTCCCAGAAGACATCTTGATCGAAACCAGGGTTGTCGAAGTACACAGGGTCACTCCAGCTGCCGTCCGTGTCAATCTCATCGGTCCAGACGTAGAAACCACGCGGAAAGATTCGCTCGTCGCTACTCGGCCGATAGCGGTGAAAAAGGCCGTTGAAGAGATACCATCGCTTTTCGTCTACTCTGTAGCGCAAAGTCGATGCCCAGCTTCCAGCCCCTGGCTCGACAGTTCGAAGATTCAGTTGTGAGGGCCGGGTCAGTGCATGACCGATCAAAGTCCAGTTTATGATATCGGTAGAGCGATAGATTGCACAGCCAGGAAAGTATTCGAATGTCGATGTACTGAGGTAGTAAGTTGGCTTTTCTCCGGTAGTGGACGGTGGGACCACGCAGACTGTAGGGTCCGGATTGAAGCCTCGAATGATCGGATTTTGAAAAGTAAGAACCATCTTGAAAGATGAAGGGAGCGGGTACCCGATATGCTCAGCTGTCGTTGTAAATTGTACTTTAGCGTACCCCAAACTCTGAGGTTGATCCCGAGGGGCTCATATGAAGCTAGCGCGAGATTGTTCCACGAATCATGTCGCAGCACCACGCTTTGGTGAACACAGGTTCTTCCGCTTAAACATGCGCTGACAGACCTGTGTATCATTCGAGAGTTCATCTCTCCAGCATGCTCATTTGGGCTTGCAGATGGACATGATTGTGGTGTTTGGAGATGTGCAATCCCAGTCACTTGTTTGGTTGCAGCATCAATCTGGTCGACCAGACTCCCTTCCACTGTGTAAGAGCTTTAAGGGGCGCAAAAAAATACACGAATGGAGTTACATCGAAAGACTATCCAGTTCTATCTCTACCGTAGGCCTCCCATTTTAGGGACCCTTGCGAGTATATTTACGACCAGATTGCGTCACCAGTTTCAGGCCCCGTTTTCGAAATCCAATGCACGACAACGACTCGTGTCACGCGTCCTACTGTCCAAAGCGGTTCATACAGGCGCCAACTGAAGACTTGTTGAATACTACTCAACACGAGTAACGACATGATCCCAGGCTCCACTGTGGTGCTTTGGCTTCCACATTTCTACCGGCGTTAAACGCCGTTTCGCAGTCACCGACGACGCTAGGATCTTGAGGCCAACCGTAATGCAGAAACGACAACGCTACTCGTGTACGACTCTGGGCGCCGCCTGCAGACGTCCGTGAAGTATTGTTTCCTCCACACCTGTGGCTTGAAACGGCAATTAACCAGACGATCGGGCACCTTGGTAGACGAAGAAGGCGGGATAGTCTTCATCAGATCATGCTGGTCCACTCAGATGATCTATTCCTGTACACGATAGCCGAGAACGTCATGAACTACATATCGAAGCTTCTATAAAGAATCTGAGTACCTTGAACAACATATTCTACATCTACCATTTCAAACCCTCGATAGTCACTAGACTGAACTACATGAAGCTCTCCTCTACCCTTATCCTAGTCAGCTCTGCTGTAGCTCTAGCTACACCTGGCGCGCTTCGCAGGCAATCTGCCATTGGATGCTCGGAAAGGATTCGTGCCCGTACAAGAACAAGCGCACGTTTCTCAGTAAGTTCATGTTTGTAATTCCAGCTCAGCGGCCGCTTTACCAAGCGAAGCTTCTGCTCTCCATTGCCTAACGACAGGAAGAGGCCGATCAAGGACATACCGTAGCCTAGCGTGGTGAGATGATACTCGAGCAGAATCTTGGGTACGAGAGGTAGCGCAGCAAAGATACGGTCTCGAGCACCCGAGCACTCCAGAAGATCTAATTGAAAGCCGATGAAGACTTCACCGCCTTTCTAGTTATGTTCGTGGCCAGAACGGTCGTCGTAAAAGTAGATCTCGTGCATTGTTTGACGACCATCACCGACGCATCTCTTTTGGTGTCAGTAGGATGTCTCCAGTATTTTTTACAGCAAGCCTTGGATTATTGCAGCAAGCAGTTCATCGTAAAAAGAGATTAGGGCCAAGGCGGTCTCACAGGAGCACCGGAAAACGTTGAACAAAATGCTGCAGAGTGACGTGGCGGTAGGAGTGCAAATCTTTCACTCGCGCAGTGCAATGCAAGGCTCTGCCGAAAGCAGCCGGGAAGACGAGGTGTTCCGAGATGTGGCTTATTGACATGCGTAAGTGTCGCGGAGACAGCCTTGTCAACGAAGCTGAACCGAGATTTGATTACCACCATCTTCAACCTCTGATATGCTTCACATCTTACAGAACAACTATGCACGAGCAGCGAAAGTCGTTCTCAAGACAGTCAGCCCACGACTTCGCCTGCACTCCGCGACGTGAATGTTGTGGAGTCTTCAGCGAGGTGGCAAGCAGATTCTGCGATTCAAAGCGGTTACAGGTTTGCATAATAACTCTGAAATGTCAGCTACTATCTTCCATGCGCATGGATCCCATCCCTAGTAATCCTCAGTACCCATCTCTTTACGTCTTGATATACCAACTGATACGAAACCCTCGTTGTATGTAGCAGATTAAGCATCTGGAGAGCCATCTGCGTATGAGCTGGAAGAAGAGATCTACCATATTCCAGTTGCATGTCGCCAAATAGCTCTTGTGCTCTCCATCAACGATACACGGTGCACACGCTGTAGTAGAGGGGCTATAGTCAAGGCAGGATCTTGAGTACCTTTTGGTACCATGGGGTCCGCTTCATCCTGCTCAGGGCAAGAGAAGGCGGTGCAAGGCGTGTGCTTGGAAAACGACCTGCCCAAATTTCGAAATATTGAATTTCGATTGGTGCTACCAACAACCACCCACTATGAAAATGATGGACAGAGCTAGGTTGGAAGTTTAAGCACTTGATGCCATTCCACAACTCAGCTGGAGGTGTGGAAATTGTTGATCTTCTTCAAGAAGGCGATGACACGCGAAATAAAATGCCTTCGGGGTTTCAGTTCAGAGACAGGGGACTCGAGCAGGTCTCTTTGAACCATCTCTTCTTTCCACTGGCGTGCACGTTCATCCCTCGATAAGTTCAACAGCCGCATCAGAACCTCAGCAAAAAAATATAACCTTTGTACAGGCTCCTGCAAAGCACCCTCTCGCATCATCAAACGGCGGCGCTCAACAAGACTGACTAGCAGCTCAAACGGTGTATCGTCATAATTGACGATTATCGGATATTTACGCAGTATATAAGGCCTTACCAAGGAAAGAACTACGAAGACACGATCGCGCACATCTGCGCACTGCGCCTTCCGGGGTTCTCGGTACATCGTCATTGTAAGGTCATTGAAGTCGTCTAACGGTATACCCGATTGCCAGTCATTGCGGATTCCGATCAACACGCGTAGCCAGTAGCCTGACCCGATTGATTCAGTGGAAATTGATATGTTCTTTATCAGTAGGGTCACTGTGCTGGACACGACAACTGCGTCACCGCATCGGATCTCGAGACGCTTCGGAAGCACAAATTCCTGGATGATCCAAACTCGGTGCCAGTACTCCGCTTCAACGAGCGGCCGCATCCAGTCGGGATAGGCATCTATTTCAAGTTTTCTGACCACTTCGAGTAGCTCGGGAGGTCCGGAGCCAAGCCATATAATAACTTTGGTAGCTTCGGAGTAAATCTGACCCATCATGGCTACTTGGTGAGAACGCTCAGAGTTAGAGCCTTGATCGATACACAGAGCGTCGATCCAGAAGTAGTCGGCTTCCTTCTTGCGCTGTATAGTGTCCAGGAAGTTCCATAGGTTGTGTCGTATTTGCATGTGTTGCCCACCCAGAACAATCGCATCGGGATGGTCAACGGTTCCCCAGACGTACGACAAAGCGGTATACGGCGGGGCATCTGTGAGGGCTACTGTTTCAATATCAACCTCGATTGGTACGTGAGAGTCGGCAGTGACGGCCTTTGGTCGGATTTTGATAAGTCGGATGTTGTCACTGTTGCTGACATTGAGGGGATGTTCGGCGTAGACCGTAGCTGAGCCGTGTGCATCGTGAGCTCTCGATGCATGATTCATGTCTTCGTTCGTTCTCGTCTCCAAAAAAGTCGGTTTCGAATGTGGATCATGATCTGTCGAGTGAGGTGAGGTTGAGTGAGGCAAGGCTGAGGCTGAGTGAGGGGCCACCTGCAGTAGCGTCCACGTGATTATTATTGTTTGCAAAACACCTTCCGCCCCCCGTGACCTAGGAAACCAAGATCCTCTATCGGTATACTTGAGTTTCTTACGCGTATACTTACTACACCTTAGCGGCCCTATTAAGTTCTGCACGTGTAAGCAACGTGTACACAACGTGTGCACTAATATATATAGAAGATTCCATCTTTAATTTATTAGAAAGCTACTTTGTATAGCTTGCTTAAAACTTTAGCAGAATTAGGGGGAGCAAGCTCAGCGTTGCAGTGTTAGTATTGAATTGGCCAAGAAGATACAGGTCATAGGGGGCGGAAGGTGTTTTGCAAACAACCCATAGCTAGTTCCGAGAGTAAGGCTTCGAATCAGTAGGCATACAAGAAGACAGAAAACGCCCGTGGCGCAAGCGTTCAATATTGCTAAGATAGTGCAGGCAAAAACCTTGAAGCAATTTTTCGAGTGAACGTCGGTATTACTGTTGGATAAAACGACACATGCGGTGAATGCGCTCGTACTCCACGTATTGCGGGCAGAGATCTTTGTCTGCATACCGAGACAAAGGTCCAAATAGTGTTCTACATCTTGCACAAAACATGAAATAAGTCGACGAGTTTATAAGTCTCCATGCTATGTGGAGCATGCACAGCCCTCAAGTGCCATATTGTTAACATCGATAACAAAGATTCAGACCGCGCATAGTGGAAGAACCTCGCCAAAAAAGTGCATTATCACATCTTAGCCCCAACCTCCCCATCTAACGCCAGAACAACCCAATCAAATCCTCCGCCCACTCCCAATATGCACCGGCACCCCCGGATGCATATTCAACAAATACTGCGGCCCCGGCATCGTCCCGCCCCCAAACACACTTTTCTTCCTCTCCCCCTCCCCGCGCTCCAAACGACTCTCATCCAAAAACCCCTTCAGACTCGTCGCGCTCCCCGCCTCGCTCCCCGCTCTGCTTTGTTTCCCTAGCAGCCCCAGTTCAGATGACGACACGCAGGCGAGTGGCAGCCTGTGTGATTTGGATCTCGCGTGCGCAGTTCCTCCGCGGCGGCGTACGAGGGTGCTGAGGAGGAAGAGGAAGATTATGCAGAGGAGGGAGAGGGCGGTGTATGTTAGTGTTATTGCGCGGGGTTGTTGGGAGAGGTGGAGACCGAGGCCGCCGGAGACGAGGAGGAGGGTGAGTGTGAGGCTGGAGAGGGGCGCGTGGAGGCGGGGGATGAGAGGGTGGATGTGTGGCGATTGTTGGGATGGGAGGAGAGAAAGTAGGACCAGAGGGGCAAGGGTGATGAAGGCGAGGATTTGGTGGGGTGTGTTGAATGCTTTGGACTTTGGGAATCGTTAGTATGGTAGGTTTTGGGCGGGAGGGGAGTGACATACGCGGTTGTACTGGTTCGATGTACTGATGCCTAGACCATATACGATACCCAAGGCCAGCACGACCGTGATCGAGACTCCGACGTGGATCCGGATATTTTTCATGAATCCGGCGACGAACACATTCAGAGGCCACGCCACGAGTAGCACTACGCAGCCCAAGACCGCGTGCGCAAGCGTCCTTCCATCCACATCTTTCACCATACCACCTAGCTCTTGCACG
This sequence comes from Didymella segeticola, assembly GCA_004522025.1. Taxonomy (NCBI): domain Eukaryota; kingdom Fungi; phylum Ascomycota; class Dothideomycetes; order Pleosporales; family Didymellaceae; genus Didymella; species Didymella segeticola. The sequence continues at coordinate 419,114 of SDAV01000014.1, read as the reverse complement.
CCGCTGCTCGCACTGCTCTTCAAAGGGACGCCTCCCATACCTGTCGCAGCCGTCATATCCATAGTGAAGTGCCCGAATCGCACGTGACGCTTCAAATCCGCAGAAGGTGACGAAGCCTGCAAGGCGTACGGACTACCAAAAGCGTAAATCATCGGCTGATCCGTTGCGGTAGCATCCAGGTATCCATTTGGCCAGACGCGGCAGTCGGAACAGCGCGCGTGCAGAATCATCACGCCGTCTTCAATCCTCGTGCCAGAGAGCACTTCAACATCAATCTTGTTTGTGAACACGGGCTCGCCACCATTCCTGCCGATGCGTGGGGACACCGTCACGTCTGAAAAGATTAGCATGGGGATGAAGTTGACTGTGCTCAACATCGGACATACTGGTGCCATAAGCATCCGGATACATGATCAGCATCAGGCTGTCCTGCATATGCTTTCCAAACCCCACTCCAACCCACGAGTACGCCGGGCTCGCAAAGTAGAGATACACATCGCTCGAGTCGTTCGCGACATTAATCGAGAATTGCGTTTCCGTGTCCGGGATGAAGAATGTCGACGCCGCAGGGGTGTTGTTGACGTACGCGAGAGCCGGTGTGAAGATGGAGAGAATGGACAGGCCGAGAGCGATGTGCAGGGTAGAAAAAGAAGAAAACATAATCACTTCTCGATCTGTGCCCTAGTTGCGCGGGAGAAGCCAGCAGATGTACATAAGCAGAGCAAACGGGGCTGCAGACGCGGGGTGCAGCTCGTCCCACCTTATACACTCTGGCTGCGCGTCCCTGCGTCGTCGTACTTGCTTCATGCAGCCACACATGGCCAGGACAGGTATCTGGTTTCGCCGAGGTAAGGGAGTGGCGAGCGTAGGGAGCTGAAGAGCCAGTGATGGTAGGGAGCTGACGAGCGATTGGAGGGAGCATGGTAGTTACCGTAAAGAGTAATCACAGGGAGCCTCCAGCAACCTTAACGAACCAACAGAGACCCAAGGGAGCACGTCAGACCCTACAAACGCCCATCACCTACATGGTCCCGAAAAGAGCGTTGGCGGCGCGTTAATCTGTGTAACAAGCCCATGTAACACGCTGTACTACTACCACGGCGATCGATATCCCATTTCGCGACTACACGTGTAGAACTATAAATACCTACATTCCAACCTAGAAACGTATCAACGTGTTTGCACCCCTGAGCCTTTCAGACGGGCATGTAGTATGGCAGGGCAGGCAATACCGCCGATGCAGGGAGAAAGGTTCTAGGAAAGTGGTCGTGCCTTACTTGCATACCCCAGTTTCGCGCGCTAGTCAGCAGTAGGAGATGGGGGACCTGTCACGAAGAAAACGGCTGTCAGACGTTCCGAAAATGGTTGTCTACGTCAGCTGGTTTTGTGTCGTATACGCGAATGCAAAGTGTGTTGGAATAAAGCGTGGATTTGGGACATACAGAGACGAGACGAGAATTATATACCTCCCCTGCGCGCCAACATGAGTATCCTATCAAGCGAACCCAACAGCACACTCCACCGTGCGGCGCAAACATGTGTCCACCAGAGCGGATATCGATGCTGAGAAAAAGAAAATACAAAAAGTCTCCTGGTAGTCTGTTCTTGCTCGCTCCGGGTATGCTGGTCATAGTCGTCATAATCATTAGGGCGTGCAAAGTCGAATCAAGTTCGTGTCCTCGTCGTTGACCATCGTGTCTGGTTGTTGAAGTCGTTGTTTGGTATCATGCCGAGACGTTTACAGACAGCCGTGCTGGCTGGGGCACGGTTGGACCCGGATTTCGCTCGATTCACGTAACCTGCCCGCCGAGACTGGAGAGCCGTCTGTTTCAGATGCAGTGTGGATCCGAGGCCCGTTGCGCTGACTTTCGGGTCTCAGTTTTGAGAAATGGTGAGCTCAGGAAAATCTTGTGCTACCGCACCGTCTAACGATATCGACTACGACGGCTGTCAAATGATACCTCGTGCTCGTAGTATCGATCATCATAGGCCGAGCTTGGCCGGCGGATCTCCTCACGCTCGAATTCGATCTCCCTTATGCGAGACTTGCGCTTTCGGCGGATGTCATCAGAGATTTCGACAAGTCGAAGAACATCTTCCTGTTAGCATGTCAGTAGGCTACAACTTCTTTACGGAAATATTGCACATACGTAGCGCAGGTACTCCATGATGTAGTAGAAATCGTCCGTCTCTTCGCACCTGTAACCCATGCCATCGATGGCTTCGCGAAGAACCAGATCTTTGGTGACTTCAGTCCACATGTCCTTCTTCTTGGATTTTACGGGGCCCTGAATATGAATGTCAGTGACATGTTCATCATCAGCGCTGATGAACTTTGAACGGCGGACGCCGTTATATCGCTGCCATGTGACCTCCTGGGAGCCGCCGCCGATTCCGTCCAATTGAACTCGCTTGGTGCCGGGTGGAACGTCGATGATGGTCCAATCTGTGGTAGCACCGTTCCAAGCCTCGCCAGGATAGGCACGCTCCAAAGCTTTGCGATTGTAGAAATCGGCTTCAATCTCGAAATGGGAATCGGCAGGGGCAGGGGCAGTGTAACGACGTCTGGGAGGGCTGAAGGAGGGCGAGCGGGCTCTCACCTCGAAATCATGATTGCGGCTGCGGCTGCGATCAATCTCAATGTCAAGCTCCTCAAACTCGGTGGAACGTCCGCCTTTCCTGGTTCTGAGGCTGGTTAGTGGCGCCCATTCGTTGTGCGACTGTGGCATGCTTACTCTCTGCGGTTGATTTCGATCTCAATGCGCTCATTGCGGGGTGGAGATGGAGGCGCTGGGGGAGGCGGGGGAGGCGTTGGCGAGCGGGCTCTCTCGACACCTGCACACAATTGTCAATATGACATGCTCTTGGAATGATACAAGGATCCAACTTACCGTGATCAATGTGCCTGTGATGTGTGATGATCTCCTGGATAATAGGAGGTCTGATCTCTGGCTCAAGCGCCGGTGGTGGCGGTGGTGGCGGTGGCAGGGGCTCAGGAGATGGCGAGCGCTCTTCCATACGACGAATGACTATTTCGTCCTTGATGACTTCGCGGTCGCGGGGTCCTCGTGACTGTTCGCGAGGGCGACGGACGACAAACTCCTCGTGCTCGCGCGCAACCAGCTCCCCACGAGAGCTGGGGGGTGGCAGAGATCGCTCGCGGCCTCGTATGACCAGCGAGTCTCGCTCTACGCTACGATCCCTTCCATTGCGGCTGAATTCGCGACGTGAGGCACGTAGGTCGAAGTTGCCATCTCGCTCTTGGAAGCGGATGGAGCCACGCTCAGCAGACACGTCGCGGCCGTCGCGGCTAAACTCCTTATGCGAGGCACGGATGTCGATGTTGTCGCCGCGGCCTCTGAAGCGTACATCCTCCCTTTCGATGCTGACTTCACGTGGGCGGGCGCCATCGCCGCGGCGGAAGGGGATATCACGCTCGAAGTGGGCCTCTTTTGGCGGGGGGCCTCTCGACTGCTCTCGGCGTCTGATGGTGACGTCGAGCTCGTCCTTTTCACGCTCGACTTCGCGGCGGCCACGGCCTCCAGTGTCGCTCCGGCGAATGGAAATGTCGTCTATCTCGCGCTCCCGTACGCTAGAGGGCGGCGGCGGCGGACGGCTGCGGATGGAAATGGCATCGTCGTCGTCGAAACCACCACGACGGCTGCGGGGCGGGGGCGGGGCTCGCGAGAAGGTGTCTTCGTCACGCTCACGTCCACGCAAGACCATGGGCCCAGCCGTGGGGCGGTCGTCGCGGAAGAAGTCCGGGGCACTGCGGCGCGGATCGCTGCCGCGGCGGAGTTCGACGTCGAGCTCCTCATAGTTGCGGTCGCTGCGGTTGCCGTTGCGGTAGAAGTCACGCTCACGCTCCTCATACAGCTCGGCGGTCGGGTAGCGGCGCGACATGGCGGGGGGAGGGCGGCAGTAGTAGTAGCAGTGGTAGTGGTGGTGGTGGTGGTGGTGGGCTGGGTTGCTGCTGATCTGCCGCAACAACACGGGGCGCCGAAGGGTGAGGGGTGAGAGGCTGGCACAGACAGGATGTAGGAAGTCAGGAAACGGGAAGCGCAGAAACAATGAGCCAGCAGGCAAGCACCAAGCAAGCAGGAATAAGAAGAAGAAGAAAAGAGCACAATCAGGCTGCGCGCGCCTGACGTTATGGAAGCGAGTCCGCCCGCTCGCTGGGGAGAGACTGCAGCGAGTAGTGGGGTGGGGTGGGTGGTCGAGCAGGCCTTGGGACTTGGTCGTTGCATGCTCGTCGAAGCCCTATGACGTACTATTCCACCTGCGCCCAACTCGACCTAATCGCTCTACCTAATCGCTGCAGCACCAAGCACCTGCCACTCAAATTAAAAGCTCGCATGTCACAACCCGTGCCAGCCACCTGTAGAGCCAGCAAGGATGGCGAGCGACTTCCACTCATGCCTCTGCCGCTGTCAAAACTTAGAAGTGCCGCAGCCCTGCTCGGTGCAATTAGCCACGTTCGGCGCCAAATTTAATGCATGTGACTGCACCACCCATCCCATCTCTCTCTATGCGAACAGCAACAGAACAGCTGCAACTTGGGCACCCAACGAGCAAACCCAAGTCAGGCACGCTCAGGTACCAAGTGAAAGTACGCCCACAATAAGGGTCCGTCGGGAGGTCTAATCACGTCTAGTAACCACTGTAGCTCTCCCGTCGTTGGCTTGACCAAACCTTGACCCAACCCTCGGAAGAGCGTGGCGATCCGTCACCGTGCCACTACCATATTTCTCCGCTGGACCCTGATGTGTGCTGCTTTTACCTTACCACCTGTAGAGGAGTAATTTGACTTTCAGTTACTTTGTCGTTGCCTGCTACCGTGCTTTCCTCTTTGGATGCACAATGACGTCACACTGGCCTTATGAATGGTCTTCAATGTATTCACCCTAATCACGCTCACCACGCTCATCACGCTCAGTACGGTATCTTGCAATCTCAGATTTTATTCTCAACGCATGCCACCACTTTCAAGCAGAGGAAATCCCAGTAAATGAAGCGCGCGATACCCTGACTCGAGCCTGCTTTGCACTGCTAGACTCTCTACTGACAGCCTTACATGACTTCAACTCCTCTTACTGCAGCAATATCCGGGGTACGGTCACATCGAGCGTAGACTGATGATGTCTGAAGCGAAGCGTCGACAAGCTGGGACCGGCGACATAGTCGATGGCCTCCTTCCAGAAAGTTAGCTGACCCATCCTGCTCCCGCTCTCAGATCTATTGTGTCGATTGATGTGGTTTGCATAAGGCATTGGCTGGATTTCCAGCGCAGGCTGATGGACCTTCTGTAGCTGAACTACATCTGCAGAGGGCAGCAGGATCTGATTCGGGAAAGTTGTCCTTGAGTTGTGCGACATGGCCAACCTTTGAGGTATTAGGAGAGTGGCTTCTGGTGTGGCAACACATATCAACATCGTCTAAGTACGCATAGCAGGCCTCAGCTTCCTGGTAGTGGCGGCACATGATGTTTAAGTCTTCGCAGTGAGTGGTGGCATTCTCCTTGTCAGTCAGCAAGTGTCCACCCACACGTATGCGTGGCCATGCTTCTTTGCGATCTCGCAAAACTGCTGTATCTTGCGGTATCCTGGCAGAGATCTTACGTGGCGAGACTCCTCGCTTTTGCGTTTACCCCTGGCCAGGCTTTCGAATTGTTGGTAGGTGTCTTTATACTATGAAAAAGAATCTCTGTGAGCACAGATCCGTTGGTAATGGACCATAAGCAAACAATATAGAAGCAGACAGAAGGAGGGGTAAACTGCGAGGCTAAGCTTTGGTAGTTCATCATTTGGCGACTGCGCCTTATCGCTGCAACAATGCCGTCAAGAGTCGCATGTTGTGCTATAACACATGCGCAGATAAGATCCGTTGGCGAGTCTTGTGCGTTGTTTTCTAGATGGGATGTAGGGAGGTCGTCTCGCCACGCTGAGTCTGGGCAGTTTGGTGCCTACACTCATGTCTACAGCCATCAGCCAGTCAAACTGATACTTACCGCTCGGGGTCTGTTGCCTCCTGAGGAGATGGTGCACAGCATCCTCCTGTACATGAATGCACACCTGTCATGCCTCGTGGTTCCATTTGCAACAGGGGCTAAGTGTATGCGCAGTTCTCAGCGAACTCGAGCTCGAGATCGCAGACGTCTCGAGATTCCACGAACAAGGAGCTGGCTATGCGCATATCTGCCCAACTTTGCAACGCGCCAAGTTGGAAGTCGGATGTAGTAAATGCAGCCTGCGTCAGGGCGTCAAGCATGTTCATCCACTTCGCTTGGAGTGGCGCCGCCTCGGCCGATAAGCGACGACGATAGCGCATGCCAGATAGAGTGCAGCAGTAACAACTAGACAACAGCTGCCGCAGGCCACAGTCGGTGACTTTTGCTCGGAGACTGGTCAAGTGCTGTTTCTCAAACTGAGTGCTTGCGGATGGTGCTTTGAAACATTGACGCGACACTCACGGATTGAACTCCGCACGCTCCAACTAGTCCCAGCGACCAGATGACGCGGCGTCGACGAACCACCTGGGCAGTCTCAGCTTTGCCTTTCATTGTCTCCTAGCCTCGCCGCTGAGCCTTCAGCCTTCTTAACCACCTGATACTGCCTTTCCATTTCTTACCGTAAACATTTCTATATCATGTCGCCTAGCAAACTGGGTCTTCTCGCAAGCCTGGCGCTGGCCGCCAACGCCGTGCTCGTCCCGCCTTCGATGACGGCGGCTGCGCTCGGGGACGACAACGCCTTGGAGACGCTTGCCATCGACCCTTTCAAGCGAACCGTCGCCGTCGAATGCCCTGGGTGTGCCGTTGCGACTCGAGAGGGCGAGACTCTAAACTGGGAGAAAGACGCGGGTAATGCATTCGTGAGTTGCCATCCCCACATGTCGCTGGCTAGCGCATATCTCGACACGACGACAACAGGGCGCTGTCTATGCTCGATACGCAATGCTAACAAACAACAGCTGCTTGACTTCCAAGTTGGTCCCCTTGAAGACTCTCTCGAAGTCGATGGCGTTCAGCTCTACCCACCGACCTTCGCGATCGCCTCACAGCCGTTCTATGTCACTCAGGTTAACCCCAAGGCGGAGGAGGGTCTCCGCCTCCGCGTTACGGGCTACACCTTCCACTTCAACACTGCCGAGACTGTGTCTGAAGCGGGTGTTGAGCTGCTTCCCATGACCTTCCAGATCACCTCGGTCGAGTCGACACCCATGAACCCGCCAAGCATCACCATCAACCTCCTCAAGGACGCTTCCGGTCGCCTAATGATCGCCTCATTCGACGCAAAGCAGGCAGTTGAAGCCACACCAGCCGACCAGGTCAAGGAATGCGAGCAATGGCCGCTGCTCTGCAAGTGGAAGGGCATCATGGCCGACCGCATTGAGAACCTGAAGCACATGGGCAAGGGACGCCCAGGCTGCCACAAGCGACCCCACGACATGCAGCGCCCTCACGGTCACCACAACCCTATGGAGGAGGAGACCTTCCACGGCAAGCCCCCGCACAGGTTCCGCCCTGGAGGACACCACCGCCCTCCCCACCACATGGAGCACAACGGCCACCACCGCCATCACGGTCACCACCATCGCATGCGCATGTTCCTTCGTCGCGCCTTCTTCACTGTTCTCGTCCCCATCCTCATTGGTATCTTTGCTGGTACCCTCACCTACCTGCTTGGTATGGCTCTTGGCTGCTTCATCGCTATCGTAGTTGCAAAGTTCCGCGGCCAACGCTACCAGCCGATTGCGCTTGAGGAGGAAGACGTCGAGGAGGGCATCGTTGAGGAACACGCCGAGAAGCAGGAGTATGCCGAGCTACCCGCGTACGAGGCACCACCCGTCTACCAAGACGCTCCTGAGAAGGAGGTGGTCGAGGAGACTAAGTAGTGGTAGCGACCTCATTGTCACGAAATGGTGGCGACATGGGTCTTTCGGCGTTACACAAGGTCACAACTGAAGATACTCCATGCTGGTTATACAGGGCGTTCAGATAGTCATGCGTTAAGAATTTCATATGTATATTGCAGTTTTCCTCTTGGAGGCAAGTGGAGTCGTCTGCAGGCAGCGGTGCGATATTCTGCGTGAGTCATACGAGTGAAGTTCGTTTCTTGCTATGCCATACGCAGAGGTAGTGAGTGGTATTGCCACAGCACGTGATCGAGATGATGCAGCGCGCATACAAGCCATAAGGGCAGGCTTTGCTAGAACAGTAACTTTTAGCAGGCAAATACGTGTCTATCAAATGGGAATGGTTTTGCGCTGTCAGTTCATATGTGCACTGCAAAGTCTTGCAGTGCAGCTATTTGCTGATGGGTACAAAGCAGCGACGCGTCTACATCGCAGTACGCGTAGAATAGGCAATCGTCGACGTGAAATGAACTTTGAAGGCTTTCAGATGATACCACGATGTCTAAAGATATGCCAAGCAGCTTTTTAAATATTATTAACGAGTTTAAAGCACGACAACGTGTTGTTGATGGGGTTGGTGTTGATCACTCTGTTCGGTTTTCGAAGCTGGTCCGTGCGCGCCCGAGATTGATCTTGCCGCCAGTCTGTCGCACCCAGGCGTGCCAGCGCGGCTTTGAGCTTAACGATGCCAGAAACCAGCAACTTGAAATTCGTTTTCGAAAGGCAGCGCTCTGCCTTCCCCCAGCGCCCCCCCACTAGCGCGTGATCTCGAGGCAGCCGCCCAACTGGTCGCTGTCACTTAAATAGCCCTCGCCCACTTCTTGCAGCCTTTTCCAGTCTCTCTCTCCACACCCGCCCATTTCTAGCCACCGCTTTCAATAACGCATAACCAGCGTTTCCGACTACTTTTCATCCAAATTTTATTCATCTAACCTTCTAACAACATGACTGGACGTAAGTACATCCTCTACCACTCTCCCCTGTCGTCGTGGCGTCGTGCATCGCTGTTGTTGTTGCTGTCGCCGCTGCTGCGGCATCGCGGGATTCGCGCTTGGTGTTGTTCAGCCTCAACGCGTCTGCCCGCCCCACTTCAGCAACGCGCATGGCAACAGCCAGCCTTGCACTGCACGACTTGTCGATACCTACGACACCTACCGTCACTTTGAACATGATGCTAACGATGTCCAGGCGGAAAGGGTGGCAAGGGCCTCGGCAAGGGCGGAGCCAAGCGTCACCGCAAGATCTTGCGTGACAACATCCAGGGTATCACCAAGCCTGCTATCCGCCGTCTCGCCCGTCGTGGTGGTGTCAAGCGTATCTCTGCCAGTAAGTTGCCTTTACCTTGCCGTCGCTTTGTCGCAGTACTGACCCCGCTGCAGTGATCTACGAAGAGACCCGTGGTGTCCTGAAGACGTTCCTCGAGAGCGTCATCCGTGATGCCGTCACCTACACCGAGCACGCCAAGCGCAAGACCGTCACCTCCCTCGACGTTGTCTACGCTCTTAAGCGCCAAGGCCGTACCCTCTACGGTTTCGGTGGTTAAGCGTCTCCTCTTTCCCGCACGACGCGTGCTGCGCCTTCAACTTCTCTGAGGTTGTTGGCGATTCACACGGTCAGCACTCTGTTTATGGATATGATTTGGTCACGGCTATCGGTCTTTGGCGTTCTCTGAGTATGGGTCTGGATGCTTCAATGATGAGACGTAGGTCTCTTGCTGGCTGGCATAGTCAATGCAATACTTATCACACCCTTGATTCTTCGTGATGCTCGCTTTGTGTTCCCTATGCTGATCTACAGCAGTGTCGCTAGTTGCACGCTGTCATCCACCGCCTGATTGTTCTCATTATCATCCTTGTTAGTCGTGTCGCTGATCCAGCTTTCCACTGCTTCCAGAACAGCCTTGCTGTCAGCCGTCACTCCAAACAACCCTCCTTCCACCCTGATAGACTCCAGACTCCACTTCTTCAACTCGTCGTTCATGCTCTCCACCCCATCCTCCACTACCAGCACATCATACCCGCGATCACTCGCCTCCCTCACCGTACTACTCACACACGCATCCGCCGTAACCCCACAAACCACCAGATTCCTCACCCCCTTCGCCCTCAACACAGCATCAAGATCGGTATTCGCAAACGCCCCTCGTCCCGGCTTATCAATCACGACCTCATCGCTCAACGGTGCCAGCTCAGGCACTATCCCGTGCCCTGCCTCGCCACGGATCAGGAACCGGCCCAGTGGTCCTTGGGCCCCGATCTGGGCGCCTGCTATCCGCGAGCGGTGTCTTTCGCGGGAGGTTACTGTGGAGAGGTGCGAGGCGTGGCCTTCGCGCGTGTGCAGGATGGGGAAGGAGGCGTGGCGGAAGGCGTGCAGGAGGGAGGATAGGATGGGGAGGAGATGGGTGAAGCGCGTTGTTGCTGTTGTTGTTGTTGATGTTGTGGAGAGACTGGCTAGGTAGCCGTTGGGGGAGAGGAAGTCATGTTGCATGTCGATCATCAGGAGGGCTGTTGTGTGGGGCGAGAGGGTGGAGTCGTGTGGCCAGGCGTAGGGGAGGGAGGAGGGGATGAGGGTCTGTGGTGGCATGGCGCCTGTCTGTGTGGAGAGCCTGTCTGTGTGGAGGGAGAAGTTTGATATGACCTTTGATAAGATGTCTGCGTTGTCTCTGTGGATCTTGTATGTATTCAAGGTGAGCTCAGTGCGAGACGCTCCTCGCAAGTGAGGAGTAGTGGAAGGAATAAATTACTGCTCATGCAGGCACGTATGCACGAGTTGCTTGTTTCAACCCTCATTTGTGCTAGCCGAGATGCCTGGATATCAGGTGCAGCGCACAGTAATCGCGTTTTGTCATGGCCTATGCTTTCGGATGAAGGCTGAGAGGAGGTTCAGCGGGGTGTTTGGTGGGGCAACGGCCCGCTGGACAATCCACTCTATTCGTCTCCCCTTCACCATGTGTCAATTACTTCTTTGCTCACAGCGCGAAACGTCTCCCTGCGATCGCACATTGAGATCGCGAAGCTTTTCGGAGATATAGTCGCACGGTAGCATGCAGCCAATGCAATCGCCAATGGGCCGGGAATATTCAATCAGAGACCGGGGTGACACCCCACTGCATCAACTACCGAGTACGTCTATCTGGATCTCGACCAATCAAGGCCCCAGGATCCGATTTGATAAGAACTGCTACAAACGCGGATAAGACAGCATGTCGACAGGGACAAGACGGCTGTTATCAAGATGTAGTGACGCAGTGGAGATCCAGCCATGCATGACCGTCGCGATGACAGCGGCAAGATAGATGGTCGTTGATGGTATGTATACTTCAGCTGAGGGCAGTTGATATGGATCGAGAGACTTGTTTGACAAAAGTCCTCTGATTCTGCGCACTCGTCTTTCGCCAATCAGCTGCTTGCAATGGCTACAACCCCGACCTCGGATCCAGAGAAGAAGGTGGAAGTTTTCGATGAAGATGATGCTGTACTGGCACAGCTGGGCTATACCCAGGGTAAGTGACGCATTGGCTCTTGATTGACGGCGCTGACTCTCACTCAGAGCTGAAGCGTAGCTTTGGTCTCGTTGGTATGGTCGGTTTCTCCTTCAGTATCGTCACGTCTTGGACTGCACTGAGTGGTGTACTCATCATCGGCGTCGAAACTGGTGGGCCGCCAGTCATGATTTGGGGCTGGCTGGCGGTTTGCATCTTCACATTGGCTGTCGCATACTCAATGGCTGAGATGTGTAGCGCGTAAGTCTTAATCCCGATGAAGAATTACTAATGCTAATCTTCCCCCAAGCTACCCACTCGCAGGTGGTCAGTACAGTTGGGTAGCAATTCTTGCACCCACAAGTTGGGCAAGAGGCTTCAGTTACATCTGCGGATGGTTCATGATCATTGGCGTGCTTGCTATGGGCGCTACGAACAACTTCATCGCAACGAATTTCGTCCTCGGAACGGCGCAACTAAATTACGGCTTTACGATCGAGCGCTGGCACACTGTTCTGTGCGCGTACCTGATCACTTTCATCGCTATGCTGTCGAACGTATACTTCCCACACATTTTGAACAAGCTCTCGAAGGCGATCCTCGCTTGGAACATGCTATCCTTCGTGGTCTGCTTGGCTACCATACTCGCCACCAACGACCATAAACAATCGCCAGGTTTCGTTTTCAGTGACTTCCAGAACTTCACTGGGTGGAAGCCACCATACGCTGTCGTTCTTGGTCTTCTCCAGAGTTAGTGTGTTCTTACTGCAGGATCAACAAGCACTAACATGTTCAGGCGCTTACGGCATGTGTTGCTATGACGCACCAGCTCACATGACAGAAGAGATCAAGAACGCTCGCAAACAGGCACCTCGCGCTATTGTCATGGCAGTCTATATGGGGTTCATCACTGGCTTCATCTGGCTCATCGCACTGAGCTTCTGCATCGGCGACCTCGACTCTACTGCAACAACCGCGACAGGTGTTCCCGTCATCGAAATTATATTCAACTCTACTGGCAGCGTGGCTGGAGCATCTGTATTGGCATCTATGATATCGGTTATCTGCCTGGTGGCATCGAACTCGCTCATGGCAGAAGGCTCGAGATCAGTGTATGCATTTGCGCGTGATCAAGGCTTGCCATTCTCCGACACATTGAGCAAGGTGTCTTCGCGCAGCGTGCCTGTATACTCCGTTCTCTTGACAGGCGCCGTTCAGATCGCGTTCAACTCAATATACTTCGGTACCGTCACAGGCTTCAACACCATCGTCGCAATCGCCACTCAAGGTTTCTGTAAGTGGCGCCCCAGTCGCACAGCTCCGAATCAAGCTAACATGATCAGACCTCTCCTACGCCATGCCCCTCCTCGCGCGCATCATTGCCCATTTCTCCGGCAAAAAGACCAGGCTCGAGGGGCCTTACTCGCTAGGGCGATACGGCATCGTGCTGAACATCATTGGCTTCTTGTTCTTGGCGTTCATGTGCATCATCTCGAATTTCCCCAGTGCTACGCCCGTGGACAGCGAGAATATGAACTACACCTCGGCTGCCACTGGGTTGATTATGCTCTTGAGCGCTGTCTTCTGGCTCACAACGGGGAGGAAGAAGTTCACGGGGCCGGAGAGCGGGCATCTCCTTGAGGTGATTACATAGGTAGCTTTGGCATAGCTTTGTGTAAACTACTCTTGTCAGTGTTGTAGAGCTTACTGGGGGGATATTGAGTAGAAGAATATAGTTAGCTATACTGTTGAGCGAACTTGATGTTATAACCTTGGACTAATTTGTTACTCTCAGGCTTGAGCTTGTTGGTATGTCGATTGGCACTCTTCTGACCAAATCCCACTATCAGCGTGAGTCGCGATACCTTTTCAGCTTGCCTTACAGCAGCTACGGCGTGTCAATTAGTGAGGGCCTGTAGAGCTAGACTGGTGAATTATAGAGTGTTGTGGGAGAATGTGCAGCTAGAGAAAGTAGTATCAAAGTAGAGTTTGTATTCATTTAGTCAATTAGAGTTGTTATTCGGGCTTTGAAATGGACTTCTCTGCCGCCGAACTCCTCGTGGGTGATGTTGATCCCACTGCCCAAGATGTATATAGTTAGACATTCGCTCACATTGCCGATGTATTCGATTGGCCCTCCAACAACGCCGGGCCTTGTTTGCTGAAACACTTACCAGATGCCCTGGTGCATTCTGCCGTGCTGCTTTCCTCCATCGCTTGGCAGTAATTGATTCTTCCGGCGGTGCGTACACCCATTATTATGCGATCTTTTCCGGTGAGGCAAGCTTCTGACTGCTTACGCCATCACCACCCTGTCCAATCCACAACGCCACCACCATCATCTTGCTGTCGTCGCCCAAATTGCCCTCCTGCCTGTAAAGCCGTCTGTTCAATCTGACAAATGACCATCTGGAGAAGCTGCGGAGCCGTTGCGCCCGAAGCCTCCCCTTTCAACGCTGTGAGTAGCTTACACGCATTCCATCCTATCTCTACCGATGGGCGTAAAGTTTGATCCCACAGCAGATCGGGTCGCTCCGACTTGGCCAGGAAGATAACCAGGAGTTGCAACGGATCCTTGACATTGCCTGAATTGCAAAGCCGCAACGCTTCTTTACACAGACTGTACGCACCATAGCATACTGTACTCTCAGGAGGTGTGATGTGAGTCAGGAGATATCTGAGCATTTGTTGTCGCTCTGGGAGACCGGGCAGTAATGACTTATCCGGGTGACTTTCGGGCAGGCATGTGTTCCAGCTCGCGAGGGCATGAGCTGTGATTGCGAAGCGGCGGCGGGACTCGTCGTACGTGGGTAACATTTCTAGAGGAAGAGGGAGAGCCTCACGTGCTGCGAAGGTCAGGACGTCCGCAAAGCACTGTAGCTCAGGTTTGAGGCAAAGCGAGCCCGTAGCTTGAGGGAGTGTTGACCACGGGGTAGATCTGCTCGTATCGCGCACTTGCGACTGCGCCATGGCGTCTGCTACTCCTTTGAGATATCGCTTGTTAGTTGCAGCCGTAAAAGCCGCATGTCGAAGGATGTGCGCCAGATACAAAAGACATCTCTGGGAAAGTGGGCTGTGGCGAGGGTCCCTCGTCTTGAGGACCATGAGGCACGCTGACGCGAGACGATCCAAGGAGTCAGGATTCTGGTACTCTCTTTTACTAAGGAAAAGTTCCGATGTTCTCTTCAAACGCAGGGCTTCGAAATCCAATCCAATCGAAGATACGACTATTGCTCGATCGCAGTCGAACGGGTATCCTGAGGACATAAGGCGCACATCGTGCAAGTCTTCTGGCCCGCGGATGTCGAGTAGCTTATAGCAGGAGCTATGAAGGATTCGGTCAAGGTGAAGCAGAGACTGAAGACTTGACGCATCATCAAGCTGAGTGACTGTTGTGGTTAAAGCATCTTCGCAAGGCTTGGTCGCATAGTACAACACCAAGGCGGGCAGAGGTTGTCGTTTGAAGATCCGTTCCCATTCAGCGCACGTTGACATCAATTGTATTGTATCCACGGTGCGTTGGGGACTCCGGTGGAAGAAGTCGTTTCCTATCGTATCCATTCTGCTGTGGAAAGACGGCTGGCGTCTCTGATAGCGTCTCTGATACGAGGCATAGGTGTCGAGCAAGTTGAAGGCATCGCGATTATCCCGGGTCAGGTCTCCAAGAGACTTGTCACGCGAGTCAATACTCGAAGGCTCGTTATTTGTCTGCGACCCATTCTGAGCCCGCTCATAAGCCACTCGCGATCCTGAGGAGTACAGAAAATCCGATGAGAGCCTCGTATGCATTGATTTCTTGTTTTCGCAACGCTTCACGAGACCCACAGCTTCCATGAACGATTTGAGTTCCCTTACGGTGTTGATGAGGTTTCTTATGGGCGTCCACTTGAGGTCGGCAAGGATCGGTTTTCGGGAATTTGGCACGATGGTTGCGCGGGTGCTCGCGACAAGCCTGTGGAGGTATATTAGAAGACTGAAACCGCTTCGTTCACAATCCCTGACCAGCGTCAGAAGGTGCTGGGTTTTGTCAGTCGCAAGGCTGTTGCGCATTGCATGCATAGTCACACCTTAGTATGAGGTAGACCTGTGTTTTCTAGAAGATGTGTGAGCGCCGCAGCTTGGAGGATCAACTTCTGAGTGGACGTCTTTATCTTTTGTAGATGTTTTGGGCTGCCAGATCGTTGAAGAGCAGCTGTTTCTTGCTCGAAGTGATAGGCCTTATGCAGGAAACAGGCAACGAAAAAAGGAAGTTCGCCAGCTCCAGGGAGACTCGCGAAGATCTTGGTAGAAGAAAGGTCATGGAGTGGGCGAGCGTCGCTCAGATGTGACCAGGAGACTCGATTGGTTTCGATTGGCAGCTGGTTGTACATTGTCAGATCCGTGAAGGTCCGACTCCACCCGGAAGAGTGATTGGATCGCGGAAGAAACTTCGGAAACGTGATAATCCTAACTTAAGTGACTCAAATTTATAGAGTCAACCCCTCACCAAGGCCATGTATGCAATGCTCAACCGGCGAAGCCTGCGCAGATGGGCGTTGAACATCTTTTGTGATTTGACGGGAGAAATTTACCGGCAGACGCCTGAGTGATGACTTGTCGTGCATCGAGGGGATCTTTGTGTAACCTCGTTCAATTTCCGTACCGGTTACTTGTAGAAGCCCGAGCTTAGGCAGGCAATCAAACATACAGCTCATAGCGGGACGGGCTCCGATGCGAATGTGAATTAACTCACTCCAGGAGAAAGACCATGCTGATGGATCAGGCGTAGACATGTCGATGCTTGTGTTGAACAGACTGAAGCCACTGACGTGACAGAGAGCAATGACGATTGGAGTGCTGCGAGCGGAGGTGCGGGACGGGGGTGGATCGTTGCCGAGGGTGGATCGCGACCTGGGCCCACGATCTTCAGACGTTCACGACAGCTGCTTGACCAATATCAGACCTCCAAAGTCTGAGTTTCTTATTTCGAATCTAGTTCCTTCTATACATCAGCCCTATACTGACTGTCGAATAGTCTAGGTCGTCGTAATGCTTGCGGTCACTTGGCTTACGGCACATCGACGCTCCTCGCCCACAATGACATGTTCTGTGACTTTTTCAGGAATTGAACGAGATCAAGATTACTGCCTATCATTGTAGACCTCAGCGCGACTTTATATGCAAGGGACCAGTGACGTTGAATTACTATCATCGTTGAATGGCTTTGAAGACAGTCCTAACAATGCAGCCGCCCGCTGCTGATATTGAAATTTAGGAACTGCTACGGACCAACATCCCGAGAGATATCTATTGGTGGGGCATGCAGGCGGGACTTTGGACGTTCAAGGTGTGGAAGGAGCAGCCTTGACGTTGTGTAACCACGGACAAACCGGCCGAGGTGACGCGAAGGATCTGGCTTTTAGTTCAATCTACCGCTTATTGGTAGAAACAAGGAAAATCTAGTCTCATTTGGGTAACGTACATTTCGACTCAGGATTGTCAGATGCTGTGACTGGATCAGGACGACATGGCCTATCAGGATGACACGCACGTGTGGGTCCACTGGTAATGCCATGCGTCTGTTTATGGAAATTCCTCAGCGATAGCGGTCAATTTATCCAAGGATAAATCATGGCTTTTCTGTCGGCGGCTACCCTTGGTGCATGAGAATCATGTCTCTCTATAGGTGCGGACTATGGATCTGTCCTGTTGGATCACAGGTCCTCTCTGCATGACCGTAAATGCAAATTCCATGTCCCGACATGATCTCGGATCCGATTGTCCGTGTGGCGAGACACGGGTGCTGCTATTTACCATGACAAGAGAACCTGCGATGACGAAATACCCAACCCACACTCACAAAAGTCACTCGTCTTTCGCGACGCATCAACAGACGACAACAGCTTGGATCTGGTATGAAGAAAGCAGAGCATCAGAAAGCTACTTTAAATGTATGACTTTGCATTGTTAGTAGGACATTATTTACCTATAGCAGTTTCTTATCTTTTGAAAGTAAAGGACTATCATGCCCACATCCTCTGATTTATTCCCGGGTCGCGAGCGCGGCTTATCTTACCAACAGTATGACCGCTTGACACTGGTGTTAAATGAAGACGTAGAGACCGAATCAGCTCTGGTAAGGAGATGACATACCATTGCTGCCCATGTAAATGTTGTCGCACCATCTCTTCTCTGTCCTCTAGCGTGGCTCTTGAACGGTCAAGAGTGTCGCACTGGCGGCCAAGGCCAAGGCGTCGCCTTGATCCGTCTCAGTGTCCGTGCGAAAAGTAGACGTATATCCTGATCAAAGGAGCAAACCCGTTCCGCAAGCTGGAGAAGACAGGGCACGATTCGTTAACACCAGGCCACCGAGCTAAAGCTCAGCCTCTTACCACAGCACGAACGAATCTTACTCACCTCTGACATTGACCATCTAATGTTCTGTCTAGGAGCCGCCTTGAGACGAATCTCTCCGGGGTTTCCTTAGTAATCGCAGCTGAGCTTTCTCCGCCATGCTTATGGACGTATCCCATTTTCTCTACCCACTGAATCTTTCTGCGGTGAATGAGATCACTGAGAAGCATCGTATGCATGAGTTGTCGCGCGATACGTGTAGAAGTTCATCTCTGCATCTGACATGCTCATGTGTCTTGCAAAGCCCCCTGGGAAGTTTGGTCTGAGGACCGATGCAGCCGACTTCTTGTTCATAATCAATAAATGGATCGATCGCAGCGATTGCAAAGTGGTACAACGCCCTGCCTAACAACGGAGGGTAACCATCTTCACACGATCTCGCCCACAGTCAGCGAGAATTTGTACTCACTAACTATCGAAAATCAGGATGTTTGCCCACAACATACCAGCATGCCCGACAATAGTAAGCGTCAAGATGCTCTGAAACGCATGCACAACCAGCGCGCCGCTTGCATGCAGCCTCCAAAGTCCTTGTGCCATCCCCATTACCGCATTCCCCTAAAAGATAATAAGCACAGGACCTACTTAATAATAGGACTTGCGAATCACATGCAGCGTCCCTATCAAATCTCGATCTTCGGAATCAAAATAGCAGTTACCAACAGCAAGATAACTCACCATTGGAGCCAACTTGCCGTCTCCAGATATCGAATTTTTCCATCTCATTCATCTCGCTCTCGAGGATTGGCTTTAGTGACATACAATACCTCTCAAGGCCGTCTATTACGCTCACACACTCCAACCAGCATTGTAGCCTTGCAGTCGAGTAAGCACCTGAGATCCCTCAGCATTGCACACTAGACCGAGGCGAGGATGAACAGACATTCAGCAAAGCGGTGCGCGTGCGCGTGCGAGCAGCCTGAAAGACTCCGAATCGGCTGTTTGTTCCGCGTATATGCTGAAGACACTGAAAATTAATGGAGGGAATGCTATTCACCTGTGGATACTATAACAAAGACCCTCAAGAACAAGTAGTCAGAAGACCGGGATACTTGAGATAGTCCAGGTTAGAACGTATAGGAAGCGGCGACAACGCAGCGTTCTTCCCTTGCAACGGCGTACGCAGCCTCGTTTTGACTCTCGATACTTGATCCCGTTGCGAGAATTTGCATATTTCCACCAACTTGCTGCTAAGTCCCGCAACAGGATCTGTGGTCAATTTTGCAGCCGTTCTTACACAGTACTCGCTCCGCGGCGACCATCGTCGACAACAGATAACAAACATCGACCCAAGTCCAAGAAGCAATGTACCCACACCGCTTACTTTGAGCCCTTGGAATCAACAGCACGGCGTATCTGTCGTCGTACCTACCCAATGCGGCAAGTATGCTGAAAGAGTGTCGATTTACCCGCTAATGGGAACGTTACCCCTCGGGCTGTTTGGGGCGGTGATTGGCTGGGAGAGGGGAGCTCGCTTGGAGTATTACTTCTGCGCTAGACTCCACCTGGCTCAGACAGGTTTAAGATGGAAGCTGAGAGTGTTTGTAACGAGGCTGGACATAGTATCGAGGACACGGTAGATGGTAGAGATGTACATTCCCAAAGCAGACGACGTGTTTCCAACACCCCAGCTACTCTTGACATGTCTGGCTGCGGAAGAAAGAAACTCGTGGTGATGCAAGTCTTAGTCCGCATTGCATCACAATTGTGCGTAAGCAGCGGGGATGCATGACGGGCCCGAGAGCCAGATAGGGGAGGAGACAAGGCGGGATACGAGGAGCGCGCGATGAGCCAGAGATCAAGGGTCTTTTTTTCGTGATGCACTACCGTAAATACCTACCTATCTCGCGTGATGACTGGATACGAGGGGAGATAGGGAAGGATTGCCACGGTGGCATTGAGAGGTGCAAGGGTCAACGTGAGGTCTGGAGGTCTGGAGGAGCAGCAGCGGTGGGGTGGGTATTTGGCGGGTTGGAGTTTACTCCTTTCTTGCCTCCTTTTCTTGAGAGAACAATGCTTTGTTCAATCAAGCAACGGTGGTTGATGCTTTGTTAATAAGATAATGCTCGTGTATGCTTTGTTCAACTCATGGTCAAGTGCTTGTGTAGGAGCGTGGGGATTTAGTGGGGGTTGGGCGGTCTGGACTCTGAACATCCAGAAACCGGGTACTTCTGAGCTGCTTGACAGATCCATGACGTCTTTACAGATGCTGATGCACAACGGCTGATGCTGATTCACTCGCAGCAACAGCAACAGCGAGGCGAGATGTAGACAGTGCGAATAATACGTGCTGGTGCACCAATCGGAGGGCCGAGTCTGTGTTCGTGGCTACGAGAGGGCTGGTTGCGCGGGCTATCGATAGCCAGAAGACGTCAGCTTTTGAGGTGCAGCTGCAGCTTGATATAGGACTGTGCAGGTGAGTTGCATGGGAGCGATGGTGCAGTGCTTGGATAGGCTCGGAGGGAAGGGCATCAGATTGTGCTATAGATGGCGACATGAGCCGGGAGGACTAGGTTTCAGCCCATCCCGTTGCCGCGTAAGTAGCTTGGCGTGCTGCGAACGGGCGTCGAGGGAGACGAAGCTGTGCGACGAAGAGACTGCCAAGCGAAGCTTTTCAGCAGGATGCTCAGCAGCACACCGTGCCTTGCAGCATTGCAGCAGGGACGATAAGCATTGGGTGCGGCGGACGTGGTGAGACGCTGCGAGGGAGGTTGCAGTCGTTGCAGGCAGAAGGGCATGAATTTCCAAGCTCAACGGCCGCGTA
Source organism: Didymella segeticola (assembly GCA_004522025.1). Lineage (NCBI taxonomy): Eukaryota > Fungi > Ascomycota > Dothideomycetes > Pleosporales > Didymellaceae > Didymella > Didymella segeticola. Next base: position 398,562 of record SDAV01000014.1, on the reverse strand, counting down.
AGGTGCGGTGGCGCTTTAGGGACAAGAACGCGTGGCGAGCGCCTTTTGCAGCAACAGATGCTAGCCGGAGTTGCGATAGGCGTGGACGGACAGTGGACAGACAGACAGGCTGTGGAATCTAGCGCGTGTGAAACAGCCCCTGCTAAGAGCTGCCCTTGACAAAAGGCCAACGACGTATCGCCCAACAAAACTCCTACTGCATTGATTCTTCTGTTTCTCTTTTTCTGTCTCGTCTACATATCTGTCCTGTTCTGTCTTGATCTGTCCCGGTCTGTCCTAACCTGACCTGACCTTCTCATCTGTCTCTTTATCTACCTGAGTGCGGACACCGAGTCGCAATTGCCGGAAGCAGCTTAACCTCGTCGGCGCATATCGCAGCGCGGCGATTGATAAGGCCAGCAATTTCCCCAAGCCGGCGACGAGAGCGCGAGGCATTCCTACTAGAGCCTCCTCGAACAGTTCCTCTGTAGTTTTTCTGCAGTTCTTCTGCAGACTCTCCCCTCTGCAGCCATGCTCACGTTCAAAAAGGCGCTCGTGCTGGCGCTGGCGTGTTTGACGCTGTTCTTCCTCTTCCACTCGCACCACACCAGCAACCGCTCGCCGACATTCAAGAACGCCCACGACCTGCCCAAGCCCAGTCCGTGGGTCAACCCCAAGGAGGCCGCCGCCAAGGCCGACGCGGCGAAGAAGGCGGCCGCAAAGACAGACAAGGCTTTTGACGCTCCACAGGCGTCTGTTAAGAAACCAAAGGCGCCGGCGCAAGTCACCCTCGACCCCGACGAGTTGCGCGCCCGCCCATTGCGCCAGCAGCTCGAGTACCAGTTCCCCTACGACGTCGACGCAAAGTTCCCCGCCTACATCTGGCAGACATGGAAGTACACGCCTGCCCAGGGCGAGTTCACCGAGTCGTTCCGCGAGGCCGAGGCCAGCTGGTCCATTCACCATCCCAACTTTGTCCATGAGGTCATCACCGACAACGTCGCCGTCCACCTCATCCGCCACCTATACGCTGCCGTCCCTGACGTTCTCGAAGCCTACAATGCCCTGCCCCTGCCTGTCCTCAAGGCCGACTTCTTCCGCTACCTGATCCTGCTTGCTCGCGGCGGCATCTACTCAGACATTGACACTTCGGCCCTCAAGAGCGCCGCCGACTGGATCCCCGCCGACGTGCCCTCCAACAGCTACGGCATGGTCATTGGCATCGAGGCTGACCCTGACCGCCCGGACTGGGCTGAGTGGTACTCGCGCCGCATCCAGTTCTGCCAGTGGACCATGCAGTCCAAGCCTGGTCACCCCATCCTCGTCGACGTTGTTGCCAACATCACCCACGAGACCCTCAAGCGCAAGGCTGACGGCAAGCTCACAAAGGACCACAAGGGCATCATCGAATTCACCGGCCCTGCCCGCTGGACCGACACCATCTTCGCCTTCTTCAACAACCCAGACTACTTCGACATGGAGTCTAGCAAGGGAAATATCACCTGGGAGCACTTCACCGGCATGAAGACACCCAAGAAGGTCGGCGACGTTATCGTTCTGCCCATCACCAGCTTCAGCCCGGGCATCAAGACCATGGGTGCTGGCGAGGATGATGACCCAATGGCATTTGTGAAGCACGCCTTTGAAGGTATGTCGTGGTCCTCATTGCATGTAATTCTCTCACTAACACATTCAGGTACCTGGAAGCCCGAGAACGAGCGCCACATTGGCGAAATCTTCAACTGAGCGCCTCACCGCGCCGCCCCTATCAAAGCTACACCGAGCCACCCACGCCCAAAACGAAGAGGAGCTCAGCTGGACGTATAGAGCACACACCAAAAGCCGCTGATCGGCACACAGGGCGCCCATTCCTACTACACGCTCCGAACCCACACTTCAAGCGCTGAAGTTTGAGTTCGAGACGCCTTTCATCTTCCTTCGGTGCACACTGGCATCAACAGGAGCAGGCGCAGGCGCGTCTGGCGTTGGAATGTGCGTTGCATCTTGTACTACTATAGATTTACAGATTATCAAGCGAGGCATAGCGTTGCAATCGAATCCATAATACATTATTACCTGTTTTGAGGGCTTGCATAATCTCAGCGTCAAGCATGTGAAATTTTTCATTACACGATCACCGTGCGTTCGACTGTGCATCTCCCATCAGACTCTTACACGTGCACGTAAAGTATAGTTATGATCTTCACTTTCCACTGCACCTCTCGATAGATAGGTACCCAAGCAAGCCAGGGCATCGCCAGGGCATCCTGCCGCACACCCCCGCCCTGCACGCGTGTTTCGAGGAATGCAGATCCCCATGCAACTCCGCCATGCCATCTCCAGCTTCTCCACCAACGAAACGCCCGCTTGCCACACCATGGGGCCTCACGCTAGTCAGGCACCCAACGCTCGCTTACCGCGAACCGCCAAGCAAATGATGTCATCGCTTTCTGGGGTTCTTGCCCTTGGCCCTCTTTGGACGTGTGTGTGGACGTTCCCGCAGCTTACAGTTTCATGGCGCCTTGCAGTGATGGGCGCTCGTGCAGCTGACCGGCGAGGGGCTCGACGACTCACAGCAGCCGCGGTGTGTGTCCGGCGGAATCTGGGATTGAGCCTCTTGCGGCGCTCTCTCATTGGGCTGTACGTGTGGTTCGCCGGTGTAGACATGAGTTAGCCTCGCAGGCTGAGCAGGTAATATCCTCGTGGTGAGGCTCTTTTGTGAGAGGGGAGAGGCAAGTATAAGAACGGCGGCATGCTGGAATCTTCTTCACGTATTGACACCTACCTAATCCGCAACGGTTCACAACATCTCGGTTAGAAGTTAAGAAATCATAATCTGCAAGTGGCTTCACATCGGGACCAGCCGCATACGACATCATACTTCGAAAACAGGATCCGACTCCTTGGCCAAGAGTGAGGATCCGCATACACCAGAAGAAAGCCCATCTCTTCAGCCGCCAAAACGGACCTTCTACTAGCATACCGCCTCTTCTACCCGGAGGACTTCAACACAATGTCATCCTACGGCTCGGCCCATTCAGGGCAGCTTCACCCTGGGTACCAGGCTCCACCACAGCAGCAACGGGCCCGCTCGTACTCGAACCCACCGTATCCCACCACCCCAGGATCCGCGCCATACCCGCAGCAGCAGTCAAGCTACTTTCCTCCACCTCCTCCAACAGCACCCTATCAACAGGCCCCGCCGACATCAAACCCCATTGCCATACCAGCCGCCAATCGCAAACGCGCCTCATCAGACTACGCCAACAGCTACGGCACCTCGCCCTCCTATCCGCACCCAACAAGTCCCTACGCGCACTCCTTTCCAACGCAATACCTCCAACCCATCCCACAACAACACCCTATCCCAGAGACCTACCCATACCCGCCCCAGCAGCAACAGCAGCCCAATATGGCCAGCTCACCCAGCTACTCGCATCACCACCGTCGCCGCTCTTCGTCATCCAATCACGGCTACGATCCCCGCCACTCGTATGAGTCGGCCCACTCGTATCAATCCGCGCAGAGTCACCACGCGTACCCGTCGCCGGACTTGTACGCTCGACAAGCTCAGAATGGCCACGGTAATCACGATGATCGATACAACTACGGCAACGAAAATGAGGGCTTCGCACACCAGGCTGCTCCTGAGCCTCCCAAGGACTACGGCGACTGGGATAGAGAGGAAGTGCAAAGGTACAAGAAGAATCAGGACTTGGAGCGGAGGCCGACGCTGGGAGGCAGTTTGATGAGCTTTGTTAAGAAGATTGGGGGAAGTGAGCGGCGGTAACTGGCAGGATTGGAGATTAATTGTCGAATGGGTGTTACTTGATGAGGTGGAGAGCATATCGGCGCTGGACGCCTGGCGTTTTGGTTTTTGATACCCATGTTTTCTCTGTACTGTGGTAATTACGAAGAAGCTCGTTCTTTATGAATTATGAAGAGGAAGGCCAAGTCAATTTACGTTGCTGCGCAGACCACAATAGCACTACAAGAAAGGGTTCTAGCTCTCAGGTTTTAATGAACATACAGAGCATTGCCTATGCTACAATTGTAAGCATGTGCGACATCTTGCGGGCGTTGTGGATGGTGTAATATCAGCTTAAGGTAGCAGGATTGCATTAGTGCTCATGCTAGTGATTCCTTCAAAGACAAGCATTCTGTACTGCTGTAGGTGTAACATCAGATTGTACACGCGACTCATCCATGGTTATCTGATCGTCGAAATACTGCGCCACATTGTGTATGATCAGATGGCTGTGAGGTGACGATCGCGTCAACGACAACTGTGGCGTGAATGTTATCATGTTTCGCTCCAGTGTTGATTGATCGCTTCTACTTCCCGCGCCACGACTCAGCCTTACGCGCTAACCCACTTTCCAACGAACCGGTGCTGCCTAACCACATGGCACCGCGCGCCTGACCTGCGAACCACGCAAATCGTCGAATCGGAAGCCTGCGCCGGGTTCAGCCCAGCCTCAAGCAGCAGACTTCGTGCCTTACTGGCCTCCTCGCTTCGCTCCGAGCTCAGTTGGTGGCTTGGACGAGCGAATCGTCGTCATACTTTCACCCCACTATCGCGGGGCTGAGCATCGAAAGGCGCGCGAAGAAATCAAAACACAGCCCCTCATCAGGTCCTGGTGCGCCGTCCCACGGAAATCTTAAGCTTACCCGACGCCGCTGTTGAGACTGCATATCTGTCTACTGTCTACCAATCTCGAGCTTGCACCTCTTTCCTCACTTCCAGCACCGCAATCTTCTCTTCGTAGTGCTTACATCCTACCAATTCCAACTAGACTGCTTGCAGAACAGAGCCATGGCATACAACCAACCACCAGGGGGGTACGGGCAGCCACCCTATCAAGGCCGTAAGTAATGACCTCCGCGGGCTGTGCATTCTGCATGTGTCCATAGATCGACCAGCTCGCCACTTGGCAGTGTGTCGAAACCTGTATTAATACTCGACAGAGCCCTATGGCCAGCAGCCACAGTATCAGCAAGGACCTCCAATGCAGAACCAACAGTATCCACCGCAGGGCCAGTACGGCGCGCCTCCGCCACAGCAGCAGCAATGGGGACAGCCTCCTCCTCCGCAGGGGCAGTATGGTGCGCCGCCACCTAACCAGTACGGCGGACCACCTCCCCAAGGTCAGTACGGAGCTCCTCCTCCTCAGCAGCAGCAGTGGGGCCAGCCCCCTCCTCCGCAGGGACAGTATGGAGCTCCACCTTCAGGTCAGTATGGCGCACCACCTCCGGGTCAATATGGCGCCCCGCCTCCACAAGGTCAATATGGCGCCCCGTCTCCACAAGGGCAATATGGAGCACCGCCACCTCAGGGCCAGTATGGAGCTCCTCCGCCACAGGGACAGTATGGTGCACCGCCGCCAGGCCAGTTCCAACCGCCTCCTCAGCAGCAACAGTATGGACCTCCAAACCAACCGTCTCTCGGATACGGGCCGCAACAAACAGCCAACATTGACGTTTCGCGAGATGTTGAGGCGATCCGCAAGGCCATGAAGGGCTTCGGAACGGATGAGAAGGCACTCATTGCGATTTTGTGCAAGAAGGATCCCATCCAGATCAACACCATCCGTACACAGTACGACCAGAGGTTGATGCGCAACATGGTCAACGACCTCGAGAAGGAGACCAGTAGCTACTTCAAGGAAGGCTTGATGGAGATCGCCCGTGGCCCCTTGGTATCAGACTGCTACACCCTGTACAACGCAATGAAGGGCATGGGCACCAAGGAAGCGATCCTCGACGACGTCCTGATCAACCGCTCCAACGCAGACATCAACGCCATCAAGACCGAATACCAAAAGATCTTCAAGAAATCCCTCGAAGCCGATCTCCGCGGCGACCTCTCCGCCGGCACAGAACAAATGTACATGATGATCACATCCGCGCGCCGCGCCGAAGACTCTGCCCCCGTAATCCCCCAGGAAATCGACCGCGCAGTCACAGACCTCCAAACCGGCATCGGCAACATGGTCAGCAAAAACGCCGCCCTCGTCTGCCAGACCCTCACCTCCAAAAACGACGCCCAGCTCCGCGCCATCGCGCAATCGTACCAGCAGCGCTTCCACAAGGATCTCGCCGCCGTGCTCAAGTCGGCCTTCTCAGGCCACATGGAAGACGCACTGCTGCTCCTTCTTGCGCGCGCGCAGAACCGTGCGCTGGCTGAGGCGGTCCGGCTTGAGGAGAGTATGGCGGGGTTGGGGACAAAAGATCAGCTCCTTGTCCAGCGCGTGGTGCGGTGCCACTGGGACCGCAATTTCATGAACGCGGTTAGCGGCGAGTATAAGAAGAAGTATGGCAGGGATCTTGTTAAGCGGATCGAGGGCGAGACAAGAGGGGATTTCGAGAGGTTGCTGGTTGCGTGCGTTAAGCCTTGAGGTTGTGTGTTCGTGAGTTGAATTGAGTGGAGTTTGAGGTGGATTGGATGGCGAGCAAGGTGGTGCATTATATCATCTCCCTCCCCTTTTTCCCTCGTAGTGATATTCATGCACGTGGCTAGTTACTTAGTTAATAGTTATTCAATACCAGCAGGACGTCTCTACAATCTTCTTGTATTACTTCCTCATTTCTTCTAGACTCGACTTCCCCAAACAGGCAACTCAAACACCCATCGATTCCCCAGCGCTAAAATGTCGACATCGGTCCCACTCGTACCTCGTTACCGGTGATGTATCCCGGCTAGCGCGTGCGTGTGCTAGTCAAGGGCACGGATATGGAACACCGCTAGACGGCACTTGCGCACTCTACGCACTTTAGCCACGTACTAAATCATGAACGGTGAACTGCACTCACAGCATCTTGAGCACACCACCGCGGATCATTACGCTGTAGATCTTATCTCATGGAATTGTGCTGCAGACTGCTGTACGGGGCACGCTTATTCTGAACGCGCTTGCTGGATTGAAATTGGCTATGCGCTCGCACGCCGTGGAGAATGAAGATGTTCACGCTCAGACGTTCGGGGAACGAGATGCTTGGTCCGAGTCTGTGCTTGCGTGGGTGGGAAAAGCATAGGTGTATTGTGTGGATGGATAGGTTGAGGGTGGGATCGCGGTTGCAGTGTCGTACATGAGTCTTTGCAGTGCATAGAAGCTATTTTGTGGGGAGATGTGCTGTGTGGTTGAGCTGGGCTGGGTTAGTTGGTGGAGAACAGTCTCTTGAGGTGTGGGTTTTCAAGTTTTAAGCCAGCGGGTCTCGCTGCGAGAGTGATGTACATTTAAGTTCGACTGGTTGATTTTCATATTTACGAGTAGCATAGTGATACTAAGATGTGTGATGAGGGACTCGAATTTTCAAATCCCAGGCGCGATTGTGGAGTACTGTGTATATGAAGTAAACTACAATCATCTCGCAGCACTACATCCAGCAGTGCAGATCATGTTTTGTTGCCCACCTAGCACCGAAATTGCCCCCAAGACACTCGATGGTAAGCACGTCCCATGAACTCAGCAGAACAACCGACCCATCACACCGATCTCACCCCATCAGACCACTACAGAGCCAACGTCCAGCCAATCACTAGCCACGCACGGGCGGGACCCACAACATATCCCAGGCTGTAAGATGGGTTATATCAACAACCTACCATATTCAGGCGATTCCATTGCCTGATGAAGTAGTTTTCGGGCTGGTGTCGATTGCAGGCGTTGGATGTCGCCATGTTGCAGCGGGAGTCTTGCAGCGGTGGCACGTCCATTCGACGTAAGCGGTACTTGCTTTGTATCGTTCTCTCTCGGGACCCTGCAAGGGTGCACTCAATTGCATGTATACACAATTGATACGAGCTAGTTATATGCTCTTCGTTCAGAAAAGCCATGGTGGTGTGTTGTGGTTGTTTGAGATCTCGAGCATGGAAGGTATAGTGTCAGATGATGGCAAGCAGAATGATGTGAATATCTAGGGAAGGACAATAGGAGTTGTGCGAAGCAGGTCGTAGAGACATGCTTTGAGGGTAGGCAGGCTGTTGCGTGTCATACTTCCTGGGTCAATCGAAAGCGACATGCTGTCTACGATAAGTCTTTAGCAGCTCAGACACTTCGCGTAATTCATTCAACCATCACTTGTGATGCGAATGCCAGCCTTAGTAATCAAGCTGTGAGTATCTTGGTTCTGGGGCACGCCCCTTGCCTGAGAAGTTTCGTCTTAAACTTGGATACTACAACACCTCATCAAGGCTCATAAGCTGGCGGTTCGAATCTTTCCGGCGCAACTGCTGACCGGAGAGGACTTCCCGTTCCACGCATTAGTTCTGCCAGCGCAAGTCTTTCTTCATGTGCTCCATCATCCGGGGGAGGACCCAGCCATCCTCCCGGTCTCGTCATCGGCTTAATCGCAACATCGCGGACCATAATCTCGTGCTCACTCTCCTTGCCTCCGCACTCTAGTAGGATATCGTATTTCACGTCGTATTTCAGCGCGACATGATAGGTCTCGAAAGTCGGCGGTACAAGCTTGTTGATGTCGAAAGCTTCGATGTCGGTGGGTGTAGTGGTTTTGAGTGGTATCCCAGGTATGGCGTACCGGCGATTGAAGAGATCAAACTTTGACTCACCGGAGCGGAGGATGTTGTATGCGAGCGAAGGGTGAGAGGGAAGTGGGATACGGTAATCAATTCGCGCGATGGCTTGGGCGCGGATACCTCGGAGATACACCGGCTCGGCTCGATCCTCGATGGCATTGTTCGCTGACTGAAGTGAGAACTTTAGGTTGCTAGCTGAGCCGACACGATAGTGTCCTGGCACACTCAGTATCAAAAAGTCTGAGCCGATAGACTCGTGCAAGCTCTCTGTAGATCCCGAGATTCGTCTACTAAGCCGTTGCAGCGTCCCTCTTCCTCGTCCTCCAGGTTCCGGTCTTGCTTTTCGGTCTATTCGCACCGGCGGTGCGGGTCTTAGTGGCACCTGATCAGACAGCCCCACTTCTGGGACAGAAGGAAAGAAGCGCAACTGATGTACAACTTTGGGATTCATTGTGAAATGTCTCTCCTCGCTCACGAACTGAGCTTCCAGGACATATTCATTACGCACTGTACTTTCGTTCCACCACAGACTCGGCGGAAGTGAGTGCCCTGGCTCACTCTCGAACCTTGTATCGGTTGGGCATGGCATTGTTGATGGTAGTTGAACGGCCTCTGGGAAGCGGAACTCAAAGGGATACTCAACGCGATTCGGCGGGCAGTTCTCGGTGGGCATCGAAATTCTTTGTAATGTCATCTCATGACGAAAGAGGTCTGTTGATGAAATGTGCTGGCTTGCGCCTTCGAACGTGCGACAAATTGACCGACCGATGAGCTCTATGCTGACGCTCTTCACTTTGATGTTCGATTTGACGTGTACAACGCCGCGGATCTGATCATTGTTGGTGTGAACGCTCCGGATCGTTGACTTGGAGAAGGCAATTGAAATAATCCCATTTGGTCTGTTTTGATGCTCCGGGTAATGGTCGCTATACAGGTGCGGTCGCGCGACGTAGCTGTAAACATGGCGTGGTGCAGGCCTCGGACCGCTGCCGTTGAAGGATGTCGTAGCGACCATAATGGATGATGCAGGGGCTATCGAGCGAATGCAGAGTGAAAAGCTAACTCTGGCGATTCTGTTGTCGTGTCGCAGCTTTGTCTTTCCAGATAGCAAATCGGAGAGGTGGGAAGTCGTACCCCGCTCTGATCCTATCTATCCGACGGTCTGGTCGCTGGCTGACGAATGCTAAATTGCTTACATCGAAATTTGAAGATGCAGGCCGATGTCACAAGACGGACAGATGAAGTTGAAGATTGGTTTGTCAGCTGAGCTACTGGATCGGAGCCTCGGTAATGATCCGGCGAGTCAAAGAGTGGGAGCTCTAGGACTGGGGGATACAGACTTAACGCTACCTTCAAAGCACAGGAAGTTGTTGTGAGAGTGGAAAGATGCCGGCTCACAATCCGAATGCTACCTGCTGCGATCTCGTTATGCCGGCCACGCGGCGATTGGACTAACCTGAGTGTGGCTTGAGGCTTGGAGGCTCTGGGCTAGTGGGTCGCTAGATCACATGCAGGCGTTGCTTCCCATACCCCAGATTTGGCAGAGCAACAGCTTTAACAGCTCCCAAGACAGATCTAACACGGGGTCTAAATGTGGTAGAGCGAAGCCATGGCTGAGACAAGACGTTATATTTGAGCCCTTACTTCGCAATAGCCCTTCACCCTCATGCCTTCCATAAGCCGTGTCGCTTGCCGAGCAGCCCGCTGCAGGTTCGCTAGTCAATGGCGTCTATAGGCGATTGTCAAAGTCTGACATGTTCTGATGAAGCGGACGCTGCCTGCAGGCGCACAGCCCGCGTACATTCGAGGAAAGACGCTTACATCATCAAACTTTTTCCACGCCCTTCGAATGATTTTCCTGTTTGCAAGTGGCTTAATTCGGAGATTCAAAGTACGCTAATCCTATTAAGTGCACCAACGGAGATGCCTGGTTGTATGTATTACATATGCTCTCTGCTTCGTCCGCTGAGAACAATGACATGACCACAACTTTTTCAAACACGGTGCGAAGACGTCATGTATCGATAACTTCCTCTACTTCACATTTGTCACTTCGATTTTATTTATTCGATTTCTACTTCATGTCCGCGCAAACTTCATCGGTGCGCCTACACGTGAGGAAGAAAGTTCGTCCACTCGACGTTAACGTAGGCGGTCGAATTGATATTCCTCAACTCCGCAAAAGCTTCTACTATAAGGTACATCCGCGCGATACCATACACAACGGCAAGTGGCGCGATAGTCGCGAACTCCCAGGGCAACGGCAACTCGGTGTTCTTCCGCTTCACTGTTAGAGTTGCCTTTCTATTCATCCGTTTTCGATGTTGCTCGAGACCCGCTCGGTTGAAAACGTGGAGCCAGATCGTGCGCCAGCGTCCCAGGCGAGTCCAAGAAGCGATGGTCTCAAAGATCCAGAACGCAACTGTGATGCCAAAGAGTAGGAGTGATGAAATTCGCCATAGTGTGCGTTCGAGTGCGGTTGGGAAGTCGAAGTTCCAGCCAGCGACGTGGATGGCCGTGAACAGCAATGTTGCAAAGCACAGCAGATACTCTTGAATGCCGTATGGATTTGTGGGAAAGCGGTCGTTCGGTATGCGTTGGATTGGTCGCTCAGAGGGTATGACAGGCATTCGCATGAAAGGTTGCACATTTACCGAGTATGCAGGACCGTTCTCGTCAATGTGGTCCAGTGGAGTAAGGTCCCAGTCCCTGTTGCCGATTATATCCTCCAAGGCATATGCCGAATAGAGGTGCACAGGGCTATGCACGTCCGCAGGTTTGTGTAACCAGGCGTACGAAGTCATTAAAGAACAGACTACGATAGCAAGGGCGTTCAACTCGAGTGTCGTTATAGTCAACCTCTGAGCCGCGCGGCCAACGCATTGTATGATCAGGTAGCTGACCTGAAAGGCTGTAATGACCTTTGTAAAGGTGTCCTGTTTCGACTTGTCCCAGACTTCCCGTCTCGTCACCTTAGGGTACTCGATGTACTTATGATGAACAAGCCAGTGTAACTGTGTTGCGTTCAGTGGGAAGGGTTTACCATCTCTTGCATGAAAGACAAAGCCACCCATGTCGGCAAAGAATGCCTGCCGCATGTGCCAGTCATCATATCCAGACTTTTTAAATGCCTTGACCGACCACTTCGCTCTACTCCACTGGCCGGCAGCGTAAGTGAGAACGAATTCGGGGCCCATGATTCCTAGGCTCATCCACAACACTCTGCGGCCAACTAGCTGAAGGTATGTGTCTTTTGCCGATGGAACATTTAAACACAACATTGTATAGGTACTGATTCCGATTGTTACGAGAGATGTCCAGAGGATGTCGAATGTGCCTCGATAATTTGGTTGCTCCACCCAACTTGTCACTCGGGGTGTTTCTGCGTCCTGCGCGGACTCGGTTGACTGGAAGCTGCAGGCATTAAGGGGACCGACGGCTGTCACTCTTCCTGATAGGATGCAAGCAATGAGGCACAGAATGAGAGGTGCGTAATAAGCCGCCATGAAGTAGATTTGGCGAAGTAGAAGTGCAATTGACCGCTCATACGAGAAAGTTCATACCGATGAGGCGGAGGGCACGGGAACGGCGTCCTGAGGTACTTACGAATACCCGTGAACACCACCAGCAAGCGCCAGGATGCACACGCAGATGTCACCAAGCCACATCGTTTCAAGCATGATGATACGTGTATGGCCGCAACCCACAACCGCAATGCACTCACTCTGGGAGGATTATTTAGTGTAGCTGCTCTACTGAAGAGCATAGGCAGTGTCGCAGCATCTCCTCTATGATGTTTGCAGCTTGAAATAATCTTCACCACAAAAGATGTGATATCAAACGCATGGAGCGGGCCGCGACGGAAAGCGGACCTGAGATGGAGACTACGGGCGAGCTACGATGTGGGCCTCAGGGGAAGAAGCGTTGATTGGTTCAACACGCGCCGCGGCCTGTTGCTACCGAGTCTGAAACACAGTCCTCTGCATGCATCCCACCTTCACGTGCATCGCATTCAGATTGCAATCGTTACAATCGAACCTCCTCTCTTCATGCGCGTCGCTGTACTATCTACTCTTCTATCGCAATGCCCTCAGCCACGGCCGTGCTGAAACCCCTTCTCGGCACCATAGCTGGTATTATTGGCATCTACGCAGCCTTCATTTCCCTCCTCACTATACCGGCCTTGCAGGATCATGTTATCTACCTGCATCGTGTCACACTCACGTGGTTTCAAGACGTTAACGTACCAGAGCAATGGGGCTTTCTGCGCAATCAAGTCACTCCGTTCCATTTGACAACCCCAGATGGCGAGACGCTGCATGCATGGCATGTCCTGCCTCTGGAAATGTACCGCCAACATCAAGACGAACTTCGCAAGGAAGCTACGGGATGTTGTGATAACATCGAAAGTCGTCTCTCGTTCAAGCTGCTAAAGGATGACCCCACGGCGCAGCTTGTCATCTACCTGCACGGGGCAGCGGGAACATTAGGCTCTGGCTGGAGACCACAGAGTTATCGAGCGTTGTCTGCAGCATCTACCAATGTGCATGTACTGGTCATCGATTATCGTGGGTTTGGTACCAGCACTGGTTGGCCATCAGAAGCTGGTCTACTGACCGATGCTCTCACGCTTGTCAAATTCAGCACAGAAACAGCTGGGATCCCTCCCGAGAGAACTGTCTTGTTCGCTCAATCCATCGGAACAGCTGTTGCAATGTCGCTCAGCCATCACCTCGCCACGCAATCACCGCCTGTGCTCTTCGCAGGGACAGTTTTGGTCGCCCCATTCGCTGATGTCGCCTCATTAACGAGGACATACAAAGTGGCAGGCACAATACCCTTATTGTCTCCAATTGCCGTCTTTCCCAAACTTTTGAGCCTTTTGAATCACTTCATCGTCAGTAAATGGCCGTCACAAGAAAAGCTAGCTGGTCTTGTTCGACACCTGGATTCGATCAAGCTCGATGGCCGCAAACGCAAATACGACATTACTCTCATTCATGCCGAGGATGACTACGACATTCCAACTATGCACTCAGATGTTCTGTTTTGGCATGCAGTAAATGCAACATTTGATGCCCAGTCTTCGATGACGTTTGAAGATCTGGAGAGGAGAAAGATAAACGAGAGGGTCCCACTTGGTGCTGGGGGCTGGGAGATGGACTGGCAAGGGAAAGGAGGCATTATCAGAGAGCAGATTGTACAACATGGTCTGCATGACAGGATTATGAGCTACCCGGTCGTCAGTCTTGCGGTCGCTCGCGCCTTTCATAGTCAAGATGATGCTTGAGCGAACTCAAGCCCTGTGTTCAAGCAATGAGAGTATATGATTTCAGCACTTGCTGTCTAGGCAGCGCGCTCTATGCCGAACTCAATTCTCCTTTTCACCCTCCTTCTAATCCAATAGGACGTCGTCACCAATCTTCTCCAAAACTAGACGTGTGGTCAGTTTCCACGAGCAGCGCCCAGCGTAGGATCACTGGCTTGCACACTCACGATCCTAACCTTGCCACAGTCCGCAAATAATACTTTTTCAGGTCTTTTTCTTCAATCGAGGGATCAATCCGCGCCCACAGCACACTGTATGAGCCTTGCTCGGGGTTCCACCTAAACGCGAGCATGACGTTGGTGAGGAGGATACCGGTGATCCCCGGATAAGCACCCTTCCATTGCTCTTGATTAGCACTGAAGAGACCGTACTAGATGCAAGACTTATGGCACCAGGGTGTACACTCAAGGCGTAGATGTTGTTCTCGCTGTTTGGCTTCATTACGTGCTCGCGCAGACCATGCTTCGCACCCAAAATCTACAGCTCTTAGATTCATAACACTATTAACTTCCACCGTTGTGAGCTTCGTGCTCTTCACACTCATGGATCTTGCTACCGTATCGAAGACGCATCAGCCAGAGGAGTTGCGACGTAGCTTTAATTCGCTGATACAGATACGTAGGGAATCCTGTATCCACATCCAGGGTTGCGTATCTGGAAAGAACGCCCGGAGGTCCTTCAAAGTAGAGAGGTATATCCACCGCTACATCCTTAACATTGAACAAAATTTCTTTCTGACAGTACGGGTGATGCGCGTTGGCTGTTGCCAGTGTCATGATGGCAGTAGGACGGACGTAGGCCTTGAAAGAAAAACGAAGCACTTGACGCCAGGGTTGGACTCGTGTGAGCCAATTGAAGGTGCAGCCCCACATTTCCACGATAAAGAACAGCACAACGCACAAATCAGGCCTCCTTTGGGTGAGACATAAGCTGATCAGACACTGAACAGAAGACCCTCGCCTTGTGCGAGGCTGGCGAGCATCAGCAGCCACTCAACAACCCCGACGTCAGACAGATGCACGAATTCGGTTTACCTCAATTCACGGCGAGGAACCGCGTGCAGTGCATTTATCTATTGTGTGCAGCACCGGTGAGAGCTGGATTTGTCGATCCGGTCTCCGTGCCCCGGCTTTTTCCTGATGCGATTGGAATAGTGCCTGCTACGCTCGCTCGCTTACCCTGTGTCAAATTTAATTTTCAAATGCACTGCGAGACTCTCATAGTGCTTACATGCTAGAGAATCATGCAGCTTCAATGCCTAGGATCCTGGTACAGGGTACATGGGCGGGTCCCGATCATCGACACATAAATAGTCTGCCTGCCGCAAACCTTCACAAATGAGACACCATGCAAGATTCCGAATTTCAGGTACCCTTGACCGTAGCGCGCTGCTGTGAAGCTATCGCGGAGTGATTTACACACCATGGCGTTGACATGCGCAGCATCTGCCATCGGTGTACTGTCTATATCATTCCTTCTAGCATGCTACACATGCTTTCGGCCCCGGCTATCTATCTCTCCACAGCTGCGCCACAGCTCACCAAATCTAGCAACAACCCGAATCAGCAAAGATCCGGCCTTAATAAAATCGGAGTATGATGTTGTCATCATCGGATCAGGGTATGGGGGTGGGGTGGCAGCATCACGATTAGCAAGAGCTGGAAAAAGAGTCTGCGTACTCGAGAAAGGTGCGGAAAGGTGTGCTGGTCAATTTCCGCATACACTGAAATCAGCTTTGCAAGAGTATCGCATCAACGACATGCGGTCTGGGAGGCAAAACAGCTTCGGCAAAAGATCTGGCTTGTACCATACAACTAAAAGCAACGGTCAAGACGTTGTCTCAGGGTGTGGACTGGGTGGCACCAGTCTGATCAATGCTGGAGTCTTCTTGAGAGCAGACAGTAGGATTTTTGAAGGTCCAGAGTGGCCGATCGACATCCGCGAGAACAGTCATGACATGGCACAGTGTAAGCAGCCGATATTTTCCAAGCTGTATGTTTATCGCCGCAGCTAATCGCAGACAGATTACGAGAGAGGCGAGCGGATGTTTCGTCCAACCCCATATCCCGAACGCTTTGCGAAACCACGGAAAATGTCTGTATTTGAGCACCAATGGAAAGAGCTTGGTCTCCACGATCGCCTTCAGCGACCGCCACTGACTATAAGCTTTGGAGATTGCATCAACAATGCTGGCGTAACCTTGCACCAGTCGACAGGCTCTGGGAACGAGTGTACCGGGTTAAACGACGGATCCAAAAATTCTGTACTGGCGACGTATCTGGCGGATGCTTGGGCCTGGGGAGCTGAGATGTTCTGCGGTGTTGACGTGAAATACGTTTGTAAACTTAAGAGGAATCAGGGTTATCTGGTTCACTACGGTCTGCTAGACAGCTGCCAAGGCTCACATGATCAAATGTGGGTTCGAGCGGTATGTTCACAGCTGCTTCTTTAGTGGCGAAGTCTCAAATTGACGTGTGGTGTAGAAGGAGCTTGTAATTCTTGGAGCTGGCGCATTGGGCACTACAGAACTCCTTTTACGATCCCGCTCTTACGGTCTCTCCACGTCACCAATCCTTGGCCAGAGGTTATCTGGAAACGGAGATCGTTTAGCTTTTGCATATAACTGCGATCAGAGCTTCAATGCTGTCGGCCACGATGCAAGTCCTACCCCACCTCTCGAACGCTGTGGACCTACGATCACAACGTGCGTTGATATGAGAGATGTGAGAGAAGCATCACACGTCAAAGATGGCTTCTTGATACAAGATGGAGCAATTCCCGAAGCTTTGGGGCCAATCATTCAGGCGATGATTGAAACTCGGATTCCCTCAACTTTGTCATACCACAGACGAGCGTTCAGAAACACCGTCGCAAGACTAAAGAGCTGGATCAATGGGCCTTACAGTGCTCAAGGAAGCGTGAATCGCACCGGAGTCTATCTTGTAATGGCACACGACGAGAATGAGGGTACCATGACTATGTCGAATGGTTCGCCCAAACTCCAATGGTCAGGCACCGGTGCGGAGTCGAGATATAATCACGTTACAGATCTCCTCGAACGAGCAACAGCAGTCAGCAAAGGAACTTTGGCAAACGCTCCCCCTATCACTGTGCACCCTCTAGGGGGTGCTTGTATGAGCAACGACAACACCGGTCTCGGCGGCGTCGTAAACCACATGGGACAAGTGTTCTTAGGAACGGGACGAGAGGTACACGAAGACATCATCTGTGTCGATGCCTCCGTTGTGCCAATGTCACTTGGTGAGTAGGAGCCTTTTTCTGGATCTCAGACTATTAAGAAACGTAGGCGTGAATCCTTGTGCAACGATCGTAGCTCTCGCCGAGCGCTGTTGCGACTTGCTCCTCCATATCCGGGGCTGGACCACGGATGAGAACCTGATCGAGGATCTGAAGTTCGAATCCCAGCCGTTCAAGTTACGATTATCGCCGTCTACTTCACTAACACGAGAGGAACAACTTCGACTTGTGGAGGACGATGGCGGTCTTAGGTTTGACGAAGTACTGCATGGATTTCTGCAGGTCACGGAAGATGACTGCGCTTACGAGACCGCGGCGAGCTCTGCTGAAGCAGCTTCAAGCTGCGCAAAGGCGGCCCTGACAGTAGGACTCTACCGCACAGAACAAGGGTTCTACAAAGGATGTGCAACCGGAACATTATCCTTTGGTGCCCTCTCGCACGACCCTTTATTAATCACGCAAGGCGTTGTCGATTTTTTCACTGTCGACGAGAGCGTTTCGGACGCTGTCAATCTCATCTACGATTTAGAGCTTCTGAGTACTGACGGTCAGGAGTATCTTCTACACGGTGTCAAGACAATCGATTCGGGCATAGCTTTTTCGCCAGCTAAGACGTGGGGTGCAACGACGACGTTGCACACTTCAATATCCCGAAAGGATGGTACTTCTGTAGCTAAGGGCATCCTACGGCTGTCATTACGCTGCTTTGTCTCCGAGCTTCTATCCATGAGATGTAGCCAGCGTACCGGATTCGCGCAGAAAGCTCACGTAAAGGCCAAATTCCTAAGCTTTTTCGCACAAAACGTCATACCATACGTTTTCAGTCCTCTTCGACCTCTGAAGTATAACAACTCAGTACAAATGCATCTTAGAGCTTGGAAGAAGCCTAAGCCAGTCGAAATTCAAATTCGGTCCACCGACGGTGTCGAGTTTTGCATGAAGATATGGGAACCGTCGCCACACGCTACTTCGAAAGACACACCTATCGTCCTAATTCCGGGTGCTTCCGTCGACGATCAGATGTTCTCGCTCCCCACAATACCCGTAAACACAATTGACTACTTTACTTCTCAAGGCTACCGCTGCTACGTCCCTGTTCTTCGCTTCGGCATCGGCGACGCGGCAAAGGACGGATGGACAGTTTTCGACGCACGGCTTGATGTTAAGGCTGCCTTGGAATATGTCAGAGCACGAGAAGACAGTCGACAGGTATACGCGATCGTGCACTGTTTGGGAAGTATCGCTACGGCTAGTGCACTGTTGCACGGCGATATCGAGGCTAGTTGGTTTTGTGGCATGACGTGCAGTCAGGTCTTCACTGATCTGATTTACAGAAAAGACAACGACTTCAAGGCCAGACATCAGTCGCTCATCAGAGCGTATAGTGTATGTAGTTTCTGTTCTAGGATAAGAGTCATGCTGACGTGTATACTTTAGGTACTCGCTGGGAATTGGTTTTCCTGTCGGACATCACCATCAACGACTTATTTCCAATATGCTCTCGACCAGCTCCTGCGTTTCTACCCGACAGGAAGCAGGAAGGAACTATGCAATTCAGCAGTTTGCCATCGCTGCGATGTTCCCTTCGGCCGCTGTTGGAGCCATGCCAACCTCAACCATGCAACCCATGCCAGGCTTGACGAGTTCTTTGACGGTATCCACATGAACTTCCTCACCCACCTCTCCAAGATGGGCGCCACATCTTCACACCACGTAAGAGATAACCTGCCTGGCTTTGCCGATTTGGTGACCCCGGCAAACATACAGCGACTTGCAGGTTTGAGGATCAGTTTCCTAAGTGGGAGCGACAACGCAGTCTGGAAGCCTAGTGCCACCAAGAAAAGTCTTGATATGTTTAAGTTGACATTTCCCGACGGGATTTACGCGCGCACTGTCGTACAGGGCTATGGTCATCTTGATTGTTGGATGGGCAAAGATGCACATCGCGACGTGTACCCAAGGGTTATGCACCACGTCCGGATTTGCGAGCCGGTGCAGGAGGCCGGTATAACAGATTCAGAAGACGCTTTCGTTGTATTGTGAGGTGAATCAAAGCCGAGCTGGGCTGCCGCTAGACGCGATGCGAACCCTGGCGTTCTCAGTTGCCCTCGCAGTGCTCCTTGCATCTTCCACACGGCAGCCCGTCATGGCCACCATCTCGTTTGCGCTTGCAGCCTGAACAAAATGTACAGGTGCAATAGAGACCTGATGCATCTTGTGTATCTCTTGTAATGCCCTCTGCCTTGCGCCTTTTGTGCCTCCGCCGCAAGCACCAGATTGACACTATAAGAAAGAGTATCAATGCAACACCGGTGCCCGCACTGAGACCATACGCAAGAGCTAGTTGATTCGTCCTTCTGTTGAGTCGCAAAGGTACGACCGGAAATAAAGCGTTGCGGAGTACAGCCATGGCGAACGTGCGAGTTTGAGCTTGTAGGTTGGATGCTGATGCGTGTTATGTTTAACTTTGGATTGTGGTGGACACAAAGACTGAATTGTGTGACTTGCTTGAGGCGGCATGCCTGAGAAGCGCTTCAGCCTGTCTAATACTCGACGTTGAATGATCGAATCCTACAGCCATTTGGCTCTTTGTGGTTAGCGGAGTAAGCGCACTACTGTCAAATTAGGCAGGTGGAGTGTAAAGAGTTAGATAAGCGTTGTCTGATGGACGCTTCTCAAGATACTAAGAAAAGCTTCCACGTCAGATTGTTTTTGTAAAACAATAATTCACCCTCTGGCTAAGCCACCCCAGCCACTCGACATTAAGAATTTCTCTTTGAACATATTTGCTTGGCAAGGCTTCTGTGTTCTGTGGTATCTATTCAATTTCTACAGTGTCGCATATGCCCTTTCATAGTGGCGTAGTTGTTCTTGCAAAAGAAAAAGGCTGCATGGTGCCAGCCTTTGCGTTCGTATTGTCATGAATGAAAGTCATTTTGCCACAGTCTTAATAGAACCAAGTTGTCTCACTGATAGAATCGTGCAAGGT
Organism: Didymella segeticola; assembly: GCA_004522025.1. Lineage (NCBI taxonomy): Eukaryota > Fungi > Ascomycota > Dothideomycetes > Pleosporales > Didymellaceae > Didymella > Didymella segeticola. Next base: position 378,468 of record SDAV01000014.1, on the reverse strand, counting down.
CCAGACGCTAGCCAAAGAGCAATGCCTCCTCTTTCCCTACTTCAACACTGTCTTGCAAGCGTACTGCGCTCTGCCCGCTTCGAGCAGTCTTTCCAGATTCAAAAAGACACAAGTGATCGAAGCAGAGCCAATAAGCTGTCAAACGGTACTCAACGGCTCCACACCTAGGCGCGATGAAGTAATTAACGTCCCATTCTTAGACTAGCGCACTTTGTCCTGCATCTTGCCAAGTGGCGGCTCGGACCTGGTAACGCACAGTAGTGGATGCCATGCTTAGTTTAGTGCTTCCCCATACTACACTGATGTCGTTAGCTTCGTCGAAACCACCCTGTAGAAGCTAAGTGCAGGACCGGGATGGGCTATCTTCCTAGTCTTCGCTGCACAGTTGATGATACTGAGCTGTGATTAGGTGCCTTGGGAAAGCCATAGGGAAGAGAGCGCCTGAAAGGTCGGGCTATACGAACTGTAAGCTTTCTCAAGATGACTAGATGTACACAGGAAGGTGCGAATACTAGATATCGCACCATGTACTGTTATTACCCCCTTGTAGTTAAGATTTTAAAGTTCAGCCTACTACACATGCTTCCTTCTCACCAGATTCCAGACGAAATTGAGGCGAAAGTCCTTGTGTGTCCTCGTAGAACTCCATATTCGAATGCGTCAAGATACTCACCCGTCGAGCACCAGCCCTCAATCAATCGATCGAGGTTTTTGCGTCCTTCCTCAGCATCAAATCCTTCAATTGCATTTTGGTAGTCTTTAACATCGTGCTTTTCCCTAGCATAGTGCTCATTCTCTTTGTATTTGCCCACTTTGGCAGTAAGCTCTGCTCTGACAGCATTCTCGTCCCGTTCGTTGCGCTCCGACTCAACTCGATAATTGAAGCTGGGCGAAAACCATAATGGAGCTGGCGACAATCTCAACTGTGGCTGAAAACTTACGGCCTCGTTGGCTTCTGGGACGACATGCCAGACCATGTCTTGCTGTTTACTCTCCGCCTCTTGTGCGTCTGGCAGCGCATGCCCCGTCGTTCAATTTGACTGTGTAGATAGGGCAGTATCGTATGCCTCGGTCGTATGGCCATCGAGCACGTTCGACATCAGGACAATCGCAGCTATAATGCGCTGCAGATACAGGCATCAGCTGGATATGTGGTCTTGATCAATTGCTCCTCCGTAAAGGAGAGTGCCCTAGTTCCCAGTGTCGAATGTCATCCGTGGCTGCAGTGCAGTTTCAACAGATGAGGAAGTTGACTAGAACGTGCTCTGAAAACGCCGGAAACAGGGAAGACAGGCCGAGCGAAGGCAGTGTTCTCATGTTCCGGGCGTATATGCAGGTGTTCAGCCCTATGGTGAAAGATTCAAATCTCTGTGGGTCCATCGTTGCTAAATTTTACGCAAGCAAAACCCTATTTCATGGTGGCTTTACCCAATATAGTCTAGTGTAAGTGCCATTAGCACCAAAAATCTTCTTTGATGGCTGCCGAGAGCAACGAAGTACCACCGAGAAAGTACCAAGGGGCGAAAACGACGACTGCCAAAGGCCGCGTCGTTAGCACATTCGACGTTTGGCTTGTTGTCGCGATGCGTGTCAAAAATTTACGTGCCAAGATCATATGCAGCTTGCTCAGATCAACCGAGGACACCCTCGCCTCTTCCCGGGATGCCGCTCAGCCCTACGATGTGTGGAGTGCTTAGTTTGCGCTTGACTTGCGTGATGGCCCAGGCTCACGTTCTGGAAATGACGTGCTCTTGTTGGTGATGAAGAGACTTCTCCGATCAACGGATCTATTCGCGCATGGTTTGAATAAAGAGAGCTTTGTGTGACCGGCAAGTAACTATCACCCGCGCCTCCACTTCTCCACGTCCACGTTTCTTTCCGCGGAGCAAGATGTCGAAGTACAATCAAGACATTGAGTATGCGGCCCAGCCCGACCCGTATACTCCGGACGACAAACCAATCCTGGAGCCTCAACTCAATGTCGGAGGCCACGGTGCTACGCAGCGCCGTCTGCAAAATTACCATGTTACCATGATTGGCTTCTGTTCTGGAATCGGAACAGGTCTCTTCATTGGAACTGGTTCGGCGTATGCAAATGCTGGACCGGCCGGCCTCCTACTTGCCTACACCGTTGTCGGCAGTGTCTTGTGGTGTGTTATGCAGAGCGTTGCTGAACTGGCCACAGTTGTAGGTGGATTCTACACTGACCCTAATGAACATTGCTCACGTTTCATAGATCCCTACAGCCGGATCTTTCCCTCATTTCGCCACACGCTTCATCGATCCTGCAGTCGGTTTCTCCTTGGCTATCAGTTACGGCTATTGTTACACCATATCCATTGCAGCTGAGGCCTCAGCATCAGCCATTCTTGTCAGCTACTGGACGGATATGAGTCCTGCAGTCGTTATAACCATCAGTCTTGTACTCATTCTTGCAATCAACCTACTGAGCGTGCGCTGGTTCGGCGAGTCTGAAGTCATAGCCGGATCGATCAAAGTCGCCTGCTTCCTCGGCCTCGTCATCGTCTCAATTGTCATCACCTCTGGTGGAGCGCCGAATGGGGAAACTACTGGCTTCCGCTACTGGCACAACCCTGGAGCCTGGGTCGACTACAACGGCATTACCGGATCGACAGGCCACTTCCTGGGCTTCTTGGCTGCGTTCGTCAACGCTTCTTTCTCGTTCATCGGAGTGGAGGTCGTCGTGATTACAGCAGCTGAGAGTTTGAACCCACACAAGGCCATCCCGCGGTCCGCTACCAACGTCACCTATCGCATTGCTCTCTTCTACATCCTGGGCGCTCTCCTGATCGGATTGATCGTCAACCCTACGAATCCCGATCTTGTCTCCGGCACGGGAAATGCTAACTCATCGCCCTGGGTCATCGCTATCAAGGAGGCCGGAATTGTCGCTCTTCCTTCCATCGTCAACGCTTGCATTCTGGTCTCGGCCTGGTCCGCGGGTAACTCCTACTGCTGGGTTGGATCCCGCATGATTGTGGCGATGACCACAGATCGCCAGCTGCCGCAGTTCTTCGGTCGCACTTGGAAGAACGGAGTCCCCTATGTGGCAGTCATCACGGCCTGGCTCTTCGGACCCCTTGCATACTTGAGTCTGGGAACCGGCGGAGCCTCGCAGGCTTTCGATTGGCTGATGAACTTGAGCACCGTTGCCGGTCTGATCGCTTGGGCAACGTTGTGCTTCTGCTACATTCGCTTCTATGCTGCGATGAAAGCTCAGAAGGTCAGCCGCGAGACGTTACCGTGGAAGAGCCCCTTCCAGCCATTCACTGCTTGGTATGGATTCATCGGTGCCTCGATCATTACGTTGGTCGTTGGGTTCCCTGTCTTCCTGAAGGGCAACTGGAATACAGCTGATTTCATCGCATCGTATGTTGGTATTCCCATCTTCGTTGTACCGATCATTATCTGGAAGTTGGTACACAAGACAAAGGTTAGTTCGTTTGTTCCCCAAAGCTGATCTTATACTGACGTGCTCTAGTTTGCTCGTGCGAAGACCATTGATCTCTACTCTGGACGTCTCCATTAAACTCGAAATGCTGGTATGAGTAAGATTCATCCAACTAGACACCACATTATCGAGCCGTCAGATAGCTCAGGCAGCATCAGTTCAGCGGCAAAGAAATAAATACGTCCACAATTTCTTGCAAAACCACATTTTGCCCGATGAACGCTTCCGCAGAGCCTGAACGATTTAATTTCAGCAACTTCCCAAATGCACAGCTCCCTGTTGTATCTGCAGAGGAAAAGGAGAACAGGAAATGCCGTGCTCTACGCGACTCTTGGCGCTGTCAAGGAAGCTCAGAGCCAGCACTGGTGGGGTATGGATGAAGTTGCGGGCGCAGCAGGAATCAAGTGGAACACCCAGTTTGTGGATTGGCTACGAGCATCTCAAGGCTTCCTGTGCCACGATGCGTACTGGCCCAAGCCTGAACACCACCGCATCGCGCGCCCAGAATATGCAGGAGAAGAATTGGAGGAGCCGTAATTCGAGTACCAGGTGTACGAGTGATGTATGGGTTTGACAAGAGTATAGCTATAGATGTTCTGCTCGTTGCTACGAGGACGTAGCATGAATATGAATTGCTTCACTGTCATTATCATGCCATAGTCACCCTGGTATTGCAAAATCAACAGCACGATGACCAATCGGGCGAGTCGAGCCAACTTCTTGATACTGCCGAGCCTGATTGTTAGCTTTCACTGGCCTACCGAATGATTATCCATCGATGGAGAGAGTGCCACTGACTTCCGTCACTCAAGGATGTATGATCTTCGGAGATGTTGCTGCCATGTTGCCCATGATGCTTTCATATTAGTGGGAGGTGGCACCGGCCGATCCGCTGGAGGAGCGAACGTAGAGGTCGCGAACCAGGATGCGCCTGCCTTCACGATGAACCCTTCCTAAAGCAGCTAGTGCACGTTTACCTCCTCCATGAATCTCTCCCCAACTCGCACATCGACCTCGCAACTACATCACAGAGACTCGACAATCTTCATCATGTCTGCATCGTCAGATGACGCAGCTGGCAGCACGATCGGTGATGCGTTTGCCAGACTCGAGAGGTGAGGCAGACTGCCCGCAAGCAGGCATCGGAGCTAACAATTTTGCAGAGCAAGACAAACAAACGAAGAGTGTGCGGTCAAGTAGGTCTCACAGGCTCAGTCCCTATACAACCAAACTCACCGATTACCCAGGTCACTCGCCATACGCGATGAGCTTCGCACGTTGGAGCGACGCAAGGTCGAGCTCACGACAATGCGCAAGATGAACACCGGCCAACGTAACGTCTGGCTACAAGAGTCAGTATCACTAGCAGTCCTCTCTTCAGAGCTAATTCAGGGCAGTCTGACCGAGAAGACCATCGTACCATATAGCAAGGCCTGGAACTGCGAGTTTGCCGAAAAGATGCGAGTCACCTTCCCGTTCGAGATCCGCAGCATGATACATGACTATCTCCTGGATAGTGACATGTGGGACGAGTATGAATACGCACTCCAGGCTGTGATGTCAGCGGTTCCGCCCGAGGTTGGACATTGTCGCTGCTTGACCCACGGGCACGGTATGCCTAGAGTGCCCCACTACCTGTTTGCGGCGTACATGGGAAGTGATACTGCCCAGGAGATTGTTGGAAAGCTATACGAGAGTGAGTGGTTCCAGGAACAAACACTCTACGGTGTGGTTCCGAGCTTGCACTGTCTCATCCGCAAGGATGCATTCGGCGCCGGATTCGATCCAGCCTCGTGCATCAAGGACTTGGACATCGTCTGTCTCGTAGACAGCCACCGAGAACCGCGTAAGCTACATGTTCAGAGCGACGCCTGTCAGCACAATGCAAGGGAGCGGCGCTACATTGACCGGGAAGACCTCGAGTCAGATTTGGGACAACTGCTTGGGGTTGTTGGGAACAAGGACTTCCGATGCCTCGAGGTTAGCTTCAGGCAGCGAAACGTCCGAATCGATGTCCTTGAAGAAGCACTCGAGGCCTTTTCCAGCACCTATCATGCGTTGAAGAAGGCTGGCATCGAGATGCGGATCCAATGGCAGTACAGCTCTCCGACCTGTGGTGGGGTGCACGAGCATAGTCGAAACGTGGGAAAATTCTTCAGTGAAGCGCGGTCTACGTGGAAGCATAGGATGTTCCAGTTTCTGGAGAGGGTGAGTGAGGTGATCTGCTGCTGATGATGTTGTTGACTTTTGCTAGATGAAAGGCTGCATCGAGCCGTGGCACGTCAAGTATACGGACGAGCCCGGGCGCGAGCTGTCTGATGCGGAGTTTGTGCACCGGATGTGGGATACTGACGAGGTGTTTGAGTCGAGTGATGAGGAAGAGTTTGAGGATGAGGAGGAGATGGGTGGCTCTGATTCAGGCGAGGAGTAGACGAAGGTTACATGAAGTAGTGGAGTGGGGAACGTGTTAGTGATGGGGATGTTGTGTGGTAGCATGAACCAAGATGTATGGTAGTGAGATGGGTGATGGTATGGGGTATAGGTAACGTGATATTTATGTTTATGGAGAAGTCGATGGCGTTCAAACTCTGATGCATCAAGTAGTGAATGGTGAATAGCGGTGAGATGGTACAAGATATATAGGTATAACAAGATATCTATGCGTATTGAAGACGAGGCTTTTGTGCCGTGAGCAAACACCAGACGCCGTGATGTAGGGTATAACCAGCCTGGACTCACTTCCTACCAACACCTACCCATAAGTTATGAACCCACTGCATAACCAATAACCACCTTTCATTCATCATCACCACCACCACCACCACCACCTACCCATAGCTAATCTCATAACCCAGCAAGACCTCCGTCGTGGCACCCTCCCAGCCTCTATTCCCACCCGTGCTAATCATAAACGAACACGTTGGATCGAGGTAGAGTTGGGAGATGACGCCGGTGCGGTGACCGGGGACGATGAGAAAGGGTGTCGCGGCTGTGTTTGTGTTTGTTGTTGTTGGTGCCGAGGCGGAGGTGCCGGTTGTAGAGGCGTGGGTGTGGGAGAGGTCGTATTGGCGGAGGATATCGTAGGAGGCGCTGGGATTGTTAGTCGTGTTAGTACGAGGAAGGGCAATGAAAGGGGGGAGGGAGGGATAGCTCGCTGCGCTCGCTGCGCTCGCTACGTACCATATCAGCGTGCGTCCGTTGGGCATGGCGCGGACGGCGCTCACGGGCCCGCTGACGCCGGGGAACTTGAAGGTGCGCGAGGGCTCTGCGAGGGTCTTGTGTAGACTGTATTCGTCGACTGTGCCGTTGCGGCTGTGTTTGTTAGTCTTATCACACCATGTGCAGAAGTGATGGTAGGAGAACGTACCGCCCCGCGTAGATGTAATTCCCATCTGGACTCCAGCAGGCGTTCATGCACCACGGGGGTGTGCCGCGTGGAGGCAGCATGCGGGCTATGGGCGAGGGCTGGCGGCGGTCCCAGATGGAGAGGGAGCCGTCGATGGAGGAGGAGAGGAAGGTGGATTCTGAGCTGGGAGGGAGGGAGGGCGTGTCTCTGACGAGGGTGGGGAGGTGGTCTGCGTGGGGGAGGCCGTTTGTGAGCGGGGTGGGGGAGGCGTTGGGTTGTGCTGCGTCTGTGGATGGGGGGGACTTTGCTGTGACGTCGTTTTGTGAGGGCTGCGAGTCTGCGGCTGGGGCTTGCACGGGCCCGCCCATGTCCATCATGTCCATGTCGACGTCGTTGTCGGCGGTGGGGTCGTCGTGGGCGGCTTGGATGCCGTTTGCTATGGCGCGCGAGAACTCGTCATCGTCATCGTCGTCACCCATGCCTGGCAGCGCGGCCGAGGGGTTGTTGTCTGCGCTGTCGCCGAAGAGCGAGTCCTTTTCGCCGCCGTCACCGAACAGTGAGTCGTCAGGTGAGCCTGGAGCGTCGTCATTGTTTGTGGCGTTGTTGTTGTTGGTGGTGGTGGCGGTGGTAGCGGCGGCAGGCTCGTCTCTGGCAGAGGCAGAGGCGTTTGGGCGGGGGCGGGCGGCGTTGTTGGAGGCAAAGGTGCCGTTGGCAGCAAAGGAACCGTTGGCGAGGGGCGCCGTCTCAGACTCTTGCGGGACGGGCAGCGACGAGGTGGGCCGCTGCTCAATGGCGCTGATCTGGCTGCCACTCGTCTCGAAGCGACGCTTGACCTTACCCATGTTGAGATCCCAGTCGTGGATGCTCTTGTCCCAACTGCCGCTCAGCACCGACGTCTCATCTGCAGCCAGCGTCAGGACCGAGACGGCCGAGGTGTGTGCCTTCATAGTGTGGATGCGGTGGCCCTCGCTGTGGCGCACGCTCTGCAGGTTGATGGCGCCCGACTCAGTGCCGGACAACAGCCACAGGGCCTGGTGGTGGACGGCGAGCGAGTAGACGGGCGAGGGCGCGGCGTCGGCGGCGGAACTCGAGTGTGCGTGGCCGCCGCCGTCGTCGTTGTTCTCCCAGTAGGACAGCAGCACGCCGGCCTTTGTGACCGAGTCGACAAAGGGGTGGCGTTGGGCGACTGTCAGCGCGAGCTTGCCGTTGGCCGTGTCGACCCAGTTGAACTTGCGGATGTAGCCATCGGCCCCGCCGCTGAAGACCCAGCGCATGTCGGGCGTCGCAGCCACGGCGTTGATCGAGGTGCTGTGCGGCGCTGCCACGGTCGGGATGATTTCGTACACGGCCGCGTCGAGGGCTTCCTTGCGCACCGCCGGCCAGAAGGGCAGACTGCCTGAGAGGCCCGTTGCTGCTGCTGCTACCGCCCCCGCTGCTGCTGCTGCTGTTGCTGCTGCTGTTGATGTCGCTGTCCCTGTCGCTCCCTGTGGACTGGGCGAGGTGCGCGTCACCCGTGGCTTGCTTGCGGCCCCCTCGTCATCGTTGTCCTGGTCTTGGTCGTTGTCTTGGTCCTGCTCTTCATCGTTGTCGCCCTCACCCTCGCCATCGCCGTCCTGGTCCTGATCGTCGTCGTCGTCATTGTCCCCCTCTGCGTCATCGTCGTCATTATCCCCATCGTCATCCTCATCCCCGCCCTCGTCCTCGTCTACATCCATCGCATCGTTCTCCTCCTGCTCGTCGTCCTCCTCGGCGGAGCCTGCCACCGTCAGCCAATCGTCTCACTCAATCCCTCTCGTCCGCGCACAGAGCACCTACTCGCGCCGTTCTCATCGTAGTCGTCCTCGTTCATGCTGCCCGGATGGCATTCGCTCGACACGCGCGTGATGCCCCGACGTTCGCGCTGCTCGGTCGCGCCCACCGCCCGCCCGCGTCATACGGGAGCGCTAGCCGAGGCTGGTCTAGGGTGGGTGGACCCTGGATGTTGCTCGCCTCGCCTATCGTCTTGGGATGGCTCTACTAACATCACCATGAACTTCACCATCTAGCACGTACACAATGCACAATGGACTACAAGCTTGGTGGAGCCACCGGCTTCTATCGAGTTCATTCACCTTGAGTTGCATCAGTCATGCGCTGGGTACACAGTCGTCTTCGTTCAGACTGCCCTGTGTCCAACACCGCAGTCATGCGATGTCCATTCACTGCTTCACTCACGCCGCACGCCTCCTCTTTTGCTGTCCAATGTCTCTCTGTTTCTGTTTGCGTCTCTGTCTCTTCCAGTCCTAGTGCTGCACGCCGTGCTTTCATACAAGGCTTGCAAATGGTCAGTATTTCGAAGGGTCTGCACCACTGACTGCGCGCGCCTTCCCTTCTCGTCCACAAGCAAACGACAAACGCACAATCAAGCTTCACCGCACATTGACCTTGCCACTAAAATCACCCCACAGCCTCTCCATTCTTTTCGTCGCTTTCTGCGTCACTGCACCACTTTCACTCTTTCTCATGCTGCCCTTACTGCTCACTCTTCGTCATGGCTAGGAACAGGACATCCCGTCGAGCCAGAAGAGGCGACGCCAACAGCTCGAGCCAGTCTCAGGCACGGTCAAACAACCCCTACGCAAACCTCGATGGCGGCTTTGAAGACAGTGAGTGCTACCTTTTTGTGCGAGGAGCAAGCACCGCAAAGCCAAAATCACGTCCACTGCTTTCTTTCCTCTCGATTCTTCCTCCACTCGTCACTCATCTTCTCATGCATCAAACTAATAGAACAGATGGCGAGCTCAACGCCCACCTCACCGAGCGATTCGGCAATACAGTCCCAAAACGTAATCCACATGTTCCAGATGACAGCATCCCCGAGTCTGTCCCCGCAAGAGCAAACGACGACATTCGCAAGTACTACGAAGCCGCCATCAAGCCCGTCGCAGGTGCTGGGCCCTGGCTTGACCGGCCGGAGATCCCGCACCCAAACGAGATCCTCTGCCAAGACCCTGCCTCTAACACAACCGACACTCTCATCACCACAGACGTGGAGCCTCGGCCGAAGAAGATCGACGGCCCGTACGCAAGCACCGAAGAGTATCTGAGCACCGAGTATGAACTCCTCCGTGAGGATGCCCTTCGACCCTTGCGCGAGGCCGTGTCAGAGGTTCGCAAGGACCCTTGGAAGGACGAGACTCAGTACGAGAAGAGCGTTGGCATCTACGAGCCCGTGTACATCACCTCCCTGGTCTTCAGCCCTCGAGGACTTGCAACGCGTGTGTCATTCTCCATGTCACGCGTGAAGAAACACATTCGGTAAGTCTGGGCTGTCAGGTGTCAGACCTCTGCTAACATGCACAGCTGGGAACAGTCCAAGCGACTCATCACAGGGACCTTGGTCGCAATGTCACCGTTCAATGACGCCTTCCAAACCACCTGTATACTGGCTACCGTCGCTGCTCGACCCTTGTCAGCATTGCAGCAGAATCCACCAGAAATTGACCTTTTCTTCCCACACTATCATCAGCCCATCGATCCCATGCAAAAGTGGATCATGGTCGAGTGCCGATCAAGTTTCTTCGAGGCCAGCAGACACACGCTGATGGCCCTTCAACACATGATGAGGGAGCCGTTTCCTCTTTCAGAGCACCTCGTCCACGTCAAGAAGGACGTCGAGCCTCCAGCATACATCCACCACAACCCTTACGTCGACCTTAGCTCTCTGGTCAGCATGGAGGAGGCATTTAGCTTCAAGAACATCAACGTGCTCGAGGAGTGGCCAGCCAACGATTCAACCTCGCTCGATACCTCCCAATCCCGAGCCTTGAAGCGCATGCTTGCCAAGAAGGTTGCTATCGTGCAAGGTCCTCCCGGTACCGGCAAGACGTTCGTCTCTGTCAAGGCCATGCAGGTTCTCCGCGACAACATGCGTAGAGACGATTCGCCTATCATCATCACCGCGCAAACGAATCATGCCGTCGACCAGATCTTGCGCCACACAAGCACATTTGAGCCCAACTACATTCGACTAGGTGGTCGCAGCAAGGACTCGGAAATCAAGAAGCGCACGTTGTTCGAGGTACGCTCCGCTCAGCCCCCAGCGAAACGACCTCATAGCCAAAAGTCCCGGGCTCAAGGTGCGATGCGAAAGGCTCAGGTCACCATTCAGAGCCTTCTCGCTCCACTTGAGATGGGCAAAGGGCCTTTAGATCACCGCATTCTCAGGCAACTCGGCCTTTTGACCAAGGACCAATCCAAATCGTTAGAGATGGACAATGACTCCATCCTCGATACTCCCAACGACTCCCCTGGCGATCTGATGTTCCAGTGGCTCGGTAAAGCGCTGACAGAGCATCGTCGTCCTGCAGGCCCCGACGACTTTGGCTGGGAGTGGGAAGAGGAGGATCTTGAAGTCGAGCAGCTTCAAGAGTTAGAAGCGGAGGCTAAAGCGCAAGACGACGATGATATCGAGGCTCTCAAAGGTGAGGTTCTCATGATCAGCGACAACTACAGAGGTAAAGGGAGCAAATCTCTCAAGGACGACGAGATCGTGGACATCCTCGATGATGCGAAGGACCTCACTACGATTGAATTCGCTAGCCGGGGCCCCATCTACAACTACTTGCTGCGCCAGATGAAGCAGCTATTGCTGAAAGACGTGCGCGAAGCTGCAAAGAACTACCACGAGGCCGTTCAGCAGCGTCGCGTTGGCATGTGGGAGGAAGACGTCAACCTTCTCAGCAAGCAACGAATCATCGGAATGACCACGACCGGTTTCTCCAAGTACCGAGCCTTGATCTCTGCGCTCCGGCCGCGGGTCGTCCTTGTGGAAGAAGCAGCTGAAACCATGGAGGCACCAGTTACTGCAGCTTGCCTACCAACTGTTGAGCACCTTATCCTCGTTGGAGACCATCAGCAATTGAGGCCTCACACACAGGTCAAAAAGTTCGAGGACGCCCCTTTCCACCTCAACCTATCCTTGTTCGAGCGACTGGTAATGAACGGAGTAGAGTATGATCAGTTGACTCGGCAGCGGCGCATGATCCCTGAGATTCGCCGTCTTCTCACACCTATTTACAACGACACACTGAAAGATCATGCAAGTGTCAAGGACCCGGACAACCGACCACCAGTCCTAGGTATGGGCGGCGTGAACTCGTACTACTTTACTCATAGCTGGCCGGAGGGAAGGGACGCTTACTCGTCCTGCTTCAACGAAGCCGAAGCCAAGTTTCTGGTAGGATTCGTCGACTATCTCGTGCTGAACGGCGAACCATCTGCCGGAATCACAGTCCTCACGTTCTACAACGGGCAGCGTAAACGCATCACGCAACTGCTGCGAGCGCATCCGAACCTACGATCCCACTCTTTCAAGGTTGTTACTGTCGACTCCTACCAAGGAGAGGAGTGAGTATCCATGCTTCTGGTCACGCACCATACTGACTGTAATGAACAGAAATGACATCGTTCTTCTATCATTAGTCCGATCGAACAAGAAGCACTCAATCGGCTTCCTCTCCAACGAAAACCGGGCCTGTGTTGCGTTGTCCCGCGCAAAGCGTGGGTTTTACCTCTTCGGCAACGCAGAATTGCTGGCTTGTGAATCTTGGACATGGGGTCAGATTGTCAATATCATGTTCAAAACCAAGGTTCTAAAGCTCGAGGATGGCGAAGAGCGCCAAAAACAAGAGCGACGTATTGGCTACTGTCTTCCTCTGCAGTGCGTGCAGCATCAGCGGAAGATGTGGATGGAGTACGTTGATGACTGGGATCAGATCCACGGCGGGTGCGATTACAAGTGCAATGGCGTCTTGTCGTGCAGCCACCCGTGCCCTTACCGGTGTCACCCGTGAGTCTTTTTCGTCCACGCTGAGTGGGGTTCCTATGCTGACAGGGCAGTTTCGAGCACGATCAGGTGAACTGTATGATGCAGTGTTCGGTGGCCCTCAACTGCGGTCATCGCTGTATGGGTAAGCACCGAAGCTACCTCCGTACGAAGTCATACTGACCAGATCACAGAGATTTGTTCAGACCCTTGCAAGTGTCAGACTTGTGATCGTCGTGCTGGTGGCCAGAGGTCGATGCTCAAGCCAGCACCCAATACCCCAAATTCATTCCGTCCTCCGCCTTTGCAATCGCGCGGTCTCCTTCTCGACTCCGGCCCCCAGACCCCAGCCAGTCCGCCTGCATCTTTCGGGTCGCCTGACAAGTGGCACGCCTATGTCAACGGCGGGGCCAGGGCAGACGATGAGCGTATGCTGCAGAAGCACAGGGAGGAAGTAGCAGCCTTCCGAGAGCAATGCCGCAACAGCACGCCTCGACGTACTAACGAGAGTAGCGCAGTAGCTACAATTCCAGGTGCAGGTGCTTCGAGTAGGCTTATCGAAACATCGCCTCAGAAGCCTAGCGCCTCTGTTTCTGGAAACACCGGTTTGCTGGTCGATCTCGACATCAACGACACTTACGAGGCTCACCCACGGCAAGCGTCGAGAGCCTCGTATGCGAAGGCTGCGGGTTCGAGTAGGACGAGCTTTGGCGGTCCGCAACGGAGTCTGCTAGACTGAAGGGTGGTGGCTGTGCAAGCAGCAAGAAGAGCTGGCATCGCTTGTCTCGTGAAGACAAATGTTCGTACTTTCCATTGTGACAATCGCATGGTCTCCGATATGCTCAGCTCATTGAGTCGCGTCGCTCTCATCCTTACTTTCGAATGAATATAAATCCATCATCCTCCTCGATGCGAGTTTTTTGCTGCATGCTCAGGCAGTGAGTCCCATATCCGTTTCGATTAGACATTACAACACTCCCTCACGTCTATGCATTGAAGCCCTGTGCAGCTGGTGTGCGCGGTTTACTCACTCCCCTCCCTCTCCCCATCAAACGCAACTTCAAACACCTCACTGCCTAACTTCGCAACATCCCCCCCAAGTCCCTGAATCGCCTTCTTAATCCCCTCCACAGTCTCCGGCGCCAACCGTCCCTTTCTAGAATAGAAATCCACCCCAGCAGGCGTAAACAACGTCTTCTGAAAATACGTCACCACCCACCCATTGCCCCCGGCCTCATCCCCCCACCCCAAAATCTCCCACTTACTCGACGCAATCACCAACCACCCCTTCCCGCGCCACTGATACCCCAACGCCGCGAGTTCCTCCCCCTCCTTCGTAGCAGCCGGCGGCGCCGTATCAGCATGCACCACCACCCCCCTCGTCGCGGGCGCATCAACAACCGGAATCGGTTTATCCACACCCCTCACGCGCGACACTTTCCCCGTCCCCTTGTCCAGCGACTGATACGTTACCACGTCCTCCAGGTGCGTGCCCGATGTGTGGCCCAGACCGCCTGCGGACCCCGAAGAGGGGATCGGCGTGTAGGTTATAACCACGTTGCGCGCTTTACGCCACATGGGGAGCGTGGAGTGGGTTACGGTCCAGGGGCCTTGGAGCCAGGAGAGGGTTGGTGGGGTGAGGGGGTGGGAGGTTGCGGGGTGGGGGGTTGTGGATGTGGAGGGTTGGCGGAGGGTTATATGGGGTGTCGGTGTGGGTGTCGGGGTGGTGGTGGTGGTGGTGGTGACTACTGGCTGGGAGACAGGGGCGCTGGGGGGTTCTGGTGCGGAGGCCATTGTTGGTGTATCTCGTCTGGATGAGGAGATGCGCTGGGAATGGTCGGACAGTGGTTGTAATTGTAACCGCGCGTTTACATGCGTTTCCGTGAAATCAGTCAAGTAGCGCAGTGAAACGCCGACGAGCGAAGAGCTTGTTCAGATACGTGCTGTGTGGAAACCGTTGAGTAGCAATGACGCAGCGCGAGCGATATGCGAGACACAAGTAACCCTGGGGCGGGGGCAGCTTTTATGTATTGTGTGCTATGTATGTAGAAGTTGTGTACGTGCAGTGCAAGGTTTCCGTACCAGTGTTGCTAAACAAACACCAGCGCGTGTGACGTTGTGACGCGCCGGAATGGAGTCGTTCCGGGGTATCGATAAGAGAGACACGTCTGTGCGCTTTTTGTGCGTGGTGAAAGCGTTGCGCGACGATCAAAACTAAACTCTTTCCTTTCAATCTGGTCTCACTGTTATACGGCAGTGGAGCTTGCAAGACTTTGGGTTTTCTGTTCCTGGGGATTGCGGGTTGATTGACAGGGTTCTGATAGCGCAGGTGTTCCGTGATATTGGGTGGCTCTGTGCTCAGCTCTCGTCTGTCCTGGATTGCTGTCTTGTAAATCACGTATGAAATTGTCGTTGCCTTTGAGAACTTCTGGTTTCGTCTGATACATTATGAGCTCGACAATCTTCATAGTTCTGTGGCTGAGTGAAGCGCGGAAGACAGCGCGGAAGATATCTTGAAATAAGACAGCGGCTGGTGCAAGCCTGCCTGCCTACTTTTGGGACCTACGTATCAGGATGGCTTACAGTAGTGCAAAAATAATTCATGCTTATGGCTGCAGACGCTATGCTAAGTTCGAGGCTATCAAGAGGCCACGCTTTGTCAAGCTTCTCTAATGCCTACAAACCCCAGCCTCGAGACATGTGTATAAGCTGACAGACAGTCAGGCGTCTACAATTGCGTCGCCAGACCACTTGAACTGTATATGCAGCTTGATGCTGAGTCTCCGCGCATCTTCGCATTATGCCGACACTGGCATGGGGCCCAACTATCGTGACGCATCATTACTAAAGTTTGGTTCTGTGAGTCGATGGTTGTGCGCGCAGAAGCAATGGAGAAGCGCGCCACATACTGCGGCGTCAACAGCGAGATAAGCGTGCTTATGTCATCGACAATATCTCCCGTTCGCACAACCACACGCAACACGTCTGCGAACACAGGTCACAACACGCACACTTCGTGAGCTCAAAGATTTCACATAAGCATGCGGGCTGATAGCACGAGGCACACTTACGCACCCCATCAGACTGATGTCCTGTGCATTACCATCTTCGGGTTATCACGCATCAACAGCATCGACCAAGCAGCGCTGTCACATAGCCATGCCCGATTTTCCGTCAGCATTGGTATTTCAGGTCATATTCTGCCTGCCCATATGCCCTTCCCTGTCCTGGAGTCCCGTCCAAGATATAGACAGCTGAAGTCTTCGTCACGTGACTTTTGATTTACCTTTTACTGACTCTAGATTTGTATATGATGCGACACACGGTATGAACTGCGTGATCATGGTCGGCGAGTCAATGACACAGTAGTCTGTGGATTTCACTGCGATCGCTGAACTTGAACCATTCGTCGTCCTGTCGCATTATCGGCCCGCAATTGCGTGCTCAGCACGATTCAAGTACATCTCACAGGTTCATATGGGCGTAGTAACTTCCAATTTTCAATCTCTTCATTTGTTTCCATTCTTATTTGAGAGGTCAAGTTTTTCATCATGTCCAGTCTGGAGTACGATGCCATCGTTGTTGGTGCCGGCTTTGGCGGCATTTATCAACTGTACAGCCTCAAGCAGCTCGGGCTCAAGGTCCTCCTTCTTGAAGCTGCCAGTGATGTCGGAGGAACGTGGTACTGGAATAGGTATCCAGGTGCATCTTCGGACGTCCATTCCTTTACGTATCGGTATTCGTGGGACAAGGACCTCTTACAAACTTGGCCCTGGAAGAACCACTACCTCACACAACCGGAAGTGCAAGCGTACCTGTCACATGTCGTCGACAAACATGACCTAAGGCGACATATTCAATTCAATACCAGATTCCTTGGCGGGAGATTTGACGAGACGGACAATGTTTGGGAGGTCCAGAGGTCTGATGGAAGCCCACTCACAACGCGATACCTCGTCACGGCGCTTGGGCCTTTATCAGAGAAGAACTATCCTAAGCTCTCAAATTTCGACTCGTTCAAGGGAGAGATCTACCATACAGCAGCGTGGCCTGACCAACACGACTTCCGCAACAAACGAGTTGGCATAGTAGGCAACGGGTCTACAGGCAGCCAGCTTCTAGTCGCGCTTTCGAAGGAGGCAAAGCATGTTACAAGCTTCCAACGTAACCCACAATGGAATGTGCCGAATGGTAACAGGCTCGTGACTCTGGAAGAAAGAACCAACATCAACGAGAATTACTCGCAAATCTGGGACGGCGTGCGTAACTCGTCTGTAGCATTTGGATTCCCTGAAAGCACGGTGCCAACATTCAGCGTGGATGCTGATGAACGGAGGAGACGGTTCCAGGCTGCATGGGACAAGGGCAACGGTTTCTACTTCATGTTCGGCGTCTTCTCCGATACGACGACTGACCGAGCAGCGAACGACGAGGCCTGCGCGTTTATCCGTAGCAAGATTGAAGAGACCGTAACGGACCCGGATACGGCGCAGAGACTGATCCCTACAGAACCGTACGCACGTCGCCCCATCTGCAATAATGGCTATTATGAGACTTTCAACCGCGACAACGTCAACCTCGTGTCCCTGAAAGAAACTCCATTCGCGGAGTTGACACCCAATGGAGCCAAAACCACCGACGGTACAGAGCATGCCCTGGACGTCCTCATCTTTGCCACGGGATTTGATGCTGTCACTGGAAGCTATGACAACCTCTCCATTGTCGGCCGGGGTGGCAAGACACTGAAAGAGCACTGGGCTGAGCGACCATCATCTTACCTTGCTTTCTCAATACCTTCATTCCCAAATCTGTTCATCCTGAGCGGCCCCCATCACCCTTTTACCAACGCACCTCCACAGATCGAGGCGCAAGTCGAGTTCATAACAGACCTTATCAGGCACGCGGGATCGTATGGTGTTGCCGAGGCTACCCCTGAGGCTGAAAAGTGGTGGACCGATTTGAGCAACGACATCGTCCGGGGAAGCATATTCCATGAGCCGAAGGGATGGGTCTTTAAAGATAACGTGGAGAATCATAGCACCATCTTCTGGTTTGGTGGGTTGAAGTTGTATCGAGAGCATCTAGATGAGGTGAGAAAGGCTGGGTTCAAGGGATATGCGCTCAATGTATCGGAGACGCCGTAGCGACGTCGGTAATTGGATTTCAAACATTGTGCACCATGTGCGAAGACGTAAAAAAGGCTTGAAATTATGTGGAAGACTTTCTCGACAGCATCTTTTCACCTGATAGCATTCGGGTAATCGTCAAATTGTAGGGCTGAAGCGACTCGAGTGAAATGTTAGTGAATGATGATGAAGTACATTATTTCGGGCATGATCGAGCAAAACAATCTCAAGATGCCATTGCTCAACAGCGACTCTCTCGACCATGTGGATGTAGCTCCACATGATAATTTACGCGGTCATCAATAGCTGACTGTTGACCAGTGCTGACGTGGAGAAGTGGAGACTAGGAGGCTGGGGTGACGACGATCGCCAAGGATCTTTTTTTTGCGTGATCAACATGATGGAGGACTTTGACACCGCGAAATCATTAGAATGAGCGACACGGATGAGGCTCAGCTTTATCGATTCTTCTTGGTTCAGTGTGCACAAGTTACAGCCGCAGCTGCGTGGTGCACGGCTGATCGGCGCTAAGCCCTCGCGAATGCAGCCACTCTAAAAACAGACATCCGCCTCAGGGTCCACCGGTTTACATCACTTTGCTCGTCGATCCAACTACACTGCATCCACAGTCCAGCCTTTCGGGATGCCAACGCGCCGTTGCTGGGGCGTTTGGTGTTGTCATCCAGCCACTCGCTTTGTGAGAGCGCATGATGTTCCACGTTTCGAACGTGTCGCGGCGCGCTCGGCTGGCAAGCTGACGACGCCGCCCTGAAACTTCTTCGCGGCTCTGGGGCTGTGCATGTGTGGTGTGCAAAGCGACTGGCTCCACTATTAGACTGCGGTACGCATGCGAAAGCCACGCTGATGAAAGTCGTCTATAATACTGCTGCTACCCTGGCTTTAGACGTTTTTGTTACACTTCGCCCTTTGTGAGATTTACGATTCACGGCCGCCACTGTCGCTTCTCGAACCCGTTTGTGACCAACGACTTTCTCTGTGACGTGAACGCTCCGCCAACCGACACACAAGTTCTTTCATCCTTCGAGCGTCTATTGTATCCCACACAAGATGCTCTTCAACAGACTAGCAGCGGTATCCGCTTTCCTTCTTTCAACCGCCACCGCACAAACAGCCTGTAACAACTCGCCATCATTATGTTCGAGGACGTATAACAACATCACACAACTTGGAGCGCACGACTCGCCTTTCCTGCGCAATAAGAACACATCCTTCTCTACCTCCGGAAATCACTACTACGACACTACAACACAACTCGACGCTGGTGTACGATTACTGTCTGCACAGGTGCACAAGAGCAACAAAGGTTCTGGCGCAGACGCATGGCACCTCTGCCATAGCTCCTGCGACCTCCTCGATGCTGGAACGCTCGAGGCCTGGCTCTCTACAATCAAGACGTGGATGGACAGGAACACCAACGATGTCGTAACTGTCCTTCTTGTAAACTCAGACTCCGCGACTGCCTCCGACCTGGGCCAGCAGTTCAACTCCTCTGGAATCGCCAAGTATGCATACACGCCTCCCTCAACCAGCGCACCGGCAACCTGGCCCACACTCGACAACCTGATCGGTAACAACACTCGCCTGATGACCTTTGTCGCCTCTCTCAGCGAAGCATCACCGCAGTATCCCTTTCTGATGGACGAATTTACATACGTCTTCGAAAACAATTACGAGAACTTAACCCCCAGCAACTACTCCTGTACGCCCAGCCGCCCTACCGGCCTCACTACCAGCTCAACTGGCGGCCGCATGTTCCTGATGAATCACTTCCTCTATGAGAACCAGATCTTTATTCAGTCGCCAAACGCAAGTTATGCGCCCACAACGAACGGCCAGTCTGGGTATGGAAGCCTAGGCGCCAGTGTGAGCAACTGCACCAGCGTATATGGCAGGGTGCCTTGGGCAGTCTTGGTTGACTTTTTCAATGTCGGACCTGCGATCGCGAGTGTTGACGCTGCGAATGGTGTCTCTGGGTCTATCTCAGGGCGCCGGACTTTGAGCACTGATGCATTGACCGAGCAGAGCGAAGGTGGTGCTGCGAAGGCACAGGGAAGCATGTTGGCGGTGATTGTCGCAGTGGTCGTTGCTTTTGCATTTGGCATGTAAGGTCAGCGTGGCTTTACCATACAACTTTTGCTTTACTGTATAGCGACGGCGTTTCGGTTTTCGTGGGCGGCTGGCACTGCCGCACGGCACAAAAAGCCTATGGGCTAATTCCCATAACGACTTGAAGACTAGATACATGAAATGAATCATGACTCTCCAACATTCATGATCGTGAGTGCACGATATTGTCATGCAACATACATCCTTCACATTATCGCCAGATGGCCAGTACAAGTGCTGCGCCGCATACCGTATCGCACTGCATGATTGTGTGGACAGAGCTCTTGAAAAGATGAATCGAATTTGCAGAGTATAACGTTTCGATCCAGCTGGAACCCCGGAGGGACACTCGTATCTAGGTGCTATCTATATTGATGAGCGTCCGCCAAAGAGGTTGGCAATCCCTCTTGAAGATTCCAGCGACTCAACTTGAGCGACTCGAAGCCTGTATAGCTCAACGTTTGTCTATGTCATACATTCATTTCTTATCTGTATCAACCGCCTGAACAAATTCAACAGGTTGCTCGTCCTCATATACCATGAAATCATCGTCGTTGATGTGGCGGTGACGCCAGACAAAGACGACAGTTTGCGCAACGAGGGCGATAGCAGGGCCTGCCCACACCCACTGTGTTGTTCGTTAGCATGCATTAAATGGATTCGTTCGAGTACCATAGAACATACGATGAGGTGAGGGTCCTTGATTACGGGGATCAAAAGTTCAGCGAGCGCTTGCGAGAGCGCGGTGTTGAACAAGAACAATGCCATGACGATCGACTTCATGTTCGGTGGAGCACGAGCGTACGCCAACTCATAGCCAGTAATGTTGACGAAGACCTCCGAGATAGATCCTAGCATGACATTGGGCAATTGCCACCAGATTGTGATGGGCGAGACGCCATCGCAACCAGATGCGTAGTAACCGCAGGGCGATGTCTTGTAAACTCGCCACTGAACAATTGCACCAATACCACCAGAGATGGCTGCAATCAAAAATCCGACGGTGATACGGTTGATGCGACCGAACTTGATGTTATAGCGTCTGAGTAGTGGGTAGAGTCCGTGACTGAGAATTGGCGTGAAGACGATAATTGTCAAGGGGTTGAAGTGGCTGAGCAAGTCGTTTGGCACACCCTCGGTGGTCATAGCAGCACCCTGGTTGGACCCAACAGCGCCAATACCACCATCGTTGAGGAACCAGAGAGGGAAGTACAAAAAGATCTGGCAGGCCTCGAGCGTTCGATAGACATCTGCCACAGACTTATCAGTCCAAGTAACGGTCTGCCCTTTGGCAGCGAGGGTCGCAGGCCGTGCGGCATCCCAATAGCCTTTACCCCAGAGCTTGCCCTTATTGCCTTTGATAGCAGCGCCGATGATCTTGAAGAATTGCACTAACTCTGATCCCACCGCTGGCTTCTTAATCAACCGCCTGTTCATGAAGAACAGCAAAATAGGCAGTAAGAAGTAGACAATACCAGGGAGGAGGAACGCGATCCAGAAACCAAGATACTTCTCGGCGTAAGTCGTGGCAATGGCAAAGAAGGCACCAACGTTGATGAAGCCATAGAAGATGAGCAGGACGCGTTGGATGGTAGTTTCTGGGTCGACGACCACCCTCTCTCCGGTCTTGAGAGTTTTGACGTAAGGCCTTTGATGCTCGTACTGGTCGAGTAAGGTAGGTGCAACGAGTGGCTTGAAAATACCTGCCCCGATGGCGAGCAGGATAAAACTGATTATAAAAGGCGCAACTCCTTTCCCAGCCTTTAGCAAAGCCGGAGCAGCTCCTCCGATCATGATGACGTGGGCGACACCACCAATGAGCACGCCCCAGACGATGCCCTTGTAACGACCAATCTTAGCATCAGCGAGCCAGGCGCCGAAGATTGGGATCGTGTAGGAGAGGAAAGTGAAGAGAATAGACATAGCGGAAGCGAACTGGAGACCTTGATTGCTGCTTTATGTTAGTAGTGTACTATTGAGTTGAGAAACTTTGACTTACAGTGCACCAGCATGGCCGTTGGGGTTGCTCTTCGGCACTGCACCTGTTCCATTGCCTCCCTTCGGAAGAGGAAATTGCATAAAGTTGTTGAAGACACCCTTCGCTCCATAGTAGGACGCACGTTCAGCAAGTTCAACAACGCATATGAGGTATGCAATAGGTGGAATGCCTCCGGCAACCTTCCTGAGAGTTGCTTCTTCTTCGGCCGTAGGCGCAGTGAAGTCTTCAGTGCTTGGCGTGCGGTGCGAAGATGCAGAGGCGGACTCAAGGTCCTTTTCCTGAAGATCTTGTGTGGCGGCTGTAAGTTGTCAGAGACGGAACCTGTGCGACGATTGTGAGCCTACCCATATTGCAGCTTGTGTGAGAAATTGGCGTGCAACTGGACCAAGCTATGGACGACCGACAAGCATTCGACAAGACTTCTTGGGCGCCGTCAACTTATACTTAGGTGCTTAGCTCCTCGCGCCATATATCAGGGTAGCTCGCATCCTCTGGCGTATTCGCTATACACGCGATAATGTCACTACAGACGGGGTACATCCATGTTGGGCAGTAACATCGCCATTTCATTCGACGCGAGCATTTCGGAAAGTCATGGTTTCAGTTTCAATGCAATGTTACTGTCTGAGCTCTTCCTCAGATGAAGGGTCGCGAACCCATGGTTATCGAGTTACTGTGGACCTGATAAAGTGAGTTCGCCGAGAAGGGGAAAGTGTCCCATATTCATCATCGGTCTCCACAATTGCGATATGGTAGTCGGCAATGCCGCGGCTACTAAGCTTAGTGGAGATACTTATCTCAACGCCAGAAAGCTTGCGTATTCGTGATCGAAATTCTTCAAGCTGTGGGCGACAAACTGTTTTGCCCAAGTCCTCACTCGTCGTTCCCTCTATCTCACAAGCCAATTTTTCACAGCTCGCTGCACCACACTTACCCACCCCGGCCCTGTGTCAATCAATACTGAGCTGTAGCTATCTCAGGCTTTTCTGGGACCTTTCCCTGGAGTTTTCGGCGCAATAGCTCGATATCGTGATCGAGTGGCGGCATGATGTTCGATTAAACGTGCATGCAATGTACAAATTTTCTCAGTTCGGCGCACAGTGGCAAGTGGAAGGGTATTGACTCTTCCCACTGACCGTTCTTACTGTGTCTTTTGCGTGTCAGGAGCACCTACCTTGCCGCTACTAGATGTGAAGGCGATTGCGGGGGCACTGGTGTTCCCCCAGTGACCCCTACCAGTAGCTAGTAGCGACCTGAAATACCAGTTATCCGATAGCTAAGTGCAAGAAAGTGCTGATCTGCTGTGTTAACGGTCGTAAGCCCGTGCTGCTCAGCCTTCGCTACTCATCGTAGCGAAGGACCTCGAGCTTTAGTTATGATGTCCAAGAACATGCTCATAGCTATCATCAAGGTTACTTCGAATGAACGTGCATAAGCTTCCTTCCTTTCCGAGTACTCTGGCTGTCTTGAGCGCTGTCAGTGTCAGAGTTAATAAAGCCATGGACCGAACAATTTTGGATTAAAAGCGCCAAGGAATTGCGTTTCGAATAAAGATAACAGTGGATTGAATCGAACTGCAGGACTGATGCAATTGGGAAATTGTTGTAAGGTCAGAGCAGTTGTACGATCAGATTCGTTGTACGAACAGGGATTTCATTACCCAGTCTAGTTGGAGAGGGATATGGCCACCGAAATCATCGACGCGCGATATTCAGTTGCTTCACCTAAACTCTAGTTCCTTTCCCTTCATTCTCACACTCTACTCCTCGACGGTCTCTGTAAATCAATTAAACCGCGCATTGCGGTCATGAGGCGAAGCACGGTACCTGTGGTTCAGTGCCACTTTACTTTATGCTACGGCGCGCTTCGAGTCACAGTGGAAGCGGTGCAAGAAACTCTTCAAACTTCTTAGCCTCTCGTATTCCTTGTGCTCCCTCCTTTCACCGTTGGCTCGCGGGGTCTTCTGAAAGCATCGATGCTGCCATATGAGACCAGCAGCTGTGTTGACCGTCTGCGCCTACTCAGCTGCATTTAACAGTATGCTTCCTGCATTCTCTTTACAACTGTTCTCTACATGCCACTGTTCTCTCTTGCTGCCCTCGCTAAGAGCGCTACTGCAGTGGAGCTTTCGCACCGGTAACCACACTTCCAAGACAGGCGTCCAGCGGCGAAGGTTTGGAGCTACTCTAAATGTTCGGGCATCATTACGATACCCTGCAGCTGTAATAACAGAGGTGAATACTTCAAGGTAAAGTTGAGATTCAGGTATGACCGGATCTACATCGGTGAGAGTGTTAAGAGGTGCCCAACCCGACTAGGTCGTTGGGAGAACAATAGAGCGGGTGTGGAGCAAATACCCTCTCTTACATCATAATCTGGGAAGAATCACAGCTGGGAACGCGCTTCTGACAATTGGCCGCGACAAGGGTGTACGACCAGGGCTGGTAATGGGGATTTCAGAGGAGCCCAAGATGCACATGCCACAATCTGATCGGCAGACCATTTTGAGCAAGTTGCGGAGACTGACAACACTGCAGACTGCATGGATGCTTAATGCATGTACGATAAAGTAGGTAGGGATACGAATTCCACATGAGTGATATACCGTGCAGTCGGGTTCCAAGGTCAATGTTCTACCCAAGCCCTACGATTTGGCCGATGGAGACGCACGATGGTGTCACAGGCGGAGAATGATTTTGACAACGGCATTTGCGCACCTGCCGGCGCAGGGCATTCGTGTAATAGCGGCGCACTCATGACAGGCTTCACATCCCTTGAGAATTTCACCGGTAGTTCAGACGTCAGTGAATACACTGATTAGTTTCTCTGGCGCAGCCATGAGGCGGAATTAAATATACTCGTTTTCTGTACTATATGGCGCTGTTTGTGTCTCAGCCTCAGATCGGCATCATGGCTTGGTTCTGTACGAGAGTCTCGCAGTGATCACGTCAATCACAAAACCAAGCGGCTTTTTCTATGTTCCTACCTGGAAATGACAAGCATGACATATGTTGCATATGCCTCAAAATTGCGAGCCTACGCACGCTACCCGACATCCGCATCGAGCATACGCAGACTGCCTCGTGTCGCTTCGCTTTCCTTCATGCCCACGAAGGCCAGTCTCAAGAGCAAGACATACCAGAATCACGCCGCACATGAGAAAAACCCAACCGGCTTGGCGGAGGTGCATTTGAAACCGCCCATCACCTGCGCCTCGCCGTGACGGAGTCGCGCCGAACAATAGTCCGCAAGTGCACACCACCACGCACTTTGATCTTCCAGATAGTCAGGATCATCAGATCGTCGTGAATGTCACTTTTCGCGGGAGGCGCCGCGCTGAAAGCCCTGCGCAAGCCGCGCTCAGAGGCTGAGACATGTTGCTTGCAGAGTTACAGGTGACATGAGAGGCAAGAGTGAGAAGTGGAGCGCAGTGATGTTCGTCCAGTGTGTCTTGAGGTGCTGTTCTGGTGCCAATGAGCTTCGCAGTTGGGTTTTTGTGACGTCGCGGGCAGATTTGTTGGTTCGTATTGAAGAGGATACTCAGCGGTAAACGCGGCGCTGCGTATGCAAAGGTGGCGTGAAGTCGCTGTAGCGATGCGGGGTGAGGTCACGCTACCTTACGCTAAGTATGGTGTGCATCGCTAGCAAGCGCAAGTGTGGGGGTCAGTGTAGGACTGACTCGCGCCAGAGTTCAGATTGGAAGTCACAGCGACAAGAACTTGTCAAAGCAAGACCATGATGATTTTGATGTCGGATACTAGCTGAAGCTCATCGCCCGATCTCGTGCGCTCACGTTGTAAATGCTCAAATCCTAACACCACCCAATGCTATCTGGCTATGCTGTGCAATAGATCAATGCAATGCGACAACGCCTCCCAATGCTGCACATGCTGTGCGATTCAACGCCCGTAAATGCATCGACATGAAACCAAAAAAAAACGCCGTTTGCTCCTCCCAATGCAGATGTGAAATATTATCTCTATAGTCGGGCTCGTTCAGACAGGTCAGCCCTTGCTCTTGACTTCGATCTTGTAGATGACCTCCGGCGTTCTGCGCCATCCTTTGCCTTTCGTGTTTTTGCACGTCGCATAACCACCTCGTCTTCTTCTGACTCGTCCACGGTGAAGAGCTCTGGGCTTGGCTCACGCCAGGAGTGTCGATGGCCAGACAATGTGCGTGATGTCTTCTGTCGGCGGTTGCGCTCCTTGCGTTGCACAAGCTCTTGTGCGCGACCACGTGTTGGCTCCATGCTGGTGATTCGTGGTGAGATGTGCGCCATTGTATGCGGCATGTCGTTCAGACGCTCATCATCGAGACCCATGAAAGACTCTTCATCGTCCTCGGGTATTGCGGGGACGTGGTACCGTGTGTGCAGTTGTGTGTGATTCTGCTTGACATAGCGCGCCCACTTATTGGTGACGTTGGATCTGAACTTGGAAGCTTTGTTGGTGCGTGGGCCATCGATAATACCTGCGCTTAGCGACAGAGGATCATAAGGATCGTCCTCTTCACTCAAGGGGGTGAGGAAGTGAGCGAAGGGTTCCTCGTCGATATCTGGAAGTCCTGTTTCATACTTGGGCTCCACATCCACGCTGTCGATGCAAGGAGGGAACGAAAACGACCGGGACGAAGCTCGCATGTAGGATGGCATTGTTGATAAAAGATGTTTGAATGTTTGGAAGACCGATGGACGGCGGCTGAGCGGTGATGGTGCAGCACTGAGCTCGACCCTCACGAGGGACACGTTTGAAAGGCTCTCTTTCTTTTCCGCCGGCCCACACCCGCTGAATGCCAAACACAGCAGGGTGTCGGTAATTGCTGTTCGGTGCGAACAGACGTGAGGTGGCGATTTGGCGATGAAGTCTCTTCTTCGGTGCGCCAAAAGTAAAAGGCGGATTGGTGAAGACCTATATACGTGACTTCGAAGTACGAGTCACAAGAGGGCGCAGCAGTCGAAGTGAGACAGGTGGAAGGTGGTGGTGTTTGCCTAATAGAGGACGGGTTGGAGGCAACAGTGTGAAGACGAGGGTTGGGTAGCCTTGATGTCCAGAAATTCCTCCACAAGCTCGCCGAGTTTGCGTACGGATCTCGAGGATTCATGCAGGACTATATAGCATTGGAGTACCAACTGATCAAAGATACCGCCCATGCAGTTATCGCCAGGATACACTACATTAGCGGATCAGCACGGAAAGCTTGGTTCGCCATCGACAAAAAAGGTAGGAATTCCAAGGCGCAGGGAGAAGAATGACAGGTCAAGTGGGCACTTAGGGTCGAAGGGGTGTGGTGCGAGAGCTCAGCATTGGGTGCCGGATGACTAGTGGATACAGCACCTGCAGGCTGCATGCTCAAATGCACTGGCCACCAGACGATGCAGCACGGAGAACTGAGCGTTACTGCAGGTTATGTTGATCGGAAGTCCCACAGCAATACCTGCACTGGTGCCGCTGAAGCGCCAGCGCGAGTCGCGCAACCGAGAAGTCGAAGGACGCGAAGGGAAGGAATCGTGAAGAAGGACCGGCGCTAGTCCGTCCACCAAGTGCGGGGCACAGCGACATCTGATCAAGGACCCTCAATCCCAGCCTCATTCTCACACACCTCTTTTTACGCCCGTTTGGTCAATGCCTCTCGTCCGAAAAGGCTCACGTACAGCTCGCTTGTGGCTGTGGGCAAGCTGACCAGGCCACCGAAGAAGGCGCTCTCCACGCTGATCATCTCGGCCTGCGCGGTGTCCATCAGGGTTAGGTACGAAACCCTCTGCGCAAACATCTCTGCCGCCTGAAGCCCAAGATAGCTACCCATAGCCCAATTGCTTTACTTGTACGAACTGTCGAGCAGTCATACACAAACAAGAAATGACGCAGTCGCAGCACACCACAATTGTTCGCATTCCATGGTGAGCTACCACATTATTACAAGTGTATTGACTATTTGTCCAGTTGTGTGGGGGGCGCCTGCCCTGGCATGTCACCATCTGATCGAATGTCGCAGATTTGCTCACCAATTAAACGCCACATTGTACTACTCAGCCAGCCAAGGTGCTCTGTAATTGCCCGGAAACGAGAAAAGCTAGCCACTAAGACTTGAAAGAGGCTCTTTCTGACCACCTGTTCGAAGGCACTTGAACGCTAGCGCGGCTGAGTCTTGTTCTAGGACGCATCCTTCGGCAGACAGAACCGACACATGACTTCGAACGCCATCAGCCTCCAAACTCAGCTTATGTCTTTTTTTCCTCTTTGACACCACTAGAAAAGAGGTTTATCGAGATTTGCACGTTCTTACCTGGCTCACATCACCTGAGTCAGCACCTTTTTGCTTTAAGGTTGTGTCACGCTGTGCCTGATGTGAACCCCTTGTTTGGTACACCCGACAGGCATTGTGACCAGAGTGTACTACCTCCCTGTTTCTGATATGGAGTTGCCGAGATCTGGACCATGAACACTTCAATCTACCACTTGCTATCAGGCGCCGACCTGTAGTGCCACTTCGCATTACATGCTCGACATCCTGGTGGCGATTCGAATTTCACTAGGCCAGAATACTTAGTCTGTGTTCTTTATTACTACCTAGAGCTGGTACTCCAAGCGGAAGACTTTCTGTCAATCGAAGCATGCATCTCCGCGTTCGTCTCCTTCGTTTTCTTCGACTTCTCGTCTCTGATCCCCACTCTACACAGTACTAGGTCCGCATTCGCGCATGGATTTGTTGAGACAAAGCAGGTGCGACCGAGTTTGCCATCGCGGGAGTTCATTGTTGGTATTCACCGCTTCACACCGCTACTCCACATGTCGACGAATAAGAAGCGTTACCAGACTACCTGTTCGCTTACAGCCCACTAGCTTACTAAACGGTAGCCAGGGTCTCCCAACAGCCTCACGTCAATAGGTACCTAAAGTCAACTCTACAACAGTGCCGTGTGGGTGGGGCACTGACGTCTGCACATCACTCCCCAGGTAAGGACTGACCGCGCTCGGATCCTCCTCGGACACTCGAACCCGTTCGGCGTTTTCTGACAAGGACCACAGTGGCTCCCGTCGCATCGTCTAGGACAGCGCCAAACACCTGAAGCTCACACCGCTCACGCGATAATATCCGTCACCAAACACCAGATGTATCCGTACCGCGCGTCTCTACTGGTCTAGGGCCGTCAGCCACGCACTCAAGCCCCGATTGGCATGCTAAATCGTCACGATCCGTCAGGTCACACTTCCAACAACTTCCACTACGACTCACGATGCTGACCGCGCATCTTCCTAACGTCTCCACAAGCTTGTTGTTCCTTCGCCGATCGTGAATGCGTGTGACAGCCAGTCTTTCCAACGCCACGAATACTGCAGGTACCGTGAGGCTCTCACCGACTACGTCAGTGAACAGAAGCTCTCATGATGCGACTTGAGACCAAGGAGCTGAAGCTAGGAATACATAGTATGTCATCCGTCTACCGAGTCCCCCACGTGTGGCTCCTGTCCTAACGACAGATCGACAGTGACCCTCTAAACGCATTGAGGTGCTTACAGCAGTGGTACCACCGATATAGAGATCACAGGTTGTTGAGCTCCTTTCGGTCCGTTGCAGAAGAGCAGCAGGTACCAGCGACGAGATATTCGGCGTAAGACTGACATTTCGGCGAATTTGTTCTTTTGTATCGGCGCTCAGCTACAAAGCGGCATCAACATCCGAGCCCTTCTGTCATCACAGATTGTGAGGCTCACCACGTCCGACGCCATTCAGAAGTATTCCTGTTGACCAACCAAATCTCTACTCTGTAGAAAATACACTATGAACAACTTGCTTGGTCAAGCAGTCAAAGCTTGGTTCTGACTCAAAGTCTAATCTCATGACAAAACCGAGATATCGAGCTGCTCTCGAACTACGGATAGCTGCTACCCGAGAGCACTCTCTCTCCATTTGTCAGCGCAAGTACCCAAACTTTCAATCATGATTCTTGGCCGCGAAGCCAAGCACAACTCAAGATATGTTGAGCCGACCAGCGTTCGGACGCATTTAGGTCGAGACAACCTTCCAGCAAAGCCATAACATCATCAAGACTCTTGCTCTGAGCAGCCTTTGTCGAACGCACTAACTCTCTGTCCCAATCTCCCCGTTCTATCTTCAATTTTGTTTTTGCATCAAACCCATCATTAAAAGGATAAGTTGCGGTAAGCAAAACGTAAATCACAACCCCAAAAGCCCATATATCCAAAGCTGGAGAGGAAATAACGCTTGAACTAGCAAGCAGCTCTGGAGCTGCGTATTGAAGACTTGCCAAATACGATGTCCGGGATTCCTGGGATGGTTCCTCTTCCTTATCAGCATGTAAGCTCCGGTCGACGTCGCTTACGATGAATTCTGCCTCCCCAAAGTCCTTCAAGAAGATTTGTGCATCTTTGAGCTCAGTTACGGGGCTCGCCTTATCAAGCATGATATTTTCAAGCTTGACGTCGCGATGAACAACCCGTAAGTCTTCATGCAGGTATCGCAGTGCTGATGCAAGTTGCAATGCATAGCACTTGACAAGATCCACTTCGAGTCCTGTCCCTCGCTTCCGCCGAATGTCTTGAACAAGATCGAGCAATGTCCCACCATTTACAAGCGGCATGATGCAGAAAGTTGCATACTCCATCTGGAAGACTGCAGATAGAGCCAAGATGTTCGGGTTTTGCATTTGCCGCCAGATTTCGATTTCATGTTCAACTCTCGTTCTCTGCTTGTCGCTCTCCTCCAAAGTCATCCCAGGAATCGAACCATTCCTGAATATCTTCACGGCTTCGATGAAGGTTTCACCATCGCGTAAACTGGTCACTTCTTTGACAGTGCTGTAGCCTCCATAACCTATCTGTTTTCCAATGACATATTCCTGGTCGAGACCCAAAGTCTGGCCTTCGTCGTCCGGCTGTGAAGCTTTATCGTATGCGTGGTCCTTATAGTTTGCAAGGAACCTGCTAGCTGGCGACATAGATGGCCCTGAATGGGTGGTTTGTGAGGAGGCTTTGGTAGATGGTGACCATCTCGACGATGCAAAGGACGAAATGCCACTGGAGCCTTGGCTGCCTCCTTCATCTTCTATTACAGACTGATAGCGTCTAGCTGTTCTGCGCCACTGGCGACCGGCTCTCAATGGAAGTTTGAACTCGATTTCCATCTCAGAAGATGACAGAGGTAATTTTTCCGAATGAGCTTCAGCCAAAGGCTGCAGGCTAGTCTGCGTCGAAGCGGATGCCGGCAACTCGGAAGGGTCGGGTGAAAGATGGTCAATCTCACGTCCCGTAGGATTTTGGGGAACACCTGAAGCCTCACTCTGCAACGCGAAGCTTTGCAATTGAGCTGTTGTCACGGTGGCCTCGTCTTCGAGCACACTCTGAGGAGTGATGTCTTTCCCAGTGGCAGCGACGTCTTCCAGCCACAGCTTTGGTATTAACAGTATGTTCACATTCGCAACACTGGTTATCCGGTAAAGATCGTCGATTAGTGCGCTGGCTTTACTCAAGGAATATGTCGAGGGGTTCTGGATATATCCGTCGTTGTTGCTCGAAGCGCCAGACATCTCCGATACTTGCACAGTATTGTCTTCCTCGGCTTCTTCTGAACTATTCAGTAAATTCGTCGATCGTGACCGATTTTGATCAAGGACGTCCAACAGTCGATCGAGAAGCATCGAGAGCACGACTGACAGTTCTCCACTATCTCGGAGACGGTAATCGATTGCGTTCTGACCTGAGGCGAACATGCCAGAACAACCGGCCCATATCTTCAGTCGCACAGAGATATCTTCGAGGCGGACACGCAGTCCTGCTTCAGCTGTCTCATGTTGTGCCTCGAGCAGCTCGATACACCGTATTGCAGTCTGTGCGATAGCCATGTGTTGTTGCCTCGAGGACTCTTCTTTGATGATGTCGAAATGTGCTAGGTGTGAAAAATGCAAGAGATGCGTTGTCTTTCGAGATCTGCACACGCCGTGGGCTCAGCTCATGGAGCAACACGTGAAGCGGGGTTGTATCTCAGCCGCACGACACTATCAGCTGGAGTGCTGGCCGCAACGTCTTGATCAACCCTCTTTCACTTACCAAAGCATCCTAAATCAAGAAACATGTCTGGGGTCGAGGTTGCAGGCCTGGTGCTTGGGGCAGTTCCTCTTATCGTGGAATTTGGGAAAGCGTGTAAAAGCACGGCAAGCGCTATGACAAGTGCTGTAAAACCCAAGGAACGCGACCAGCATTTGAGGGATTTCTACTACGAGATTTTCTTTGAAACCGTAATCTTGCACCAGCAAATTGACAGGATTGTTGACTTGCTGCCGAACTTATCAAGCAATAGGAAGGCTGAGATCAAGGAAGGCCAACAAGTTAACAACTGGACGCAAGAGACCGATGTTGCACAGGCTTTGAACGAGTACTTCGTTACCAGTGACTTGGCGGCTTTCTACATCTTTATGGAGAAACTACTGGATTTGTTTACCGATCTTCTCAGTGACAAGCGAGTCCATCTCTCCGGCGAAAATAAGGCAAGTCATTCGACTCACTACTTGCATGTGAACGAGTAGTTGCTGACGAATACCAGAACAGTGAGCAGATGCGTCACACTCTGGAGGATTTCATCCAACAGACAGCAAACAATAGCACAGCAAGCTTGTTCTGGGACCGCTTCAGGTTTCTGAAGACAGAGCAGCTTCGATCCGCGAATTTACAACGGCTGAAGGGATGGAATCTAGACATGGAGCGCTTTATCGACAACGCTTGTAAAGCCGCGAAGAGGAAAATAATTCCCGAATCGGTGAACACGTACCCTTCGTCGTACTTGCGCGCACTTTCACGGCGGCTTTTCTCGACACTCTCACAGTGCTGGACCTGCCAATGTATCTCGCCGCATCAAGCCAGATTCAATCTGGAAAGCTGTTCTAGACTTCTTCCAGAAACCGAGCTTCGCAACTCCGGCTTGTTCTTCGATTTCTTGGTCTCGCAGCTACCTCCTCAGGGGCAAGAAAAGTGGCTAGAGGGGAAGATCACCATATTGGCACCACGGTAAGCTTCTTTATCGACTTTGCATTGCCCGGCATATTGTGGTGGAAGTAGCAAATGTTTTGGGTCTCTATCAAATCTCACGTCAACTGACTCTGTCTTAGACCAATCACAGACCGTTCGAAATGGGAAATGAGCAAGATCTGCGATGCTATGAACCGAACACCACCGATCCCTTGCAGTCTGCAGTTACTTGTGGAAGACCAGAATCCGACACCCAAGATGTGGTGTCTCAATCCAAAGCCCGGTCGTCCCAAGTATCATCAAGCACGGCCTGCACTGTCTTTTGAGAGCCTGCTGCAGTTGAATAAGCCTTCTTTATTGAACCGACGGAAATTGGCGACGACTCTTGCATGCTCGCTTGTACAGCTCTACGAAAGCCCTTGGCTTAGTGAGCATTGGGACAAGGGTTCTCTGCACTTCTTCTCCACCGATCAAGGTGTGCTGGACCTGGAGCATCCATTCCTGAATATCGACTTTGATCCTTTCCCAACTGGGGAAGAACCCTCTGATCCGAATCTGTTGCATCCCAACCCTGGTCTGCTGAAGCTGGGCATCTTGCTTCTCGAAATCCACAAATGGCAGCCAATCGAAGCCATGCGAGTCACGGAAGACCTCGTGAACGGGACACCTTCCATCAACACCGACTTTCTTGCCGCATATCGGGCCTTCCAGTCTCTCAATGACTGCTTCCCAACCTACAAAAGCGCCATTCAAGCTTGCATACAGCCCCCCGCCGATTGGACACCTGTCGGTACGAGGCTAAATCTGGAGGACGAAAATGTTTGGAACGCAGTGTATCGAGATGTAGTGCTCCCGCTGATAGTTGAAACCAAGCTTGCGGGAGCGTCGTCAGCGGAACTCATGGCACTTTTCTCGAGGCCAAATATGTGATTCAGCAAATCACTGTCACATTTAGATAGAATCAATTCTAACACACTCTATGCCGAAGTCTGGTAGAAGAACAATACCCCAAAATGAATACTCTTTCGGAGAGAACACACTTAAGTCTGTACGACACTAAAACACCCCACAAATCACCAGATCATACTTCCCATGCACCACAGCAGCGCACACAAACCACCCCGATAGTCAATGAAAACAATCGAGAACACAGCTCCCGGCATGATCATGGCCGTAGCGGATATTCCCCTCACAACGAAATAAAAAAAACATGTAAGCACCGCAACACCGCCAGTCCCGCGTGAAGGAGAATAATGTCAAATCCGCTTCTCGGAGCAAACCCACAAACATAAAAACTCGGCAGTCCGTTTCTGTGCGCTCAGGGCAGGGCAGGACATGTGTTCAACCCTTGCGTATTTCGACACAGCGCGAACGCACATGTAATGAGGTATCGCAGGTTTTCTATGGCGGGAAAGTAAAGGACGAAGAAGAGTGTTCATGGTATACTCTGCTCCCAAATTCTGGGCAGGGGCGGGACAGTGTGTGTTGTCTTTGTCTCGAACAGGGGCAGACATGTGTTGTCTAGGGTTTTGTATTGAGAGCAAGAGAAGCAGAGCATCCGGCCTGGATATTTTCATTTTGAAAAACAGAGAAGAAGAGTGAGGGTGGAGGAAACGACGGGGAACGCATCAGCGGTGCTTTTATAACACATTGTGCACGTGAGCGAGGGTAAGTGTGATCGAGTAGGAGGTCGTGGAGTAAGGGTATCATTAAACACATATCGTACATTATCTGCTACTTTCCTTTGGCATGAGCATCAGCGGCCCTGGCCAATTCTTCCAAGGCCTTATTATCGCCATGTCCATCGTCTCCCGCGACCGGTCGGTGCGCGCGCTCCTCACTCAACACCTGCTTAAGGCTGACTTCGCCCTTTCGGTTCACCCTCCTCCGCAACCTGGGATGCCACTTATACCCATCCAATCTGCTCGCCCCGAGCTTTTGCGGCTCTGTCAACAGCGGCTCGCCCCACACGGTGTTGATCTCCCTAACATACTCTGCGTACGGAATCCTGTTCGCCTGCTCCATTCTGCGGTTCGCCATGATCCTCGAGTGTCCGTGGCCGAATAGGTTGATCAGCTGGGCTTGCAGAGTTTTGGTCACGGTATGCGGGTGGACATGCACATTGAGGTCGCGCAGCTGGACGAGTAGCTTGAGACCAACATTCCAGTGAAGGCTTTTCAGGATGCCTTTACGAAGAAGGTTGGGTCTGTGATGCCGTTTAGCTGCGATGGAGTTGAGGAGTGACTGTTCGAAGGGTGCGGTACGGAGCAAGCCAGCACGGAAACCCCAGACAAGTATACCTTGTTGAAGCGAAGGAGGGAAAAGGAGGCGAATCGGATGATTCTTGTCTGCCTCCTGGACCACGTTTGCAGGGAAGTTGTAGTAGTGTGTGTTGACTGGATAGAAGCGACGCAGCTTGTTTGTGGCAGCGTCGAAGTAGGCGCTTCGTGGAAGGTCGGAGAACTCAGCGCTACCACGTGGGGCGTACCAACTCAAGAGCCAGAGTAGCAAGCGCTTGAGCTCACGGAAGCGGCCCAACATGCCGAAACGGCGAATGATCTCGTGCCAGGCTTCAGGCGGGACGCGAGTCATGCCAGCTTCGAGAGCGGTCACATAGAAGCGTGTGACGAAGCGCAGGTCATCAAAGCCGCAACGAGTTGAAGGTCGATGACCCCGCTGTCGTAGTGCTAAAAGCTCCCTGACAGATGCCATGGTCTCGCTAGAGAGAGTTATATCATGACTGCGCATCTCAAGCATGGTGTTGAAGATGTCTTGTGGTCGGGATCTTCTGATGCGCAGTCGCAAAAGAATGTTCCAGGATTCGCGGCTAGCGTCGTTGTGGAAGAGTGCAAGGATGGCGAGTGTGCGTTGGGCTTGCTGCATATCCTCTTGATCCAAGTAGTAGGTCAACAACTCGCGTTGCGTTTCCGCATCTCCATACACATCTGGATGTTGATCGCTCTCCATTACGCTGCGCACAAGGTCCCACTTCTGTTCCATGGCGAACTTTTCCAGCGCAAGGGAAAAGACAGAACCCTGTAAAGCTATGCCCGCAGCCCGAAGCGCCTCAAAGCGACGTGGGAGTTCGGTGATGGGCTGCGTACGCCAGGCCAGAGCGGACACTGCCTGTGGGCCGATCTCATTAACGCCCACCATGGTCAGGCCCTTGATGATGGACTCAATGTGCACGGTTCTAGTAGCAAACATCCGAGCTGTGAAGGAGTCTTCGAAACGTACAGGCGCAGTGTCACGCCCAAGAAGCTTCCTCATGAGGGCTTTGTTGAGGTTTAGGTTGTCCCGCTGGACCTTTATGGAGCGTAAATTTGGCGTTGACAGTGTAGACGATTCGGCGGTGAACAGCTGGATGACGGGATGGGCGGCGAAGGACTCAGACGGGAGGTCTTCTCGATATGTACACAAATTGTGCCACCGCCGCGCCATCATGATGTTTTGACACTCGATGAGACGCGGTATAACCTCATCGTATAGGTCGCGCTCGTTGCTGTTGCGGTAGATGTAGAGCAGCGCCTCTTGCGCTGTGTGCCCGTAGTTCCGTATTGACCGTGCCAGTTCCCGCAGCGGAAGCTTCCTGAGCCCGAGCTTCACTAACATCTGATGGTGGTACTCCAGTGCTTCTGCCGGTTTGCGCACAAGCCAGTAGTCCATGATAACATAGTACAAGCGTGGATACGTTTCGCCCTGCTCCTGCTGTAGCTCGGCCGCATGTTCGATGAGATAATTGACAAGCTTCGGGTGTCGCGCAAAAGTTCCCCACAGAAACTGGGCGTGCGAGCTGTTCTCGATTGGCAGGCAGTACCCTTCTCTGCGACGAGCGTGCCAGACGGCAAATATGCCTCGCAGGCCATCGATGCGGTCGTGGTAGGCGAGTTTGGCGGCCCAAGTTTCGTCCTGATTCTCCACCAAATCTTCGCCATCAATCTCCTCCACTGACTGTTCCTCTTCATCCCTCAAGAATTCGAACCCTACGTCAGGTTGAGCTCTTGACGGAGCAACCTTGGTAACGGCACTGCCGTCGCCGTCTAGGAGCTTCTTCAGTCTTTCCTCTCGTTCCTTGGCGAGGCGCTCCTGCATCTCATTCCAGCGCTGCCATTTGCTCTTTGTCGGAGCTCCATGGTTGTTTGCGAACGTCCTCCTCTTCGCAACAATGTTCTTGGTTGCGCAGGTTTGAATGGTCGAGTGGCATACGGGCAGATCCGGGGCGGTGACGATGGATCTCAGCAGTCGCAGGGCCGAGGGGCTGGCGAGGAGCCTGTCCAAGGCCGGTGGCATCAACTTCGAGGTAAAGGAGCGTGGACGAAACCCATTGGAGTAGAGCACGCGTCGACGGTATTCGCGCTTGCTGCCACCAGACTTTTGGCGCCCCATCCGGCTAGCGGCAGACGAATGCCAAGCATCGCTCCTTCTGCCGGATCATTCGACGCAACCTCACTTTGCCCGACACAGCACCAAACCACCCATTGTCCCCGCACTACCACACGCACACCTCTCCACTCTTCAAAATGGCAGGGTACGACCTCTCTGCAGCTGCGCGATTCGACTGCGACGCCAATTGACGCCCGACCGGCGCGCTGCCCCCACCCAGTCACACTCTGTGCTAACAGCTCCAGCTGGGTTTACCGCGAGAACAACGTCCCCAAATACCAGGCGTACTTCCAGAAGCACGATGGTCTCAGGACCTGGGAGAAGGTGCGTTCGCATTGAGGTGGTGGGATAAGCTGGAAAGAGATGGACATGATTGGGCACAAAGAGGCCAACGTCATGAGCGCAGTGTGACAGCAGTAGCGACTGCAGAGACACTGGCTGGCAAGCACATCAAATGGCATGGCAAAGTGCTGACGATTTACTAGGCTCGCGGCAAGTGGATGATCCCCGCTTACAAGGGTCTCATGTACACGTCCCTCGCCTCCTCCATGTACATGATGTGCCGCATCTTCCTCGTATGTCTCCTTGCCATCTCACGGTACCTGGCACTAACAGCGCGCAGGGACACAAGACCTGGTTCGGCAAGAACTAAGTCACAAGCACGATGATATCCGTGGAGACCGCGCAAGACATCTCACAGTTAGTGTACAAAGAATAGAGCCTGCAACACCAGTTCCTTTGTCGATGTTATCTTTAGAGTCATCAGCCGTGAAGTCGACTTTGATTGACGCAATCGTACTCGCAGATTGGATTTGCTCGTGTTTGTGATGTAATTGTGATGTGCCAGTGATCAATCGTTGGACGTTGAAGAAGTAAATGCTGTAGCTGGGAAGCACCATGATTCACTAGAATATGAAAATGATTCATATGAACTTGAGAGATCAATCTGCCTCCATGCAACAAGACGTGCAGGAGATGATCACCGCAGCTGTTACACAGCTACTCTGGCGAACAGCCGGGGTAGCTCTCACAGACTAGCACTAGACCAATCGCAGCATGTACGTTAGCCGAGCTGCTCCTCCAACGTCAGGGCTCCCGCTGGCCTCATCAGCACGCCATCCTCACTCGCTATCCATTGAGGCATCCCAACACCATGGCCGACTTTGTCAAGGGACTCTTCGGCGCCCAGAAGCCCATAGCGGCGCCAGCTGACGATGGCGGTGCGTACATGTCGCATGCACGGCGCACCTTTCCCCCCCTCAACACCACGCGACCCAGCACTGACACGTCCGCGCAGACTTCGCTGACTTCGCCGCGGCCCCTGACCCATCGCCAGTGGACCATGTCTCGCTGACCACCTCGTCTGTCCCCGCGGCTGCGACTGGCATTGCTGGCCGCCCGTACACGAAATGGTACCGCGTGTGGGAGCGCACGACGGCCGAGGACTTCAAGCTGGAGATGTACATCCTGCCCTTTCTCTTCGCCATCATCATCGTCCACGTCTGGGGCACCAAGCGCAACCGCAGCAAGGCCCGCACGTGGGCTAAGGCGCACGTCCCTGTCCTCCAGAACGAGTTCGTCCAGGTCGGCTACCTCAAGCCTGCTGCAGGTGCGAGCGGCGTGGGTGAGGATGACCTCGCCGGCGCCCTGACTGAGGCCTCCAAGCTTGAGAACGTCCTCCGCGAGAAGAAGGCCGACGAGTACACCACCTACGCCACCGGCCGTCAGAACGTCGCCTTCGTTGACCTCAAGTTGACTCTGGCCAAGCGCTTCAACCCCTTCCTCCGCTTTGGAGAGAACATCCTGCCGCTCTTCTTCGAGAGCTTCCCGCCCCCACAGGAGCGCCTCGAAGCCACCGCATACGTCTTCGATGGCCAGGAGACCAAGATCGCCCCGGTCTATGGCAAGACAGACGCCAAGAAGGTGCCCAACAGCTCCTTCGATGGCTTCGTCTTCGCTGTCGTGCACAAGGACATCATGAAGCGCCTACGTGACGACCGCTACGACTTGTCCCTGACCACCACCCGCGACCACGCTAAGCTCCCCGTCTGGACCACCGTCATGAGCGAGAGCGCCGAAGTCACCGATACCCTCCTGACCCCTGAGCTCATCAAGGCTATCCAGGACGCCGGCGACGCCTTCGAAGCTCTCGTCGTCACTGACCAGCCCCTGGACCAGCCCAAGACGTATGTCCTGTCCCTTGCTAGTACTCTAACCCAACTAACGCCCCTTTAGCCTCGACGATACCAAGCCCCGCAAGCGCATCAACCTGTCACTGAAGCTGCAATCCTCCTACGAGTCGACCCTCCCCATCTTCACGCAATTCCTCCGCCTCCCTGACCTCCTTGTATCTGCGGCGCACTTCCGCCCCGAGGCTCTACGTCGCATCCGACAAACGCGCGAGGAGCAGATCGCCAAGATCCGCCGCCTGGACGAGGACGAGAAGGCTGAGGAGCGCAAGATTGCCGCCGATAAGCTGAAGAAGGAGCAGCGCGACGCCAAGCTTGGACGCCTCAGTGCCGAAGAGCAACGCAAGTTCCTCGAGAAGGAGCGTGAGAAGAAGAGCAAGAAGGGCCAGAAGAAGAGCACCGTCAAGGCATAGGCAGCCCATGGAGTGTGTAAGAGGCACGGTTTCATAGCCTGTCAACTCACGAGGGAGGCTGTTCTGTTGCTTTTGTGGATAGGAAGTCTGCTCTTTGGCCTGCTGGCTGGTGCGCGGGTGGCGCGCTGGTGGTTGATGGACTATTGAGCAGCGACGTATTTCTAGACTGTATGCTCGCAGCAGTACGCACACATGGACAAGCGTTGAAAAAGTGAGAGTAATCATTAACACTAATTGTTCACCTTCGCATCCCACTTCGACTTGTCTTAGGCGTCTACTTCAAGCCGGCTGATTATACCCAGGTTGAACAGCAGTGTTCAAGAATCTCGCTACTAATTGAATCTGCGATATCCCAGGTCTACACCTGCGATGCTATACTTCTGCGGCCTTCTTAACACATGATCAAGTTTGGTTTTTCTTCAATCTGCAGAGTAGTGGGACGCGTAGAAGCCATGGCTCGTTTTGATGCAACCCTCGCACCACTAGACTTAGTCTCTATCGACATGGTACCATTCGTACGAAATGAGAATATACAAAGGAAAACGAGCAGAACCGTGGATGCTCGTATCTCCGGCTGTACCCACTGTAAAGGGGCTTAGCTTGCCGCGCGCACAGCCACCATGCGTGCGCAGCAACGCTGGACCGTTCGCGTCGCATCCCCTCAACAAGGTGGGGATCTCATTTACACTCCGTGTCGCATTCTTTCCCTTGGTCTTTCTTTTATACTCACTTCATCTCGACAGTGCAAATCCATTGATATCACACACCACAGGCATATACGTTGTGGACGTTGTTGCGAAGGAACACCTCATCGACCTCGGGAACTGAGCTCGCGCCCAGCACCGCCGCGCCACGCCGCCACGCCTACCGAACACCGACCTGTGACTGCACAGCTTCACCAGCACACTCCCCTCGTTGCTATCACCAGAAATCTTCAGAAATGGATCCCAACAAGCAATACGTAGGTTCTGACCCTCTCTCAGCTGCAGCTACAGTCAAAACCGTCTTCAGCGCATCCTCGGCGCTTGCGCCACATGTCTCGGCTGGCATCATAGGAGGCATCTCCTTGAGAACACCTCACTGACTCAACCGCAGGGCGCACCGCCACAGTACCCCCAGTCGCCGCCTCCAATCCATCAGGATGCTGGCCCATACAACCAGGGCGGCATGCAGCCGTACCAGCAGGGCCCGCCCAGCAGCAACGACTACTACGGCAATTCGCCCAACCCATACCAGCAAGGTCCCGGCTACGGGCCACCACAGGGCCAGTACGGTCCCCCTGGAGGACAGTACGGACAGCCGCAGCAGATGAACTACCAGCAGGGCCCGCCGCCGCCAGGAGGCTACTACCAGGACGATAGGAGACAACAGGGCAGCGGCAGTGGTGGCCTGTTCGCTGGTCTCTGCGCTGGTCTAGCGTGCTGTTGCTGCTTGGACTGCTTGTTCTAAGTGCAGATGGGTGTTGAGATGCGTGGTGGAGAGGGGCGAGCGCAGCTTGTGCTCATGTCGGTCTGCGCTGAGGCAATACATGCTCATTACTTTGCGCCTGCTGGACGGGTTAATAACTAATCCTGACGGGCCGAAGAGTGTAGA
Organism: Didymella segeticola; assembly: GCA_004522025.1. Classification (NCBI taxonomy): domain Eukaryota; kingdom Fungi; phylum Ascomycota; class Dothideomycetes; order Pleosporales; family Didymellaceae; genus Didymella; species Didymella segeticola. The sequence continues at coordinate 337,035 of SDAV01000014.1, read as the reverse complement.
GATGGATGGATTTTTGGGGGATGGATTTTGGGGGGTTTATTTGGTCCACGGTTAAGCTTTCTTTTCGTATTTGATGCAGGGGCTGAGATTGGCGTACTATTCCATTTCGCAACATGATTGCAGTGACATCCTCTACTTACCTTTCAGTGAAATAGAAGTTTCGCTTCCTTGGATCGTCACAAGTGAACAGGTTCCAGCACTCAAGTCTGCCCCGCACCTCCACATGCCAACCTCGTCTTCATCATCCATGTCCAGCTCACCGCAATGGCTGACGCAGCTTTTCAAACGACCACAAGCCCCATCCCAACCTCCTACATCGTTGTCCCTGAAAATCGTGCTCATCAATGCCTGAATCAGATGCTATGCTCCACAGTCGGCAGGAACAGCGCCCCAGCCGCACGGTCTCCACTTGGACTTCCACTCCACTCCATGACGTTCGACATACAATCGCACTTACGATTGACACGCGTTGAAATCCACTGACGTATGTTTCTATTTCTAGATGTACGTTGTGTCTAGAGGCATTGAAGCGTATAAAGACGTACCAGAGAGCTCACGAGACAAAGAGCATCATCACGAATCGTCACTACGTTACCACGAACACCAGCATCACCAACAGCCACACTTCAGCCTCACTACCACCGACACGTTGCTAGTGGAGTAATCATCCGGCTTTCTACGACAAACCCCCAATCAGAACTCCTGTGCAACAGATCGTTCCCGTGGACGCAGCACCTGCTAGGTTTTCTTTGTCCTACGACGCACTCAGACCTACCTGTTTTCGGAGACACCGTCGGACCTTCCGATCGCAACCGTACGTCAACCTGCAGGGAAGCGGAGCTTGTGCTTGAAATAGACCGAACCTGCGAAAAGGACATAAGCCACTTGGTTTCCTGGACGACATTGAAGCATCAGATATCAACCCATCATCACGACTCAAGCAACACATCAATTACCCCATCAACACATCCATCAGCCATGAAGACCGCTACATACTTCGCTATCATCGCTGCTGCCGCCCCAGCGGTCTGGTCTTTGCCTGCGAACCTGGCCTCAAGACAATTCCGGGTTCCTACATGCGGAGCAGAGACGTGCCTGGCTTCGACAAACGGCACTTTTTCGGCTACCGGCGCGTCCAATGGCACTGCACCGTATGATCTGGGGAAGATCTGCTCTCTTCCTCAAGAGGACGTCACACGCTACGTGGAGACTGTGCAGCCCTGCATTGACGGCGCGGCCGGCAAGGCAACGTGCACCGAAGGAGCTATCTACCGTAAGTTCTGACTGATACTTTCGCGTGAAACGTACAGTTCATTGACCTTGATCAGAGTACAAAGAACTTCTGAAGAACGAGTGCGCCAACTCCAACAAGACAGTCCAGTGGGCTTAGACCTTTGTCATTTTTCCCGTCCAGCGTTTCTGCATCTACGATCTCGTCTACGATACCACGTTCCTTCAGCATCACACCGGAGTTTGGGCATAGCATTTGCGCATTTACGCACGGGACCATCACGCATGACGACGTGAACACGCACAACGCATCTACATAATCGATAATGAATACACTCCTTTACCTTCTCATGAGCTCCTTTCCAGCGTGTACAATATAACTCTTTTAGGACAACGGCAATAGCTAGCTGATAAAGCATTCGCTGGCTGCTACCGTCGCTCGGCTAGATGATCTACTTTCTCTCACCTTACTCTAGGTCGTTTGCCTGATGCATAGACCCCGCCGACAGCACCCTTCACACCTTCACTTGCGCATAATGGACCCTGAATGGCGCGCTGGTGATATGTACTTCACACCTTCCAGCAACCCTCTTCCCCACCATACCCACGAAATCGGCCCAGTCCCACCTCGGAGCTATGGCGAGTACAGCAGACCAACTGCCCGGCTGCACTGTGAGTGCACCCCAACTGTAGTGTCAAGCACCACTGAATCCGAATAAGATACCCGAGAAGTGTATGCTCCGCCCGGAACAAGGTCTTGCTCACGATACGGTCTGCGACAACGACCTCAAGTGCATCTGCAAGGTTGACAGTCACCTGGGAACTAACCAGTTGTTCTCCAGCGAGTGCTTGCTGAAGGAATGCACCGATGGACACGGGCGCAAGTGTACGCATACTCTCTTAATCATACCTTGAGGCAAGCCGTTGACTGTCGCAGCGTTCCTAAGGGACTGGCTGGAGTCGTGTCGCCAAGCTGGGAAGTCGGGCTGGGACAGCATACCCTGGGAATGGGAGCCTTATCTTCCCCATGACGGGGATATCGTGATTCGGCCATCGGCGTTTCTCAGTGCACCGGCTGTCGTGACTTCTCTGCGAGCGCCGCCGTCTGCGTCGGTTGTTACAAGCACCGCGGCTATTGCGACGTCGATAGCCCTGACTTCACGGTCCAAAAGCTCACTATCGACGACCACGCTCTCGACTTTGATCACGGCTACGCTGGAGATTTCTGGTACGCTTCCCAGCACGTCGTTGTCGATTTCAACACCCACTCCCGACCCTGGAGCCATCATTCCTCCACCGCAGGCCGTACTCATCACATCCCGCACCCTCAGCCCCGGCGCAATCGGCGGCATCATCGCCGGCATTCTGGCCCTCACAATCCTCTGCGTAAGTCTGGGCTACTTCTACTGGAAGACAAGCAAGAAGGCGAAGCGGAAGACGCGCGAAGTCGCGATTCTGAGCGACCGAGTCAGTGGCTGTGGGTTCCAGAAGTATATCGATGATCTTTTGGCTGAAAGCGTCACTGGGAGTAATAATAGCTCTACTGGGACAATCGTTCGGCATCCTGCGCCGACTGCGGGGGTGCATGAGATGCCGGCGGGTTCGGTGAGTAGCGGGGGTGGGGTGAGGAGTCGGTCTAGTTCGGTGTATAGTATGGATATTGTGCGGGCAGCGTGAAGACTGTTCATTGGGATACATCACGTGGAAGAAGAGGATGACATGACACATGTCAATGATGGCTATGATTTAGAAACACAGGACGGCCAGGGACGGCCTTTACACTTTCTACCTCAATCTTTAAACATCAAATATCACAACGCTGCGGTCCTGCTCTCACATTACACTACTCTGTATCGCTACTGACATACACGTCACGACCCCATCCGCTATTACCACATCACACCTGAACACCACAGTCTCACATCGGTACCCACGCATCCCAACAGCCAACCTCGCAAGGCGGCCACAAGGCTGTTTCCCACCGTCCCTCAACCCATGAAACAGTGGCGCACACAACGTCCCCCCCATTGCCCCTCTCGCGTGTCCGTCAGAGACAAAACTGCAGATCCTGACCAGTTATCACACCCCGCGCCCAAAAAGGATGCCGCTGGATAGAGAAGCCGTGCATGACCAAGACGGGTGTGACGTCTCGCGTAGAGCGTTGAAGTGACACTTACACGGGTTGGTCGGGTTTAATTGGCTGCTCGGTTGTGCTGGGAGGGACGTCGTGTTACTATTCTTTTGCGCAGGGGTTGGGGCGAGATGTTTGTTTGCTAGAAGTGGGGAGGAGGCGGGCACAGATGTTGTAGGAGGTAGACGGGGTGATGTCCTCTGCGATGGATGGAGTTCGACGACAGAACGATTCAACTCTGACAACGGCGGAATAGACTACCCTTTCGCTACGACTCTACAACTTACAATGCTAGCAGTCTTTGTATTGTGTTGGGCTGCCGTGGCCAGAGTAATGGCTCAATCGAATTGTGTCAAGGGCTCCCCGCAGATTAGTTTGCCGTCGTGCATGGTACGCATATGCTCTTCACATCCGTTTTGAACCCATCTAATACTCTGCAGGAGAATTGTTTCCTGAGCGGAGGATGCGGCAGCCTCTGTCCCTGCGCGAACAACCTCAAGGGCTGGTGCGAGATCAGCAGTGGAGAAGGACCAGATAGCTGGTTCGCCCGCTGGGGCCTATGTGTGCTGGGCGCGTGTCCGGATGATGGGGATCTCACCAGTGAGTCGTGATGTGCTGTGTGAATAAGATCAAAAAGAGCTGATGGAATTAGATCTTATGCTGCTTTATGTCGCGCAGTGCGAGGGTACTGTGGGCGGGCCGCTGAATAACGATACGGTTCCGTATCCGCTGAGGGACTATGCTCCAAAGGCAACGCGGTACTTGTCCCAGAGCATGACGGCTTCGAGCGCGGCGACGTCGAGTGCGAGTCAATCTGTTGCGACGTTGACGAGTACGGTGTCTTCGACAACTGTCAGTTCAGGATCCGCGGCCGTTTCTACAGACCAAAGCGATGCAACTGTACTCGGCAACACGACATCGACATTCTCGCGTCCATCGAGTACAGCTACTTCTGCACCCGAGACCCAGGACACTTCCAACCCGACCTTGAGCGTGGCAGCGATAATCGGGATCGCAGTCAGCGGTACAGTGCTTCTCGCTCTCATCATCGGCCTTGTTGCGTTTGTCATGCGCCGCAGACGCAGAGTGCATGCAGTACCAGTGACGCCGCCGAGCTACGAGGCAGCTGAAAATGATGGAGTGTATGATAAGCCGGAGCTGGATGGCCAGGTGCTATTATGCCAGCATTCGAAGGTTGGCGAGGGTTCGCCAATGCATTCACCGACGGTATACGCTGAGCTGGATGGCGGTGGCCATGTGAGCCTTAGGAAAGATTCGCCAAGGCTATTGTGAAGGAGGACATGCTTGATTAGGGCTTTCACTACTGCTTCTTCATGTGTTTGCGAAGCGTTTTGTTGGGTTTGCAGATTCATGGCCCAGGACTATCTCTGCGGGCGCGTGGGCAGCTGGCGACTCCATTGTTGGGCAGTAAACGGCATTTGGTGTGCGGAATCTCGTAGAGATTATGTCAATCTGACACTTGATTAGCCTCATCTTGTCGGTTTCTCAAATTCACTTTGGTACAATGGGCGGCCCATGCACCAATCCCTCACGACGCCTTCAAGGCCCTATACGCCAGGAGAACTCACATTACGAGGATGGAATGTCAGCTGCTAAAAGGTCTCGTGCACGTAGCTTGGTAACGCATGTAATGGGTTGTGCATAGTACCTGTGCACCACCAAATGGTCTCGTTCGCCTCACGTGGATGTTTGGCAGGTCAGTGTCACCTTCACCTACGCCTATTCTTCGAGCGCTATTCGTTGTCAAGCGACTCCAATCTGCGCACACACCATACGGGCTGGGTTGGACCCACTTGAAGTGATCATAGAACACACTCCGCTCTTATCACCCTCGCTTTCTCCCGCAGTCCTCTCGTTTGATCAGATACACGCAAGAGTCTCGCCATGTGGCTTAACGCTCTCTCGTTGTTAATAGGCCTCGCCACCGCAACGCGCTTTTGTTACGAAGCTTCGCCGCGCCCAGAGTGGCTTGCACGAGTATCTTGCACTGTAGGAATCGTCAATAATTGAGACCGGGGCAGTACTGACGAAAGCCAGGATTTATGTCTCCTGGGCGACACCGCGCACCTTGATGGCGTCTGTGCCGATAACATCAAGGGTTTCTGCGGTCTGGACGGAGGCGTTGCGTCGTACTTTCGCGTGTTTACACCTTGCTTGGAGCGGAACTGCCGAACAGAAGATGAGCGGATGAGTAAGTGACCTTCCAGCTGACCGAATTCAAAGCTGACACGTCGAAGTATTCGTGACTGGCTTCAGGGCCGAGTGTGGGTTCTTCAACAACTCAAACGCTACGCAAGCGGGGATGTTTGGTGTCTGGAAGAAGTACTTCATCCAAGGGCCGACGGTGGACGAAGATGGTCAGGTCACTATGCCAGAGGTGAGTGCTTCGAGCCACACATGGTGGTATACCGCAATTGACACCCGACAAGACGAGCACCACGACCTTGATAGGTACCTCGATCTTGGACAACCCAGCCGCAAGTACCTTGCCTAGAACCACAGGGGTACAAACTCGTAGCACGGTTGAAGTCACCTCAGCCTCGACTCCCAGTCTGACATCTTCACAGTCCTCTCCAGAGCCCACAACCACTGAAGACGGTGGCATATCCACACCATCAGGCGATCAAGTCTCGTCCGTCATGCGAACAACCATCGTCAGGACTATTTCAGCCTCTATGAATGATTCCGCATCATCCACTCCAGGCAGCGGAAAGGTTGAACAGCCAGTCTTGAGCACGGCGACGATCGCAGGGGTAGCCGTTGGAGGCACATGCATTGTTGCTCTCAGCATCGGTGCCATCTTCCTTCTCTTACGCCGACGCAGGAACTCAGAGGATGGAGAGCCACGATCGATGTCGCCGCCCATGATTTATGAGCCCAAGGATGGCAAGGATACATACGGACGAACAATGGGAGAACAACGATCCGGGGTCGGGGACGAAGTCGGTACGCCGGTATGGTTTTGTGCAGAGTTGGACACCGGTTCGCCAGTCAGTCCTGTGCTGGAGCCAGTGCACATGAGCACGAGCGAGAGAAAGGCAAGAATGGCGCAGAACTTTTGAGGGATCACAGCTCATGCAGCGTTGAAATTGGAGCATGACATCTTGTTCAGAGGGAGACGGCCACATGAGAGATGACTATGGGTGGCAATTGCCAGTCTGTCATGTACCGGCTTGATAGACCAAGCGATAGATGATCATGTGGTCATGTTTAGCCTTCTACTGCGTGTATGGTGCTTGGCTGCGTTCTTGTTATTCTGGGGGCTCGAAACAAGCCCTGGCGGATGAGCTGTAATTTCCAACGTTGCAGCAGCATGGTCGCGTGCGCTCTGAAGTCATCGACGATCGTGTTGACGTCGCAGTGGGACGCTCGTATTGAACCTCGGCGCCAACACGTCCTGCACCGCGTTTGTGCAATTCCCATGCCCACGGCATTTGCGGATGGATCGGGCGGCTCGAATTCCGGGTACCTGCACATCAACCTAGCCAACGGATGCGCCATCCTTACTCTAGTAAAGTGGCACGCGATCCTTAAGAAAGTTTCTCTCGACGTTTCCCTCTCTCGATTCAACTCGAATTGACCTTTGCGCGCCGCGGATGGCTGTTCTGCACAGCAATGATGCACCCCATCCAACCTGCCGCGCTGACGTCACAGCGAGGTCCACCAGAACGCCAAAAACATTGGCGCGTCGCTCTTGGCTCAAACAACCTGAATGCTAACATTGGCACGGAGATTCATTTGGCGTTAAGAATCTAGATCAGCGGGGATTGATATAGGTATACGCAGTGTGCCAGCTGTAAATCTTTCACAGAACACAATCGTTCGTTGTTGGTCCTCGCCAGCAATCGGCCATTCACCATGAGCTCGAGCGGCATCCTCCAGCCCTTCCTGGGAGGCATCCAGGCTACGGTCTCCGTCATCCTGACCATCACCTTTGGTGTAGCATTCTCGCAATTCGGCCTCCTAGACGCCGACGCAGCTAGCAAAATCTCAAAGACATCTGTCAAAGTCCTACTGCCATGTTTACTTATCAACAATTTGGGCAGCCAGCTGAAGCCTGAGACGGCGTACGAGTATGTACCGATCATCAGTAAGTGTTCCTTTCAGAAATCTTCCGAAACACAACGCTTACTGTGAGATTAGTCTGGGCTATCATTTACAACGTTCTCTCTATCTTCCTTGGTCGCATACTCTGCCGAGTATTCAATCTCCCGCGCTGGACGATTCCCGCTATTGCATTCAACAACACCACGTCTCTGCCCCTCCTCCTTATTCAGTCGCTAGAGACAACCGGTATCTTGACTCCTCTGGTTGACAAGGGTGAAGAGACATCCGACGCTGTGTCACGTGCGCGCACCTACTTCCTGGTCTCCGCCGTGGTATCGCATGCACTCACCTTTGGTCTCGGAGGTAGTGAGTTGAAGGGTGATGACGAAGATTCTCCTGAAGACAGCAAAAAGCAGGATGGCAACAGTGATGGTGCGCAAACAGACGACGCTCCAAGGCAACGCTACCATGACGATCCGGAGGCGCAAGACGACGACGATGATGACTCGTCTGACTCTGCCCCCGAGACCTCCCTTCTACCCCATGCGGTCCATCACCGTGCACACAGAGTCAACAAGCGCACTCGCAAGACTGTCAACGGCGTCATGGCGAAGCTGCCTGCGTGGCTCCAAGTTGCCATCACCGCTGTTTACAACTTCATGACGCCTCCTCTTGTCGGCGCTCTCATCGGCGGAGTCATTGGTCTTGCTCCTCCTCTGCACACGCTTTTCTTCGCCAACAGCAACGACGGGGGTTACTTCAATGCGTGGCTTACTCAGAGCATCAAGAACGTGGGCCAGCTCTTTGTCACGCTGCAAGTTATCGTTGTTGGCGTCAAGCTTGCACAGGCGCTTCGCAGGGAGAAGCGGGGTGAGGGAACTGGAGAGTTGAGCTGGGTCCCCGTCACAGTTGTTGCTGTCGTGAGATATATCATCTGGCCTGTGTAAGTGAACAAGTTGTCGCTTTACGTGTGACCTTGCTAATCCCGAACAGCATCAGTGTGGGGCTAGTATATCTCATCGCTGCGAAGACCTCCTGGCTGCCTGAGAATCCCATGTTATGGTTCGTCATGATGCTGATGCCTACTGGACCCAGCGCTATGAAGGTCATGGTGCTCGCTGATGTCGCTGATGCCGACCACAAGGATAAGATGATCATTGCGAAGTTTTTGGCTGTGAGTATAAGCCTATGGTATGGCAATTGAGCTATGCTAACACACAGCTAGATTATCTATGCCATCTCGCCGCTCATGACTCTTTCTGTCATTGGAGGCTTGCAGGCCTGCAATGCTGCGATGTAGGTCATTACACGCCTTTGGCTTTGGATAAGACTGGTATTGTCCGTCGATAGAATTCGACATGAAATACTGAGCTTGCCTACTCTGTGAGACTAAGAATATCATCAACTTACCGAATATATCATATCTGCGAAGTCTTTCGAGTGATGAACATACCTCGGCGCTGCTAACAGCAATAGACGGTTAGGGCTATGATCAGAGTAAAGGGCAACTTTTTCCTATAAGCGTCGGCGGCGATCAGGGAGGACATGGAACGCCACCCCGTGTGTCCTGGTCGGAGAATGCATACATAGCATGCGCAGTAACTCGAATTGGCTCTCTATAAGCGTTTTGATCCTACACATAAGCGAGCTTGCGCCCAATGATGTCCACTCACAACATCGAATCTGTTTCCCTCCAGGCTTTTCTAGCCTTCATGATTCCATTCATTTTCTTTTGTACTTCAATCCATTGAGGTTGACAGTGGACTTTGCGCTCTCACGCAACCAGGCTGCTCTTTCCAACACCTGTAGCCGCACTCCTACCATGCAGAACGTCGCAAACCCTTTAAATCCTTCATATCGCATGTAAGAGGGGAACACCTCGTTGGAACCTGAACCCTTGCACACTCTCCGCAAGTTAAGATGAGTAGAGCTGGTATCCAGGACGCAACTCGGTCAGCATCCCCTCCCGTGCCTTTGCTTGGATCTCTAGGGTAAAGGTCGTGTTTGCACCTCAAAAACTATCAGTAGAAGGAAGAGAGAGGGGGAACCGGAGGGTCTTGACTAAGAGGACCAGTGCACTTGCCTGCCCGCCGAGAGTGGCCATGCATAGACTTCGAATCAGATACGGACAAGCACACATAGACTACCCTCTCTCATCTACACATCGACACTTGATTGCACAAGGTGGCTGGCTGCTCCTCCGCGAAGACGGTGTCGTAATTTCTAATACTTGAAGAACATGCTCTTGAACACGAGTCGTGGGCTTTAGACATGAACAATTCAGACTGCGAGCAGCTCAGGCGCCCTCGGAAACGGGCAAATTGTCTTTCCTCCCTTTTCGAACGGTGATCTCCTACTCGCGTATTGTTTCCTCCATTGCTTCTGATTTTGTCACTTTTGCCTCTGAACTTTAACAATCCGCAAAGGAGAGGGCAGTGATGATATCTGCAACGAAGCTTATTTCGAGAGCATGCATATGAGTTTAAGGGTAGGGGACGGTGAAGACAGTGTCCTTCTCGACGGTGCGGGAAAGATACTCAGCGGTGATGGTGGAATAGTGCCCTTGTTTGCAGGTTGAGGCTGAGGTAGATGTGGTGAGGCTATGTCTTGAACGGTAGAGTGCGATATGCTGCCTCGCCTCTCGCACTTCAAGAGCAGCATCTTTCATGATTACGGAAGGGAGAATCGTGTCACGTTGTGTTGGGGTGTTAGTTTGGCCTAATCACGCAGAGAGGTCGAGTTCACGGATACACCAAAGCGTCAGATGATTTCAAGACTCAACAGAGGAGACTGCTCTGGGAAAGGGGCTGGCAGCGATACGCGTGGATTGGATTTGAGTACACTGAGTTGCTGGCGCTCATCATAACTAGATTGAGGCTGACAAGGCCAGGAGATGATGGTCACAATCACGACAGGTCGACGAAGCTATATAGGACATGTTGGAGAATATACAAACCTTTGTGTTGGCTTCGGGGGTGGTGGGATGCTGGTAAAGGATCGATGACGGGGACGGGGACGAGATGAGGACGAGGGTCGGGGTTGCATCGAGAGGTGTTGGGAATTGAAAAGTTGGTGCTACCGAGATCGACCGTGTAGTACAAACAACCGAGTTACCGAGTTCGACCGCTTCGATATCGACCGATCGACCGATGAAGGTGGACTGGACGCAAGAGCGAACCGCATCGAGTAGGATATCGCTGGTACCGACTCGCCAAAGAAAGAATCCGATCCGACTTTTCGACTGCGCATTGATTAATGTAGTGCATGGCCGCGAGCAAGCTCGACCACCACCAATAGAAGACAGGGCCCTTGCCGTTTTCCGCTACCTAGAACCCACGCAATTCGAAAGTGAAAGACACGCCAATACAAATGATCAGACAGACGGGCAGCCCGAGCACTGCCTGCGCGAAAGCATGACAAGTTGCTAGATCTACTCGGCAACGTCGAGATCTTCGTGTGCGGCAGGAGGGGGAGGAGAGTCGGCTGTGTTCTTGATTAGAATAAATTGATGTATGGTGGGTGGGAGGGCATACCCTTGCGCTCTGCATCGGCGGGACGAGGCTCGCCCTCGCGCCTCTCATCGCGCTCACGATCACCACGCTCACGGTCGCCACGGTCATCCTCACGCTCGCGAACGTCCTTCATCTCACGGTCGCCGTCAACGGGGCTCCTGGACCTGTCACGGTCGCGGCGGTCGTAGTCACGCTCACGGTCCTTGCGGGGAGAGCCGGCACGGTCGCGGCGAGGAGAGACGCTGCGACGGCGGGGCGAACGGTCGCGGCCAGATGGGACGCCACGATCGTCGCCGCGAGAGCTACGGTCGCCACGGTCGCTGCCGCGCTCACCACGGGGGCGGTCCCGGCCGGAGTCGAAGCGCCATGATGCCGAGGGAGGTGTGCGGGCCCACTGCAGATTGTCAGTCTAGGCTGCTAATAGCCGAAGATATCAACATACCTCGATCTTCAACAAGTCATCGCGGCCGATACGCTTGTTGTGCATCTCATGGTAAGCATCGTCAGCATCACGGCGGCTCTCATATTCGACGAAGGCGAAGCTGCTGCTAAGTTAGCGCCATGCGGGCGCGTACAGGCAAATGATACACTCACAGGCGAGACGACGCCGAGCGCGGGGCCGGGATATCGCAGCGGACCAGACGGCCGTACCTTGAAGCGTGTTAGAGATGGTTTGGGTGGGCTGAGGTCGCAGACGGTGCGGAAGGAGCGGCGGTAAGAGGAGGGCGTTGCTGGTGGCAGGCGCGCCAGCGCTGGGGGGAAGGAGCGGCCGCACACAACGGGAAAGCGCAGGCAGGAGCGACGGCGACGACAACAATGGATCGACGGCGTGTGGAGAGGGATGATGTCGCTGGGACGATGTCGCTAGAGGACGTACCGTTCGAATTCATAGGCGAGGTCGCGGGCGCGGGTGCCGTGGCCGAAGCCGGTGACGTAGAGCGTAGTACCGCCTCCGCGAGACATGATGGTGCAAGTATCAGGACGGAATGCGGGCGTTGGTTATACAGACGCGCGGGTTGAGACAAGTCGTGGGGGAGCTCCGTGTGGAGGTGATGGCTAGGAGACGGTCGTCAGCGCGCGGCGAAAGACTTGAGCAAACGGAGCTAGCCGGCCTTGGCGTGAACCGCGGCGCGGCAGGCACGAACGCGACTTTACGGTATACTCCATCTTTTATTCTATCTTTTATTCTATTCCCCAGATGCACTCGTGACTCTAGAACAACATGACACCCAAGCTTCTTCTCGTTACTTCTCGCCTGCTTTCGCCTGTTCTCACCTGTCTGCCCTGCTCGTCTGAGCGCAATCTGCAACGCTGAGCACGCGACCTGCTTGCCAGTCACATGCATGCAACGACCGCATCGACATGGCATTGAACACTGGTAAAATCTCGAATGCTTGATGTGTAGATGAGGACAGCTGCAAAGCAATGCAAAGCAACGCAAGTCACAGGCAGTTGCTGTGTTTGTGCAAGATCTGATGACTTCCTGTAGCACCCTGTTGGCACAAATCCTGCTAGACATTCGTCACGTTTTTCACACTCACAAAAAGACGGTCTTTCCTGCAAAGACTCTCAATCGCTGACTTTGACTGCTTTCTATTGCAATGCAAGCGCCACTGCGAAGAAGGCGAACTGCCATTCCCAGCAGCTCCTATTGGCCAGGCAGCGCTGAATGGCGGGGCTGCGTCATTGCTGTGCCTCGAGATTATCCATAATTCGAGCTCTGCTAAGACAGGCGCATCCACAGTCCAACATTCCACACCAGCAGTCAAGTCGCGCAAGTGACTCGGTTGATATCTCGTACTCACAGCTCGTACTCACGCAGTGCTCATTGCCCCTCAACACCTCACCATAGGTCGCAAGCGTCAGGAATACCGCGCGCAGGAGGAGAAGCCGCGGCGCAATAAGGCAGACAAAAACCGACCCAAGAACAGAAACCGTGGGCAGGCAGGCAGAGTCCGCAAAATGGGCAACGAGGAGTCGACACTGGTGGACCCGTCCACACGGCCTTTCACATTGAAGCAGCGCACAACAGAAGCGTTGGCACAGTACATCAAAGAGGGCAAGGCGAAGAAGATAGTCGTTCTTGTAGGTAGAAATCTCCCATCAAAAATAGCTGAGAGTTTAACACATGCAGACTGGCGCTGGCATCTCGACGTCTGCAGGCATTCCCGACTTTCGATCGCCAGAGACTGGTCTCTATGCGAATCTCGAACGTTTGAACTTGCCACATCCTGAAGCCGTCTTCGAGCTGTCCTTCTTCCGCGAAAATCCTCTACCCTTCTACACCCTCGCGCAAGAGCTATACCCCGGCAAATACCGACCTACCATAACGCACTCCTTCATCCACCTCTTACATGAGAAGGGGCTGTTGCTCAAGCTCTTCACACAAAACATCGACTGTCTCGAGCGCGAGGCTGGCGTACCCGGGGACAAGATCATCGAGGCACATGGTAGTTTCGCAGAGTGAGATGCTTGCACACAAATCCACGCAACGTCACTGACCACGTTCCAGCCAAGCATGCATCGACTGCAAGAAATCCTACCCCAAGGACCAGATGCTCGTTCACATCGAAAACAAGACCGTCCCCCACTGCGTCGACGCCAGCTGCAACGGACTCGTCAAGCCCAAGATTGTCTTCTTTGGCGAGCAGCTCCCCCGTGAGTTCTTCGATAATATCGATCTCGTCCACGACGCCGACCTGTGCATCGTCCTCGGCACATCCCTCTCCGTGCATCCCTTCGCCAGCCTCCCACAACAAGTCGGCGAGTCCGTGCCACGACTGCTCATCAACATGGAACAAGTCGGTACATTGGGCTCGCGGCCAGACGACGTCCTTATCCTCAAGGACTGCGACACCGGTGTGAAGGAACTCGCGGCAGCGTTAGGGTGGAGCAACGAGCTAGAAGCTTTATGGGCGGGTACAAAGAAGGAAGGGCAGTTTATGCCAGAGGAAAGGAAGGAGACCACTAAGAAGAGCAGGGACGAGGCTCTGCAAGACGAAGTCGACAAGCTCACACAGGACATCGACAAGACTCTCAAGCTGGGCGAGGATCAGAAGAAATGGCTCGACAACCACGACAAGAAGGACAGTCTGCGGCCGACGGACGACGCAGAGTCGAGAGTACTGGCGCCGGTCGAGCAGAAAAAGACTGGACTGGGACATATCTTCCCCTTTCTCTCTAGCGACAAGAAAGGAGACAGAAGCAGCCTGTAGGCCAGGTCTGTCTTTCCCTTTCTCTACAGCGCGAAGTATCGCAGTGGGGGTCAAATGGAGACCCGGGCGGCACTTCATTTCCTTCGCCGTCTATCTTGGGTTTTGCATGTTTGAAAGAGTAATAACGCAGCGACGCTCACGGATTCGATGAATGACATGAAGCAACGAGTTTTGCGCGACTCTGGATTTCACACAGGCTTTCAATTGCGTACACATCACTTTTCCTGTCCCACAAAGCGACTCTTCCACAACTCGATGAATCAGATTTATACTGTAAATATCTACCATTCTCGTGACCCGAGGCCTCCCTCCGAGACAATACGACCCCCTGAACAGACAGGCTGCTTCTGCATAATAGATGCCTCATACATGATACATCAGAAGCCTCAAGGAACGGATCAACGCTCTGTGTACGTATACACGAAGTGCGTATGTTATCAATCCACCAATCTGTGTGCTCTCTCATCGCCGAGGTAGGATCTGAAGTACTCCAGTACATCATGCAGGGGGTAAGGTGGTCGCGGCAAAGGCTTGTAGACAGACTGCATGTTCAAGGCTGGCTGGGCGTTTGGGCGCTAGGAATGGGCGGCTAATGTCTGCATTTTTATCTGGTCAAATTATGCGTCTGTATGTGATATTCGGGTCTCCGGATATACGAAGGGGGAGAAGTGGAACCTCGAGGTTGCTAGACGGTCTTACGTCTTCTCGGCTTTTGGTTAGTGATCCAAGTCGCTCGTATAGTGAAGACCTCTCAACGGGCCCATTGATGTCTTTGAGAGTGGGAGACGCTGTAAATTGCTGTTGCCACACGAGCTAGAGATGAAAAGGCTCCAGGAGAGCGCCTTTCAAGTACAGACTCATTTTTTTTCTTGCTGCTGCTGCTGCTGGAATGACTCGAAAACGATGAGACTTACTATTCACCTTTACAAAGAACAAGGGACATATACGGCTTGTTCGCTAGCCCAGTCTCGCATCAAGTCATTTTTTGACTTGAACTCGCTTCTTGGAACAAGAACAAATGGGCTTGTTTCACAGTCGGATCAATGATTGAGTATCAAATTTGGAAGTTCAGTGTCAGCGGAAATTCATTCTTGCGATTTTTGGTAGAGTACGGTTTTTACTCTGGAGAAGCAACATTGGCAGCAATACAGGCATTTCTCATTATTCGTAGGGCTTGTGCTTATACTGTGTGGCTTTGTATCTATCTGAGAGTTTTTGACCGACAAGAAGTCGAAAAAGACGTAACAGTGCGCCGCTCCATCTTTCGCTAGCGACTTTAACCAACGACTTTTACTCTTCAGCTACAAGCCAACATATGTAAGCATGCCTGGAGAACTTGAGGATGTCTTTGCCTCAGCGATGCGACTCCCATCTAGAGGGGTTTCATTGATGCAATCTTCATGCTACAAGGACTTGAACGCTACTGCTTGTGCCACGTTGCTGCTGCCTAGTAGGAAGTTCGACTCGTGGGTTGGGAGACTTTGCTTTCGGGCGGCTCAGAAGATAGAGGTAGGGCACGAAAGATGTGGTATGGTCTTTTGTTTACAACTTTGAAAGGCTAACAGAGAGTCTGCAAGGTTGCATGTGCCTCTAGTTGAAGGCAAAGTAGGCAGAGCGCCTTAGTTGGCGTTTTGGAGGACCGAAAAAAGCTTACTGGGGCACGAGTTGATCAAGATTGAAATCCAATACGTCAACTTCGAAGGTGTCCCAGGTTCTGCCGGTTGTGAAGGTGTGAGGCAGAGGGTGACACTCGCCTGTACGTCTTCTTGATTCACCAACGCGCTTGCTACCTCATCGTTGATCAGACGATATTTACGCATCGGGGCCTTCACCACTGCGCTCATGTTACAGCCCAGGAGCTGAGATATATATGAAAACTGCTTGCTTCAACATCGAGAAGTGCTGTTGAAGACCTAGACTCATTTTAGATCGTAGCTCTCAAGAATGTTCCATGAAGCATTTTCAAAATCGGATGGACCCTCAAGATCTATTTTTTCGTTGTCAATGGACTGGCTGGTTTCAGTACTCCCTGAGCTGCTGTATTGAGATCTACCAATAGCATTGTTGTGGTTGTCATACCAGCTAAGCCATCGCTACGTTCCTACATGAACCACTAAATGCCATCTCGAACGTATTTTGGGTTAGAAATTCGGAATCGGCTCCTCTGCCTGGTCTGTCGCCGTCCCATAAGCGACGCCAGGTAGCCATGTCCTCTTCATGATTGCTCAAGGGTATTTGAATATGCAGGAGTCGATGAAGGCAGCCAAAGTAGCCCAAAGCTGCTGAGAAGATGCTAAGCTTTCCACTGGCGGTGAGGAACGGCTATCTAAGAATCGAGTGTGAGTGTGTTGTTTCGGTCAGCTGAAAAGACAGACTACGTTAAGCGGCGAGTATATCTTAAGGGCTTAGATCCTTGTTTGGACAGGGTATCAATAGAGAGGAATGTGATGTATGCATTACGTTCATGAAATTGGCGAAAGGAAATCCCATGTTCTATTGATTATTGTCTATATTCATTTCTGTCTCAGTTGTACGTAGAGCCTACTGACATGGAGTCATGCTCCTAAAGGCATTCTTTGGTGCTTGCAGAGTCCGCCTAATTCACGAAGTTTAGGTCCTGGCGATTTTGAGAGGCTGAGACTGGCTCTTCCCAGTCTGGGGTTTGGCTGTGCACTACAAAAGGCAGTAGCGTCAAGTGCAGCTAAAGTAACCTAGTAGGTGGTGGTTTGTCGGTCATCTGTATTAGATCAGCATCAACCACGACATGCTATCGAGCATCTTACAGTTGGCGCCCATTGCTTTTCGCAGCTTCATAGTAACATGATCCGCTTCAAGTTCCTTCTTGTCGCTTGTCTGAATTTCTACAGCATATGTGCGGATGACTTGCTTAACTTGCCCACTTTGGAAGCTCATCTTCGCCTTACGCATGATCTTGGTGCTGGGGCCTATACATTGTATCAGCATCTTCGCATGCCTCGACTTGGAACTCGCATCTAGTCACGACAGACATATATTTCGGTGGTGTACTCCCAGATTGAAGCACAGATCTTTGGCAAAAATCCACTTACCAGCCCAGACAACGAAAACGAATTTGACCCGCTCCGAATATTCATCGTTTCCTAGCTTCATGCGCACGTAGCCATACGCCGCCTCATCGTCACCAAAAGTCTCAACCATTTCGGCGATATCTCCTGTGCCGCTGCCTGCTAGTTTTAGGTTGTCCTTTGTTGCCGACTCGTATTTGAGGACAAGCCACGTGGTCTCTGATTTGTCGCTCCTCACATCCTCATAGGCCTTGCTGATGTCCGGGTCGGATAGAATGTCACTGGGAGCTGGCATGTTGTAGTGTTTCTCGGCTTTCCGAAGGGTCGGGAGCTGTTGTTGTCAAGTTTACAGGGGTGGTTGTGCAAAGATGGAAGTGAGGAAGTTGGGATGGACGCGGCGCGCATGCGGCTAAAATTAGTGCGGGGCTCATCCGCCAATAAGATTGTGCCGACTTGGCTGCTACTTTCCAACTACACAGTTGCTGTTTGCGACGAGGGGACTTCTCAACGTCTCGAATGTTTCGCGAACTTTCCACGAGATGTTGCGAACGGTATGTGATGATATCAAGATGAAAAACTGACGGTTTGCTTGTGTCTTGCAAATTTCACTCGTTGCGGAGACACTTTATACATAATCTTTGGTATGCGTACTCGTAGCTTTACAGAGCGATTGACGATGTCTAGGATTATTTTTCAGCCCTTCTTTGAGTATCATTATTAGGGGTCTGAAGCCTGTAGGCAGTGTTGGCGTTTGCCACCTCCTTGCCAGCGAACTTAGTGACCTCACAGCTGCAAAGTTCAGATTTGCTGTCATCAGGAGTTTCCCGACACTTCCTGTAGATTGACTTTGAGAACTTAAACAGCTCTTTATTGCACAGTCATGATAGGAGATATGACTCCCCAAACTCTTTCACTTCTCTGCGCCTTTTTGGCAGTTCAAAAACAGATGAAATGACCAGAAGATTTGCGGCTTTAGTGAGCCCGCTTACTGCACCAGGATATCTTGTAATTAACACTTTCAAATTGAGCGACAAAAGAGATGGCTTGCTTACAAGGCTCGTGAAGGTGGTGGGTTCCACATCCC
Organism: Didymella segeticola; assembly: GCA_004522025.1. NCBI lineage: Eukaryota > Fungi > Ascomycota > Dothideomycetes > Pleosporales > Didymellaceae > Didymella > Didymella segeticola. The sequence continues at coordinate 318,751 of SDAV01000014.1, read as the reverse complement.
CTCTGTGCTTGCCAGCGACATTGTTGCCGTCATCGTACGAGCGCCCACTTGATGCACTAGACTACAACCACTGGAAATAGTAGCTAAATTGCTGAAGGGATGCAGGTTCTAATTGCAGACGGAAAGGCGTCTCTGACACCAACGCAGCAATATGCCGCGGCCCCGTCCGATGAGCAGTCCCGTAGTCACAGTCGACCCATGTTTTTGTAACACCCCAGAAACTTACGCTGTTCGACAAGTATGCTACTCATATAGCTGTATACTTTTGAGCCGCCTGGCATGATTACGTATATGACCTTCGATAACTCAATAACTTACTCCCTTTTCTCCGATACCTTGGTCTTGCAAACAGCACATGGGTTCACAAATGTGTAGCACTGTAACCGAATATGGTCCGATGGTTTGATCTTCGCTACATCATAGGAAAGTTCCCCGCAGATCTGTCGCCTTGTATGGCGAGGCTGCAATGATGACAGTGTGATTTTGCAGAAACCATACTTACGCCTCGGAAACATACGCCTAACATTAGAGAGCCACACTGTGCTGATCAATAGTAAGGTCGAGTATGGCTCTAAAAGGCTATCTTGCTTAAACCATCACATCTAGCTTCCTCGATCACTCCTTACCTTGAACGGCCTCGCTGTCCCTTTCGCTGTGCCATGCGAGACAGCAAGGATACATCGTTTAACCGTCTGAAAGATATCCCCGATTAGTCAGAGCAGCTGTTACTTACAGAGATTTGTGAAACATTTACATATGTCAAAAATCTCAGACTGGGGAGAATGTGAGATCAATAATACAAAGTTACCAAATCTTGGATGGATAGGAAAAACCTCAGGCCGCGTTATTATCTTTTCAAGACTCCACCTTTGACTTCTGGCGTGTTAGATAGGCTCTATAGCTCTTCCTGCAGCTCCAGGAGGTCACGCACAATAAGATGAACATCTTGTGGCCTACTCGACGTGACAGAAATATCAAAGAGCTTATGGCAGCCTTGATTGAGCTATGGCAGCTTTCACTTTCACAATGGTAACGAAACATCAATTAGGCAGACGTTCCTCTCTATGTTATTCTCTTGAATGGGCAATGCAGCAGTTCAATGGAATAATCACCCTTTACAAATGACTTAATCGCCACGAATTCGTGAATGTTGCAGTAGGGGCGGGCGGTAGTTCGTGTTTCATAAGTCACAAAATCAGCATCAACATCGATTCGTAAAGCATGTTCTGATTGAGACAGCAAGGCCTCGGTCGAGCATGACTATCATGTCCATGACGCCTCTGCAATTACCAATATCCGAGAATGTCTGATGTTAGAATGAACTCTCCTCCGGCTAGAACATAACATTGAAATTGGACGCCGATTTGAGAGATTCTTTACAATGACTACATCATTGTTCATAAATTACATTCTGTCCAATCTGGATATCTGTATCCCTATACAAGTCGTAGCATTACTCTCAAGATGAAGCCCTGATAAGGAAGTATACCTGGACCTAGCTGTCTCAGAAACAAGGTCCGGGATTCTGCAACAGCTACAGTGCGGTCAGGGACCAGTTCACACACGATCTCGACCTGCATGCACATACAATCACATCCTCGGTCCCCATCCGCCATCAGCGCTTTGCATCGCATGGCATGTAGTTCGCAGCTGCCATCTGCAGGCAGCGCCCGGTTGCGGCTTCTCTCGGCCCGCAGCTGCAGAGATTTTCATACAGCAACGGTCATAGCTCTACTACGACCAGCCCTCCTTGCCAGCCATACTGCCGTCTTCCCAGCCTCCAAACTCCACCCGTTACTCACACACCTGGAAACTCCGTCCGCACGTCCCGGCTCGGTCCATCTTGGTCTCTGCGCCGTGTTGGGGGTTGGCGCTCGCACGTTCCATCAACATGATCTGATCGAGTGGATCCCAGCACTTGAGGGCGTCAGCGATGGATTCAGAGCGGAGGACGGTGGTTGGGGCGCGGACCATGGTTGACGCGTGTCTAGTGGTTAGTCAAAGCTTGGGCGTGGAATTTAGCGTGCACAAGCGGGATTGAGTGTTTGGTACGGCGCACGGATTTTGGACCGGGGAAATCGTGGTGTGAGCGTTTGGGTTTATGTTGTTCTAGTGCATTGGATTATCGTGTCGCAGCTCTTCTTAATGTAATGGTTGGCTATGCTGTTGGATGGAAGTAGGTTCCGGAGACCACTGTTGGTGGACTACCTCGATGCTCGTGATAAGAACACGATAACCTCAGCTGAAAGTGCCTGTGGGGTCGCTCGTGAAGGGGGCTGTGACTATACTAAACTACCTGATCCGCTGAGATGGTTCCTCCCAGCTTTCACAATCGCCTAGGGTCATATCAAGATCTATCGTTATTGAGGCAAATCATTGTTTGCCTAAATTGTACAAGAAGAATATGACACACGATTCATTCCCGCCACTCTTCTAATGTTATGCGAGGCTGCAAAGGGCCGCCTTCCGCATGTGCAGGCGGGTCGTCGAAGATCTTTATGCTGGCCTGGGCATAAGTCTTCGATACTCGGCCGCATGGACGGTGGCGAAGCGATCGAAGGGAGTCCCCGCACCATGTTCGAATGCCGCGGGTCTGCATTCTGTCACGCTCCCCTGTATGATCATCTTCAGCGACGGATTTCTTTCATACAAAAAGGAATGTTGAAGATAGGAAGTGTTCTCAGGTCGTTTCAAGATGGCAAACTGCAGTGCGTCCCTAATGTCAAAACGGCCAGACGCACGTATGTCATGCGCGGTATGCGGAGGCGGAAGCGAATGCGCCGTGATAGCAAGCGGCTCTGCTTGCTGCGAGATGGGAACCTGCTTGCGGCCGCTATGGGACGGTGCATTGCAGCGGCAATCACTATGTATGTTTCAGAGTACGCATCCCTTTGCATTGTTACGCTTCAGAGATCTTGCCTCATTACTGTCGCCACATGTTCGAATGCGAATACCTTGAGCCCTCAAAGCAAGGGAGCGTTGGACGTCGTTCACGGCGGGGTAAGTCCGTCCATCCAACAACCCTAGCTCGCCATACAACCCTGATATTACCGAATAACGTTTCTTCATGAGGAGATAGGTATCCGGAAAGGTAAGAATAGACTAGCGGTGTGGTGTCTTCTCCACGCTTGTTCACGGCTCGACGGATAACTGCATTGATTGCCCCCTCACTTCAACACTTGCTGAAGTCTGTTGAGGCCGTCGATGAGCATCTGGAGTTTACACACAAGGCGCTAGAGAATGCCGCAGCAAGCGAGCCGGGCACAAGAGCGTGAGGTGAGATGACAAGCAGTGGGGCGGAAAGTCTCCACGCACCGACCGGTGAAGTCAGCCATGCTTGGCCATGCCACCAATCACGAGACAATCTGGTACCCCACGACACTCGTTCGGGATGCAAGGAGCGGCGATGGCTTGCTGGTCCGTCCAGACCCCGATAACGGCTCTGATGGCGTTCGACGTGGCCAGCTATGATTGGCGGAGTATACTATCTGATCGGTTCGTTATGAATTCGAGCGCTGATCGATGTCGTTTTTAAGTCCGGCAGCTAGGGTCCTGACTTCTCAAGGAAGGATCAATCTGGCAAAATCCGTAAGGTCACAATAGGTGTCGTGTGCAACTGCGCGCAAAATGGTGTTGCAGCAGTTCGCCCTCAGGCATGCTCGACAGTTGAAACGAGGAAGGGTCGTTCCGCAGGGATACCCTTAATCACACGCATATGCATAGACGGGTAGGTGCAGGTGAATCACAGCCAATCGAAGCACATCTCCTCAAGCGCAGTCGTATTGCGGGATTGCCTCACAGCTGCAGGAACGCTTGTCGGCGGACTGTACGTCGCTGCTGTTCGAGTTGCTCATGAGCAGTGCTGAACGTTTTGCGTGCCGGTTCGTTGTCTATCATTGGTATTGACCTTTAACATGTATTAAAATGCTTGAGGTGCGCGTCTAAGTAGTACATTGTCGCCATTTCAAGAGCGATATCCCCTTGTGTTGGACAGGGACGTGCACAGTCCCCACTGTGTGGCCACACACGAGAACGTTACCTATTGTTGTGCTCGAGGCGATGGCTGATACCTCAAGGCCTGCCCTTATGAGGTTTCATTGGTAGTGACAGTTGTCAGAAGTAGAACGTAGGTTGTAAACGATCAGCTCAGAGCCGAATCTGGGAGCCGGGTTGGGTTGAACGAGGATCCAGATTCGCACATCACTTCAGTGGTGGTGGGTGGTCAGCATGTCCGCTGATTCCAAGTCATGTACAGACGGGCGCGGGCCTTCTCCACGATCCGCTCCCACCTCGCGCCGGATGCGCTGCACTGCACGTTTATTTTGACCTGTGCATCTGCTACCCATAGTGGCCCACGCGACAATGGTATGACCAAGCCTCGCTGAAGGAATGATGGAGAATTCAGCTGCCACATGGTGACACAGTACGGGATCGCTTACGGCTCTTGTGATACCACAAGCTGGCTCAGGCTTGCCACCGTGTCATCAGGCTGTAAGGGCGTGATTTTTCAATCTCGACTGGATCCTTGCCAGAGCTCAATTGATGATGCACTTTTTCTCAATGCCACTCATCTGAATTCGTCAGTCGGTGATACGAGTGCAAGTGAGAACCCGCTGATGATAATCAGTGACCAGGGATCGCTGCCACGTTCCTTCAATGAAGGGCAGAGAATGAAGACGAGAATGTCTATAGTTGTATGGAGACAACACGTCTTCCATGTGAAATGCGGGATCGAATGAGATGCGAACAGTTGCTTTAGTGCGCCTAATGTAAAATGCCATCTGTCAGATGTGGCTGGCACAGTGTCTCAGCCAGTCGCTCTCCCATCGTTCGCATAAGAGGTGCATGAATTAAGCCGGCCTGTCCCGCACAGTCCTGTAATAGTGACATTCCACTCGTCTAGAACCTGACGTGTTCTGCTTGTGGCAAGACACGAGCCTGTTGTTGCGGCGATATTCAGCGCATGCGCAGCGTGCAGGAGCATCGTAACGCAGCATTTGTTTCAGCTTACTGTAATTGTCGACTCGTGTGGCAGCGTCTCGCCCCATCCAAGATGCTGGAACATTGAATCCGACCGCGAGGGAGGCACGGCGATGGAGCTTTGCGCGGGTGGCTGTTGGGGAGACGAGCAGAAGGGCGTGACTGAGCTGGCCTCGTCCCAAAATGGCCTAGCGGACAACACATCACTCACCGCAAGTAGACGTCACCCTATCAATCAACGCGGCATCCACATCTAACACCTCGCCAGGTTGCACAAACAGCACGTTTGTCGCGCGAATTCATTCTGAGTGGGAGTCGAGCTGTGCGCACAGGTGGAGTCGAGTGATGCCGCGGCGTTCACATTTCGCTGAGTGTGGCTCGCCTTGTCCTCTTATTGCTCACTCTGCTGACATGACATGGGCGTTGCACTCTCTCGAGTCTCCACGTTGCACATGCTCACTCTGGAGTCGCTCGCTTCGCGCCTCCGAAGCTTGTTGGCATTTGTTGAATGTTGGCCTCGCGTGGGCAATCGATAGACGCTTTGTCTTGCCAGCTTCAGACTCCAGAGTATCCAGGTCGTCGGAATGTGATAAAGTATCCGTCCAACCACAGCTAGCGTGTTGCCTCACGTCCATGCGAGGTTATGGCTTGCACGGCCTACCGTCCGTCTCTCCCGTGCGCACTCAGGCCCACCCCTGCGACAGAGTCGTTGGATCGTGGCCCACGGGCATTTAGCCTGAGGAGGAATCCGCTCGAGACGCCCAGACCAAAGACCACCTTGCTCGAGTTCGCAGGCTGTCCTGACTCCTGCCTGAAGCATCAGTGGCCGGTGTGAAAGCGGAAACAATGACGAGCAGGTGCCGCGGCAGTCAAGCCTGCGTTTCAGAGTGGGCGCTGCGGACCGACAGCGGGAAGTCTGCTTCTGTGGAGCTCATGTTTAACGTTCAGTTCCGGTTTCTGCGCTGAAGCTCGCCGCTGTCTTGACTCGCATCAGCAGCGCACATCATCGCGTCTGCCGGGCCACTCAGCGCACTCTACCGCGCATCTGACTATGTATGAGAAAAGCTCGAGGCGTTCCAAGCAGGGTCGGTCTTCCGATCGCTCGCTGGGATGGTGCTATCTGGCCCTCGGCCTGTGCATGTCGGCAACCGCAACATCAAAGCACCGGGCTGCGGCTTATTAAGAAACGTTTTGTATCACGCCTGTAACTTTACTGGCACTGGCAACTCCACCGTGACTATCTCCGGCTGTCCTGAGTGGCCATTCGTAAGCCAGCCATAGCTCCTTATCGGGGGCCCAGCCGATGCCTCAGGATTCAAGCGGGACGCTCTCTTGTTGAAAGAGTAGGCGCCCGCTAAGTTTGGCGCAACCCCCCCCTGCACAAAGAGAGGTCGTCAACCGTCGAGGATGGATGGATGGTGCTGGCGGACGCCACGAGAATAGCAATTGCTCCGCCGTTTCTGCACCCCTCATGAGTTCTGCTCCCCCTCGGCGTTCTGACGCGGCAAGCAGGGCTCCATCCAGAGGTCGTTGACTGATCTGCTGTGCGTTTGTCTCGTCGTGCGGGCGCTGACTTTCTGGCATCAGGTGGCTGGAGGTGGAGCATCTCGCTTGCGCGCATGGCCGTCGTGGTAGGTATGGGCCTGGCAGCCCTGTCCTTGCCAGGCTGTTCTCCATGCAGCGTCTGTGAGCACTGAGGGACCGATCAGCCCAGTCAGCATGCACCGTGGCGGCCGTCTGTGCTTCTCGAGCGCGAAACGGTCGTCTTCACGGGACTGTTGCTTCTCGGCCCAGACTGGGAGCGCAAGCCGGGCCATCCTGGTCAGCGCCGATGGGCTGCCACCAAGCCCGAAGTGAATTTAGATTGTGTGCGAGCGGCGGCGGCTCGTGGGTGCGGTGCGTTTTGCTCAGCGTCCCCAGAAGATCTCCACCACCCGTGCCTAGGTACAGCTACCGTCCAGCACAGCGTGCGCATTTGGACGCATCTGACTCTGGCCGCCATTGCAGCAGCAGCAGCGAGGCTCTCGTACTTGACAGAGCCATCCTGGTGTCCGCCGTTGCTGCAACTGCAAACTCGCGCCGTCCCGTTGAGCAACGACATCATCGCCTATTGTACTTGGGCGGATCAAAGAGTGCCAGCGGCGTCTTCTTTAGCGCACTGACATTGTAGGGACACGCCGTCTGCGAAAAAGAGGCCATTCTCGGACGGACTGCACTGTGGGGCGTGCGTGGCTCGCCTGTCTCGGTCACCCTCTTAGCTGCGGCCTGCCTGCTGTCGAGCCTGCAGAGAATCCTGCAGCAGCACCGCCGACGAGAACGACCTGCGACCTCTCTTCTCCACACTCGCCAGACAACCAGACAACCAGCATCGCCGTGAGCTTCTTGCTCTCTCTGCGTCCGTTCGTTGAGGCATTGGTACGTTCATTCCTGATTCTGCTCTCCAATACACCACTCGACCACTCTTGTTCCGGACCCATACCAGCATTTCCCGTGCTCTCGCCTATCTCTCCATTGTCTTGTTTGGTTGGTTGTCCGTGGGTTGGGGCTCCAACTAGCTTCCCAAGTCTCACCCCAACCACCTCCGCCTGAATACCTCTACCTTTCCCACGCAGTCAGTACCACGCTGCTCTACTGGCTCTTGTTTCTACACATAGATTTCAACGAGGTTGGCACTCGCCAATTCCTTGTTTGCTCCTGTTGTATCTCCCAGCAACTGACGCGTGAACCGCGTAGTGTTCCTCTTTGCTGGAGCTGCAGCCCATCAGTATTCCCTACTGCACGGCCCGCGATTGACGAGCGCAACGACATTACGACCTCACGACGACTCGACAAGCTCAGCTGGACAGCAGACAATCACTGTTGTCGCGGACCTTATCGCTATTCCCTCCAGGCCGGCATTCGTCAATTCGTCCTTGAGCGTGTTTGAAACGACCTTGTAAAAGCATTGCGGTTCCTCCATTAACGATTGCAACGACGTCACGACTGGCTTTTTGACTGTACAGCATTGTTTGTAGCGTTTGAGCACAAGTCAGCGTGTACGTTGAGCATTCCATCATTCCTACTGTCTCGGGATTCACTTGGTGAGTGACTCTCAGCCCACCACTCCACTGCGCAGAACGCGAACCCTTCCCCAGAAACACGTTTCATTACCACGTCAGTTCCCCTAGTCTTCACGAGGCACCCAGGGACAGAACAGGGACAGAACGTCCCTGAGGGTTATTTGCGCGCGCAGGGCGCGAATCTTGTTGACCCTGGCCCTGTTGACCCTGGACCTATTGACGTTTACCGCTCGTTCGGTCCTGCGAAGCAAACAACTGACTGGCGGTGAAGGCACTCGACCCATCAAGGCATCAGCTATATCACAGCAAGGCTATTGCGCCGGTGACCTGTGTACAGCTTTGTCTGTCCGATCTGCACCACCACGCGCTCGCCAATCTTGTGCATAGACTCGAGGATTCTTACCGGGATCTTTTTCAACACCAGAATCTTGCGCGCGCGAGCGATCAACCATCAATACCGTAAAGCTGGAGCTGCCATCGATCTCGTCGGTTCACCCCCGCGGCCCCGCTGATACCTGGTACAGCTCTCAGCACACGCCTAAAACTGCTGCTTCAACCGAGCGTTTGCCAGCGCTTACCCAAATTCAATCGTACCCGCCCTTTCCCAGTGGGTCATCCACCAATTCGTCACCTCGAGGTGATTCCATAAGTGGTGGTTCGGTCGCAAGCTCTAACACTTCGTACGCCGCCTCCGTGCACGGCCAGACCGCAGGGTTCAAGACACCCTCCCCCGAGCAGACGCCACAGTCACTGAACCGCGAGGGTCAGCCAGTGCATGCGCAATCGCAGCAAGGCTCCCCGTACGGCACCCAAACAAGCTACGGCTACCCGCAACCGGGCTACAACAGCATGAACCAGATGCAATCGTACGCCGACGTACATCCACCCCACATGTCTGCTGCCACTGCACATGCACCAGCCTCTGGGCCTCCCGCGGGATTGTCTCATTACTCCTACCCGCAACAACCTTCAATGTTGCAGCCTGGCCCTCAGTATGGCTCCGCGCCACCCGGCTATCCTTCCTATGGCTACGGCAACGGAGTTCCCTCACAGCTACCGGCTTCATCGTCCATGAACAGCTCTATGGTGCCATCCGCAATTCAGCTCCCTGGTAAGTTCCACTGTCCAGCGTGTCTGACCTGTCTGCTGACGAGACATAGCAATGTCTTCAGGTGCATCCGCACCGGCGCCACAGAGCTACCAGACCCATACGTTTGACCATACCGGACAGGTCGCACCGCCAGGAATGAAACCTCGTGTGACCGCAACACTTTGGGAAGACGAGGGTAGTCTCTGTTTCCAGGTTGAAGCAAAAGGCGTTTGCGTCGCTCGTCGCGAAGACAACCATATGATCAATGGCACAAAGCTTCTTAACGTGGCTGGCATGACAAGAGGTCGCCGCGATGGCATCCTGAAGAGCGAGAAGACCAGACACGTCGTCAAGATTGGCCCCATGCACCTGAAGGGTGTCTGGTAAGTCTCACGGCATTACCACGAAAATTAACACACTAACCCGCTACAGGATTCCTTTTGAGCGTGCCCTCGAATTCGCGAATAAGGAGAAGATCACAGAATCGCTGTATCCTCTCTTCGTACACGATATCGGAGCCTTACTCTACCACCCCACAAATCAGAACAGGCAAAGTGTAGGAAGCGCCGCCATGGCCGCTGTTGGTCGTCCTCGATCTGACAGTGTGCAGACTGCTCAAAGATACTTGACAGGGCCGACAACATCACAACCTCCCGCTCTCCACCACCATCACTCCATGAGCAACCCAATCGGTGCGGCCATGTCGCAGCCTCCACATGCCATTCAGCCACATCCGTCTGCAGGGCGACCTGGCCTTGATCGTGCTCACACATTCCCCACACCACCTACAAGTGCGTCGAGTATCATGGGTATGGGCAACCAGGGTAGCTCCTACGAGTGGAATGGCGCCAATGTGCAGAATGCTCCTAGCAATCAGCCGCTCTCCATCGACACTGGTTTGAGCAACGCTCGTTCTGTGCCAACAACACCGGCGAGTACACCACCCGGTGCCGTGCAGCAGGGCATCTCGTACCCCTCTGCGCAGAGCTATGATGGCTCCAGGCCCATGTACTCTGCGCCCCCGGCTCAGCCTGGCCAATATCACACCCAAGGCCAGCCTATGATGGGATACCGCAATGATGGCCAGTACCCTAAGACCGAAATGGCGCCACCCTCCAGGATCACCGAGGTACCGGATGAGAATGAGGTCAAGCCTGCTGACGGTTCGTTGTCGCAAAACAACGACCAAGCTAGTGCACCTAATGGGGCTGAGGGTGACCATGAGCAGGATCATGAATACACACATTCCAACGCTCCCTACAACGGCAACAGAAGCGCGTATGGCTACAATCCCAGCGGTGCTCAGGGACCAATGCACCCCGACCATCCCCACTTGTCTCCGGAGATGACCGGATCCCCACATCAGAACGGGTCAGGCCGCGCAACTCCGCGCACGACAACAGGGCAAGCATGGAGCTCAGGCTATCCTACCCCTCAGCGTCAAGGACTCCCGTCCAGCAACCTATACAGCGTCATGAGTAGTGACCCTCGCGCAGCTCCTAACGGCAATCCCTCTCACGACGGCTACCCAGGCCCCACCCAGTATGCCAGCCAAGGCTACCCCGCTGCAAACGGCATGGGCTCAGCAAAGCGTGGTCGCGACGACGAGGACCAAGAAGCCTACCGTCCCGACAGTGTCCAGAGTGACGATTTGGGTGGTCTCAAAAGGCGCAAGACCATGGAAGGGGGCGCTGTTGGCCCCTACGCCCAAGTTCCCACACCTGGCATACAGCGTGCCCACACCATGCAATCTCAAGCGCAGCGTGTGCAGAGATAGCGCAGTGACAGCGTTCGTTGATGCCGTGGCCGGGTATTGTTATCACCTGCAACCTAGAAGGCGGCTTGGCTTCACTTTGGCCTCTCTTCGAAGTAGCGACGCTTCACCATTTTTCAGTCCCCGTCACTGGAAACATCTCCTTCTGTTCATCAACCATTTCATTCTCTCTGTCATGTCTACATTTTCGTACCTCGACATTTACGACCTTAACGACCAGTTCGGCAGTATCCTGCACTTTCGTTCTCACGATATACGACCTGCATGCGGCATAAGCCGACGTTCGTTCATTTAGACGTCTGGCTTCATACTGCGGGTGATGGTGTTGTGTTTCTTTACCTCGATTTCGGATCTTGTTGATGAGAACCAAGGGCATAGCATTGCGATTGTCTAGCGCGCTATCGGAGTCCATCTCATCGCTGTCTTGACCGTCGATAATCCCAGATTCATCTTCAGAAAGCGCGTTACTCGATGCTCTCAACAGTCATCTATGCCCATCCACTTGTCTCATACGACATCACGAGTCTCACGCTACATTCGACGAAGACCAAGCGAAAATGAATATAAAGACAGCAATGATGACGTTTGTTTTTGGCGAGCGGGCGTGCTCCCAGCACCCTCTATCACATTATTGTTCCTACTTGCGGAGGTGGAGATCTGGGCGATGTTGCATGTGCGTATACGAGCAGCCGCCGGATGCTCCTAGCAGTATCATCTTTACAATCGATGGAGTACGGGTTAGTGTTTACTCTTATGAACCTTGACGAGCTATCGAGGGTGGAGGACCTCCTGACGATAATGAGGGAATCAAAAGCTCTTCTTTTAACTCGCTTCCTGCCTTGCTGTGTCTGAGTCATGTGTTCTCGTGTTCTACTCTGCTGCGCAACGAAGCAGAATTCTGTCCAACAATGCAGGTAGGGCGCGCCCAAGATCAGGTGAGAGCGTGGACAAGCGGCTGATGTTTACGATGAACAAAGCGGATAGTGAAGTCCTGGAGCCTCGACTCGCGCTCATCCACACGCATGTAACCACGGTGTGAGTTGGCAATAGTGGGCACGCTCCAGCAGACGGCGTCTTGCTTGCACATGCAATGTCTCTGCCCTGCATCTGCTGTCAACGAAAGTCTCTCGGGGACAAAAACGAAGCAGCCCTGCAGCCAGCATAGACCTGCAAATGCACTGCAAATGCAATGTACGGCTTGGACCCATGCGAGCCAGTATACAGTCTGACAGTGCATCGCCACACCCAATGTATAGAGCCGCGTATTACGTTAGCGCCGGCGTACTCAGTCGTACCTGCCCCTCGACGCCGCCCAACCGTGCCCAGCTTGGCAGGTGCCCCACCCGCGTCATCAAGACAGAGACTAAGCAGGACAAGGAGAACACACACGTCGAACGCGCAACGCAGTACGAGGCTGAGCCAGGCAGTAACTTTGCAGTGTTTGCCTCTGCGCCCATCTTTATATCCAACCTCCTACACTCCGCGATACCTCGCACATCACCGCAGCCATGAATATCATCAAGCTCCAGAGGTAAGCTTCCACGAAGATCCCCCAGATTCCACAGCGACTGACAGCCATTGCGCGCAGAAAGTACCCTCAGTTTGAGCAAGGTGAAATCTTTGGCTTGCAGGATGCGTTCCGCAAGCTCGACATCGACGACAAGGGCTACCTCGACGAGGCGACCGTCATCAAGGCCACCCAGCAGACGGAGCACCAGCCGTACGATGTAGTGCGCCAGGCGCTGAAGGAGGTCGAGCTCGACAGTTCGCGGCGAGTTGAACTGGACGACTACGTAGACCTCATCTCCAAGTTGCGCCAGTCCTCGCCAGCGCAACAGCGCATGAGCACTGGGCCTACACGCCCACGCGCAGTATCCGGTGCTGCCGGCAGCGCGCCCTCAACCCCCGGGCACGCCTCCAAGCCCAGTATCGGCGGTGGAGGCGGCAGAATCCAGGTCCAGGGCTCTTCTGCCAACGTCACCCATACTATCAACGAGGACGAGCGAACCGAGTTCACGCGCCATATCAATGCTGTCCTTGCCGGCGACCCAGACATTGGCGACCGCCTGCCCTTCCCCACCGACACCTTCGAAATGTTCGATCAGTGCAAGGACGGTCTCGTCTTGTCCAAGTTGATCAACGACAGCGTGCCAGACACCATCGACGAGCGTGTTCTGAACAAGCCAGGCAAGAAGATCAAGTCGCTGAACAACTTCCACTTCACTGAGAACAACAACATCGTCATTGAGTCAGCGAAGGGTATTGGGTGCTCCGTTGTCAACATCGGTAGTGGGGATATCATCGAGGTGCGCGAGCATCTGATCTTGGGTTTGATCTGGCAGATCATCAGAAGAGGTCTTCTCGGCAAGATCGACATCAAGCTGCACCCTGAGCTGTACAGGCTGCTGGAGGATGATGAGACACTCGAGCAGTTCCTCCGCCTGCCTCCGGAGCAGATTCTCCTGCGATGGTTCAACTACCACCTGAAGAATGCGAAGTGGCACAGAACGTAAGTCGATATGTAAATCTAAGGGAAACGACCACCTGACAGAGACAGCGTGTCCAACTTTTCGACAGACGTCAAGGACGGCGAGAACTACACCGTTCTGCTCAACCAGCTCGCACCGGAGACGTGCTCTCGTTCGCCACTGCAGCAAAACGACCTGCTCCAGCGCGCTGAGATGGTCCTCCAGAACGCTGACGCCCTCGACTGCCGCAAATTCTTGACACCGACATCACTCGTTGCCGGCAACCCCAAGCTTAACCTTGCTTTTGTTGCCAACCTGTTCAACACACATCCTTGCTTGGATCCTATCACAGAGGAGGAGAAGGCTGAGATCGAAGACTTCGATGCTGAGGGCGAGCGTGAGGCTCGTGTATTCACCCTGTGGCTCAATTCTCTGGACGTCAAGCCCGTTGTACAGTCTTTCTTTGAGGATCTTAAGGACGGAACTGTTCTGCTGCAGGCGTACGATAAGGTCATCCCTGGCAGTGTCAACTGGCGCCATGTTAACAAGCCTCGGGAAGGCCAAGAGTTGATGCGCTTCAAGGCTCTCGAGAACACCAATTACGCCGTCGAACTCGGAAAATCTGTTCAGTTTTCTCTCCCTGGTATTCAGGGTGCCGACATCACGGATGGCCAGCGTACACTCACTCTCGGTCTTGTCTGGCAATTGATGCGCAAGGACATCGTCTCAACACTCAAGGGCCTGGCGCAGAAGCTTGGCAAGCGCGAAATCTCCGACTCAGACATGATCAAGTGGGCGAACGACATGGCCCGCAAGGGTGGGCAGGGCGGCCAGATCCGCTCGTTCAAGGACTCCTCACTTTCGAACGCAAAGTTCTTGCTCGATGTGCTCGCAGGTATGAAGCCCGCATACGTCGACTACGACCTCGTTACACCTGGCCGCAACGACGAGGAGAGCTATCAGAACGCCAAGCTGGCTATCTCGATTGCGCGAAAGATGGGCGCGACCATCTGGCTGGTGCCTGAGGATATCGTTGCCGTGCAGAGCCGTTTGATCACTACCTTCATCGGTAGCTTGATGAACACGTACGAGAAGATGGGTGGGCAGTAGAGAGGGCTGTTCGAGAAGAAGTCTGATAGCGTTGATGCGAGATGTATTGCGTGCGAAGAGATTTGGTTTTGATGATTACTTGTTCATAGCAAAAAGTCTTTCTCTGAAAGACAGGTCAATGAAGATATGATTTGCAACCGGATAGCTTATGGAGTGATCTCAACCCGTTCGTTGCGGGTGCCTTTACAGTAGGCAATGAACTTCAAGCTCTGGTACAACCCTTACTTTGACGGCAATGAACCATGGATGGCACATGATTCAGCAAAGCACAAGTGAATATCAGTACGACGACTATCAGATCGTGAGCATGTTCCCCTTTCCACAACGATCTGCTCGATTCACGATGGTCTTCTTCGCAACGCAGTTTCAGATCACCTCGGACCTGCGTCTCGAGACGCCCCCTGCAGATCCACAGTACACAACATTCAGACTGAGCATGAAAGCAGATAACGTACTACTACCCGGCGACATGGCTTGGTAACGGATCAAGGGCTCTTCTAGTAGCAATGTCAAACGCTCCAAGATAACAGATCGCGTCGGATTCTCTATCTCATGGGCAACCACGAACCCTACGGCAGGACCCACGAAAACGCGGTAGCAGCCTTACATGGGTTTGAGCAGGAAGCTAAGAATGACCTCGGAGGCCCTTTCAAGTTTCCCTGTCGTGACCGATACGATAGCGCCGACACCCACAGACCAAGCCGCAGAAAGACATGTCGAGTGCGAAGCAGAACTCCAGCCGCCCAAATTGTCGTTCCTCCGGAGAGTAGCACATCGTGTGAGAAGAATGGGCGAGTCATCCAGTCCCATCTGAACTTCCAAAGTCACGCCCGTCACCCGCATGTTTCCAACTGTCATCACTCAGCTCCTCTGCAAGACTCACTGTGAAACAAAAACAAATGCCTACAAGCTTGCTGATATGATATAAGCTCGGTATTTGATGTTGCCTTGCAAAATGCTTGGTGGAAGATGTACGCGAAAAGTTTCAAGAATGCTCCCAGGGCTCACTTTCAATGAGCAAATGTTTCCATTAACATTAGTGCTGCAACTGTGGAAGATTACGAGGAACCAGTGGCGATGTCTATTCAGAGAGGTCGAATTTGTATACGCACCATTTACCAAAACGAACACAGCAATACTGAGACAGTCTGAGAGAAAGAGGCGGATGTATTCAACTACCATACAATTGCCTCAGAAGATCTCACGCACTTGCGGCAGCCACATTCGCCCTTCGAAGCGGCGGTCTCGCGGGGGTCGTCTCGGCCTCGAGCTCAGGCAGTGAACTCCGTGGTCTACGATACGTGTACCCGATGAAAGCGCCCTTTTTCCGGATCTCAAGCGCAATCCTACCTACCTCGGGATCGCGCAGAAGCTTGTCGCGGGGCCTCTTCTTCTCCTTCTTGCGACGTCTGATCTTCTGGACGCTTTGGTAGATTTGTTCGTACGCAAGAGAGCCGTTCGTTTGTTGGACCGTGGGATCGGCTGTCGGGGTTAATTCATCCTCGCGTAACGGCTCTGCGCCCTCCATCACGGTCGCCCCGTCCATCTGAGCGACTTCGTAGCTTGAGCTGTCGAGATGGTCTGACGCACTCATAATCTCAGCTTCATTGTCGAAGTACTTATCGATTGGCTGGTTGCCTTGAACTTTGGGTACAATGGGTGGTCGTGTTATATGCAGCGTTGCCCACTGTACGTGACTAAAGAAGGGATGCGACTTGATATCTTCTGCATCGTTTGGGTATACGATGTGTCCGGTGGACCGGAGAGTGCGGTACCGTTTAGTACCGATGGCTTTATCACGAAGCGCCCAGTCGTTTTCACGGTAGCGCTTGCATGACAGGCGGTTCGGTCTATCATCGAGAAGCCTCATGATCAAATCGATAGCATTCTGAGAGACGGGCATCAGTTGCAGACGCTCACGAGTCGGGCGATTAAGTCGTGCGTCAGCAGGGAAATGCAGCCAGTGCTTGTGTTCCTGAGCAGTGAGTAGGCGTAACATGGAGAGTAGGCATTGACTTACAAGAATGCGTTCCTTTGTTCTCTGTCTGTTCTCGTTGAAGAAAGGGGTGAATCCGTACAAGCACTGCGCGTCGTTAATTTTGTATCCGAAATGAAAGAAAGCAAACACACCTCGTACAAGATGATACCGATGCTCCACTAGTCGCATCGCCCATCGTAACTCTCCCCTCTGACAACTTCGGGCGCCATGTACTGACTCGTTCCCACAACGCTCTTGGCGAATTGTCGTCTCTGGGTGCGATTGAGCCAGTCGAGAATAGGCCCGTTCGCTGCATCTTGCTTTATCACTTGTCGCTGGCGAGATGTTCCGGTGCTGTTGACAAGATGGATCCTCCTGAGCGCTTCTTGACGTTGCGTATCTTCCTTGATGTCCTCCTCATCGCCCTGAACATCCAGATCGAGATCTTGTAGAAGACCGTAGCGCTGCTCGTTGTAGTACGCTTGATTATGCATCCAGTGCCCGTCGAATGCCAGGCCAAAGTCGGAGATCTTGAGATGTCCAGAAGCGGTGATCAAGAAGTTGTCAGGCTTGATGTCACGGTGAATCCAATTCATCTTGTGGGCCTCTTCGATGCAGAGGATCATCTCAGCGATATAAAACCTGCTCGCGTTCTCGTCGAGTACATCCTCGCGTAGAAGAAGGCCCAGGAAATCTCCACCCATCATATACTCCATAACAAGATAGAGATTGTTGTTGTCTTGGAAGGCGGCGACCAAGGGTACGACCCAGCGCGAATTCTCGGAAGCTACAAGAAAATCCCGCTCAGCACGCAAATGGCCTTCCTGGCTGTTCCGAAGCATGTCTGACTTGCGGATGACTTTCATAGCATAGACTTGCTTGGCCTTGCGCACTGGCGGATATGATCTTGGCATATAGGTAGACTGGATCGTGACATGGTTTCGTCTATGATCCAAGCTGCTTCCACCGGAGTCGTTGGTATTGTCGCTCTTTTCGCGCACCAATCGAACGACGCCAAAACTGCCCTTGCCAAGCACACGGAGAATGTCATAGTTCGAGATGTGGACACCCTTCATGGTTTGCCTGGCGATAGTCTTTGACTTCATAACGCGGGTTTGTCGAAGATGATTACTCTCGGAAATATACCATCGCTGCCTTTTGCGTTTGCGCTGTTCATTGGGTAAAGCCAATGCAAAGATTTTCCGCTCCAGTTGGCGGTGGCGAAGTGATCTCGGTGAGACTTGTGTGCTAAGCAATTGGTTGAAGTGCGACTCAAAGAAGATCTTGGCAGCAGCAGCTTTCTCGACAGTAGCCACAGATGGCTTGATCAGACGCGGTGCATCTTGACGAGGAAATCTCAACCAGTACAATGCACTTTGACTTGCGAGGGGCTGTCCTAGGTGCGACCCAGTGTTCGGTGCTTGCATGGATTCATTGCGTGCACGATTTGTGATCTCGGCAGACACGGGTGCACCGGAGGAGACGAGGGAGGTGGGTGCAGTGGATTGACTCAGCGGACCGTTACTACTTTCTGGGCCGCTCGAAAGCTGTGAAGGAAGTGATGGAATGGAGGGCGCATAATCCATGCCGTCTGGTGAGGGTGTCTTCACGCTCGAGCTGTCGACGTGGGAAACTTTTGTCAACACCGTCGGCCTGGAGCTGAGTTTGGTTCGACGGACGATGGTGGGGCTGTGTGGAAGTACGTCAGGAAACTTGGGTTTGAACTGTTGCAATAGGCTGGGTGTAGAGCGACTTGTCTGGAGGACTGTATGCTGGAATGGTTTTGTCTCCGTGATGGGTTCAGATTCGCCGTCGTAGACAGCAGCATTGGTGAGCTGGGTCAGTGAAGATTCGGTATGGTGTGAGGTCGTTCTAGGGGTCTTGAGGATGTTAGGTACGCTAGGGCTTCGGGAGGTATTCAGGTCTTGAGACTGCGAGACTTCTGGGCGTTCAGTACATCCTGTTGTACTCGAAGAAGTTTTGCACGCCGCTATAGCAGGATTGGTATCGAGCGCAGAGCCTGTAGAATGGTCAGCAACATTCGAATCGTGGAAGACTGAAACGTGCCTCGTGTGCGAAACATGGACAGGATCTTGACGCCTTGTCGACGCAGATCCTTCAATGTACGCACGCGGCGTTGCGTTTTGGATTTGGCAACCAGGTCACCAGTCCCAACAAAGTACTCCTGGGGTTCGTGCTCGATGAGCCGGACCTTGCTCTTCTCGTTGGAGCTCGATTTGGCGTCATCGACGACCTTCCGCTTCCGCGTCGTGACTAGGGATATCATCCTGGCGATAAGAATGATACGTGGGTTGTTGTTGGAGATGCTGTTGGGTTAGTATTGTAACACTGCGGCTGTGATGGCCGTTGCTGAGCTATGCACTGAGCATGTTGGAGGAGCCAAGGGGACCGCGTAAGAGAAGACATGACTAATTGCAATTGACACTGGGAAGGATAGTGGAAAGTGAGGCAGGAGGGAGCGGCATGGAAGCAAGCTCGAATCTAGAGACAGCAGTTGCCACAGAGTGTGTTTGTCACAACGGCGCCGCTTGAGAATCGACTCGTAGTTCAAATTTCGAGAGGAGTCAAGCAATCTACTCGCCCCGGAGGCTCTCGTTGATGTTGTGAATGAGCCCAAAATGATCAGCATGCAGCCTCACAAGCAAATCGGCTTGATCGCGGGGATAATGCGCTCTCACCAAACAAGGTCACCGGCATCTGCCAGCACACCTCGTGATGTGCAGCCTGGTCCCTGGATGTCGCATGATCTGACGCTCTCAATCATGATTTGGCGATGACTGGTTGACAGCAGACTAATAAAGTACCAGAGACGCAGTGCTTCTGAAGACCATCGCTCTTGTCACTTTTGTCGCTCTGAACAATCATTTTCGCTTTCTCATCTTCTGCTTGAACAGGCAAGGAGTAGAACATTGAACTTCCGAGTGCAGCTGTCAGCCCCGCTTTCTTCGGCTTCCTCGCTTGTGGCGCTCCTTATCGCCTATCTATCGCCCAGCATCAAGCACGTCACACGTCCACGCGCTCACCTCACCACCGCGTTTGCCAGACGTCGACGAGGCTGGGACCTCTGAGTCTGAGCCGCCAGTTTAAACGATTCTCTACAGACCTCCTGGCGAGCTGTCTGCGTCACGTTGTCAGGCCGTTTGGGTGCGTTACAGCGTACCGTGCCGCTCGAGAGTTACTTCATGGTGCCATAGCCGGTTGTGACGTCTCCACGACGACTTACCTTTCTATGACTGCCGTCTGACAACTGGACCCCTGGCCAGTTGCCAGTGTTACTGTCCCCACGGAGTGTTTACACGCAAATGACGGAATCTGCATAGCGGAACCTCTAAACCGGAACTTGCATACCGAAACTTGCGTCCCGCAACTCATCACGACTTACTCCCTTCTTAATTGCGCAGGACGGCATTTGATACCCTCGACCTCTTAAACTTCACGATACCCGGAGACCTCCAAAGACTCTCCACCCAACCTACCTTCCCACGACTCCACCACCACCATATGCTCGCAGCCTACGCGCAGCACTTCCTCCCCCAACCACTCACTCGCTCTCCCTCCCCGACCATGTCTCCCACAACGCCATTCCCCCTCTACCTCCTCCCCAGTATTCCCTTCCGCCGCCGCAGTTCCACAAATTCAACATCCACTCTCACGTCCTCTCCAAGCTCCTCTTCCCCCGCGCCCCCGTCCTTCCTAACCCCAAAACCAACAACCCACCTGCGCTGCACAAAGTGCCTCGCCCACCTCATCCCTACTACATCCATCATCTCCAAAGGCTTCACCGGCCGGCATGGCCGCGCCTACCTAGTCGCCCCACCAGCAATATCCTCACTCCTCCACGCCCCTGACGTCGCAGACGATACATGGCGCCAAGGCGAGCTGCCGAATACATTCATACACAAGCCTGTTGCGCGCCAACTGGTCACGGGCGCGCACACGGTGAGCGATATCAGCTGTCGGTGCTGTGGCAGCGTGCTGGGGTGGAAGTATGTGCATGCCGATGAGGAAGCGCAGCGGTACAAGATTGGCAAGTTCATCCTCGAGACGAGGAGGGTGGTCAAGTGCGGAGGGGCGTGGGAGGATGGCGAGGTAGACGGGGACGCTGGCGCAGAGGAAGGCGAAAACCAGGGAACGGAAGAGGATTTGCAGTTTGATAGCCAGGATGAGGACGAGTGCGAGGATCTGTTTAGTGGGATCTGGAGCGCGGAGCTGGCGCGTAAGAGAAGGAGGAATAAGGATTTCAGACGCTAATCTGCGCTGTGGTGTGGATGGTACGCTGGATGATACCTAGGACTTTGCGACATACGATGATACACGATACCCCGACACTCCCTGGATTGCATTTGAAAGGCGTTGGTTCCTAATGGCGTAATGGTTGGTTTCGGTTCCCATAACATCTATAGTATTAATCAGACAACTCTTGGACATCTCGTTTCACAATGGTGTATCTCCTAAAAACACACCGCTCAATCAAAGTTGATAGCACCCAATCCCCTCTGCCTCGCCGCCCGACTAACTCCCGCTTTGACCCTCTCCACAGCGTCCTCCCACATCTCCGACCCCTGCCCCCCGCCCTCCAAACAACCAACCACATAATCGAGCCACTTCACCACCCCAACAGCCTTCCGCATATCCCCCTCTTCCGTCACAAGTCTGCCCAGATACGTCGATAGCGCGTCCACATCCTCCGCATACGGACCTTCGTCGCCAAATTCCTGCACCCATTCGCGCATCGCACTGCGCAGATCTTTCTCCTTGCTAATCTTCTGCTTGGTAAACGTTGCCCGGGGCGGAGGCGGAACTACGACAGTGCGGTCTCGATTCGGGACCGACTGCTGGCCAGGAAGATGCGGTAGATGTGCAGGCGCCTTGCTCGACCCCGGCCTTGGCTTTTGCAGGGCCAGCCGAAAAGCGCGCAGTTTTGCGGCCTTGTGCTCTGCGATCACTTCCTTTCTCATGTCTTCTGGCAGTGCGGCGAGGAAGTCGGGATCCAAATCTCCGTCGTCTGTTTTGGGTGACGCCTCGAGGGCGCGCTCGCGGGCGGGGTTCTTCAGCGAGATGAAGTTTGCTTGTGTGAGGGTTTTGCCGTCTTTCGAGAGAGCTTTGGCTTGGGCGGCGGCAGCAAGCATTGCGCTGCGAGGTGGTCGACCGCGCCCTCGCTTGACTTGTGTTGGTTTGCGCGCAGGTATGCCGATGACACGATTTTTGCGGGGCGATTGTGGGAGAACGGTCTGATCAATGCCGCGTAGTCGGCGGGATGGCGAGAACTGTGTCAGTCCAGCTGCCGTATACTGCGCAAGGATCTCAGCTCGAACATCGTCAGGAAGTGCGGCGAGTATCTCGGGGTCCAGTTGTGATTGAGCAGGCAGAGCGGTTGCGGCGAAAGGCGGGCGACGAGACGGTGTCGATGGGCTGTCCGGCAAAGCAATGTCAGGTGAGTCTGCACGAGCACCTGGTAAGCCGGGCTCGTTAGCTGCGGGTGTGGGCGAAGATTGTCGTTTTTGCCGTAGCAGCTTGGAACGTATGTCTGGGGGGAGTTCTGCGAGGACCTTGGGGTCTACTTGTGAAGGCATGATAAACTGCGTGCCCAGCATGTTAAGCGGCTTACGGGACGGCGTCGATTGGTTGAGCTCTTTCGCACCAAAGGCGACATGGTCATCTCCAGCTGCGGGAGTTTTTGGCTTGCGTGGCGTTTCAGGATCGTCCTGAATAGGATCCACGTCTACGAGTACTCGGGCTGCTGCTTTACGGACGCTTGAAGCAGGTGGATCAGGTGCCGCGAATGGCAGAGCGGAATCGTAGACGTTGGCAGCCTCCCGGAGCTCGTCAAATATGCTAATCGGCTCTTCTTCGATTGAGTCGCGCTGTATAAGAGCCGGCTCCTTGCGAATATGGGCTGGCCCTTCATCAACGCTCACTGGCTGCTTTGGAACATCGACACGTATTTTCCGAGCGCTGACAGGGGTCTCGATCATGCTGGCTGGGCCTTTACGTGCGCTCGTTGGTTTGGTTGGCAATTTGAACTGGAGCCGCCGCTGCGAACCTTCAAGGCTGCCATCTGTGGCACTCTTCATCGGCTCGAGCTTCGTCATCTGAATGCCGATGCCTCGAAGCTCACCGGGTGAGAAGCCAAAGCCGCGTAGTATACCAACGGCCTCCTTAGTCAGGACGTCCTTTGAGTTGGTTGCAACACCAAGAACTAGACTCTTATTGAAGGTGTCGCACTTACCGTGGCCGAGATGCTTCGGCGGCTCAATGGGTGCATCTGCCGCACGGCGCATGATCTTCATTGTGAACTGCTTGCCTTTGACCTTCTCTTTCAGCAGCCGCTTCTGTAGCTCGCCGCAAAGACTTGTGATGAACTCTTCAGCTTGCTCTTGTGTTGCAAAGCGGACGCCCCAGTTGACCTCTGCAGACACCGATTTGCGGATCACCTGCTCGCCTACTTCTTGTTTGTCAATACCACGTGAATATTCGTACAGCTTCTCGCCGGTCTTTGGTCCCAGTATCTGAGTCAGTCTCTCCTTTGTGAGCTCGCGAAGGTCTTTGACGAGCTTGACGCCAACGTCTTCGAGTTTGCCCCCAATTGACCAAGCGACACCTGGTAGGTCCTGCACTTGTAGCTGACCGATGAAATCCAGGACATCTTCTGGGTTGATTTGGTGTTGACCCGCCGGCTTGGCTTTCCTCAGGGCCACCTTGGCGAGGAGGATATTGCCACCAATTCCAACAGATACATCGCAATCAGTCAGTGACTTTACTTGCTCTCGTAGGGATTTGGCAATCTCGTCAGCTTTGGCTTGCTCGCGATATACGGCGCCTTCCTTCATTTGTCGACCGTCACTTCCACCAGCTGCGATGCACATGTTGGAGACATCTATCAGAGCCTCGTCGATGCTGACGCTCTGAACAAGACCGCCAGTGGCCAGGATGGCGTCGTAGAATGCTCGGCTAGCTTCTTCGTAGGCGGGAAAGTCGTAGGGCAGGATCTTGAGGTTTGGACACAGCTCCATAGCACGCTTCATCCACATGCCATTCTTGACTCCGTACCTTCTGGCAGGATAGTTGCAGCTTGCAATTTCAGACCCACTACCTTGGCCATGCGCAACCACAGCGGGCTTGGTCTTGTATTCTGGGTTCTTCTTCAGGCTGACTGCAGCGAAAAAGCTGTCAAAGTCGACGTGTAGAACGTAGCGGCGTGCGCCAGGAACCTGTTTCTGCTTGGCCTTCTGCGTCGATGTTTTCTCACTAGCCAGAGCCTGCAGCTGGGACTTGAGATCTGCCTTCCACGTGGATAGATGGTGCAGTCGAGACTCGCGATAGTACTGCTCGAGGAAGTTTGGATCGACAACCGTAGATTTGCGGATTTTTGGGTCGCGCAGCAGTATGGCATTGTGCTCTTCAGCAGTCAGCTCGGTCTTGCGAGGATTTGCGGCGACTTCTGCGGCGTGTATGCGGTCTTGTGGCGGCGTAGACTTGCGCCTCTTGCGTGGCGGCGGGCGTGCTGGTGCGGGATCTGCGAACAGGCTGTCATGCAACTCGTTCGCAATATCTTCGATGCTGCCAAAGTCGTCTGGTGACGGCTCGGGGGCTATGGTGGGACTGGTCTTGGGCGGTGTCACTAGCGACTTGCCGTTGTCCTTGGCTGCTCTGCGTCCTTGTCCACTGGATTGGTCCTGCGGCTGATGTGACGGGGGTAGGTCTTCGATCTCGTCATCGTCTGGCGTGGGCAGCTTTTGTCGAGGAGCACGGGGGCTGCGTGGAGGGTGAGGAGCAGGGGGAGGTGCAGGTTGTTCGGCGCGCAACTGGCTCGTGTACCAGCTGCTGTCGGTCTGGTCACGGTAGCCTCGCTGCTTGGTGTTTGCCGTGCTGACGACGGTTCCCCTGTCAAAGGCCAGCACCTTCTGCTTCTCGCCCTCGTCAACGACACGATAGTCATTCCATGACAGCAGCTTGCCGGCAGCGATACTATCCACGACCCACGCCGGCTTCACGATGCGGTACTGGCGGAACTCGACAACCTTCTTCGGAGTCAGGCTGCTGGCGATGATGTGGGTGACGGTGGTTTTACCATCGAGATATTGCATGAAGCCGCCGCCGTGCTGGACAATCATCACGTGCAGGTCGCTGAGCGAGGGCTGTGTGTAGCCGTTGACATGGGCCACGACGCCGCGGAAGATGGGGGGCTTGTCGCTGGCCTGAGCGCGCAAGTCGGCGTCGAGGTTCTGCAGCTTGATCTTCTTACGCCGAAAGTACTCGGGAAAGCCGCCAAAGGCAGACGCGCCGTATTCATCGCCGTCCTCGCCATCGAACGTGTGCGCGGCAATACGCTTGCGGACAGCATCTGACTTCTTTTCCAGACGCGAGCCCATAGTGGCGGTGGTGATTGCAGTAGTTGCGGTGGCCTAGTCGGGCGGCTGCGGATGCGTCATGGGGGCCGGGGTCATGATGTTGTGGGGTACATGGCGAGGTGTGACGGTGTTGATGCTGGCTGGTGCTGGCTGGTGCTGGCTGGTGCTGGCTGGTGCTGGCTGGTGCTGGCTGGTGCTGGCTGGTGCTGGCTGGTGCTGGCTGGTGTGGGGTTGGGATCGAAGAGAGAGTCGCGCCTGCCGTTGGCCAAACGCGTTGGCGCGAGGTCACGTTTGCCCCACAAAAGATGGAACGCGGCCACGAATGGGTACTCTGTCTGCTATGCGCTTGATAGATGATGTATGCTTTGACATACTGTCAAAAGGGAATTCCTACAAGAGACTTTTCTGGCGACCAGTGAGCTCCTTAGTTCGTAATCGAGTATGATGCAGGATGCGGCCACTTGCTGGTCACCAAAACCAAGATCCCATCCATCAAGGCTGGAGGCTTGCTGCACCCAACAGGCAGTCACCCACTTCACTACGCCCTTCCCACTCCAGAGTCAAGCTACAAACCTACATGCATCCACACATCACCACCGCAAAGACCTCGGCTTGCTGCAGCTGACTTTTCTCGTACGCGCTCCAAGGGTCGTTGCTATCGATACACTAGCGGACCCACTTTCTACCGCGGGCGGTGAAGAAGGCTGAAGCTTTCGAACTTTTTATTCATATGGCACTGCGCCGAGAAACTTCTTCCACCCCAACTCCGTGCAACCACCAATTCCCCGGCTGCGCATTCTCTCAAACTCACCTTTTCGCATACTCCTCTATTGCGAAAACTTACATTTCTTAATTGCAGGAGAAAATCCACCACACACTCTTCAAGATGCCTTCCGTTCCCGCAGGCGTCTATGGGCGTCGCATTCCCGTTGGCGGCCTTCCCATCCCTGCCGCCGTCGACCCTTCTGCTGCTGTATGTGCAAGAGCCTCGAATCTGAAGACCTGTTGCTGATCTCTCCCAGTTCCGCATCACCATGGCTGCTATCGACCCCAGCGCCGAGCCCCAGATCGACGAGGACCACAAGGTTCCTCGCGCCACTCTGAGGATCATCCGCGTCCCCATGGACCTCGATGACGAGGATGATGAGGATGAGGATGACGAGGACTTCGACGGCGAGGATGTCGAGAGCATCATCGCCAAGCTTCGCGCTGGTGGTGTTGCTCTCCCCGAGGAGGACGAGGACAGCGAGGAGGACAGCGAGGATGAGTCCAACGGCGGCCCCAGCGACAAGGCCAAGTCCAAGAAGGCCAAGCAGGCCGCTCTCAAGAAGAAGATCGCCCAGGAAATCGCCGAGGACGAGATGGAGATCGATGCCGTCAACGGCAAGGGCAAGGGCAAGATCTCTGCTGATGAGGACAGCGACGAGGACTCTCTTGACGACGACGAGGATGACGAGGAGACCGAGGAGATTGAGGAGTTCGTTCTCTGCACCCTCGACCCTGAGAGGGTATGTTTTTCTAGCAATCTCACGTTAGGTCCCAGCCAGCTAATTGCACGCAGAACTACCAGCAGCCTCTCGACATCACCGTCCGCGAGGGCGAGGAGGTCTACCTCCAGGTTGACGGCACGCACGACGTTTTCGTCACTGGTAACTACATCGCCTTCCCTGACGATGACGAGGAAGATGAGGAGGATGACTATGATGAGGAGTACGACCTCTCTCCTGATGAGGACGAGCTCGACATTGAGGAGATGGACGAGTCTGAGGATGAGCTCGATGACCTTGAGAACCCCCGCATCACCGAGGTCGAGTCCGAGGAGGAGGCCCCCAAGCTCGTTGACGCCAAGAAGGGCAAGAAGAACAACAAGCGCGCCGCTGACGAGTCGGCCAGCCTTGATGACCTGATCAGCAAGGCTGCCACCAACGGCGAGGCCAAGGCCGCCAAGAAGGTCAAGAAGAACGACGGCCAGGCTGTTGCTGCTGAGCCCAAGAAGGCGGAGAAGGTTGAGACTCCCAGCTCCGACAAGAAGAAGGTACAGTTCTCCAAGAACCTCGAGATGGGCCCCACTGGCTCGCCCAGGGTTGACGAGAAGAAGGAAGCCGCAAAGCCCGCCGCCAAGGGCCCCCGCAACGTCAGCGGTGTGACCGTCGAAGACAAGAAGGAGGGTAAGGGCAAGGCCGCCAAGAAGGGTGACCGCGTCGAGATGCGCTACATCGGCAAGCTGAAGAACGGCAAGGTCTTCGATTGTGAGTTTCTAAACCTGAGGGTACAAGGACTAGACTGACAATTTCGCAGCCAACAAGAAGGGCAAGCCTTTTGCTTTCAAGCTCGGTGTTGGCCAGGTTATCAAGGGCTGGGACGTCGGTGTCGCCGGCATGACCGCTGGTGGCGAGCGTCGCCTCACCATCCCATCCGCCATGGCCTACGGCAAGAAGGGTGCTCCCCCTGACATCCCCGGCAACTCTGACTTGATCTTCGACATCAAGTGCATCTCGGTCAACTAAACGTTTCGACCACCTGTACGCGATACGAGGCACCACCCGCCTCCTGTACAATGCTGCTACGCTGCACTCGAGTTCACGAGCACATTTCCTTTGATTGAATTACCCTGCATAAGCGCTGTATGAGATATCCGACTTGCATACTGGTTGTAGATGTGCGAGGAGGACGGATTTCTCGCACGAGCTTGTATGCCTTTTCCTATCTGTCTGACCATCTAGCGAGGCGTAGACACGCTGAGGAAGCTACTAGAAAAGTAATGGAGTTCCGGTAGTTGAGTAGTGAATCGATACGATCAAGAAAGTTCTATGCGAATGTGATGCCCTGCGACGCCCTTCCAAGAACGGGTCCTGGATTAAGAGCCTGACCGACTTTGTTCAAGCCGAATCCTCCTTCATCGCCAACATCCAGGCACATGTATGTCTTGACTTTACTTATCATTTACAAGCTCTCGTATGCATCGAATTTGGGAAGCGCCTGTCTTCGGCCAGTCTCTTGCGCGTGTTTGAGCTTGCCCTCGTTAGTCGTCAATTCTGATCAGAATCTTCTAGAGCGAATGCGGCGCAAGCGTGTGGCACGGGCCAACACCTCCTCTTTCCAATCTGCAGTCAACCACAGTCCATCCACCACGCCTCACAATCAGCCTTCAACGCCAACGTTCCACAGCCGTCGCCTTACGTCGCTCGTCCTCGGACCACTCAGCAGCCTCGACACTCACGTCATCGACAAATTCACCGCACGCAGCGACACTCCGCACGCAGCGCAATTGTGGCACTCCTGTAGCAATGGCGATCACCATGAAACGAAACAGTAGTAGTAGTAGTAATTGTAGCGTCCGCTCGAACGCCTCGTCGAGCGGAGAGACCCGTGCTTCTTGCTATGCTGTGACCCTCCGCGACGCGGCGGTCAACGGCTTCCACTACAGCACTACGGGGGCCGCCGGGGTCGAGTGGTGGGCCTGAGGTCGGCTCGGTGAGTGTTTTGTTGCGCTCTGCTACCTACAACGGTCGAAGATTCGTATTTAGTGCAATTGCTGACAGTGAGCAGGGAAATCTATCACCCCCTTCAAGTCCCCCCCTCGCCGCCAGCAATACTCTGCGGAGTAAGGCGCGCAGAGGGGGGGCAGCATACACCATCACGGTTGAGTGTGAGAGACTCTTCTGCGAGACACTGCGGTCTGTTTTCCTGGGTGAGGGGAATCAGTGCCGACAGGACTCGCTGGTGACGGGTATGCTTAACAGCAACGAATACGCAACATCCGACTACGGCACGCCTGGTTCGGTGCAGGATGTCGCGGTTAGCTCTGGTAACAAGAGCACCGTGACCGAATGCATTGAGATGTGGGACTATGTCGGCGGCATTCGCTTCCGCGGATTTGTAGCCGAGACGCACGAGGAGAAGGCGATGTTCGTCTTCTTCGATCAGGCGGTCATGCAGTCCTCTGGAGACTTGAAGGCTGGGTACGTATCCACATGCAGCCCTGCAAGCACTTACTCCTGACTTTAGTACTAACCTTCTGCAGCCTTATGGCCCTTCTTGAGCTCTGCGAAGTATCTCACTTTGGATGCGACCGCCTCGTCGTAGCTATCGACCGATCCGCCGATTCGAAGGCCCTCATGAAGGACCTCGGCTGGATCGGCTTTGGGCTTGCGACACTCGATGACTTTGTGTCTGACGAAGACATGGAAGCCGAGACAACCAGCCAGCAATGGCTGTTCATGGAGATGGAGACGTAAGTGGCAGTGAGGAGGATACATGAACATTTTGTGTTGACGATCTGCGTGGCGTCTGGAAAATGATTGCGAGGCTTGCTCGGACGGCGAGTCTGAGCTTGACGTTTGACTTTGGTTTTATACTTTTCACAGTTTTGTTGTTACTTCTGCTCTGCTATAGGGATGGTGTTGGTGTCGCGGGTCTCACTTGCGTATCCTTATACCTCTTCGCGTCTGACGTTCGTCAGGCGTTGCGGCTCTTCTACGTAGCAATTGACTAATCGAACAAATTTCCTTGCAACCTCGACCCCGAACCGTTGCTATCATTGTGGCTTTTCTATTTTTGCCACATACCTCCTCTCCTTGTCTGACGGACTTAGCTTGCACGCATAGTTGTAACCTAGACTGATCATTGTGGGACCTGAATATCGACTCGTCAGACTCGATGCCAACGATGTCTCGAATAATATTTGAGAGAGTCCTTTCGAGGATGGCGCATGGAAAGGTGCGGACTCGTTTTGGTATGGTCCCGAGATACGCCAGATGTGGTTTAGTTGATCTAGGCTGCAAGATACGAAGTATCACGCTGCACACGAGATTACCACCTCTTGAGATGGATTGATAATTACTGAGTCGTGACGCTGGCGAGAGATCGTCGATTTGCGCGTGGGCTTGGACATGATGGAGGCGTAGAGATGCAGCGATACCAGGTCTTTGTTTACCGGTCCTCTTGCCGTTCTAGAAGGACAGTCTCATTGTGAATGAGCGTTGGTTGCTGATCGGTTCTCGATGGCGGCACGCCAGATCACGGACATTATGCGCCACATTTCTGGCGCACCACGCTTGTCCCCAGCAGAGGTGTTACGTCCTAATTCGTACAGATAACAAATATGGATAACAGACGTACTTTATTATCCTTTATAAGACTGTCTTTTTGACTATTCTAATATAGTAAAGCGTCTTGCGTAAGCTTCTAGTTTTAGTATAGTATAGGTTAGCTAACACATTAACCTTATAAGATTGCTAGAGACCTTAGGAGCCCTCTCTAGTAGACAAAGTATATGTATTTTATAGTATAGTTACATCTTAAAAATAGGTAAGATAAAGTTATTAGTTATATTAATAGATTTAGTATTACTATTAATATACTAATTAAGCTACTACTACTGCGTTAACTACTAACTCTCTCTAGCGTTATTATATTAACACTTATTATAGACTTCTTTACTATCTCTATTATAGTATTGCAATTAGCTCTTATTACTACTATTAGTTGCCTAGGTTTGTATATAATTAATAGTAACCTAACTATTCTAGGTATTAGAGCAATTTTATTAGCTATTAATATAGAGGTAATACTATTAGCATAGTATATTTTAAGTATTATTAAACTAAGATTCTAGCCTATTTTATAAAAAGAGGTGCTACTAGAAAAACTTAAATCTTATAATATTTAAAAGCTCTACTTACTATATCTAGTTAGAAAACCTTAGTATTAGATAAGAGCTATAGAAGCTAGAAGAAAATATATTATTTAATTTATAGTTATTAATAGCTATAAAATAGCTATTTTAGGTATTTTAGTAAAGAGAGGTGCTATAGAATATAAATAGATTTAATAATATTTAAAGTAAGGCTTAGAGACTCTAGGTTGCTTAAGATAATACTAAGTATAGTATTAATAGTAGTAGAGATTGCTAGAAGGCTTAGTAGAGTTCTTATAATAGTAGACTAGCTAGAATAGTAAACTAAGATAGCTCTTATACTAGGATTTAGGTTGCTAGGGCATCTAGAGTAACTCTATTATTTAGTTTAGTATTAGTATTAATCTTATACTTCTACTTATATACCTTCTTAATAAGCTTCTATTCTACTATATTAATCTCTATAGCATTAGTAGCAGCCTATATATAATAATTAAGGCTAGTAATATTATTACTAATATTTTTTCTATTACTAAACTCTTTTTGCACTTGCTATATATTCTCTACAAGCTTATCTAAAGCCTTTATAGCATTAGTATAAGATTATAATTACAAAGCTAGAGCTATTATAGCTACCTACTACTTCTTCTTCTAGTTATTAAAACTTAAGTATTTCTGTAATAATACTTTAAGATTATGCTTCTTCTTAGCTACTACCTAGTGTTAATTCTATAATAGTATATACTTATTAATAAATATATAGATAGCTTTGTATATATGTTTAGTAGTTATCTATAATTAGAACTAATTCTATATAAAATTTATTATAGAAAAAGCTTACTCTAATAGCGCTAAAGTAGCTAGAGTATTAAGTAACTAGTAAGCTATCTATAATAGAGTAGGTATATTGCTTTTAATATTAAACTAGAAGTTGCTAGGTAAATCCTATAGCTTCTATAAATAGACGTTAGTTAGTAAGAAAACTCTTTTATAATAGTTAAATAGGCACTAATTGTATAGAAACTTGCTATAGTCTTTACCTAGTATAAACTATTTCTAGAAGTAGCTAATAGCTTAGTGTTAAGCTATAGAGAAAGAAAAAACACTACTAGTGTTAATAGGTAATATTATATAGGTAGTATAGTAGATATTTTATATCTGCTTTTTTAATTACTTATTAAAAGTACTAAGTATAAATATTGCCTCTATGCTAGTACTTATGTAAACTATAGCTACTTATAGGTAGATAGTAAGCTAGTAATTAAGTATACTATAAACTATAGCAAAGTTGCTTTTAGTAGCAATCTATATATAATAGATTAGCTAAAGTAGAGCTTCTAGATAGTTAAGCTCTTTCTAGAAGTAAGATAAGTTAATAGTAGTAAGTATAATTCTAGTAAGTTTAGTAGTAGTCTTGCTTACTAATTATAATAAGTAAACCTATAAGTAAGTAGTATACTTATATAGTACTCTTATTCTATAAAAAAGGCCTTTTATAATACTATAATAATATCTCTAGTATATAACTATAGTATAAGTAAAGCTTATTACCTTGCCTAGTTGCTTTATATACTTGTAGAGGATACTAAAAGCTAGTCTAGATTACTTAAAGTAGATAGTAATTAAATTAGCTTGCTTAATAATTAAGCTAAATAGCTTAATCTTAAGTAAGTTCTTTATTAAAAGCTATAACCTATAGGTGTTATAGAGTATAAAGAAGGTCTTTTTAAACTCTAGTATTCTCTCTAGTTCTTTATATAGCAAGAGTATAGTATTATAAGTATTAGTAGTAATTAAATTAAGCTATAAAAGACTTTAGATAGGTAGAGACTTATAAAGGTTAACTATATAAAGAATTTCTTCTTAAGTAATATTAGTAAAGTATTCTATACTTATAGACACGCCTTTAAGCAATTAATTAATAAAATAGTAACTACTATTACTAAAGGTATTACTACTAAGGTTATAGACACAATTGCTATTAAAGCTATTGAATTTATTATAACTAAAGTTAAGAAGTAGTAGACTTATAAGCTAAGCCTCTACTTTTGCTTTTATATAAAAGTAAACTATATCTAGTAGTATTAAAGCTATCTATTAGCGTATAGGTATCTAAAAGTATAGTATAATAGCTACTAGAAAAGTAGCTATTACTAGGTATTTTGTATAATTAAAAGTAGAAAAAGGTAGGCTAGAAAATAGTAGAGCTTCTATAGCAAGTAAATTATACTTAGTTTTAGAGTTAAATTTAGTAATAGTGTAGTAGAGTAATAAGTATTAGTTAGGTAACTAATAAGCAATAGGTTATTAGAGCTATTTTACGTAACTATATAGAGGTATATTAGATAGTCTTAATAAGCTACTAAGAATAATAACTTATATAACTACTTTCTTATATTAAGTAATACTCTTACCTATAAATTAGCAACTAACATAGAGACTTAAACCTCTATAACCTTTGCTTTAGGAAGGTTAGATTAGTAGTAGAATAAGTGCTTAATAAGATATTAATAAATAGTATATAAAAATAGTATTTCTCTTATAATATTTCTTTGTATAGTTGTAATATAGTATTTATAGGATAGTTCTAGTAAATAGAAGTAGTTATATACTAGGTTAGGCTAGAATATAGTATAGAATAGAATATATTAGATAGATCTAATACTAGTAGTTATATACCTAAGCTAGGCTTAGAGATTTATTAGAACTAGTAGTAAAAGGTTTATAAGTAGCTATAATAGTATAGCTTTTACACATAGTATGTAGAGCTCTAGTAAGAAAGTATTCTTTAAGGTTTTATTAAGGCTATAAGTTTTTTCTTTATTAGAAGACTATATAATAGTAGGAAATAATAGAATAGTATATTAGAAGTAAATTATAAGAGAGCGCTAATAAGCTATTAGAGTATAGCCTAGTAGTCTTATAGGTACTAAAACAAAAGTAAGTAATAATAATATAGATGCAGGAGTAGTAATAGCCTAAAGAAGCCTACCTAAAAGCATATACAAAGTATACCTAGATAGAGACTATTTAAATAAATAAGAAACACACCTTCTAGTATACTACTACTTATAAGCCTTAGTATTAACACTAGAAGCAAAAAGTAACAAGACTTATTTAATATATTAGATATTCTAGCTTAATAGTTTCTCCTAACTACCTATTAGGATACTATAAGAAAAGAGTTTATAGTATTACTACTAGAAGCTAAAACTATAGTAGCTTACTTCTATTCTAAGAACCTAGAAACACTACTTATATTACTACTATAACCTAATAATACTTTAGAAAATATAGACTTACACTAAATTCTTTTTCTTATTACTAATAGAGTTAGCTATATTGCCTAAGAAAATTAGTATACTTATGCTAATAAATAAGCTTCTTTTATAGATATACTCTTAATATTTAGTAGAGAAAACATAACCTAGTTCTTAAAAGAAATTAAATAATATTCTAGCTTCTACTAATAGACTATTAAGAATTGTATTAGTAGGCTTCTTAGCTACTATAATTACACTTATTAAGAAATTATTAAGTTAAGTATAACTAACTTCTTAACTACTTAGGTAGTAAACAACTAGCAAGCTGTTAAGGAAGCCTTCTAGTAACAATTCTACAGCTTAGATATAGTATAGTAGAAAGAAATAGAGGATTTAATATATACCTAGTATATTTTATACTTATTAACCTCTAACCTATTACTCTAAAAATACCTAAATAGTTTTAGCTCTAGATTTAAGCAATATCTAAAAGTAGAAGCTATAACTAAGTTATATAAGAAATTCTACTTAGCAAAAGAGTTAAATAAATAATAGCTTAATAAAGTATTAAATAAGTATAAACTTATAGTAACCTACCTAGAGGAATTCTACTACCTAGAAATTAAAGCTTTTCTTAGTAAGGTTACTTCTTATAAAGTAGAAATTAAAATATTTAACCTAGCATTTAAAAAAAAGGTTGTAATAACTAAGATATAGGCACCTAATAAGCTATTAGGACTTATAAATAATAATACCTTTAGGCCTACTTAACTAAATAAAGACAATATATTAAAATAACTATTAAGAAGGTGCTCTACTAGAGAAAAAGGAGTTTAAATACTACCTAGATATAAGCCTACCTAAAAAAAAGTTAACAACCTTATTAAAAAGTTCTTAAGAATAAAGCTAAATAGTATAAACCTTTTGCTTATTCTCTAGAAGCCCTAGAAAGCAGAACTGCTTTTGCATAAGAATATCTAATAAAAAGTTAGCAAAGCCTTTATAAATTTAGAGCACTAGAACTAAAAACCTATTAAAGCTTATAATATAAGTAACTTTAACTAATACTCTACTACTTAATTATTAGAAATATTTCTTCTAGTCTAGCTAATACTATAAGAATATAGATAAGTAAGAGGCCTAATAATCTATTATACTTATAGAAAAGAAAGCTATCTAGTATTAGTATATAAAGACAAGAAAAAACTAATCTAGAACTATTAGGTCTACCTTAATTAATAAGGCTAGCTTGCGTAGGGATTAGCTAAGAACCTATAGAGTAATATCTATAATATAGCAGGAACTTATATTATAAACACTATAGTTAATAGTATAAAGAAACAGCTTAAAAAAAGAAGGTATATAGTAGTAGAGCTGCTAATAACTATTAACCTATATATACAAGAATAATAGGCCTAAAATAATATTAGAATTACTAGTAACACTATTATTATAGATATAGATATAGACTAAGACGCTAAACT
Organism: Didymella segeticola; assembly: GCA_004522025.1. NCBI lineage: Eukaryota > Fungi > Ascomycota > Dothideomycetes > Pleosporales > Didymellaceae > Didymella > Didymella segeticola. The sequence goes on along the minus strand of SDAV01000014.1, from coordinate 283,535 downwards.
ACTAAGAGAAGAAGACTATACCTAAAAGCTAAAGATAGCTATAATAGAGTTAAAGAGGTATAAAGGCTATAAGATATTCAAAAGATAAGTTAATAGTTAATCTATAATAATAGTTAACTTAATATAGACTAATTATTATATAAATGATAAAGTAACTTCTAAAGTGTTATTAGGTTACACCTCTACTATTTAGAATAATAAAAGTAAGAACATAGTCTAGAATATTTCTAAAATAGTAATATTTAAAGAAAAGATAGATATTAATAACTAACTATCTAGTATAAAGATATAGAAAGAAATAAAGAAGCACTAGCTACTAGATAGCTTTATAGCTAACTCTAATAGAATAGTCTACTAAGTTTTCTAAACTACTATTAAGGTCTCTTTTAAAGACCTATTAGTATTAGCCCTAGAACTCTAACAAAGGCTAGGCAAGCTATACTATACCTAAACTAACCTAGATATATCTAGAGTACTAATAATTAGGTAGAATAAGAACTAATAATTTTTTTAAGTTAATAATATAACGCTCTTATACTCTAAATATATATATATAGAGGCCTATAATAGTTTTATTATTTAAGTAGGCTTCTATAGGTTAGGTACTAATAGGATATTAATAGCTATACCTATATTTCTCTACTATTATTTCTATTGTTATTATAGTATTAATTTTAAGGAAAAAGAACTAAGTAGAATAACTAAAGAAAGAAAAGAATATAACTATAAATATAGCTTTAAACATGTCTAAAGAAACTGCCTACAAGCTCTAATAATAATTAATAACGCTAGATTATTAGCTTTACTAGATTCTAGAGTAGAACTTAACACAATCTAACTAAAAATAGCCTAAGCAGCTAGGCTAGTTATAACCTTAATACTAAGGGAGATAGCTTTCTTATAACTACAAGCTACTAATAGTTTATTTAAGGCCTTTGCTAGGATAATCTAGCAAGCTCTAGTTATAATTAGAAATATTATTATTCCTACTAACTTCTTTATACTAAAATTCCTATTAAGCTTAGTTATACTTAGGAACCTATACTTAGTAGATGCATAGTATACTTTCTAATATAGAGTAAATAGCTAAATAAAATATACTATCTACTTAGAAGATTAAGAATTATATATAATATTTATTAGAGCTACTAATAATACTATTAGGATAGTTATACAACAATTAGTGTATTTAAAAGAGTAAGAAAAGCAAGTATTAAGCTTAACCTTTTAAAGAATTTAGAAAACCTAATAACTAGAGATAAGTAGAATAAAGAACTTAATAATCTATTAGAGCGCACTACTATAAGACTTATAGAAGGCTAGCCTAAATACTATTAGCTATATACTACTATTAAAAAAGACTAAAAACTCTACTAGTATAATAAGGATAAGATACTTTCTAAGATACTCTTTAACTTAAACTACTTCTATTAGTCTAAACTTACTATTTTACGCACTAAAGCTAAGAATATAAGAGCTAATAACCTAAAATCTACTTAATACTCTATTAGGTTTAAATATAATACTATATATAAGACTAAGAATAAAAAAATCTACTTTATTTATAATTTAACTATTACGCCCTATGCTGTAGAAAGGTGCTAAGACTAGTAGGCCTAGGCCTAGTTATAATAGCCTATAAATACTAACTAAATATAGAGATAATTTTATAAATATATTAAAGCCTAGAGTACTAATTTCCTATTAGGTACTAGATTAACCTAAGAACAAATATAGCAAATAAAAATAGCAGACTAGCTATAGCCTAGAAAACAAGATATACTAACTAAGGTCTTCTATTATTAAGAGGCAGCTCTATATTTTAACTTCTCTAAGTCTAGTTAAGTCTACTCTAATATCTACCTACTAGTTTAGATTAATATAGTACTATATACTACCTAGAAAGAAAGTAGTTTCCTAGTTCTAAGAAAACTTAGAGGTATAGTAGAATAAATAATTTAAGTATAGTTAGACTAAGTTACTCTAGAATATAGCAAAAGCCTATATAGTAACCTCTAGTTTTTAGTTAAGAAAAAAAATATAGACTATAGGCTTATTAACAATACCTAATAAATAAATAGAGTTACTATTAGAGACATAAATCTACTACCTAACTCTAATAAATTCTCTAAGGAGTTTACTAGCTACTAGGTAGTATCTCTTATTAACTTTTTCTTAGAATATAACTAAGTAGAGCTTTACTCTAACTCTTATCTACTTACTATATTTATAATACTAAGTTATAGGCTAGTATAACAATATACTCTCCTAATAGAAGCAACTACCTCTATAGTAGAGTTTATATAGGTTATAACTAAGATTTTCTAGAACCTAGTTCTAACTTGCTATATACTATATATAGATAATATTATAGTAAAAGAACTAAAAACTAATTATAAAAGAGAGCTTCTTAAAGTAGGTATCTAGAGGTTTATTAGAGAATATATTATAAATATTAATAAAGTCCTTTAAAACTTTAAGATAGCTAGAGCAATAGCTTTAGCCTTAAAGAGTAACTAGTACTATAATAGTATAAGAGTAGTTAGCTATATTATAGATAAAAAAAGTAGGTACCTATTATCTAAAAAGGTATAAAAGATACTTAACTAGCTGCTTTATACTTTTCTAAAAGATATCTAGATATTTTTTAGCCTCTGCGTTTACTACTATATCTAGATTCTAGGTTTTAGCCTAACTATAGCACTTTTATTTAACCTTTTCTATAAAAATACTAATTTCTAATAGACTATTAAAGCAAGCTAAGCTATAGAGAGGCTTAAGATAAGCCTAACTATAGCGCTAGCTCTAGTAACTATTAACTACTCTAAACCTCTTTAGCTAGTAATTATATTAGTAGATAGAAGTAAGAAAAAATAGAAAGCTATTATTTAATAGAAGAACTTAATAGGCTGTAGGCACTTAGTGTAATATAAATTAGGAGTCTAGTCTATAGCAGAGCAAGGCTAGAATTCTAGCAAATATAAGTATAAGGCCCTACTACTTATTCTTAAGAAATTCTAGCTATAGATATATAAGATCTATTTTATAGTAGAGCCTAATATATATACTTTTATTAACTAACTAAATAGAAGTATAATAGACCTTCTAGGTACTCTTATTACCTACTAGTTAGCACTACTTAATATATAGAAATTTAAAGTTTACTATATCCTAGAAAAGAAGAATATAGTAGCTAATACGCTATTCTAGCAGCTAGAAGAATATAGCTAGCAAGCACCTAAGTACCTAGAGAAAGATATTAAAAACTTTATTAATAAACACTTTAGAGTTATAACTATATCTATAGTTTTAATAGACTATTAGAACCTATAATATATATACTAAGTAAACTTAATTAACCTAACTATCTTAAAATCTCTACATACTAAATACTTTTAAAATATTATATAATAGCTATTAACTATAAAAGATTCTAGTAGTCTATTATAATTAGACTTGTGTAAGCTAAGAAGAAAAGCCTTAAGGTTTATAGTTATTAATAATATCCTCTAGGCAAAAGCAGTGCCTAATAAGCTATTAAGGTAAGTTATTAATAATCTAGTCTAATAAAAAGAAATAATTAGGGCCTTCTATAATAAGTCTAGACACTAGAAATAAAAAGATATATAGTAGAAGATCTAGTACTAGTACTTCTAGCTAGAAATATCTTAGTAGATTAATAAGTATATAAAAACTTATAAGTAGTGTTAATTCTACTCTACTTATAAGTTTAATAAGAAACTATACTCTACTATTAGTTTAAATAGGCTATAGAAGTAGATTATAATAGATATTATATACATACTAGATAGAATAAGTAATTGCAAATACCTAGTAGTTATATAGAACTATATATTAGAATATATTAAAGCCTTAGCACTTATAAAGAATAATTTAGTAAGTATTGTTTAGTTTCTAGAATAGAATATCTTTATAAAATAGAAACTACCTTTAAAAATATTAATAGATAGAGGACTAGAAAACTAGGTACTTATAGAGGCACTAATAAAGTTGTATAGTATTAACTAAGTAGTTTTAAGTACCTTCTATCTATAGGCCTAAAGACTTATTAAGCAAGGACATAAAGAGATTATTAATACCTTAAGAAAGATAACTAGAAACTAAACTACTAATCTACACCTAGTGCTATAGGTAGATTGCGTTATAGTAAAATAATCTATAGGAGAAATACTAATATACCTAGTCTATAGAAGAAAGCATATCTTTCTAGTAGAAATATAGATACTAATATAGCAGACACTACTATAGACAACTATTTAATCTATAGTAGAGCTACTAGCATTAAAAGCAAAGTAATTTAAATATAGAAATAAGTAACTTAAAAAGGCTATAGACTAGATAGTCTAACTTTAGGAGCTAAACAAAGAATAGTTTAATAACTAGGCAGCTTTTAGGCTAGTCCTAATAGCCTATAGAAATTTAGTATTGCTCTAGAATATAATATGCAATATTAATATAAATTAGCTAAGTAAACTAGTGCTAAGGTAGAAAAGGCTATTTAGAGTTTTAAAGAGTACAAACAAAGGAATATACCTATTTAAAGAGCTAGATAGTACACTATTAAAAGAAATATATACTAGGAATTAGTTAATAAAATTCTACTAATAGAAGACTATTATATAGTAAATAGTGCTAGTTAATAGCTAGAATAAGATACCTAATAAGAAATTAGAAAAGTAGTTTGTTTAAGTCTAGCTACTATAAGCAATAATAGATAAAGAAAGAGTAGAATATAAAGTATAGGATTAGATTTATAAAGAAGAACCTATAGACTTTAGCTAAAGCTTAGCTAACTCTTTAAGTAGAAAAAGAAGCTATAATAGGCAATTAATAACCTATTAAAACTAAAGAATTAAAACTAAGTTTTTTTAGAATTTAGAACTAACTACTAAAAACTAGAAATACTAGCAAAACTATAGAAACTCTAAGCTAAGAACGCTAAACTAAGGAATTAAAACTATAAAAACTATAAATCTAAATAGAAAGAAACCCTTAAACACCTAGAATTAAACTATACTAGCTAAACTACTACAACTACTATAACCTCTAGGCTTCTAAGGTGTATTACTAGGACTATAATAGTAATACTTAGAAGAAAGCTAGAAGCAATTATCTTTACTAGAAGGAATACGCAGAAACTAAGTACTAGTTAGAGAATATAGTAAGCTAGTAGGTAAGTTACTAGTTATAACCTAGCCTAGAGAAGAAAACTAATAGTAGTAACTCTAAGGTTTATTAGAGCATAGTAGAGAACCTAGAAGTAAATAATAAGAGCTGCTAAAACTCTTAATAGTATCTTTAAAAATACTAGAAGAGCTACTAGAGGAAATTAAAGCAGGCCTATAAGTAGAGGCTGTATAAGTAGTAGGTAAGAAACTTATAGACTATATAAACTATTCTAAACTACTACTAGCAAGAAATAGAGAGTTACTAGAGGTATAGAATAGTTTATCTATATCTATATTCTTATAATCTAGAAAAATATTAGTATCTAATTAATAACTAGCCTAAGTAGCTAAAGCACCTATAGCCTGTTTATTATTACTTAGAAGAGTAATCTAGAAGGATAAAGAATATAATAGTAAAGAATTAGAGACCTAAAAGTAATAGAATATAGCTATAGCCTTAAGTTAAGCCTAAAGAGAAGTTCTAACTAGAGAAGTATAAAGGCCTAATAGATCTTTAGGCTAAACTAGGTAAGAAATATTATAAGTAAAAGAAATTTTATTCTACTACTTTTAATAACTAAAGCTAGCTATTTCTTTCTCTAAAGTTTTCTAAAATTCCTACTAGCTAGCACTAAAATAATTATCTAGAAAATAGAAATAGCTTGTAAAGAGAGACTTATTAGTGTCTAGAAATATATAAGTAGTAGCTTAGCTAGACTTGTAATTATTAGCTTTAGTAGAAGTTAGAAAAGTAGAAGCAGCTTAATAAGTAGCTACTAGAAACTATTAGTAAAGAATAAACCTAATAAACTACTAAGACTTATAAAAGAAATAGTTTTTGCAACTATTAGCCTAGCACTTAGTGCAAGACCTAAGTAGGTTTAGAGACCTATTAATAGTAGTAGATTATATATATAAAGTAGACTAATATTAATAAGTATTATAATAGGTATTAATATAGTTAGAATTTCTATAAGTATTATATTAAAAAGCAGAATTAGTTATAGCTAGTAGAAAACCTTAGATTAATAGACTATAGGCTCTAATACTTCCCTAGCTCTAGTAACTAAGATTAAGTATAGCCTAATAATACTATTATTATTTACTAAGAGTACTTAGTAATAAAGGATTATTAGCAATCTCTACTTAGTAAGTATAGTAGAAGTAGTAGAAAAAGCAAGGAGCCTAATTATACTATAAGGTATTACTACTAATATAGTAAGGCTTAGTTAAAGAAATAATATTAAGTTAGTAAATATAAGTATAAGTAGCACTAATATTATAGAGAAAAAGCAGAAAAGTAAGACTATTAATAATTACTATAGCTAGAGCTTTAGTAATATAATAAGCAAAAGCGCTATCTATAGGATTATTAAAAAAGAAAAGCACTATATATAACTATTAATAACCTATTAAGTAAAAGAAAGAAAAGAAAGGTACTTATAAAAATATTAGGTATTCTTCTATAGAGAAACACGCCTAGGCTTAACTAGGCTAGTACCTAGAGTAGTATAACTACTATAGCTACTTTAAAGAAGTTTCTTGCTACTACTACTACTATACTTAGCTAGAGAACTAGTAGAGAAAGTTAATATAATAAAAAAAAAAAGTAGTAAGAGATTAATAGGCTTAATAAGATATTAGAACTTAAAAAGAGCTAGAATTAAAGAGCTAGAAGAAGTTAAGAAGCTTAGAGAGTGTTAAAAGTATATTAAAAAAGAAGTTAAACTACCTAGGACTTACTTATATAGGTCTATAGCTAACACTTTACTACTACTATATTATACCTAGGATTCTATATAGTTAGTAAAGGTTGTTTGCTATATTACTAATAATCTTTAGAATCTTACCTAGTAAAAGTGTTAGAATTGCAGTTTCTAATTAGCTAGCTATAGAGTATAATATTAGTATCCTATATTAATTACTATAATATTGTAGGATTAGCTTAATAGGCTACTAATACTATACTACTTAAATAGGCTTTTATTAATAAGTAAGGTTTAGAGAGCAAAGCAAATAACTATTAGTAATAAATTACTATCTTAGAGTCTTACATATTATTTATAGCAATAAGTAAGTAAGAGTAGTAGGTTTCTATAGGTTAGTATAATAATAAGTTTTAATAGTCTATTAGGATTAGAAGATACATAACTATATTAAATAGTCTAGTAAGAAGTAGTAGGTACAAAACAAGCTATTATTAGTTATAGCTTCAAGGCCTAGGCTTTTTAAGCGTTAGTGCAAATATATAAGTAGTTATTTAGGCACTACTTAATAAATAAAAAAAAAACTAGTAATAGTAAAAGAAATTACTAGTATAGAGAGTTGCAATAGGTTATTAAGGCAGTATACTAGTGTTTTATAGATATTAGTCTAAAGTAGAAGCTAAAGAAACTTATAAGCTTAATAGGGCTAAGCTCTTTAAGTAGAGAAATATATAGTAAAGTAATAAGTATTAGTTAGGTAACTAATAAGTAATAGGTTATTAGAGCTATTTTATATAACTATATAAAGGTATATTAGATAGTCTTAATAAGCTACTAAGAATAATAACTAATACAACTACTTTTTTATATTAAGTAATACTCTTACCTACAATAGGTATAGAAGTGTGTAATTAACTTATAGTAGAGTATAGGTACTTCTAGTAAGTAGCACACTTCTTTAGATAACCTCTATAAGCAGAAATCTAGCTTTTAACGTATTTATATATAGTATAGTGCCTATAGTAGAGGCTCTACTTCTAGTAATATAGATCTTAAAACTTAATAAATTTAGCCTTTATTACTAAGTCTCTAGTCTTTGCTATATTAAAAAGAGTATTTAGAAGTAGTATAAAAGTATAGTAGTAGTTTAGTATTAAAAAAATATATAAGTTAAAAATCTAATATATATTATATTAATATATATTAGAGGCGTATAGCCTCTAACTTATAATACTTCTTAGCTACTAAGCTACTAGTATACTTAAATTAATTTTATAGTGTTATAGTAATAGCTATATATTACTTTAGGTTTTGCCTTAATAATAAGTCTTTCTATAATATATACTATATTTACTTTATATATATATCTAAAAAGTTTTATTCTATTTTTATTATAAAAAATATATATTACTTTACTAGTAGTATAGAGGTTTATGCTAATTATATAAAGCCTATAAGCTTACTAAGGCTCTGCTAGACTATAGCTAGTAATCCTAGTGCAGTTGTAGGTTTAAGCTAACCTAGAAACACCCTATAGTACTCTTTTTTTGCACTATTTTTATGCTTAGTAAGCAATTTTTTTTAGCAAGGGCATGCTAAGGGCGTCTAGACGTCCTTACCGTTATTTACTATAGTAATTTGTCCATCCTATCCTTTGTTATCCTTTATTACAAAAACCCGTCTATTATAACACCGCTGGTCCCCAGTGTTCGTCACGCTAAAATACACATGGCCATTTTGTATGGCGCATCTTTTTCGAGGACCTTGAATGGCTTCTTCTGCAGGCTCTCCACGCTGTCATGCATATCTGACGTCGCAAGCACTCACGCGGCCCCTGATTCGCGCGAACCATAACCTCCAGCCACACTGGAGCGGACAGCTGCGATCGTCAAACACTTTGTTAAAGTATCTCGCGTGTTACTGTTTCTGCGTCCCAAGCAATCTCAACGCTCCTCCAGAACACGATATATCTCATCAATCTCTTACGCCATTTTCAGTTCAGCACGTCAGCGTTGACTTTGTTCAGACTCTTGACTATACTCTCTCATCTTGTTGTTCAACATCGCTTCTACGTTGCCGTACCAGCAGAGCCCTCAAGTCCAAGCATACACTATTCTCTGTCGACCTGAAGATCAACGTCTTCTTGCGCACTCCAGAGCATGGCCGACCCAGCCAGCACCGTGCTCGCAGCTTTGTCATTCATCGCTACGATCCTTGCCATGCACAGCCACAATTCGCTAGGCGCTGCTCTCTTCGAAACGCTACGCCAACGAATCAGGCGCGAGAACATTATGACGCCTCGTAATCTTGAGGAAGGCCTTGTCGGAAGCTCGATCAGTCCTGCACCAGTCGATAGTATCCACGATCCGCGCAACGTTTCTTCTGCATCTATCGATTCTGCTTCCACGCTCATATCGACTTCTTCTCCATCAGCTGCACACGAATCAAATGCCCCGACAGACGACCCGTCATTGCAAACCGCTGGACTCAAAATCTAGCGTCTGTCCTCGGCTTGGAAACTCGATAGCGACACCGCAACATAGCACTAAGAGACAGTGGCCGACAAAGACATCGAGTGTCCTTTCAAGAGCATCTTAAGTTTACCAATATTACCATAATGACAGTAAGCCTTTGCCTTGCTGATTTATTAGGCCCCCGCTAATGCATACTGTATAGTTTAGACTTCTGGACGGGACGACCTTAACGCAGCGCATGATTTGATGCATTTGGTTTCTATTCAAGCATCGCACCATTTCATATCCTCACACAATACAGACATGTAAATACAGGCCCTTGAAAGGCTGCATTTAGATAGACCAAGCTCGGTAAAATAGATGACAAGAATCCACGTTCCAACATACCCAGTCTTCAGTTCAGCTCTCGTGTCTCATATGATTTACATCAGCAAGCGAGAAAAACCCGTGTGAAAGAGGGCGACCAATGAATCCCGATCGTCATAGTCTGTCTCGTACACAACGACCGTGCTCAACCACGCCAGACAGTGTCTATCCTCAGGTAATACACTGTATCCCTGCAACTTCAAGACAATACACCCCAAACAGCTCGAAATGTTTTCAATCATGGTGGAGGATCATAACTCTTTCATGTTATGCTTTGTCGGCCATAAGAAGTGTTTAAACGCGGTCGTGGCATGGCAACAAAGGACGGGTCAGATATGTATGACGTGCTCTGCATGCATGTGAGAACCTGGCTACGTTCATCTTACACGACGTGCAGTTGCGTGCTTTCATTCCATTCACTACCATCGTGCGAGGGGAGTGAAATATGTACATGCTAATCGTCGAGTTTCACTCGGCTCTGAAGCAGTATTTCTAGCCCCGCACTCGCTGCTCCACGGTTCGCTAGTCGATGCTCCATAAATTTGCTGCTTGTCACTCCCTGGTTCACCACTGACAGCACTTACCCGTAGTTAAACGGATTCCTGCACAGCGGACAGCTCGAGCTGCCACTACTCTTAAACCACTTGAACAAACACGCGCCATGGAACGCATTCCTACACGTCCCACACCGTTTGTCAGGCACCTTGCGATCAGGCCCGACAATACTGTAACAAATCGCACACTCCGTCTGGCCCTTGAGCGCACCCTCGACATTCCGGCGCCACGTGGACAGCGCATCGATCAAGCTACCGTTGAAGATAGTGATAGCGCCCAGCGAGGTGCGCAGCCAGGACTGCCACTTCTGCTCGTTGACGGCGACGCGGTTCAGGCCCTCGATGTGTGCATTTGCGAGCGGGAACGCGGGGGGCAGGCTGATGCGCATGCTCATTGTTTGCTCGTCGAGGATGTAGCTCGCGGTGATTTCGCGGGCGCGAGGCGCGACGCGGACGGCGAATGTGTCATCGGTTGCTGTGGTGGCCCATGTTGAGACGCTAGAGAGCGCGGCGTTGATGACGGGGGGCGAGATGTGTTTCTCTGTCCAGGGCTCGAGGGTTACGGCGATGGCGCGGGATTTGCTGGTTAGTGCGTTGAACCAGGATTTTGTGAGTGATGGCGTGTGGAGGAGGGTGAGATAGTAGAGGTGTGTGAGGAGCCACTGGATGTCTTGTTTGGGAGTGTCCGTGGGGAGAGGGTAGGTTGTGACGTCGAACTTGGACACGTCGACTGGCTTGTTGTGTGCGTGGCCAAGGAAGTCAAAGGTGAAGTCAAGGAGCCCTGGGAGGTGGTCGCCTTCTTTGATGTGGTCGATGTAGTCGTTCTTGACTTTGAAGGACTGGGATGAGTCAGTGGGTGTTCAACGATCAATTGATTATTCAGGTCAGAGAAGACTTAGGAAAGTATTTAGGTGAAAGAAAACTCACAGCATGCTCGAGATGGTCAAACACAAGCAACCAACTCAACAAGTAACCCCGCAACGACAGCGGAACAGCACGATCAAAGTTGACCTCAGCCAAAGCAGCAACTGTCGGAGCCTCAATGATCAGCGAAAGAAGTTCTTCGGGCAAACGAGCAGTGGACTTGGACAACGCAGCGTCGATAGAGATCTGCTCCTGCGCAGCTGGAATCTGCTTGTGTAGAATGTCAAAAGCAGTCTGCTGGACGGGCTGCGACTGAACGTAAAGAAGCGGGTAAAGTTCTTCAACAGAGTCGAGATGCTTTAGAGGGACCTTGGAAAGTTGGCGCGCGAGGACCTCGTTGACCATTTTCAACGGCTGATGGAATTCGTCTGGGAAGTGCTGCGAGTGCTTGAGTAGGTTGATCAGGCCTGCCGCGACGGACTGCTCGTTCTCCTTCCAGGCCTCGATGAGGTCATCGTTGGGCTCTTCACCCAGTGTCAGCCTGCGGAGTTGATCGTAGAGCTTGAGAGAGGCGTGTGTGAATGGGATGGGGCTGCTTGCTTCGGCCTCAGTGCGTTGCAGCTCCGTGGTGCTCGACCAAGCCGAGGACAATGCTGTCAGGACATCGCCCCAATGCTCGCCATACAAGTCGCTCATCAATGGGAGCAGAGCAGTCAATGCGCGACACACCTCGGCTCTGACCTCCACTGACCCGTGCGCAGCGTCCAACCAAGGCACGACATGCTTGACGAAGAAGACGAGGCGTTGCTTGGCGATGCTCTCTGTGATGCCATCCTGGGAAAGCACAGTGTTCAAAATGACAAGCTGGCTCAGGCCTTCTTGTGGCTTCTGATCTATGTCAAGGCCGGTTAGATCTGCGATGATCTCGTTGCACATGCGCTCGCAGGACTTGGAAGCAGCGAGCGGTTCTTCAAGTGCCGTGAGATAGGCTAGCAGAGGGATGACCTGTTTGCTCCTTCGGATAGTCTTCAAGTTGTCCTGTACCTGAGCGGTCCACGAGCTCTTCCAGCCGTGGATCATGATCGCCTGTGAGATCAGAGAACTGGCGGCACGAGCAGTGTAGTAGGCCGTGGTAGAAGTGCCAGATTCAATCTGGCCGAGGAGACCTTCTGCCCATGTCAGGAGGGCGTTCTCGTTGTCTGGGCTTCTCGCCAACGGAGACGAGGAACCATGCACGCCAGTCAGCTCTTGCGTTGTGAAGCTTGCAGCATCAGACTTGAATGACATGGCATCGTTTTCGGTATCGGCATTGTAGTCGACCCAGAGACCGTTGGCACCGGCGAGACCAAGATTATCCTCGACGAGCTGAACAGTCAAAGCAATGTTGCGCAAGTAAGCGTCCCGCACCTCGATAGGTGCAGTCTCGATTTTGACATGGGGTATTCTTGATAACTTCGCCACATACTGTGCGATACGGTATGCTGCTGAGTATCCGTCGGCATCGCGGCTCAGTTTCCTGACATCAGCGGATGCCACAACCGGATCGACAAGATAGACTACACCGCCGAGCCTATTGGCGATGGAAAGTGCGGAATTCGGCGCACAGTCTAGGAACGGTGCGAGGGCTGAGTTCCAGTCGCTAATGCTGGGGAGCAAGTTTGCGTTCTCTTCCCAGGTGTCAGCGGGCTTCAAGGACTTCTCAGCCAGCTCGACCAGAGTCTCGACCGACACCGATGATGGTGTTGCCTCTCGTAGACCCTGGTGGATGAGGTCTTGAATCGAGTTCTGTGTGCTATCATCAGACGCCAGGACTGTCTGTATCGATGCGCTGACAGTCGCTGCACCTTGTGCAATCTCGTCGTTTGGCGATTCGGAGGCACGCAATAGAGCCTGGAGGAGCTCTCCGCCCTTTGGCGTAGCGGCAAAGTCTCGCAGCATGGTCGGATTAGATTTCACGATCTGGCGCAAGCCTTGCAGCGAGTAAGGTGCATGTTCAGAGATGGAAAGAGACTGTGTCAGGTAGGCGAGGACATCATCGGTGGTCTCTGGAGCTAGAATCTTGGCTTGCGACTGCAAAATGCGCGTAAAAGAGTCCCACTCCAACGAGCCCTCGACAGCTTCGTGCACGCTGGCCTTGACAAAGCTTTGCAATTCAGCGTCTGAACTAGCCAGGTCAAAAGATGGCGGGATCTTGGCTGATGTGAGTAGCGCCTCGAGGGCCTTTGTCTTGACTGGCGAATCGTCTGCTTTGAGGACTGTTTTGAGTGACGCACTCCACGCGTTCTTGAAGACAGGCGACTGAGAGAATGAGTACAGAATGTCAACAAGATACGTCGATGAGGGCGATAAGATGATGGTGGGCAGGTCGTTTTGAACAAACTCCTCCAGCTGCTGTCCAGCGGTCTCCCCATTCAAGTCTTTGTTGCGTGACGAGAGAGCTGCTATCGAGCCTGCAGCACCGTATGGCTTTCCATTTCTGTTCTTGAGCACCGCCAGAGCTTCGGTAATGACGGCAGACTGTGCGTCTTTGATGCACTGCGTCAGCTGCGACCCCGCGCTGATGTTGAGAGCCTGCTCCTGCAGCGCCGCATATCGCACGCTATGCTGCTGCACGGCTGTTTGTGACTTGTCGTAGTCCTTTGATTGTTCTGGCGCTGAGGTTTTGATGTCATCGACTAGACGCTGCGCGTATTGCGCCCACTGTCCGGATAATGCGGCTGCGACGCCGTCGATGCCGAGAGCCTTGGTCAGAAGTCCAGTGGCGTTCGAGGGGATGCTCCATTGCGATGTCTCGACTGAGGGGCGCAAGTACTGGCTGATAATGGGCAAAACCATTTCCTGGATGAACGTGTCCTTGTCGCCGGCTGATAGCCTTGCGTTGAGCAGCGTCAGAATGTCAAAGTAGGCTGTGTAGGCGGCATCCTGGCTGTACTTGGCCTCGTTCTTGCTGGTGATGCCGGCCTGGAGGGCGCTGAGCAGCTCAGCGGCATCGGCGGCGGTGGCGGGCAGGGCATCTGCAGGGAGTGCCTCGAACAGAGCGACCAATCGGCTCCAGTAATCCTGGGGTCCAAATTGGGAGCCCTTCTTCAAGAATTGCCGCAGCCGGCGGTCGACGGTGGTCTTGCTCTTGTAGTGATCAGTCCAGACGGTGGGGTGGGCAGTGGTCAGCTGGATGAGGGCATCGATGTAGTCGTAGGCGGAGCCGGTCTGATCCGAGTTGAGGGCGACGGCGAGGTAGGCCTTGGTGATGGTGTCGAGGTTCGTGTGGACGGCGTCAGGCTGCTTAGTCAGGCATGTCTTCAGCAGGCGATGCAGCGCACGGCGGATGGTGGGATCTGGGTGCGAGGCAAAGTCCCACAGCTTCTTGTCCTCCAAGAGGGCGTCGTAGTCGGGCTGGAACTTGGCCAGCTCATCAGGGCTCAGGTTCGCCAGCAGGCTGCCCAACAGAGCAAGACATGCGGAGATGACGCGGCTGTACTTTGCTTGGGCATCGTCCGGGCTCACAGTGCGCTCGTCGCTCAGAGTGGCGACGGACTCGTTGTCGACGGCGGCGCGGCAGTACTCGAGGATGGGCTGCTGGTAGGCCTTGCGAATGTTCTGGATCTTGGCGGGCGTGCTGAAGACGAGTCTCAGGGCGCTCTGCGTCGCCTCGACCACGGCTCTGTCGCTGTCGTACAGTCCACACAGCCAGGCGGCGACACTGCGAGGCATATGGCGGGCGATTCGCTTGCCGGCCGAGGCAGCCATGAGGCCGTGCAGCGAGTGCGACAGCTGGCGGACGGCTTTGGCATTGTCTATCGAGGTGCGCGGGTACACGGTGATCTGGAGGACTTCATTGTTACTAACGGCGCTCTTTCATTTACTACACAGCAGCCAGCTACGTTGGACAACAACAACGACGACAACAACAACAACAACAACAACACTGACAACAAGCACCAAGAACAACAACAGGACTGACTGACCCATGCCTCCAGCACTCCCTCCTCCACCGGCCCCTCCAGCCCCGCGACTGCTGCCTGCAGGTCCTCGAGCGCCTTTGCTTTTGTTGTGCTGTCCTTCTTGGACAGATTGCGGAAATACACGACCACATTTGGGTCTGAGATGGCGCTGAGGTTGGGCGGCTCGGCGACATATGACAGTTGTGACGCGCTGCCTCCACCAAAGCTCCCACCAAACGCGGGGGCATTGCCAAACGTCGACGCAGCACGTGCGCTGCTGGCTGACGCCTTGCCCGAGCGCTTGCTCATTGCTGAGTGTGTGGTGCTATGAATGTGAACAGGAAAAAAAAGGAAAAAAAAAACGGGAGCGACGCCGGTATGCACAGTGAGCAATAATGTGTTACAAAGCCGAGATGTGAAGACGAAGATTGTGTCAGACGCACGCCAGACGATGACGATTGCTGATGCGCCAAGTGGGGCGGCTCTTTCAATCTACCCCTGTCACGCGCTAGACGAACATGTGATGGCGCGTCTTGACATCGACCCAGCGCGCTCCGTCTCTCACGAACAACCACATCGCCACGACTCCTCTCGCGCGGGCGGTCGTCACCATGAAGTTCTTCATAGAGTAAGCCGCCTTGAAACTTCACTCGATTCTCGATCCAGAACTTCTACACACTCTCGCAGCTACCACGTGATACTGACTACCAACAGCAACCTCCCTGTGCTCTTCCCCTACCCTCGCGTCTACCCCGAGCAGTATGCCTACATGTGCGATCTCAAGAGGACCCTGGACCATGGTGGCCACTGCGTCCTCGAGATGCCTTCCGGCACAGGTAAAACTGTGTCTCTGCTCTCCCTCATCATAGCCTACCAGCAGTTCTACCCAGAGAAGCGAAAGCTCATCTACTGCTCGCGTACCATGTCTGAGATTGAAAAAGCCCTCGCCGAGCTGAAAGCACTCATGAAGTACCGTACCCAGGAGCTAGGCTATGAGGAAGAATTCCGCGGCCTGGGTCTCACCAGCCGAAAGAACCTCTGTCTGCACCCAAGTGTCAAGCGTGAGAAGAGTGGCAACGTAGTCGACGCCAGGTGTCGTAGTCTCACCGCAGGCTTTGTCAAGGAGAAGAAGGAGCGCGGCGAAGATGTTGAGCTCTGCGTCTACCACGACAACCTCGACCTTCTTGAGCCCCACAACCTCATCCCACCTGGTGTCTTCACCTTTGACGGCCTGCTCAAGTATGGCGAGCAGCAGAAGCAGTGCCCCTATTTCACCGCTCGTCGCATGATGCCATACTGTAACGTCATCATCTACTCCTACCACTACTTACTTGACCCCAAAATCGCCGACCGCGTATCGAAAGAGCTGTCCAAGGATTGTATAGTTGTCTTCGACGAAGCTCACAACATCGACAACGTATGCATCGAGTCTCTAAGTATTGACCTCACCGAAGACGTGCTGCGCAAAGCTACCAAGGGAGTCAACAACCTGGATCGAAAGATTACAGAAATGAAGACAACAGATGCCGAGAAGCTGCAGAGCGAGTACGCTAAACTAGTAGAAGGGTTGCGTACAGCTGAAGAAGCACGCACAGAAGACGCCTTCATGGCTAATCCAGCATTGCCAGACGACCTGCTCACCGAGGCAGTGCCAGGTAACATTCGCCGAGCAGAGCATTTTGTTGCCTTCCTCAAACGTTTCATCGAGTATCTCAAGATTCGAATGCGCGTTGTGCAAGTCATTTCCGAGACCCCGCCGTCCTTCCTCGAATCACTCAAGAATGCCTCATTCATCGAGCGCAAGCCCCTGCGCTTCTGCGCTGAGCGACTTACTTCACTTGTCCGTACCCTCGAACTCACCAATATCGAAGACTACCAGCCCCTCCAGGACGTCGCAACGTTCGCCACTCTCATAGCAACGTACGAGACCGGGTTCTTGCTCATCATCGAACCATTCGAGTCGGCCACTGCCCAGGTACCCAACCCTGTCCTGCACTTGACCTGTCTCGACGCCGCCATCGCCATCAAGCCAGTTTTCGAGCGCTTCTACTCCGTCATCGTCACATCCGGTACAATGTCGCCCTTGGACATGTACCCGCGGATGCTCAACTTCAACACCGTGGTTCAAGAGTCATTCACAATGACACTCACCCGCAAGTCATTCCTGCCCATGATCGTTGACCGTGGAAGCGACCAGAACCAGATAACGTCCGGCTTCGAGCATCGCGGTGACATTCAGGTGCAGCGCAACTTTGGCAACTTGCTCATCGAATTCTGCAAGCTCACCCCGGACGGTGTCGTCGTCTTCTTTCCATCCTATCTGTACATGGAGCACATCATCTCTGCTTGGCAGGGCATGGAGATCCTGGACACTGTGTGGAAGTACAAGCTCATCCTCGTCGAGACACCCGATGCACAAGAGACAGCACTCGCCCTGGAGACCTTCCGCACAGCATGCAACAACGGTCGTGGCGCGGTGCTGCTTTGTGTCGCACGTGGCAAGGTATCAGAGGGTATCGATTTCGACCACCATTACGGGCGCACCGTCTTGTGCATGGGTGTCCCTTTCCAATACACCGAGTCCCGCATTCTCAAAGCGCGTCTGGAGTTCCTGCGCGAGACTTACCGCATCAAAGAGCAAGACTTCCTCTCTTTCGACGCAATGCGCCACGCAGCACAATGCCTTGGGCGCGTCATCCGCGGCAAAGACGACTACGGTATCATGGTGCTAGCAGACAAGCGCTTCAACAAGAAAATCACACAGCTGCCCAAGTGGATCCAGCAAGGCCTCGACACCAAATCAACAAAGCTGTCCGTCGACCAAGCCGTTAGCACAGCGAAACAGTTCTTAAGGGATATGAGCGTGCCGCTGAGCAGGCAGCAGGCCGAAGGCTACTCGAGCTGGGGCCCCGAAGAACTGGAAGCACATCAGAAAAAGAAGGGCGAGCTTGGTATCAGCGGGACAGACTACACTGCTCTGCGCGCACTGGAGGGGCGAGCTGCTATTGAGCTCACAGACGAGGGTGACGAACTCGACAAGGGCGTCAAGGAGGATGAATTTGGCGGCCAAGACATGGACGATGTTATGGCCGATTTGTAAGATTGGTCGTGTAGCACGCATTGGTATGGAATACGGAGTTCAGGCTGCAATCTAGCTTGCATACGTCGTAGCGTTCTGAAGGCATATGGGTGTTGCTTGTCACGCTGCCTGAATGTACTACCCTTCATTGCCCCAGCCACGCTACTGAATGTCATCCCAGTTCACGCATATCGTTTCCCTCACATCCACCCACGTTGAGATTGCTTGGTTCTCTCACAAACACATAGTGAGAGATCACAGGTGTGGATGTTGACCAAGATTTAACTATTCAAGGTGCCTGCGCCTCTCGGGCGAACCCTGGTAATTTGCATATCGTACCGATGGAGCATCATCCTCCTCCGTCTCCAATTCACTACCAATACGCCTATTATCCCTACCCTCTATATGACTACCCTCTACATCCGGAGACCTAAAGCGCACACATCGCCGCCGCTCACCTTGCTCCGGAGCAACGCTCCCTCGATCCAGTGGCGCCGCAGACTGCACAGAAGAACGATCGTGCTGCGCCCATGGGTTTGCTGAGGGATCTGCGAGGATGTCACCGCCGTACGTGGCCTCTGTAGCGTCTACGTGTTCCCAACCGCCCTCGATGTTGACAGGACTGGAGGGCCTGCGGCTTGCGCGTCGCACGGCTATTCTGGCACCGGGGCTTGTGTCTCGAGCGCTTCCAACGTTTCCGCGACGAAATGGCATGCGCGTGTTGGGCGGATCGTCCGGCAATTCGTTGTTGGGGAGGGGAAGCAATGAACGTGCAGTCCCGGCACGGGGCGGCGGTATTGCTGGGCGGTCTTGGACTCGCGGATTTCCAGTCTCGTGGCCGCGGAATGGATAAGGTACCGTGGAGCTGTTGAAGGAGATATCGGATTCAGCATCGGAGCCTTCGCTATTGGCGCGGACAGTATTCTGGTTCACTTGCAAGCGAGCTGACGGGCGTTGTGCTGGTCTCGGTCGCTCGGGGGAGGGCGCTGTATGGATGCCCCAGGATGGAGACTGAGATTCGCCGAGATCGTCTGGTGGTGTGTAGTCTGACGGCGTTGCCTTGTCGGGGCTTTCACTCCATGCGTTGTGCGTAGGAGATGTGACAAGGCTCAAATCAGGACCCGTGAAGGTCCGTATGGGCGGTGCTGATGAAGTATCAGTGGCAGGGATTTGAGATGGACCAAAGACCGTGGAAGTCGACTTGATGGGACTTCCGCGCCATGGAGCCACAAAGCGTTGCGTATTTTCCGGCTGGTCTTGGGTTGACACTGTCTGAATGCCTCGGGATTGGGATTGAGATGCCTTACGATCGTTACGTAGACCATGTCCCGGCAGTGTTGTGTTTTCAGGGGTTCTGCTCCGGGGAATACGCGTAGGAGCAGTGCTGAGGCCTGACCCAGCTCCTATGGATTGTTGTTTGGGTGTTGCCTTCAAGGGGAGTGAGAATCTGCGTACAGGGACCTGCGGAGATGGAGGCGAAGATTCGGCTAGGGTCTCGCGCCATGGATCGTCCCAAGGATTGATGAGGTTCTCGAGTGCGTCAGCGTGAGCTCTGGAATAGCTAACTGGTGCGTCAGAAGAAGGGACCGGCTCTTTCATGGCTCTGGACCTATTCTGATCCTCTCGAGGAGGCCAGTCCATTGCATCAGGCGGTACGGCGTGTAGGTCAAGTCCTGTCGGTGGTCGATTTCCAATCTTCTGTTTCTGACCGAGCACATCATCGGCTGCAGGAGCCGGTGGAGGTCGAAGAACAAGGACCCCTGACGACCGAGTGACCGTCTGGCCCGTCTGAGTCGCGCTGCCCGCCTCAATTATGGGACCTTCCACAGGGCCAGCGATCAATGATATCGGTGGTTCCTTCGGATATGACTCCATCTCCAACAGTCGATAGATGATGTCTTCGGCGTTGGCGTGCACATTGGACTTGTTAATCACCACCGCATTGATCAGTGCGAGAATGTAGTCGATCTCGACATCTCGAAACACCATCAAAACCATCTGCAGGCAGACTGCCTTGGCTTCATCGACCTCGGAATCTGGATCAGCAGACGTGCTGTTCGTTGCAGCGAGATTCGAGAGTGGATGGTTGTATGTACGCGACGTTGAAGCAGGAGGGTGATTCGTTGGAGCTTCTACAATCTCATCCTGGCTATCGAGACCGGAAGACTCGCTGCTCAGCCGAGCGAGGTCTGAGGACGAATAGCTATACTGATGCGGCGTTCGAGTGCGAGGGTGGGCTACTGAAACGTTCCCGCCCTCAACCTGATTGTCTTGGCCAGCAGACTCATGGTTCAGTCGAGCAAGATCCGAGGAAGAATAGCTATACTGATGAGGCGTTCGAGTAGGAAGGTGATTTGCCCAATCTTCACCCCTCACGATACCTGAGTTTGCCAATACAGGTTCGGCCGGGTATACACGTTCGTACGTAGGCTGTGCTCTCTGATGATCCACTGAATTGCCGCGTGACCGCTCGGGAGGTCGCGATGACCATCTGCCATGAGATTGTTCAGTCTGGTTTGTAGGCATCGCATTCGTATGATGAGAGCTGTCAGGTGCGGACAGAGAGCGCTGCGTTCCCGACGCATCCAGTCCACGAGGTGAACCGGAGAACCCAGCCGTTGCGACTGAAAGAGGATAGCAAAGCGACAAGATTTCAGATGGCTCTAGATACATGCCAGTATGATCGTGCACAATACGCTGGACCCTCATCATTGTCCTCTTGTGACTTAGACCACTAGCATAGCCCGCTTCGATTTCGGTCATGATGAGTTCTCGAAGCTGTTCCTCAGTGTTGGTCCGAGCAGAAGGCTCGTTGATAGCGGGACGTAGATCGTATCGGACCTCATTGGGATTCTGATGGAAGAAAGTAGCGGCCAAAGCTCGGGTATCTGAACACCGTACTGGTCTCTTGTTATTGTGTCTGGAGGATTGGCATCGGCATACAATTCGTTCGTCTTCATCCAGATAGTGTAGGACATCGGTATCGGTCCGAGGACGTTCTCGAGCAACACTAGTTTTCGGACGAAGTGCTGGAGCGAGCCAACCGTAGTTTCCCCAGCTTGATGGACGTCTTGGAGGCATAATGTGCCACTGTTGCAGTAGAACGAGCCGGAAGTTATGAATACTGTTGTAAGGGCAATGGGATTCGAGTGGGTTTGGACCTTGGTGGTTGTCAATCTCAGTGGGAGGATATCTAATAACTGAGGGGGAACTTCTTTAGTACACACCGACCAAGGCAGACCAGTGAATGGCCCTGTGTCCAGACTCTGCCTGTCCTTGACCCTAAAGGCAGGTGAGACTGGGAGCAGTGAAAGACCATGCATGGAAATCCTTCTGAAAGTGAAAAGAGATGACGAGAGGCCGGACTGCAGTGGAGGAATGGGATACCAGGGACCCTCAAGTGCTACAGCCGATGAGTATCCTTTTCCGCCGATTTGCGATCGATCACTCCCCGCTCGGAGATGATGACCGCTTCTTCTGGACTTGGACCATCACTCGCCTTTATCATATTCAAAATACTAAACCCTTTCTGTGTCATGGGTTATGTTGTCGGAAGTGGATTTGAGTTATAGTGGTGTGCGAGCAGTACATGACAGTGTGTCAACGTTTGTCTCGCTGTTGCAGTCTCAAAAGTCGCGAGTGAGACAAGGCTGTTCATGATTAAGCGACATGGTCACCGAGCGAGACATTGTGTTTGGAGCTCCCTATCCTTATACAAAGAGCTTGACATCAAGCCCGATTCGTAATTCTGGTGTAAATCGATCAAGATGGCGCTGCACCTCCAGGAGGACGATGATGGTCCATTTGCGCCAGAGCGCGTAGCCTACTTCGAAAGTAAGTGTTGCATATTTCCACTTTAGGGGTTCGAGCTAACAGTACAGCAGTACTTCGGAAAACACAAGTCCCTCGATACCTGTTTCGTGCATTTTCGTCTAATAGTGGAGGAGGCCAACACCTTGCGATTAATAACGAGACAGAGATTATCCCTCATGGAATGATGAACGGTAAGAAACTGGACTTCTATTTCAAATCGGAAGCCGAGTTATATGCCATGGCTCATGCTCACCTTCGCGGCCTCAAGCATCCACTGACACAGTGTACCTCTTGGGCTGCGAGTCTCCACGCTGTTCTTTGTTACGCAGTATTCCTTTTGCGGAGAGAGTGTGACGTGTGGGTCGCAGTCATCGATACCGCGCAACTACCTGACGTGTTAGTTTTCTACGTCAGGGATCTGGTTGGCCAAGCTGATCTAGAATATCAAGCATACGGCCACATCCAGGGGCCTGGATTCAAGGCTGTGAGTCTCGAAAAAATGCACAAACACGGCCTGAAGGTTTCGTTTCCGGAGGTATACAACCACATCGTGCCTCCGGGGCCGCAAATGTTCGGGTATGAGCTTCGCTCGAATATGTTTGAACATCCTGTGTCTCCCAAGGTTGTATCACGCAAAGAGGCGTATAGTGCTGTTGCGATTGCGTCGCTCTTCGGTGATCTCGCCGCGCCTGTGGCGACTGCCCTCTTGTGCGTTCGTCCTCGACCATGGCTCATGGGTCAATACGTTGTCGAGAAGTCCGACATCGATGTTCACAAACTGTTATACCCAATGGGTATACCTGCCGCTGCTCTCACCCATACTGAGTTGTGGCTACAACCAGGTATTATAGATCCGGCTGTGACTACCCTGACCGACGATGTCAGGCAATGGATCGTAATGATGAAGTCTTTCGCGAAGCATTTGACTATGCTCCGCTTACGAGGGTACAGAGCCAAGAGAAAGCGTGCGATACTTGGCGAAACTACCAATTGTGACACGGAGGACGGGGATTGGTATCAGTCGTTACCGCGGCCCAAGAGACCTCGTGTGGAGAAGGTGAATAGGATGATATAGAGAAGATTGTGGTCCCAACGATGCGCGAACTAACCTTTGTGCTGGCGTGTCGATCAAGGATTGCGAGTCATGCTTCCGATAGTTATGGCCGACGGCCCTTCAATGATCAATGTTGTGAGGCCAGAGCTGCTGTGAGGTAGCTGCATGCTGCATACTTTAATCTGATGCAAACTCGTCGTTTTGCTTTCGATCTCATTTGCTACACAAATAGGCAAGCAACAACTGAGATACACAATGTGAGCTTCTTTGAGGTCGTAGGCATAGCTCCCACAATTGCAGGCATGCCAACAAGAGCGGCAATAAAGCCCGTTGATCAAGTGGAGACTCTGGTGCGGCTCTGCGGCCTCGTCTTCGGACTATCCACCATGACACCGTGACATCGATGCAACATCC
Source organism: Didymella segeticola (assembly GCA_004522025.1). Classification (NCBI taxonomy): domain Eukaryota; kingdom Fungi; phylum Ascomycota; class Dothideomycetes; order Pleosporales; family Didymellaceae; genus Didymella; species Didymella segeticola. The sequence continues at coordinate 260,081 of SDAV01000014.1, read as the reverse complement.
GCGGGTGGCCAAGAGACGATTAACGCTGTTCATTGGACCATATTCCCATAGAGAGAAAATCTTGACTGTGGGTGAGATGCCGGGGGCCCGTGGGCAAACGCGGGATTGTCAAGATGCGGGATGGAGGTTTGCGATGACGTCGATGGCGCAAGGCGCGAAACTAAGATTTCGGGCGCCCTTGGCATAAGCGATCGGCGGTGCTTGGTGATGTCTTTGAAGATGCTTGAGAAGTGAGGAAGGGCTTGGAGTGCTTGAATCTGTACGACTTCTGCAGATACTGAAAGCTATGGAGTTGATGAGAAACTCGTGACTAGGTTGTGTGTTGCAGGCGGTGACGTATTCAGGCCATCATCCTTCACGCGAGCGACATCTGGAGACCTGGAGGCCCGCATCCGCTGCCGCCGGTAGGGTCAGACCCACTGTTAGCATTGCATCACTACCTGTGACAGGCTAACGCGCCATTGTTCAAAGGCTTTTTACACCCGTGATCCAGCGTAACGCGACAGCCGGTCAGCAAGACGCTGTAGTATGACGTCTGGTGTGCTGCAACGCCTGATGCGCCGTGCCTTTGAGTGTGTGCTGCTATAAGATGCGTCTCGCTGCCATGTTGTCATCATAAGTTCCTGCCCTTCCACGCTATCTGACGCACCCCACAGTCGATATCGGCACACAGTCTGGGGATAAGGTATTGGGTTTTCTCTCCACGTTACAAGTCGGCCTTGCAGCCCTGTACGAGTCGCGAATCAAAAATAACATCCAAAGAGTGAGAACAAATCTCAACCATGGCTTCCGCGGGAGAAGTTAGGCCGGAAATCCACGACCCGGAGACTGTCCACAATAACGAAGCTGCCCTCCACGAGAAAAAGGACTCGTCAGATCTCGGCAATGAACTGCGCGAGAACCCGGCTGACCCAGGCGCAACCAACGACGATGACCGCGCTCACTATGAGAAATTCGGCACATACGACCGCTACGAGATGACCGAGGAGGATTGCTACGACGAACTTGGATTCTCGTTTCCCGAGTGGAGGAAGTGGATGATTCTGTCCATTGTCTTCCTCGTACAGGTGTCGATGAACTTCAACACATCGCTATACAGCAATGCGGTTGGTGGTATTTCCGAAGAGTTTGGCGTCAGCGCACAGGCAGCACGTGTCGGTGCGGCGGCGTTCTTAGTTGCGTACGCGTTTGGCTGCGAGCTCTGGGCGCCTTGGTCCGAAGAGCTTGGTCGATGGCCAGTCCTCCAGCTCTCTCTTTTCCTCGTCAATATCTTCCAGATCCCCGTAGGCATTGCGCCCAACTATGCGACCATCATCGCATTCCGTACGCTTGGTGGTTTGTCGACAGCTGGTGGCTCAGTCACATTGGCTATGGTGGCCGACATGTGGGAGCCTGACAACCAGCAGTATGCGGTCGCATTCATCGTCTTCTCGTCTGTCGGTGGTTCAGTTCTTGGTCCGATCGTCGGTGGCTTTGTTGAGCAGTTCCTTGCCTGGCGCTGGAACATTTGGATTCAGCTCATCTTTGGTGGCGCCGTCCAGATCGCCCACGCTTGTCTTGTCCCTGAGACCCGCACGACCGTCCTCATGAATCGCATCGCGAAGAAGCGGAGGCAGGAAGGCGAGAAGAACGGCAAGCCCGTCAATGTTTGGGGGCCCAACGAGCTCGTTTCCTTCAAGGAGCGCTTCAGTGCCCATGAGATCATTACCACCTGGATCCGCCCCTTCCGCATGTTTTTGACAGAACCTATCGTACTTGTCCTGTCGTTGCTCTCCGGTTTCTCCGACGCCATCATCTTCATGTTCTTGCAGTCGTACTCGCTCGTGTACGCACAATGGGACTTTGTGCCCTTTGCCATCGGTCTTGCTTTCGTCCCTATCGGTATCGGCTACCTACTAGCCTGGTTCTCCTTTTTCCCAGCCATCAAGCGCAACGAGCGCCTCCGCAAAGAGCGTCCAGGAGATGAGATTGCGCAGTACGAGGCACGTCTCTGGTGGTTGCTTTACACGGCGCCCTGCCTCCCCATTGGCTTGATCATCTTCGCCTGGACGTCGACTGGCCCGCCACTGCATTGGATCGGGAGCATGATCGCCTCTGCTATCATCGGTATCGCCAACTACGCCATCTACATGGCGACCATCGACTACATGATCTGCGCGTACGGCCCGTACTCGGCCTCGGCGACTGGTGGCAATGGATGGGCACGTGACTTCCTCGCTGGTGTGCTCACGCTGCCTGCTACCCCATTCTTTCAGAACATTGGCTCCAACCCGCTCGCATACGCCTCCACCATCCTCTTCTGCATTTCGCTTCTCTTGGTCGTCTCCGTGTACGTCATCTACTGGAAGGGCCCGGTGCTGAGGAAGAGGTCGCCATTTGCCCAGCAGCTGGCTGGTGCGCGTGAGGAGGCTGGTGGCAGGCGAGCAAGTCATTTGCCAGGTGCATATGGGTCGAGGGTCAATTCCATCTCGGGCAACGAACGCCCTGGCATGCCTGGCTCGAGGCGGGGCAGTGTGATTCGGGGTGCGAGTTTCCAAGGAAGACCAGCACCATCAAGAGGCAACACGGCCGCATCGAGAGGCAACAGCGTCAAGAACGCGGCCTGATCGAAACGTTGGTGATGACAGATGTCTATGATCAGAGAGGGATGTTAGTGTCATGATACCGTAGCCCTAATTTTAATTCACAATTTGATCAAGGCTTTTGGAAAGTTTGTAGATGCGCGCGATTGGCATTTCGACAGAAAGCTTAACCTGGACGATGTTGTCGGATCATCAAGTCTCATGTTGTTGTTACTGTGAAAACAGTATCGTCCATGGACGCTGTTGCTTTGTGGACTGTACGCTAGCCTCAAGTAGGCCGACGCTTGTTTCCCCGCGCTGACAGCTCCCCCGCGACGCAGCTGCACTTGTAGCGGCGACCGAGGTCTCGCAACACCACATCACATATAATGACGAAGTCCCGTGACAATGCTGCCGTCATGTTCTGCGAGCGAAGTAGAGCAGTGGTAATACCAAAAGCTCTACCCACAGCATGACCTCGCAGCGACCAATACGCATCGCAGGCACGCGTCAACAGGCCGAATATAGCATTGTCGTACTGACGAAGCGTAGGATGCTCTGGCTCAACGACCGATCGCCGCAATGCCATGACGCTCCTGGCCTCTAACCATGAGCACGATCCCATCGATGTGCTTGTGGGCGATTGGATGAGCGAGGCCAACATGACGGCGCGTGCGAATGTCAAGCTGAACGGTATGCAGTGCCTGTACGTGCCATATTACAGTAGCCCGAAAACTGACGTGATGCAGGCCAGATGGAGGCCTACGAGCCAACCTTCCTCGAAGCCCTCGAACCTGCCCTGCCACACATCGCAAAACACGGCATCAAGGTCGCCGTCAACGCCGGCGCATCAGACACGAAGAAGCTGCATCAAGTTGTCACGAGGTTGGTCGCCTCCAAGGGGCTAAAGCTGAGCGTTGCATGGATCTCAGGCGACGAGGTGCTCCCCCAGCTGCTCGCCGCACAGAGGACGGGCGAGTCGACGTTCGAGAACATCTGCACCGGGCAGCGGCTGGACGACTGGCAGTTCGAGCCTATTTACGCGCAGGCTTATTTGGGAGGGCTGGGAATCGCCGAGGCGTTTGAGCAGGGTGCAGACATTGTCCTATGTGGGCGCGTGTCTGATGCGAGTCCGCTCATCGGCGCTGCGTACTGGTGGCACAGGTGGCAGGGCTCGGATCTCGACAAGCTCGCAAATGCCTTCGTGGCTGGTCATCTATCGGAGTGCTCCTCCTACAGTACGGGTGGAAATTTCACTGGTTTTAAGGACTTGGAGTGTCTTGGTTGGAACCGCATTGGCTACCCCATCGTCGAGATTTCCGAGTCTGGCGAGGTGGTCATCACAAAGAACCAGGGTTCTGGGGGCCAGGTGTCGGTCAACACGCTGACCTCGCAGTTCCTGTACGAAATCCAAGGCCCATGGTACTTCAACTCCGACGTTACTGCCGTGCTCGACGACGTCTCGTTCGAGTACATCTCAGAAAATCGTGTCGCCCTGCGAGGTGTCAAAGGTGCGCCTCCGCCTCCAACAACCAAAGTTGGTATCACAGCGAAGCCCATTTACCAAGCTGAGGTGCACTGGTTCTTGACAGGCTTGGACATATCCGCCAAGGCACGCATGATGGAACAGCTCATCCGGGCACAGATGGGCGCCCACATAAACAACTTTACGCATCTATCGTTCCAAACAATTGGCCACAGTGCAGAGAACCCTACGACTCAGAACGCCGCCACCGTCGACTTCCGTGTTGTTGCACAAGCACACAGAGCCGAAGATCTTGCACCAGGAAAGTTCGTACGCCCCTGCATCGATCCTATAATGGTAGCCTGTCCGGGTGCTACGCCGCATCTTGACCTTCGACAAGCCTTCCCCAAAGAAGTATTCGAATACTATGTCACTCTCCTGCCACAGTCCGCTATTGAGCACAAGGTTCACTTGGCATCTGGGAAGGCCATCGACATTTCTCCGCCCTCCCAGTCACAGATTTGGCCGAAGCAGCAGCCTACACAGGATTCTACAGAGCAACCCAAAGATCTAAACAGCTTCGGCGCCACGGTCAAAGCGCCTCTAGGTACAATCGTTCACGCGCGGTCTGGTGATAAGGGTTCAGACTGTAACGTTGGCTTCTGGGTGCGGCATCAGGATGAGTATGCCTGGTTGCAGACTCTTTTGTCGAGAGAGTTCATGCAACGGCTTCTGGCAGAAGAATACAATGGTAAAAGGATCGAGAGATGCGAATTCCCAGGGCTCAGAGCAGTTCACTTCTTACTCAAGGACCATCTGGACCGAGGTGTGAGTTGCACTACGAGTGTTGATTTTCTGGGCAAAAATTGCGCCGAGTATCTGAGAGCGAGGGTTGTAGATATCCCAATGAGATTTTTAGCGAGAGGGCGGATTTGACGTTACATGTCTCCGCGATCGCACTTCTCATTGAGCAGCGTGTGTCGCGTCGTTCAATCCTTACTCGATTCCATCAGGTGTATCAACGGACTGCGCAATCACAAACTCTATCTCGCCAACCATGGTGCTCAGCTTACTCGATGCGAACGTTTTTTTGCCTGAACCCGTGGAGATGCTCTGCAGATGCAATGCACTAGACTGAATCCCCTGCCCCCGAACCTCGGACGCTGCCGCTGCTGAACTCCCATTGGCCCAGTGAATAACAGCTTATCAGCTATCTCGATGTTTACCTCACCAAAATCATGAGCCTTACAACCTCAAGTTTACTCCACGCCCAGAACTGAACCTACGTTCAACCGCCATGCCCTTGCGAAGAGCAAATCATTACCATCCTTCTGCGGAGCCCAACGGGCAAAATGCTCCGCAACACCCACACACCCCGCCTTCGCCCACCAGCCCTCTCGAGCTTATCAGTGCACGCGAAGAAATCGGCAAGCAGGCCAACCACGTCCCTCTCATGCTTGTCTGAACGACCCGGGATCTTGTGCATCGTTTCTTTTTGAGTCTGGTTCCTTGACATGCATATCTTGATCTTAACCTTGGGCTATCTGCGGCCAATAAGCGGCTTGTAAATTATGCTGTGAATTGCATCTGAAAGACGGTTGCGATAGCAGCTGTGAAGACTTGGTGACATGAGCTGCACATGGCGTGGATCGGCAAGTGTATAGATACCATGTGCTCCGCTGGTCTGGCACCACGTTAATTTCAACGGCTTCACGCGACATAATCTGCATCCATCGAAATGGCAGGTGGTCCCGCTCCTACAGGCCCTTCAGCCTCCCCTTTGGGCCAGGCCTGGGGCTATGGCATTGTTCTGGGAATTGGTTTCCTATTCGCCCTTGGAATGGTAAGTAATAGCGCGATGGCATCGGTGCTTAAGCATTGCGACTGACGATGCAGGTCTTCACAACCTGGGTTCTGAGACGATACAACAATGAACTCCAAACTTCTGAAATGTTCTCGACTGCTGGTCGTACGGTCAAGTCTGGTCTCGTGGCTAGCGCTGTTGTTTCATCTTGGACGTGGGCTGCGACGCTGTTGCAGTCGAGCAGTGTAGCTTTTCGATACGGTACGTTAATGGATACATGATATTAAGTCAAGCTTGCATTCAATGCTGACGAATCTCAGGTGTCTCTGGTCCCTTGTGGTATGCCGCTGGCGCCACCGTTCAGATCCTGCTCTTTGCGACTGTTGCGATCGAGCTGAAGAGAAGAGCGCCCAATGCTCATGTGTGTGCAACCAATTGGGATTTAATTACCATACTGATGATTCTTTAGACGTTCCTTGAGGCGGTGCGCGCACGCTACGGCACTGCGACGCATTTCGTGTACATCATTTTTGGGCTCTTCACCAACATCCTCGTCACAGCCATGCTTTTGACTGGTGGCTCAGCAGTCGTGTCATCTCTTACTGGTGTTCCCACAGCCGCTGCCTGTTTTCTGCTCCCGCTTGGTGTGGTCATCTACACCATGTTCGGCGGTATCAAGGCCACCTTCCTTACGGACTACGTCCACACCGTTATTCTACTTGTCATCATTCTGACATTTGCATTTACTACTTATGCGACTGGTGACAGGCTGGGGTCGCCTAGAGCCGTGTACGATGCGTTGCAGGATCTCTCGGCCCACGCACCCGTGGATGGCAACGCTGGAGGTAGCTACCTCACCATGAGGAGCAAAGAGGGTGCCATATTCTTTGTCATCAACATCATTGGCAATTTTGGCACTGTTTTTCTTGATAATGCAAGACTTTCGATGGATACAAAGGTTTATGATAACTAACAGAGCTGCAGGGGTACTACAACAAAGCTATTGCAGCCAGTCCGGTCCACGCACTTCCCGGATACATTATTGGAGGTATATATCAATCGTTTGAATTGAATAGTGTCCAGACTAATCAATGAACAGGTCTCTCCTGGTTTGCCATTCCCTGGTTGTGTGCGACAACGATGGGTTTGGCCGCGCTCGCTCTCCAAAGCTCCCCCTACTTCCCAACCTACCCTAACCTTATGACGGATGCAGAGATTAGCGCCGGACTCACATTGCCATACGCAGCTACTGCTATTCTAGGATCCGGAGGCGCCGTTGCTACACTCCTCATTGTTTTCATGGCCGTGACCTCTGCCTTCTCCGCTCAACTTATCGCCGTCTCCTCGATCCTCACATACGATATCTACAACACTTACATCAATCCCAATGCCAGCGGTAAACGCCTTGTCTGGACATCGCACACCTGCGTTGCCGGCTTCGGGCTCGTTATGGCCGCTTTCTCGACAGGTCTGCACTACGCAGGTATCAGCATGGGATATCTGTACCTTTTGATGGGCGTCATTATCTCCTCTGCTGTACTTCCTGCAACACTCACTTTGATGTGGGCCGGCCAAAACCGCTGGGCTGCCACACTTTCCCCGCCATTGGGCCTGTGCTGCAGCATCATCGCCTGGCTCGTCACAACCGCCAAACTCAACGATGGAGTCATCAACGTCGCAACATCTGGCGCAAATAACCCTATGCTAGCAGGAAACGTCGTTGCGCTGCTCTCGCCGGCAATCTTCATCCCCCTTCTGACCCTTGTATTCGGCATGGATAAGTACGACTGGCAGTCTATGAAGGACATCCGCCTGGTTGATGACTCCGATGTTGCTGCCGCTGCTCATTTGGATCCCGAAGCATTAGTCGGTCGCCACGTTGCACTGAGCCCGGAGGCTGAGGCAGCGGAACAAGTCAAATTGCTGCGCGCAAGCAAGATCGCGAAAACTGCAGCTGCGTCCATGACACTGTGCCTCCTCGTGCTATGGCCTATGCCGCTGTACGGCACAGGCTACATCTTCAGCCCCAGCTTCTTTGCTGGCTGGGTGATTGTGGGTATCATTTGGTTGATGTGCAGCACGCTGGCGGTGGGTGTATACCCACTGTGGGAGGGACGGGCGAGTCTGGCGAGGAATTTTGGCGGCATGTGGAGGGACGTTACGGGCAAGGGACCAAAGAGAAGGGGGCAGCATGTCGAGGTTGTCGAGGGCGAGAGGACGGGCGAGTCTGACACTGGTACCCATACCCCCAAAGAGGCTGTGGCGGGTGAAAAGGATCTAGAGGTCAAGTAGGTGTTTGCGAAACTTGTGGAAGAGGTACTGGAGATTGTGATGAGGAGATGAGTTCTGTTCGATCTCAATCTAGCGATGAGGTGTCAGCTCGACCATGGATGCGAATTAGCCGTTGAGAATGTGATTTGACTTTTCAATGAAGGGCCTCGAAAGCATGTTCACTCTTGAAGACTTTCATTGCATAATATCTGCTGAAGTGGAGCCTGATTTTTACTGACACAGCATTTAGATCTGCTCAAGCACCAGACTATCCCACAGCCAACCCCTCCATTGCGTGGTCCTGGTGACCTTGATGTCCAGCTTGTTTGTTCCGTTCGTGAATATCTCAGCGCCGACTGGGAATTCGAGCAATCGCCACTCTCCATTTCTTGTCGCACCGCGGTACGTGTCTTGGCTGTTCAGTAGGCTCGCGCTAGTGATGTTACCGATCTTGACGTTGTTCAGAAGAATGTCGCAGCTTGAGCCTTGACTGAAGCCAGCCAGCGAGACCGTAAGCTTAGACGCAGTAGCCGCCTTGGGCGCAGGGAAGTTAACGCTCCATGTTCCAAGCGCGGATTGTCCGAAGTACCAGTCCTTGTCGGTGCTACTGCCGACATTGTATGTCAAGTTGCCCGGCGCTTTGGAGATGCGGCCATGTTCGAAAGGCTTGTTTGCGTCCGCAAGCGCGAAACCGTCCGTCTTGCGATCAAAGGCGCCGATCTGGAAAACACGTTTGCTCTTGTCCGTAACCTTCCAGTTCAGATCCTTCAAGTTTGTAGTGTCACCTTTGCGAATCTCGACGTCGTTTCGCGTGAAGTTGGTGATTACATCGCTGATGGCGCCGCCATTACCCCAGGCTTGTAAGGCATAGGAGCCGGTGCGGACATCCTTGAAAGAGAATTTGCCGTTCTCGTCCGCGTACGAGGTGTAGTAGAAATCTTTACCTTGATCAAGCGTCGAGATGGTGGAATTGTTGTTGTCGCCAAGGAACACGGCTGCACCAGCTGCGGGGCGGCCGTCCGACAGAAGCAGACGGCCCTGGACCTTGCCACGTGACTGGTATGCCTTGTCGTTGTACCACTTGTATGGCCACTTGGCCTCTTCCTGCGTAGCGCGGTTTGCAGCGTCGTCCCTGGATCCGTCATTAAGGTACCAGAGCCATGGTCCCCAGACCTTGCCATCGGGAAAAGCGTCCCGGGAAACAGCCTGGAAATGAGTGCCATGAATCATATTCAACTGGACAGCGTCGCCAGTTCTGGACTCTCGATGGACCTGACAGCGTTAGAGGAAGCGGCCGGGACGGGTGCTAGAAGTACTTACGTATAGCTCTTGCTTCAAGTGATCGCCATTGAAGTAGTCCTTGCCGGGGTTCAGATACCAGCTACCAACCTCCTCACCATAGACGCCGTGGAAATCGTTGTCCCTGACGTTGCTGCTCCAGTCGTACTTGGTCAAGAAAGTTCCGTCAGGCTTCTGCCAAGTTTCGTCTTGTACGTTTGTAGAGATGGCATACTCAGCAAGCGCTGGCAGGGGTCCGTCTCTAATATTTGTCCGCGCGTTGGGAAACGAAACATTATCAAGTCGCCAGAGCGTTCTGAATTCGCCAAGTGTAGGGAGGGCGTGGTTCACGAAGTACTGATATGAGCCGTGGAGGCCGTCGTAGATAACCCAATGAAAGTCACCCTCAGCTGCGACGAACTTGATATCGATCCAATCTGTGCCTTTATCTACAACCGATGCAGAAAGCCACTTGAGATCAGAAGCGGCGCCGTCTGCGAGGGTCAGCGTTTGGATCTCTTCCATCCCAAGCAAGAAGCACGACTTACTGTAGCTCACATAGTGGCCAACGGCTCGCCCGACTCTGTCCTTTCCCTTGTACCAGAGCTTGTTGGCATACTGGAGATTCTGGGTGACATTCCAAACATCGTTTCCAAGCACCCAGGTCGAATTGCCGACTTCTTTGAGGAAGCTTTTCGGCTGCTTCGCACGCTCTTCGAGTGGTGCGGCAAGCGTAGTACTGGCAAGAGCAGCGAGGCTGAAAAGCTTGAAACTACCCATCGTGACTGAAGATGAACGCTGTAAAGCGCTTGGCAGTCAATGGTGAGAAGTGAAATATACTTATATCGCTTCGCTAATGCACAATCATGTACCCTCGTGGTGGGCCACGGATGCAGGGTCTCGGTTGTGGATACCCCGAAATCCGAGTCATGGCAATGCGGGGCCCCGGACGTTTAGCCCGACCGACATTTGTTCCTGCAATCGGAACATTGTGATTTGGTGGCGTCCCGTTGAGGCGACAGAGTTTCGTCAGGAACGGGAAGGTGCTTAAGTGAACGTGACAACATGTCCTTGCTGAGAATTGTCGGTGATATTGACGGTAGCGCGTTGACCACCGTCACCTGCGGAAAACCGGAGATGATCTGGGGTAAGAAGGCCCGAACCGACAAAATGCCGTTCGCCCAACACATGCTGTCAGTCATCTCTGTCATCCACGAGCCGGGTTGACGGTGATGATCTGGTTGTCACTTTGGGTGTCGCAATCGACAAAGTGATGTCAGAGAACGGGGTTCCTGGTCGCGGAAGGGCGAGCTTTGACTTCGACACTCGTCTTCTGCGATTTGTATAGCTTGTGCGTTAAAATTAGGCATAGTCAAAACACGGCATCTGGACCGTGGACAAGCCCGCAATCTGGAGCATCTTCCTGGTTCGAACATCAGGTGCACGTATGTATGATTTGTCCAAGTTCAGCAGCGGGTGCTCAGGAAATAATGTCTGCTTGCCTCTCCTCAAATCTCGCCAACTGCGCCTTGCTTGCTCTAAGCAGTGAGTTCAGAAGGATACAAATTACCAGCAAGCTAATCAGCCATCAAAACGTGCTCCAGAAGCCCCGGAGATAGGTGTAATAGTTTAAGCGGACACCAACGCAAATACTCATTACGTCCGCATCCCCTCAGGCGGCAGCTTGGAGCTGAAGGTGCACTATGCCGAAAGATGCTCCAAAGATCGATCGTAAGTGTTCAGTAGCGCAGTCTTGAAATGGAACCTACATCTTGAGCAGGGGATAACGCTTTTGCAAACCACTGTCGTTCCATATTAGTGCTCATCGTCAGGTCATCGACCGAAGAAAGTACCGGCTACTCGGCTTAGACTTTGTCTATGGCTTCAGGAGGCTTCAGGATTGGACGTTTTCGACACAGATCTCACTGTAGGCGTAGTGTTTTGACTTCCAGCCTTCGTCTGCGTGGACATTCGATCCATAAATCTGTGGGGGGTTCAATAATCGTAGTTCAGATAAACTGAGCTGTCTGTCAAGTTTTACCTCATCTAGAGCCGCCTGGAACTGTGGTTCTCTACCATTCAAACTTGTTGCTGTATCAATATGCGCAGTGAGCCAATCTGTTGCGCCACATCCGGAAACCTGGTTGTTAAAACAACACCAGCTTCTCGCCAATTCTCGTCTTTCAGCTCGGCGAAGATTGTCGAACAATTGAGTGTCCCGGAAAAGTCAAGGATCTAGTCGAAAACAACTTGATGAACAAATGATTTGGATCCTCCAAGCATGGAGTAAGATCGAGGGTCCAAACAGAGTAACGCTAAGATAGACTGGCAGGATAATGGGGCTGAAGAGTTGTGCGAGGGTTCCGGCCAGCTTGATCTCCAAAGTTGTTGTTTGCGTGAGTTTGTGCTTGAAGTAAATATCACTGCATGTAAAGCCGAAGTGGAAAGTCTTGCTCGATTTTTCGTTCGCCTGACTGAGCTTGAGAAAAAGCTCAAAGATCTCATTCGTCGGGAGGTCTTTAAAGGCAACAGCCCGGTAGCCCTGACTCTTGATAGCCCCGTACGACAGATATTCGTGGTCACCATATCAATGAAATACCGACAGAATCCAGACTAAAACCTCTCCCTTACCATTCGATTTTTCGACTGAACACGACGACGCAGGATTACTTTACCACATGCCCGATGTGCGACAATGAATTGATCTACTGCATACAACATCTCAACACGCGTTCCAGGGCCCACTTACCTGTAGCATCACGGATAGTCAATGTGGGTATGAAAAGTTTTACTGCACGAAGTCCTTGAGGGTAATGATAGGCACTCACAGCAGGGTACCGATAGACGATACTATAGGTGTATAGAGTTATCTGTAGAGTTCTAACAGTGATAGAGCCTTTATTAGAAACAGATTAAGTGATCTGTGCCACATTTAAAGCCGGCAAAGTTTCTCGCAATAGCGCAAAAGCGGTCATCCCATCATTCTCAGCCTCTGGAAGAGCCCGACAACGCGTGCAAGAGTATGTGTTTGTTTGTGACTTGGTGACGCTTTATAGCTGTCTAAAGCTTCGCTGCACTTGGCCTGTCATGACCCGTCTTTCGGGGCTCTGCAACCGCAACAGATTGTTCCGGGTCCCAGCCATAGATCAGATCCTCGACAACGTTGAGTTCGTCTTGACCCCACACTAGACCGCCGTGCGGTTGCCATTCGCCCTTGTTGTCTTGGTGCAGTACGCGGTATGTAGGAACGCCACAAATGCCTGTGGCTTTAGCTGCAGCAGTGTTCTCACGCAGCTTAGCTTTGATAGCAGGTGCGTTGGCCTTTGCAAGCAGATCGGGGTCGTAGCCAGCTTTGTTTAGCACACTGCCGAGGACGCTTTCGTCTGAAACGTTGGCATTCTGCTCCCAGCATGCAGTGTCTAATGATGTCAGCCTCAGACCCGTTCACAGCCCAAGAGAAGACTTACACAGTAAATCAGCGGTTGCTGGCTTGGAAATGGCGACTCGTAGTACGGTGGGCGTACGGATTGGGAATACATCAGCCCAGTGGAACACGATTTCCTTGTCCTTGCCACCCTGAGAAGCATTGACAGCATTCCAATAAGCTGTCCAGTCTGCATGATCTTGTCTTATCCACGCCGCTTTTGTAGGACTTACAGTGAGCATGGGCATGTTAGGCGCACCAATCTCACGGAACAGTATTCCAAGCAAGAATGGCTTCAAAACAATCTCGAGATTACTCCCAAAGAGACGCTGAAGTCGCGGCAGTTGCGTGTAGCCGAGAAACGCCCATGGGCTGCTGAAGTCGTACCAAAACTCAAGTCTGGTTTTGCTTGAGAGTTTTGACTGGTTATATGGAATGCAGCGAGGCATGAGGGTTCCCAGACCAGGTACGTCTCTCCATTGACCACTTTTGCGAGTGGATAGCAATGTCGCTTCGACCAAATGCATGCGATCTTGGCCCCAGAAAAATCTGCCAGTAGTTCTCTCGCCGCTGACGTTAGTCCATGTCGCTTCGGGAATCCAAAATCCTGGCACACCGAAAGCGCCTCTCCCGATGGCTTCGGCGGTGGCAGTCTCCAGCTCTTTCCTGGCATCTGTACTTGCAAAACTGTTTGCGTTGAGGGCTGACGCGCTTGCGATGCCACTTTCTTTGGCAATCTGCAACAATACATCAGTGTTGGTGATGTCTTCGTTGTTGGCCCAATATGCAGCGAAGAGCCTTTCGGTCAGGACACGACGTTGCTCTCCATCCGGAACACAGTACAACAGTCGCAGTGCATTAACAGATTTGCGAGGATGCGAGGCTGGTGGCGAGTACTTGATCTTGTATCTGTGTGGACTCATTAGCCACACCGTTGAAGGGTGAAGAATTCGTTACCTTTTGATCGTTCTTTGCATGCTTTGCGCCGTAACAGCTTTCTTGGTTGGATTGAATACATCGCTGGCAGACCCAGCAGCACCCTGGGGGGCAGCGGTCGCGCGATAGATTGCACCAAGAAGAACAGGGCGGTAGCTAAGATTTGCGTTTGTGCGATCAGCGAGCGATTTCACGCGTGTTGATGCAATGTAAGCAAATGGACAAGAGATGTCATAATTGAACACAAGCGTTGGCTGCGTCATTGTTAGTTGCGCCCCGAAGCGTTTAGTTGAACACAATAGTGATTGAGAGCTCAGACAGTTGCTGCCGACAGCAGAATTTTGTGAAGCTAAGACCGACGGGCAGCGTGTCTTGTCCTGGGCGCGTTGCAAGGGGAGGAGTCGTTGGCGCAAGTGTGGGGTATTGTATGGGAGCCGCGGTTCGGTTCGTCAAGTACCTAACGTGCAGCCGAGGCTTGCAAGTATCGACGGTCGACAGTCGACCGTTGTTGTTTTCTTTTCCCATCCTTCGATTCACGACACCGATGCTCAAGAGGGGAATGGCGAGGTATTCGAGCCGCGAATGAACGTTGAACCGGGAGTGATCGATTGTCCTCTTGTTTCCAGATTGCTCTTAAAGCTCTTGGTTCATCGAAGAAGATGCGGAGCCAGTCTGAAGGCAGTAGCAAGGATGTTGATTAGGGAAAAAGGCTATCAAAAGGCGAAGAAACACTGATACATGAGCACTGCATGTCTCTGCGATCAAGGTGATTTGAGGTGATCAGGCCACAGATGACTTCAGTGCGACGATGAGATTCAAGGTACTGCGCGTTACCAGCCGAGCAGCTACTTGACAGGATGAAGGACCGATAGGCCAATTTAAACCCAGGTCTTTGCTTACATTATTACACCTAGGGGCAGAGCTCGTTTGATAAACTCATCAGGTTTGCCTCAGTAAGTTGCATCTTATTGACTGCGGGTGGCTCCTCGGAACTGGTGGGGGTCATCGTGCCGCTACCGGCGAGGGAGTCCGAGCAGATTTATGTGCGCCCGGTAGAATGGACGTGGGGTTTGCCCCACCACCAATGATGGCTCCCCCATCTCCATTTCTCTACTTCAGCAAATTATACCACCAGAAGATCTTCGCAACCATCTCGAAATTTGATAATGACTAGCACTGCGGAAGCCACCAGATTTGGTCCTGCTGTCCCTGAGACACCTGCAACGCCTCCAGATCACGATGTGAATCTCGTGGGTCAACATGTCGCGATCGTGGCGGTCCACCCAGATCATGCGGAGAGCCTGTACAGCCTTGTCGAAGGTCCTGAAAATGCCCCGTTGTACGACTACCTTTTCGACGAGCATCCAAAGTCTCTTCCTTCGATGAGATCTCAATTGGAGAAGAACGCATCAAGTACGAACCCTTGGGCATACAGCATCCTGCTTCACGGCAACCCTGCCGATTCTCCGCAAGCTGTTGGCATGGCATCACTCATGCGAATGGATTTGCCGAATCGCGTCATCGAAGTGGGCAGCATCCTTTTCACACCAGCTCTACAGCGTACACCTGCTGCTACTGAAGCCATGTACCTATTAGCCCGTTACATCTTCGAAGACCTTGGATTTCGCAGGTACGAGTGGAAGTGCAACAGTTTGAATAAGCCTTCATGTCGTGCAGCCGAGCGCCTTGGCTTTGTGTACGAAGGCACGTTCAGGCAACATATGATACAGCGAGGGCGCAATCGCGACACCGCATGGTTCTCCATGCTAGACTCTGACTGGCCAAATGTGAAAGGTGGATTCGAAGCATGGTTGCATACTTCGAATTTTGATGCGAACGGGACACAAAAGAGAACACTGGAACAGTTCAGAGTGGCCTAGCCGTTCAAGCAATATCTGAGGACGCCACAGATTTGACAATCGTGGGAATGTCAGTAGTGGCCTGAAAGTTCGCTAGTAGCAAGGTGCAGGCTTACGGGCACTAGCGAGTATCTCCGACATACCAATTTCTGACCAACGGCAGCTGGCACAGCAAGCAGAGAGTACCTAGCTCAGCTAGAGAAGGCCTCAAGCTTCGTCTTAGTACTTTCTTTCTATATGGCACCATTTACGCAGGCAGGCTCCGTCTATCCAAAGTTGTTGAAGGCACAAGTACTTCACTGTCCCATTCCGTTCGCACAACATTGGCCGCCGAATGTAAAAAGTTTCAGCTACGATGATATTCTCGTTATATGTGATTGCCCCGCAAAACCCGTCCGTGAACTTACACAACATGTCAGTACTTGGGTTCGGAACCTGAGGCTTCGTACTTGAGATCAGCGCAGAGCGTTCCATCTGCTGGGCAGCGATTTGTCCGACGGGAAGGTAAGTAAGTGAATGATGTTCACCTTCACCCTATTCGTTACCCCAGCCCCGCTCCATCAAAGTTTCATCATGACCACGCTACGTCCGAGACTATTGCTACAAAACCCTGGGCGGCCTAGTTTACCACCATCAGTCTGCTCACCCTTTACCAACCCAGCATGGCCAACGACCCGCGATTTGAACGTGCTATGCACGACGAGGACATATATGAAAATCTTCCAGCTTTCGATTGGCTGTCAAATGAGCTCCACTACACTCTTGAGCAAGAGCATTACTAAGAAGGCACTTGAAACGAGGGAGACATCGATGCCCTTGTGTCTTCTCAATGATAAAGGAGCTCGACAAGAGCTGGTAAAGGAGGTGTATGCTAGTCTTACGAGTTTGTCCGAGGCGATGCAGAGTACATAAGCGCTGGCTTGGCCTCCAGCGCCACTACAGATGCAATGAGTGTCACAGCCAGCAAACGAGTCACGATATGAAACCAGCAGAGGAGGTTGAAAACATATTCCTCGATGTCTCGGATGACGGCGTGGGCTTCTCAATCAGCGATATCCAACACCATGGTGTACGGCAATCGGCCCCAGACTACCAGGTACCAAATGGCCGATGCACTCACAGCCGTTCCAAGAATTCTGTACATCTGAGCTCCCAGCTCTTGCCGTCGCCTTTGTCTTCGAAGGCCATGGTCCACGTGAAGCGTTTCGACAGGCCATGACACAAGATCATGAACACTGTCACCTTCTAAGCAGGAATCTTTGAGCTCTTTGGATCTAAGTACTTGATCGTTGCAGCAGTTGTGCACGTTGGTAGTACATCGGTACAAGACCATCATTGCGCCCTCGCCCGCGAACCGGCTAACTTGAAGTCGACGTGGATTTTGCTCAACCGTACTTACCGCTCTGTTCTTCGATGGAACGATCTGAGGTTGTAGACCCACGAAGTTTACCTGTGGTTCTCGGACATGGTCAATCCGGAAGAACTGAAACAGCTCAGAAAGAGGATGCTGACAACCACAAGCTGAAAGGCATTAAAATAGAGACTGAAGCTGACGCCATCACATGGTATCCAAGCTTTCTAGAGGAGACCAAGAGTTTTCACGCACAAGTTGAGACTACCCGTGCAGGAAACGGGAGACCTCGTGCGCAGACCGAGCGTATGCAGAAGACAGCGGAGACGATAACGGTCGCTGATGGGCAGCAAGCGATCAATGTTGAGAGGGCTCCCGTTGAGACTCGTGTGAAGGCGGCGCGCGAAAACATCGTAGGTGAGGCTGTTGTAGGAGGTGTAACGGAAGACCAATGCAAGGCTGCTTGCGCACCTACAGCTAGGTACATTCACATGCAAGCCTAATAGTGAACCAACGCGCGCTCCTATTCAAGTGGGACTGGTCTCAAGCCAGTTATAATCAACTCCCTCGACAGGCTGGCTCTCATAGACGAAACGTCTTCACATTTGCCGCCGCCCTGTACTTCGATACCGCGCTCAGGAGGAGTGTTATTAGACAAACCTCTGCGGCGAGTGACTGGAGCAACATGGCTACTGGATCCTTTCCCCGGTGAGTAGACAGGGTTCTTTATCCTTGACATATTTTTGCGTCGAGACATGGACGCGCGGGAAGCCAGTCAAGTAGCTGCGGAGCGAACTGAGCAATTAGTTACTCAACAAACCAAGCAAGCAACAAATGCTGAGAAGGTCAGTGCCGTACAGGGCGACGAACCGAGGAAAGACGCACCTAGCGGAGTTCATGACATGGACACCAGGCTCTCACACATTTGGCCCACTGCCACTCCTGTCGCTAGCCCGTCTGCCCTGACGGGCGCGGTCGCACGAATCTTTCTGCTGAGTCAAGCATTTGTCATTATTAGATGGATGCAGGGAGGCAATTATCGGGTGGACGTGAAGAGCGTTGAGTAGCTACGCTGATGATAAGGCTCAGGTTGTAACGGAGCATACTGTTCGTGTATCTATGTGCAAAACGCGTAGTGAGTTCGCCTAGACTAAAACTAGCGAACGATAATAAGTGCAGACCTGAACATCAAACATGTATGGTGCTATGAGCGGGAAACGAGGTCTACCACAGCACTCCATGTTGGCATACTCGCGGTGTTCTCCACAAACATTTGTTCCTCACGGGAACTCCCTTACAAGGCAACCAGTGGGAGGAGTAGCGGGAGCAGCCAGCATGAGATGCCTCTCGCTCGGCTGTCTGCAGCCCCCGTGAACTCCGGCAGTGACGTAGTGACAGTGGGGCTCCCGGTGGTGAAGTTGAAAATCTTGGAAGAGGTCAAGGGCGATAGTGCTGGGACCGATGCGGGAGATGTGGAGGTTAAACCAGTAGTGGACGTTAGCGTCAAGGTAGAGGTTGCAGTTGAGGTGGAGGGTTGATCATCTGTTGCCGGTGGGATTACAATCATTGTCGTTTCTTCAACAAGAGTTGACGTTTTGCCAGGTACCAAGGTTGTCTGGGCAGATGTAAAGTCATCAGTGATCGTGTTTGCAGATGTAACGATGCTACTAGACGTTATGGCTCCGCTGTCACCAGTGCAAATCTCTCCGATAGGGCAGCAACCGTACTCTCCGTTGGGCGCGAGATCGCAGAAAGTCCCAAGAGGGCAGCCGCCAGCTCCACTAGGACAGCATGTTGCGGTCAGATCGATGCAGCCACCTTCATTACCGCAGGCTTTCTTGCCCTGCTCGGGGCAGGGAACGGGGACGAATTGGCGTGGGACAAGTAGCGGACCGCTTGCAGTGCTCATCACAGCCACTGTTTGTGCCAGTAAAAGAAATTTTGATTGATGCATGGTGGACTTAGGGAAGCAAAGAGGTGGTTGACAGGCAAATGATTGATCGCTCTACAAACCTGCTCATAGAAACACCATCCTTGCTTTATACCTCGGGCCGCTATTTCTGGCTCGCTTACCTTGGTTCTTGCTCATTTCCTAGCATCCAACGAAAGGTTTAATGGCAACAGACAACCAGGGACAGATCAATGATCGGGCTGGCAGCATGAAACACGGCGGCGATTGTCTGCGCCAATCAGTACCAATCTAGTCAACAATGCGATATACGGTGGCAGGCCTACAGCCACAACGTAAGTAGGTTAAATTTAGAATGAGCCGATGAGTTCAGCCCTCAAGGCTGAAACAGCCTGCTGCATGATATGACAGGCGCGTAGCTATACGCGAATGACACGTTAGCAGCAAGAGGTAGTAGTAAAAAAGGTTCTTAAGAAGAGAGAAGAGAGAGTAGGGCTATAATAACTATAGCACGTGCGTCTAATATAGATAGCATCTATTAAATGTTACTTTACTATAATTACTTTGCGTAATAATATATTTATAGCATCTATATATAGACTAGTATATAACAACTAGAGCTCTTTAAAAATATAAATAATATACTTTATATAATATACTAGCTGCTAAAAGTTATATATAAGTAGAAACTAAATAGATTTAATACTTTACTATTACTAAAAGCTATAAGTACTTAAAAATACTATATAAAGTAGTTTTAAAGTCTATTCTAGAGCTATTTACTTATTAAAAGTTTATTATAGTATAGTAGAGCAATAAGTATTAGTTAGGTAACTAATAAGTAATAGGTTATTAGAGCTGTTTTACGTAACTATATAGAGGTATATTAGATAGTCTTAATAAGCTACTAAGAATAATAACTAATATAATAACTCTTTTATATTAAGCAATACTCTCTTCTATAAATTAGTAACTAATATAGAAACTTAAACTTCTACAACCTTTGCTTTAGAAAAGTTAGATTAGTAGTAGAATAAGTACTTAATAAGATATTAATAAATAGTATATAAAAACAGTATTTTCTCTATAATACTTCTTTGCGTAGTTGTAATATAGTATTTATAGAATAGTTCTAGTAAATAAAAGTAGTTACACACTAGGTTAGGCTAGAATATAGTATAGAATAGAATATATTAGATAGATCTAATACTAGTAGTTATATGCCTAAGCTAGGCTTAGAGATTTATTAGAACTAGTAGTAAAAGGTTTATAAGTAGCTATAATAGTATAGCTCTTGTATATAGTGTATAGAGCTCTAGCAAGGAAGTATTCTCTAAAGTTTAATTAAAGCTATAAGTTTTCTTTTTATTAGAAGACTATATAATAGTAGGAAATAATAGAATAGTATATTAGAAGTAAATTATAAAAGAGCGCTAATAAGCTATTAGAGTGTAGCCTAGTAGTCTTATAGGCACTAAAGTAAAAGTAAGCAATAATAATATAGATATAGAAGTAGCAATAGCCTAAGAGAGCTTACTTAAAGGCATATATAAAGTATACCTAGATAGAGACTATTTAAATAAATAAAAAATATACCTTCTAGTACACTACTACTTACAAGCCTTAGCATTAACACTAGAAGTAAAAAGTAATAAGACTTATCTAATATATTAGATATCTTAGCTTAATAGTTTTTCCTAACTACCTATTAGAATGCTATAAGAAGAAAGTTTATAGTATTACTACTAGAAGCTAAAACTATAGTAGCTTACTTCTATCCTAAGAACCTAGAAACACTACTTATATTACTACTACAACCTAATAATACTTTAGAAGATATAGACTTATACTAAATTCTTTTTTTTATTACTAATAGAGTTAGCTATATTACCTAAGAAAATTAGTATACTTATACTAATAAATAAGCCCCCTTTATAGATGTACTTTTAATATTTAGTAGAAAAAACATAACCTAATTCTTAAAAGAAATTAAATAATATTCTAGCTTCTACTAATAGACTATTAAGAATTATATTAGTAGGCTTTTTAGCTACTATAATTACACTTATTAAGAAATTATTAAGTTAAGTATAACTAACTTCTTAACTACCTAGGTAGCAAATAACTAGTAAGCTATTAAAGAAGCCCTCTAGTAATAATTCTACAGCCTAGACACAGCATAGTAGAAAGAAATAAAAGATTTACTATATACCTAGTGCATTTTATACTTGTTAACCTCTAACCTATTACTTTAAAAATACCTAGATAGTTTTAGCCCTAGATTTAAGCAATGTCTAAAAGCAGGAGCTATAACTAAATTATATAAAAGATTCTACTTAGTAAAAGGGTTAAATAAATAATAGCTTAATAAGGTATTAAATAAGTATAAACTTATAGTAACCTACCTAGAGGAATTCTACTACTTAGAAATTAAAGCTTTCTTTAGTAAAGTTACTTCTTATAAAGTAAAAATTAAAATATTTAACCTAGCATTTAAAAAGAAAGTTATAACAACTAAGATATAGGTACTTAATAAGCTATTAGGACTTATAAATAATAATACCTTTAGGCCTTCCTAACTAAATAAAGATAATATATTAAAATAACTATTAGAAGGGTGCTTTACTAGAGAAAGAGGAGTTTAAATACTACCTAAATATAAGCCTACTTAAGAGAAGGTTAATAACTTTATTAAAAAGTTCTTAAGAATAAAGCTAAATAGTGTAAACCTTTTACTTATTCTCTAAGAGCCCTAGAAGGCAGAACTGCTTTTATATAAGAATATCTAATAAAAAGTTAGTAAAGCCTTTATAAATTTAGAGTGCTAGAACTAAAGACCTATTAAGGCTTATAATATAAGTAACTTTAACTAATACTCTACTACTTAATTATTAGAAATATTTTCTCTAGTCTAGCTAATACTACAAGGATATAGATAAGCAAAAGGCCTAATAATCTATTATACCTATAGAAAAGAAAGCTATCTAGTATTAGTATATAAAGATAAGAAAAAACTAATCTAGAACTATTAGGTCTACTTTAATTAATAAGGCTAGCTTGTGTAGGGATTAGCTAAGAACCTATAGGGCAATATCTATAATATAGCAGGAACTTATATTATAAATACTATAGTTAATAGTATAAAGAAATAGGTTAAGAAAGGAGAGTATATAGTAGTAGAGCTACTAATAACTATTAACCTATATACACAAAAATAATAGGCCTAAAGTAATATTAGAATTACTAGTAATACTATTATTATAGATATAGATATAGACTAAGACGCTAGACTACTAAGAAAAGAAAACTACACCTAAAAGCTAAAGATAGCTATAATAGAGTTAAAGAAGTATAAAAGCTATAAGATATTTAAAAGATAAGTTAATAGTTAATCTATAATAATAGTTAACCTAGTATAGACTAATTATTATATAAAAGATAGAGTAACCTCTAAAGTATTATTAGGTTATACTTTTACTATTTAGAATAATAAAAGCAAGAATATAGTCTAGAATATCTCTAAAATAGTAATATTTAAAAAAGAAATAGATATTAATAACTAACTATCTAGCGTAAAGACATAGAAAGAAATAAAAAAGTACTAACTACTAGATAGCCTTATAGCTAACTCTAATAGAATAGTCTACTAAGTCTTCTAAACTACTATTAAGGTCTTTTTTAAGGACCTAATAGCATTAGCTCTAGAACTCTAATAAAGGCTAGGTAAGCTATACTATACCTAAACTAACCTAGATATATCTAGAGTACTAATAATTAGGTAGAATAAAGACTAATAATTCTTTTAAGTTAATAACATAACACTTTTATACTCTAAATATATATATATAGAGGCCTATAATAGTCTTATTAATTAAGTAGGCTCCTGTAGGTTAGGTACTAATAGAATATTAATAGCTACGCCTATATTCTTCTACTATTATTTCTATTATTATTATAGTATAGATTTTAAAAAAGAAGAACTAAGTAGAATAACTAAAGAAAAAAGAAAATATAACTATAAATATAGCTTTAAATATATCTAAAGAAACTACCTATAAGCCCTAATAATAATTAATAATACTTAATTATTAGCTTTACTAGATTCTAGAGCAGAACTTAATATAATCTAACTAAAAATAGCTTAAGTAGCTAGGCTAGTTATAACCTTAATACTAAGAGAAATAGCTTCCTTACAACTACAAGCTACTAATAGTTTATTTAAGGCCTTTACTAGAATAATCTAGCAAGCTCTAGTTATAATTAGAAATATTATTATCTCTACTAACTTCTTTATACTAAAATCTCTATTAAGCCTAGTTATACTTAGAAACCTATACTTAGTAGATATATAGTGTACTTTCTAATATAAGGCAGATAGCTAAATAAGATATACTATCTACTTAGAAAACTAAAAATTATATATAATATTTATTAGAGCTACTAATAATACTATTAGAATAGTTATATAATAATTAGTATATTTAAAAAAGTAAGAGAAGTAAGTATTAGGCTTAACTCTCTAAAAGATTTAGAAAACCTAATAACTAGAGATAGGCAGAATAAAGAACTTAATAATCTATTAGAGTATACTACTATAAGACTTATAGAAGGCTAGCCTAAATACTATTAGCTATACACTACTATTAAAAAAGACTAAAAACTCTACTAGTATAATAAGAATAAGATACTCTCTAAGATACTCTTTAACTTAAACTACTTCTATTAGTCTAAACTTGCTATTTTGCGCACTAAGGCTAAGAATACAAGAGCTAATAACCTAAAATCTATTTAATACTCTATTAGGTTTAAATATAATACTATATATAAGACTAAGAATAAGAAAATCTACTCTATTTATAATTTAACTATTACGCTCTATGCTATAGAAGGGTGCTAAGACTAGTAGGCCTAGGCCTAGTTATAATAGCCTGCAAATACTAACTAAATATAGAGATAATTCTATAAATATATTAAAGCCTAGAGTACTAATTTCCTATTAGGTACTAGATTAACCTAGAAATAAATATAGTAAATAAAAATAGTAGACTAGCTATAGCCTAGAGAATAAAATATACTAACTAAAGTCTTTTATTATTAAGAAGTAGCTTTATGTTTTAACTTCTCTAAGTCTAGTTAAGTCTACTCTAATATCTACTTACTAGTTTAGATTAATACAGTACTATATACTACCTAGAAAGAAAGTAGTTTTCTAGTTCTAAAAAAACTTAGAAGTATAGTAGAATAAATAATTTAGATATAGTTAGACTAAGTTACTCTAGAATATAGCAAAAGCCTATATAGTAACTTCTAGTTCTTAGTTAAGAAAAAGAATATAAGCTATAGGCTTATTAATAATACCTAATAAATAAATAAAGTTACTATTAGGGATATAAATCTACTACCTAACTCTAATAAATTCTCTAAGAAGTTTACTAGCTGCTAGGTAGTATCTTTTATTAACTTCTTTTTAGAATATAACTAAGTAGAGCTTTACTCTAACTCTTATCTACTTACTATATTTATAATACCTAGTTATAGGCTAGTATAATAATATACTTTCCTAATAGGAGTAACTAACTCTGTAGTAGAATTTATATAGGTTATAACTAAAATCTTCTAGAACCTAGTTCTAGCTTATTATATACTACATATAGATAATATTATAGTAAAAGAACTAAAAACTAATTATAAGGAGGAGCTTCTTAAAGCAGGTATCTAGAGGTTTATTAGAAAATATATTATAAATATTAATAAAGTTCTTTAAAACCTTAAGATAGCTAGAGTAATAGCTTTAGCCTTAAAAAGCAACTAGTGCTATAATAGTATAGAAGTAGTTAGCTATGTTATAGATAAAAAGAGTAGGTACCTATTATTTAAAAAGGTATAAAAGATACTTAACTAGCTGCTCTATACTTCTCTAAAAGATATCTAGATGTTTCTTAGCTTCTATATTTACTACTAAATCTAGATTCTAAGTTTTAGCCTAACTATAGTACTTTTATTTAACCTTCTCTATAAAGATACTAATTTCTAATAGACTATTAAAGTAAGCTAAGCTATAGAGAGGCTTAAAACAAGCCTAACTATAGTGCTAGCTCTAGTAACTATTAACTACTCTAAACCTCTTTAGCTAGTAATTATATTAGTAGATAGAAGTAAGAAAAGATAGAAAGCTATTATCTAATAGAAAGACTTAATAGGCTGTAGGCACTTAGTATAATACAAATTAGGAGTCTAGTCTATAGCAGAGCAAGGCTAGAACTCTAGCAAATATAAGTATAAGGCCCTGCTACTTGCTCTTAAGAAATTCTAGCTATAGATATATAGAATCTATTTTATAGTAGAAACTAATATATATACTTTTATTAACTAACTAAATAGAAGCGCAATAGACCTTCTAGGTACTTTTATTACCTACTAGTTAGCACTACTTAATATATAGAAATTTAAAGTTTGCTATATTCTAGAAAAGAAGAACATAGTAGCTAATACGCTATTCTAGTAGCTAGAGGAATATAGCTAGCAAGAACCTAAGTGCCTAGAGAAGAATATTAAAGACTTTATTAATAAATACCTTAGGTTTATAACTATTTCTATAGTTTTAATAGACTATTAGAACCTATAATATATATACTAAGTAAACTTAATTAACCTAACTATTTTAAAATCTCTATATACTAAATACTTCTAAAATATTATATAATAGCTATTAACTATAAAAAATTCTAGTAGTCTATTATAATTAGACTTATGCAAGCTAAGAAGAAAAGCTTTAAGGTTTGCTATTATTAATAATATCCTTTAGGTAAAAGCAGCGCCTAATAAGCTATTAAGGCAAGTTATTAATAATCTAGTTTAATAGAAAGAAATAATTAGGGCTCTCTATAATAAGTCTAGATACTAAGAATAAAAAAGTATATAGTAAAAAATCTAGTACTAGTACTTCTAGCTAGAAATATTTTAGTAGATTAACAAGTATATAAAGACTTGTAAGTAGTATTAATTCTACTCTACCTATAAGTTTAATAAGAAACTACACTCTACTATTAGTTCTAATAGGCTATAGAAGTAGATTATAATAGATATTATGTATATACTAGATAGAATAAGTAATTATAAATACCTAGTAGTTGCACAGGACTATATATTAGAATATATTAAAGCCTAAGCACTTATAAAGAATAATTTAGTAAGTATTATTTAGTTTCTAGAATAAAATATCTTTATAAGATAGAGACTACTTTTAAAAATATTAATAGATAGAGAACTAGAAAACTAGGCGCTTATAGAAGTACTAATAAAGTTATATAGTATTAACTAAGTAGTTTTAAGTGCCTTCTATCTACAGGCCTAAAAGCTTATTAAGTAAAGATATAAAGAGATTATTAATGCCTTAAAGAAGATAACTAGAAACTAAACTACTAACCTATACTTTATACTATAAGTAGATTATATTATAGTAAAATAATTTATAGAAGAAACACTAATATACCTAGTCTATA
Organism: Didymella segeticola; assembly: GCA_004522025.1. Taxonomy (NCBI): domain Eukaryota; kingdom Fungi; phylum Ascomycota; class Dothideomycetes; order Pleosporales; family Didymellaceae; genus Didymella; species Didymella segeticola. The sequence goes on along the minus strand of SDAV01000014.1, from coordinate 233,721 downwards.
GAAGAGAGCACATCTTTCTAGTAGAATTATAGATACTAATATAGTAGATACTACTATAGATAACTATTTAATCTATAGCAGAGCTACTAGTATTAAAAGCAAAGTAATTTAAACATAGAGATAAGCAACTTAAAGAGGCTGTAGACTAGATAGTCTAACTTTAGAAGCTAAACAAAAAATAGTTTAAGAACTAGGCAGCCCTTAGGCTAGTTCTAATAGCCTATAGAGATTTAGTATTACTCTAGAATATAATATATAATATTAATATAAGTTAGCTAAGTAAACTAGTGCTAAAGTAGAAAAGGCTATTTAGAGTTTTAAGAAGCATAAATAAAGAAATATACCTACTTAAAGAGCTAGATAGTATACTATTAAAAAGAATATATACTAGAAATTAGTTAATAAAATTCTACTAATAGAAGACTATTATATAGCAAATAGTACTAGTTAATAGCTAGAATAAGATACCTAATAAGAAATTAGAGAAGTAGTTTGTTTAAGTCTAGCTACTATAAGCAATAATAGATAAAGAAAGAGTAGAATATAAAGTATAGAATTAGATTTATAAAGAAGAACCTATAGTCTTTAGCTAAGAGTTAGCTAACTCTTTAAGTAGAAGAGGGAGCTATAATAGGCAATTAATAACCTATTAAAATTAAAGAATTAAAACTAAGTTTTTTTAGAATTTAGAACTAACTACTAAACTAGAAACACTAGCAAAACTATAGAAACTCTAAGCTAAGAATACTAAACTAAAGAATTAAAACTATAGAAACTATAAATCTAAATAGAAAGAAACCTTTAAATACCTAGAATTAGACTAGTAGATAGGTAAAGTAAAGTAAAGTATAGGTATAGTTACGTAATAGATAAGTTAGGTAGAGTAGAGTACCTAAGTATACTCTACTCTACCTAAGTAAAGCTAGGTACTATATAACTAAGTATAGGTATAGGTAAGGTAATACGTAATAAGGTATAGGTATAGGTATACTTACTAGATAGAGTTTAACTATATTTTTTAGTTAGGTTTCTTTAGTAATTATTATATAACTTTATTATAGAAAAGAATTATTAAGGTATAAGAATTGTATTAAGCCCTATTTTATTATTCTACTAGACTCTTAAAGTAATAAAACTATCTAGTAGTTTTAAGATTATATTTTAATATAAAATCTAGTGTACTTTTTCTTATAGTAGAGTGCAAGAGTAGAATTCTTCTTCTAAATAGTAACTTTCTTAGCATAAATTATATTTAGTATATAGTCTATACCTATTAGTATAGGTAGAAAAGAAAATTATATAAATATATACTTTTAAAGTAACTAATAAGAAATACCTTAGCTACCTCTTATATAGCCTTAATTACTATAGCTTAGTAATAAGTCTAACTATTTAGAATAATACTAATATTATTAGTAATTTTATAGACAAGACGCTAGAAGAGAATCTTAAAGAGGAGAAGATTACTAGTCTTTTAGTATTAATAGATCTTGTAGAGGGCAATAGCTATAGATTATTAGCCTAATACTATAATAAACACCTATAATAACTTACTACTAGCCTTCTACTTTCTTTTCTTTAGGGCTATAGTAGCTGCAGCTAGGGCCTTATATAAAGATTTACTAGCAAGTGTCTTGTAAAAAGCTTTACTACTAGTAGATTACCTAGTAGTCTACTTAGTATAGGCTATAATATATATAATAAAAGTATGTAATAGCTATAGAGGTATTACTATAATAGTAGTTATTATAGTAGTAGTAGAGGTAGTAGTTAGTACTATATTTAGAAAATTTTAGGCTAGACTTATAGTAAAGGTAGAGATTATAGTATAGCCTGTATGCAGTGCGTGCTCTACTAGTATAGAAAGCTATAAACCTAAATATATATATAAATCTATAATAATAAAGTATAATAACTTATAGGTATAGAGAATAGAGCACTAGTGTTTTAATAACACTAAAATTATTAAAATCTAATCTTAGTAGAAGTAGAATTTATAGCTATAATATATAGTAGTTTGTAAATTAAAAGTCGAAATTCTAGTATAGCTTATATGTGTAATATACTCTACTAGTATAGAAAGCTATATACTCTAATATATATATAAATCTATAATAATAGTATATAATAATTTATTAGTATAGAGAAGAGAGTATAAGCATTTTAACAATACTAAAATTATTAAAATCTAATATAAATATAGGTTAGAATTATAGATATACTCTTTAGTAGGTTATAAATACGCTAGTGCAAATTTATAGAGCTTAAGCATAGGCTAACTACTACTTTAGTAAGCTACTAGCTTAAGCATACTACTACTACTACTACTACTACTACTACCTATAATTACTACTACACTTTATAAAAGACTATTATATACTTTTATTATAGCCTATACTATAGAAGACATTTAGCCTAAGAATATTAAGTAGAAGAAGTTAGTTAATATAGATACTAGTTAGCTTAAGGTCCTACTACACTTTAAAACTAATAAGTAGATCTAACTTACTAAGGTAACTATTATAGCTTTTTATTATAGGCTTAGCTAATTCTTAGCAAGGTACGCTATCTCTAGCCTATAAAATCTAAGCAATACTATTATCCTATAGTTAAGCTAGTTCTAAGCAAGGCTAACCTACCTACACTAAGGTCTAATTTAAAGGACCCCTTAGCAAAAGCTACTAGGCTAAACTCTAATAAACTTAGTTTGCTGCGCTAGATTTAGAAGAGTTTACTCTTAAGCAGGCTAGTAATTTAGACTATATAGTAAAATTATAGCTTAAGAAGAAGCTATAGAAGGATAAAATATACCTAGCTGCTTTTATAGATAAAAAGAAGAGACTAATAGCTACTATATTAGAGTAGCTTTCCTAGAAACGCTTTAACAATTATAAGAGTAGTAAGTTATTATATACTTTTATTATATACTTTTACTAATTAATAGTAGCTAAGTAGTTAGAGACTGTACTTTGTTATATCTATAAAAAATAGAACCTAATTTAGATTAAGGTTAATAAGAAGGCTTATTAAGCTACTATAGGCTAGTATTTTAGTAATCTCTAGGCTAAGGAGAAGGAGAAGAAGAAGCTACTATATAAAGTTAATAGCTCTAATTGTTTATTTTAGTAGCTTTATAGTAATAGTAGTATATATAAAATACTTATCTTTAAAGAATACTAGTAAGGCTACTAGAAGCTTATTACTAACACTTTTAAAAGCTAGGCAGCTAAGCAGGACTAGTAGGCGTAGTATAATAGCCTTAATCTTAAGAAGCTTACTATTATATAGAAGAATACCTTTAAGTAAGTTATTATAGTTAATTATTATATATATATTACTTACAAGACTAGAAGAGTTAAGCTAACTAATCTTCTAGAGGGTTTTAATAATAATATAGAGCTTAATACTAGTAGTGCATATATAAAAAGTAATAATAGTAATAAGTATAAAAAAGAAGCTAAGGATTCTAGTAAGAAGCTAGAGAAGTACTTTACTTCTATACCTAATAAGTATAAAGATAAGAATAAGAAGACTAACTTTAAGAGATTTTTAGATAATAGAGATAATATAGATAACACTCTAGCTAAGAAAGAAGCTAATAAAGAGGCTAATTTAGAAAAAGGTAACTAGATACTATTAGCTAGGATAATAATTATAATATAGAAATATATTAGGGCTTATATACGCAGCTACTAGTATATAATTATAGCTAATAATTATATACTAAGACTTTCTATTTATATAATCTAGAATTCTAAAACTCTAAACTATAGTCTAGCTAAAGAACTAAGTTCTAGATATACTAGAGTAGAAATATAGAGTAAGTCTAACCTAGCCCTTCTAGAGTATTTTAAATTTAGCTTTTTAATTTTTAAAATTCTTTTTATATACTTACTTTATAAATATACACAAACACTTAATATATTTATTATAGTTTATTATTATAAGTATATCTTCTTCTAGCCCTATAATTAGCCTAGAGGCTACTTACTTATGCTCTAGTTAGCCTAGTTATCTTCTTAAAAGCCTTGCTATTTAGAAAATCTTTATAAGAAAGAGAAATGCTGTAGGTATATAGGTTATAATATAGCTTGTTACCTAGCTAAGTAAAGAAATCCTATCTAAAGAGTAGGATAAATAGTAGCTTACTATAGAGTATAGCTAACTACTATATTTACTAAATTAGAGAAGTAATGCCTATATAGGTACTATATAGAAGTACTTTAGAAAAGAAGTAGAGCTAATAAATAGCTTCTTATTTATTTACTACTATAACTATAGGCTAGTTCTTAAGTATCTAAATACTATACTAACTTTTATTAGAACTAACTACCTAAAGAACAATATTAAAGCTAACTACTATATAGAGGTTAAAACACCTATCTACTCTTAGGCCTATATAACAAGAGAAAGTAGAATCTAAAATAATAAAAGTGCCTCTACCTTCTTACCTCTAGCCTTCTAGGCTAAGCTTATACAGGTTGTTATAGATAATAACCTATTATTTTAGACAATAGAGCAGCCTTTATTCTAATACTTTATTAACTTTCTATAGCCTAAAGCTGTAATAATTAGACATAATAAATTCTAGGCTATATTTAAAGAATAATTTACTCTTGCCTAAGCTAATTATCTTAAGAATCTAGAAAAGGATACTAAGATCTTAATATTGCTTAATACCTAGACTACTTGCAACTACCTAAGCTTTCTAGCAATTAAGGGCTACTATATTAATAATAGCTAGGAATGTAAAGAGATTCTACTAGATTTTATCTCTATACAAGGCAAATATATAGAGGCTTCTATAGTAGTAAGTATATTTTATATACTAGATAAAGCTAGACTCTTAAAAAGACTACTTGCTATTACCTACAATAACGCTAGTAATAATATAATAATAATATATTAGCTAGAGCAGAGTCTAAAAGAGATAGAAATAGCCTAGAGTACAAAGAAAAATACAATACCCTACCTAGTATATATTATTAATCTAGTTATATAAGATATTATCTAGTCTCTAGAACTAGCTCTTCTAGAAGATATTAAAGTAACTACTTAAGATCTAATCTTTAATACTAAGAACTATATCTCTATTCTATATTTACTTTAGAAAGTAAGAATTTATTATAGTTATTTATTATATACTTACTTTCTATAGATCTAGGCTATCTACAAGGCTATTAATATCTTACTCTAGTAATATAAACAATTTCTAGCCCTGTAGTTAAATATAAAGAGGCTACTAGTAGTTATCTAAGATATTTATACCTAGTAGAATTTAACCTATAATATATATAAGCATGCAATAAAGCTATAGCTATATATAAATACCTAGTTAGAGCAGGAGATTGCTATAAGATTAACTACCTAGGTAGAGAATAATAAGCTAGACTATAGAGACCTCTAGAAACTCTAACTTAGCCTAAGTAAGTAGCTCTATATCTAGGCTATTACCTAGATACTAGAGAATTTTAAAGATGCTACTTTAGAGCTAAGTAGTAGTATAAACCTATAGATATATACTATCTAGTCTATATATACTACTCTTTTTAATTTTCTCGAGACTATAACTAATAACCTTAGAAAGGAAATAGATTATAGAAACTCTAATTAGCTAAATATTATATAGTAAGTAGCTATAAAAGGTAAGGAAAAGCTATTAAAGTATTATGCAATAACTATAGATAAGTAGAGATATCTATTTAATTTAGAGATAGTTTTTAACTCTAGCTAAAAGCTTATAGTATATAAAGTTAGTTTTATTATAGTTATTTATTATATACCTAAGCTAAATATTCTATAGAGTAATATATAGAAGCGCAAATAGAAATATATCTACTAAAATTAATTTATAGATTATATTATGTATTATTAAAAAAGAATATCCTAAAGGCTAATACTATCTACCTTTATACCTTTAGCCTAGCATAGCTCTTAGTACTAATAAACTTTAAGCTATACAAGCAGCTTCTTAAGTATACAAGAGCTAGAGTATTAATATAAAAAAGTAGAAATACTAGATAAAGCTAATAACTATCTTAAAATCCTCTGTATTAGAAGCTTAGAAGGTCTCTCTAAGATACTTAACTAGTAGAAAAATAATAGTAATAATTAGCCTTATTTATTCTAGGTTACTAAGAATATACTAGAAATCCCTATTGCTTAGGTTAGTGTAGAGTAGACTTTTAATATTATAAGAGAAGTTATTAGAGTCTAAAGGCACTACTTCTATATATAGATAATTTAGAAGATTATGCTTTTAAAAAATACAATTACTAATAGCTATAGTAGATACTATAGTAATAGGCATAGAGAAGGTAATATAGTAGTAGATAATTAGCTTCCTCTTAATAAGAGTAATAATTTACTAGAGCTTCTAGCTACTACTTTATCCTCTTAGTATTAGATTAGAGCATTGCCTAAATCTTAAGAACTAGTTAAGACTAAGAAGGTTTAGCAGCCTATTATACCTTTATATAGAATACAGAGGCATTAGTAAAGACCTAAACAATACTATAATAATTAGCTATAATAAATATACTATCTTATTAAACTTAAGAATAGCCTAAATATTTCTATAAATACTACTTACTTAAAGTAGTAAAGTAAAGCTTGTATATAGTACCTAGTATATACTTTACCTAAATTATATATTACTTTACTTTACCTTTACTTAGGTTATATAGTACTCTACTTTACCTATAGTTTGTATAACCTTACCTATACTCTACCTAGGTCTATATAACCTATACCTAACTTTAACTTTACTTTAGGTAAGAGGTACCTATCTACTAGTCTACCTAGAATTAAACTATACTAGCTAAACTACTATAACTACTACTATAAGAGTGCTAACCTAAGAGGGTAGTACTAGTATAAAGTTATAGATTTAATAAGGGTTGCTAATAGTTATCTATAGGCTATTTATCTACTATATATTAGAAAAATATTAGAGCTTACTTAGCTATTTAGGGTTTTATTAGAAACCTATTAGGTAGCTATTAGAGCTCTAGTTTTAGAGATTAGTAGATTATTAAGTAGCCTAAGGCTTACTTAGCTAAGGCACAGACTAGGGTGTAGCCTATTATAAAATCTTTCTTTTTACTAAAATTTATTAGAGCTACTATATACTTAGAAACTTTTTTATATAACTTACCTACTTACTTACTCTATTTCTATTATATAGATCTTTTCTTAGTACTACTCTAATATTATAACTAAGCCTACTAAGGCTAAGCTTAAGATTAATAAAGAGTATATAAAGTATAAGCTTACCTAGTTTCTTAATAAGTCTAAAGGTAATAAAGAAGTTACTTCTATACTCTTATACTTTACCTACAAGGCTCTGTGCAGTACTTCTATATAAGTTTTAATACCTCTACTTATTTTAGTAATAACTATAACTTATTTTTCTATTATCTACTAGTTTCTATATAGTTATTATATTATTTTAGTAGCTTTCTATAGGCTTTCTAGTATTTTTCTCTTACTTAATATATTTTTATATTACCTTACTACTTGTAAATTTTTATAACTAATAGCTTTTTATAGTACTTCTCTAAAGAAGAAGAGTACCTACTCTTCTACTTCTACTACTACTACTACTCTTAATTCTGCCTAGACTAATAGTGCTTCTAATACTATAGCCTATAATAGTAGTAATATGCCTTATATTTACTACCTAATCTACTATAAGACTTGCACTATAGATAGTATCTTCTATACTACTTGCTAGAGTGCATATAAGTATTATATTACTATAAGTTTTACTTTCTATACTTATTTTCTTTTTTATAGTATAAGAATTTTGCTAACTATTTTATATAGCTACCTATAGAGCATAAGTTCTCTACTACTTTAGTTTATATCTACTATAATAGTATTAACTAGTTTATTATACTCTAGTATAATAATAAGATTAAGTAGCTAAGGCACCTACTTAGTAAGTATATTAAAGATCTCCCCTCTACCTACTCTAGTTTTATTAGAAGTTAGGCGCTTGCTACTTTCTCTGCCTAAGGTCTACTATCTACTACTAATATGTTATATATCTTAGCTCTAATTGTTACTATTCTTAAGAAGCAGCTTAAGGTCCTTACTAGTATTTATTAAGACTAGGCTTAGGCTTTCTAAGTTTTTATAGATAGGATTAAGCAGCTTAGAGGTGTTATTACTAATATTTTTACTAGTATTAAAAGCCTCTAGTATAACTATAATATAGGTTTTCTAACCTTCTACTTTTTTTCTTATTCTTTAGCTAACTAATTTCTTTAGGCTTTTGCTAGCAAATCCTTTAGTGCTTTTTTTATAGGCATTTATAAGTATATTAATGCTATAGAGTATAACCTATAAGCTATAACAGCTAGTTGCAATAGTTATACTAGCTATTATTCTATTATATTAGAGTTTAAGTTTAATTCTAGTTCTAATAAGTAGGTTTGCACTTCTAAGACTAAGGCTTCTATTATTACTAGTTATAAGAAGCTTAGTTCTACTATTATATAGTAGTTATAAGTAGTTTATTAGGTTTTTTAGTTAGAGTTTTTATAGCGCTAGTATACCTAGCCTTTTAGCTATGCTAAATATCTACTTCTAGGTGCTATACTTAGCTAGTAGTTTGTATAAATATTAAAGTTCTGCTTTTTAAGTATTAGCTTCCTCTATACTATAATTTTACTTTTATATTCTTATTCTACTTGTTTCTACTACTTTGTACTTTTTTCTTATTAGAAACTATTTATTCTAACTACTAAAAGTAGCTGTTTCTGCTTCTATTCTTTTAATTCTTATTATTCTTATACTTCTTCTATTATACTAATAGCCTATTCTAATAGCTAAATCCTCTATTTATAGCACTATTCTTATAGTTCTAACTATTATTTACTACTTCTACTTCTCTATTCTACTCTTTTTTCTAACTATTCTACTAAACTTCTACTTATTTACTTTCTACTTCTACTTATTCTTTTTTCTTTTCTACTTATTTATGCCTACGCTTCTAGCAGAAACTATAGAGTTTATAGGTTCTTTCTAACTTCTACTAGTAGGACACTATTATTATTACATCTTCTTGCTATTTCTGCTATCTATATATCTAGTACTTTGTAGTCTTTAATATTTGCTTATAGTTGCTATATTAGAGCTGCATTCTCTACTTATTTAACTAGGTACTCTTACTAGTATTCTCTTCTATAGGTAACCTAGTATTCTGCTAGAATTACTTATACTTTCTATTTATCTTTAATAGTCCTATCTTCTTACTAGACCTAGATTAAGCCTAGCTACTAGTCTAATATTTCTTGCCTAAGTAATAAGTTATTAGAATATAAGCAGAGCCTATTAACATAGAACTTATTAAAGAAGCTATAGATATTAAGTTCTACTATATAGAGTAATACTACTCTAGTAACCTAAAACTTATAGTTCTTCTAATCTAGCTTTTTATTAGTTCTACTATTAAAGAAGTAGTAGTTAAACTATAGCTATACTTTATTCTCTTCTTGTAGTATAGGTGCCTTTTTCTAATAGTAGTTACTCTAATATTTCTATTCTTATTAGGCTTCTACTATCTTAGCTTATATAAAAGTAAATATTTTTTTAAACTTCTTAACTATTTTTTTAGCTAAGTAGACTAGCTAGCTGCTTATTTAGTAGTACTCTATAGTATTTGCATTAGAGTTGTTCTATAGTAGGTTTATATTATACCTATATTAGAAAAAGAATAGGCTTACTCTAGTAGAAGTTACGTTCTGCTCTTTAATTACTATCTAGGTAGCAAGTAGCTACTTTGCCTAGTTATTCTAATCCTAATTAATATATACTTATAGGTATTGCTTAATAGTACTATTTATTTATTTAGTACTACTATTAGTCTATAGGTAGTAGAAAGTAAATAGTTATTAGGTAATCCCTAGTAACTTATATAAGGTCTTCTAGAAGTCTCTAATAAACTATACTCTTCTATTAAATACTAAAAACTTAAGAAGCTAGTAGTAGGCTACTATATTCCTTATAAATTCTATAGCTACTATTTTAGTAGAGATATTAGGTAGTACTACTAAAATAATATCTTTGCTTAGGTAGTCTATTACTACTATTAGCTATTTATAGCTTTTGCTCTTAGAAAGTAGGCTAATAAAGTCTATAGAGGCTTCTTTCTATATATAGTTAGGTAGAAGTAGTAGTTTTAGAAATCTATACTAAAGTTCCCTCTAGAGTTTTGTTTGTCTATAGGTATTATAGTTTTTAGTAAACTATTAGTAGGTAGATAATATACCTAGCTAAAAGTATATATATAAAAGTATTATATATATTACCTCCCTCTCTAGGTACTCTACTACTAGAGAGTTATAGATATCTACTATTAGAGATATTTATAGTTCTATATTACTAGGAACCTATTATCTCTAGCAAAACTATAAGTAACCTCTACTATTAATATTATACTTAGAGATAGAATACTTAAGGCCTAGGTATAGAAAGAACTTATATTACTCTATTTTAATAGCAGCTAAGGCTTCTAAATAAGTACTATTAGAGTTTATTATATCTACCTATTTTAAAATCTAGTTATCTATAGTATCCTAGTTTTTAATATCTTAGGTAAGTAAGTTAACGCTGCTATTACTATTATCTAAGGTAGTATCTATATAAGTAAGTAGAGCTAGAGTAGCTTTATTATCTATATCTATAGGCTTTCTAACTAATATAAAAAGGTATAGTAGTTAGAATTCTCTAGTAGCTAGTTAGGTGTCTATACTATTAAAGATATTTTTTTTTTTTTAATAATATATCTACTTATCTATTAACCTTCTCTAGTCTATACACAAATATAAGGTTAAACTAGCTAAGTAGGCTAGACTAGTAGATATACCTTTCTAATAGAAAGTAAGTTTTATAGAAGTATTCTAGGTTCTTATAGTTAGTAATAACTATAAAGTATTAGACTTATTTTAACTCTATAGACTATTTATTTAAGTACTTAATTACTACTAGAAGTTTCTTATTATAAATTATATAGTTTACTTTAAACTTTAAGTTTTTAGAAGAGAAGTAAGCAACTATATAAAGTATCTAATTATTTCTATATTATAATAAGACTCTGCTTATAGCCTATCTAGATATATTACACTCTAGTACTATTTCTAATTCTAAGTTAAAGTTTACTAGTATAGGTTATTAGATAAAAGCTTTTTTAAGCTAGTTAAATATAGCCTATTATTATTAGCCCTATTAAAAATTAATATTTTTTCTAGTAAGCTCTATTAAGAGGATTATAGTTTTAGAGAATTTAGTAATAAACTATTAGTAGAAGTTTATAAAGCCTAAGAATAATTATATACCTTTTATAGATTTTAGAGGCTTCTATGCTATAATAGTAGATACTTTATTAGGATCTATAGTAATTCCCTTTCTAGCTTTAATAATAAACCTAAGGTATTTTATATATTAGACTAAAAATTTACTCTTGCCTATATCTAGGTATAGGCTAGTAGTACTAAGCTTCTAGACTATTATTTTAACTCTTTTTCTATAGTCTACTCTTAATCTATCTAAATATATAAGGATATTATCTACATAGGTAGAGCAGCACTTATTAAAGTAGTTCTATAGTATCTAGTTAATATATCTCTAGAAAGTACTTAGTATATTAGCTAGGCTAAATAGTATAACTAACTATTTATATAGTCTAAAGTAGGTGTAGAAAGCTATTTTCTACTTATTTCTATCTATAATTCTAATTCTATAGAAAGCCTAGATTATAATAACTTTAGTAAACTAATAAGCTTTAGAGATTTAAAAAAGTATTTTCTAGATTAATAGAAGTAAGTACTTATTTTTTTTAGTAATTATATTTAGGTTCTAATAGTCTATATAGAATTAGAGTCTACTACTAGGTTTTTTTATAAAAGGAACTAGTATAGGAGTAGAAGATTTACTAATATAGATTAAACTCTAGTCTAGGTAGAATATTAGTTCTTATTAGAGTACTAGAAGTTCTTTTCTTAATATATTATATAGCAGCCTCTAAGAGATTTCTACTAGTTTTCTATTCTTGCTAACTAGTTTAATTATATAGTCTACTATTAGTCTATAATATAGTAGAAGCTTATCTACTTTTACTTTTATAAAGGTTTTATATTTACTTATAAAGTATTATAAAAGCTCTATTTATAGATCTATAGCTATTTTCTTATATAGTACTTTTTTAATATCTACTATTAAAGCTATAAATACTTAGATACTTAGATTAGACTTAGCTCTATTCTTCTATAGGTTATAGGTTTTAGTATTTACCTATTATAGGTTATTAAAAGGTTTTCTCTCTTCCTAACTATAAATATAAGTATATAATATATATATAAAGATTAACTTTTTCTCTAGTGCTAAAGTAATGCTTTATCTTTCTATCTATAGTTTTTCTAGAATTAAGTTATACTCTTTTTCTTTATTAAGAATATATATAAATATTTATTCTATATATTTATTAATATTAAGTAGTAGTTCTATTATATTAGTTACATATAATATTTTCTCTACTACTCTAATAATAGCTCTTCTTCTAAAGGTTACATGCTTAAAGTTATTCTTTTTTATAAACTTTCTAAAAATAATTCTATAAGTTAGGTATCTAGTATTAATTAATATATAGGCTATAGCACTATTATTTATAATAATATATAGAAATAATAGTTTTCTATTTAGCTATTATTATTAGAATTCTTTAAAGTTTTAAATTATTTTTTATTTTTCTTTCTTATACTCCTGCTTATATCTTTAAGTAGAAGTAACTAGTTTTCTAATTCTATTTTAGAATTAGGTATTTCTTTAACTACTCTACTAATTATAGAGTAGAATTAAATACTTTTAGAATAGAGTAGGCTATAGTACTTATAGTAGGTAATATAATAGCTTTTTTTTCTATAGTAGAGATAGAGGTTATTTTATTTTCTCTATTTCTACTCTATATATATTACTTAGGCTGCTTATAGGTATTTTTCTTTTTCTACTTTACTATTCTAGTTCTAGCTAGAGTAGGCTTTTATAGGTTTCTAGTCTATCTTATTCTTTCTATTTTATTAGTTATTATAGAATAGAAAAAAGTTCTTTATCTAATATATATTAATATTAATACTTATAATACAGTCTATTAGAGTATAGAGGTTCTAGTTATAAGGTATATTAACTATAACTATTTTTTCTTAGAAGTTAGGTTAGATAGTATTCTAATAGAGTATCTTAAAGTTTTAAATACTTTTTTCTTTTCTAGTATTATATATAAGCTAGATAAATAGTATATTAAAAAACTTAATTAATTATCTAAACTTCTTTATTTATAATATATATAGCTACTATTAAGCTTTTTTACTAAAAAAGAAGTTACTAAACTATCTATCTAGAAATACCTAGAACTCTAACTCTATACTATTTAGGTTTTTTTTCTTCTATAATAACCTAGTGTTAGCTATGCTTTCTTCTAGTTTATTAAAGATATAGGCAACTATATAGCCTAGCTAGTTTCTAATCTATTATAGGTTATTCTTTATCTATACTTAGAATATCTAATAATTCTTTTATATTCTATTAAACTTAGTAATATTAAGTAGCTTCTAGAGCTTAACTATAGTAGCAAAACTAGAGGTTGTTTCTATATATATTTTCTCTAATATAGTTCTATCTCTAGTCCTAACTTCTTCTATTAGGATAAAGCAAAGCTACTCCTCTATTACTTAGAAGAAGTTAACTAACTAGCTATTATATAGGTTAGGTTTAGCTTAGTTATTAAGTACTTTATTTAGTAGTCTTCTAGTAGTATTAGTGCTCTATTCTATAAATATAACTTATAAGAAGTAAGTAGAAAGTTCTATAAAGGCTCTTTAAAAGGCTTTTTCTTAATATTAAACTAGTACTATTATTTAGATAGAGTATTCTAAATAGGCCTCTACTTTAGTTCTATTTCTTCTATTAGCTACTATTTCTAATACTTCTATAACTAATTATTAGATAGTATTTTTAGGTAGTTCTACTATAGCTTTTCTTTATCTAATTCTCTTATAATAGTTAGATAGGATAATTAAATCTAATTATAAAAGTACTAACCTAAGAAAGTAGTACTAGTATAAAGTTATAGATTTAATAAGAGTTGCTAATAGTTATCTATAGGCTATTTATCTACTATATATTAGGAAAATATTAGAGCTTACTTAGCTATTTAGAGTTTTATTAGAAACCTATTAGGTAGCTATTAGAGCTCTAGTTTTAGAGATTAGCAGATTGTTAGGTAGCCTAAAGCTTGCTTAGCTAAGGCATAGACTAGAGCGTAGCCTATTATAGCTACAACCTCTAGGCTTCTAAGGTGTATTACTAGGACTATAATAGTAATACTTAGAAAAAAGCTAGAAGTAATTATTCTTACTAGAAGGAGTACACAGAGACTAAGCACTAGTTAGAGAATATAATAAGCTAGTAAGTAAGTTGCTAGTTATAACCTAGCCTAGAAAAGAAAACTAATAGTAGTAACCTTAAGGTTTATTAGGGCGTAGTAGAGAACCTAGAAGTAAATAATAAAAGCTACTAAAACTCTTAATAGTATCTTTAAAAATACTAGAAAAGCTACTAGAGAAAATTAAAGTAGGCCTATAGGTAGAGGCTATATATATAGTAGGTAAGAAACTTATAGACTATATAAACTATTCTAAACTACTACTAGTAAGAAAAAGAGAGTTACTAGAAGCGTAGAATAGCTTATCTATATCTATGTCTTTATAATCTAGAAAGATATTAGTATCTAATTAATAACTAGCCTAAGTAGCTAAAGTACCTATAGCTTGTTTATTATTACTTAGAAAAGTAATCTAGAAGAATAAAGAAAATAATAGTAAAGAATTAGAGACCTAAAAGTAATAGAATATAGCTATAGCCTTAAGTTAAGCCTAAAGAGAAGTTCTAACTAGAGAAGTATAAGGGCCTAATAGATTTTTAGGCTAAACTAGGTAAAAGATATTATAAGTAGAAGAGATCTTATTCTACTACTTTTAATAACTAAGGCTAGCTATTTCTTCTTCTAAGATTTTCTAAGATTCTTGCTAGCTAGCACTAAAATAATTATCTAGAAAACAGGAATAGCTTATAAAGAAGAACTTATTAGTATCTAGAAATATATAAGCAGTAGCTTAGCTAGACTTATAATTATTAGCCTTAGTAGGAGTTAGAAGAGTAGAAGTAGCTTAATAGGTAGCTACTAGAAATAATTAGCAAAAAATAAACCTAATAAACTACTAAAACTTATAAAAGAAATAGTTCTTGCAACTATTAGCCTAGCACTTAGTGCAAGACCTAAGTAGGTTTAGAGACCTATTAATAGTAGTAGATTATATATATAGAGTAGACTAATATTAATAAGTATTATAATAAGTATTAATATAGTTAGAATCTCTACAAGTATTATACTAAAGAGCAGAATTAGTTATAGCTAGTAGGAAACCTTAGATTAATAGACTATAGGCCCTAATACTTCCCTAGCTCTAGTAACTAAGATTAAGTATAGCCTAATAATACTATTATTATTTACTAAGAGTGCTTAGTAATAAAGAATTATTAGCAATTTCTACTTAGTAAGTATAGTAGAAGTAGTAGAAGAAGCAGAAAGCCTAATTATGCTATAATATATTACTACTAATATAGTAGGGCTTAGTTAAGAAGATAATATTAAGTTAGCAAATATAAGCATAAGTAGTACTAATATTATAGAGAAAAGGCAAGAAGATAAGACTATTAATAATTACTATAGCTAGAGCTTTAGTAATATAATAAGTAAGAGTGCTATCTATAAGATTATTAAGAAAAAGAAGTACTATATATAACTATTAATAACCTATTAAGTAAAAGAAAGAAAAGGAAGGTACTTATAAAGATATTAGGTATTCTTCTATAGAAACATATGCCTAGGCTTAACTAAGCTAGTACCTAGAGTAGTATAACTACTATAGCTACCTTAAGGAGGTTTTTTGCTACTACTACTACTACTATACTTAGCTAGAGAACTAGTAGAGGAAGTTAATATAATAAAAAAACAAAGTAGTAAGAGATTAATAAGCTTAATAAGATATTAGAACTTAGAAAAAGCTAGAATTAGAGAGCTAGAAGAAGTTAAAAAGCTTAGAGAATATTAAAAGTATAGTAAAGAAGAACTTAGACTACCTAGAGCTTACTTATATAGGTCTATAGCTAATACTTTACTACTACTATATTATACCTAGAATTCTATATAGTTAGTAAAGGTTAGTTACTATATTACTAATAATCTTTAGAATCTTACCTAGTAAGAGTATTAGAATTATAGTTTCTAATTAGCTAGCTATAGAGTATAATATTAGTAGGCTATATTAATTGCTATAATATTATAGAATTAGCTTAATAGGCTGCTAATACTATACTGCTTAGATAGGCTTCTATTAATAAGTAAGGTTTAGAGAATAAAGCAAATAACTATTAGTAATAGATTACTATCTTAGAGTCTTATATATTATTTATAGCAATAGGTAAGTAAGAGTAGTAGGTCTCTATAGGTTAGTATAATAACAAGTCTTAATAGTCTATTAGAATTAGAAAATGCGTAACTATATTAAATAGTCTAGTAAGAAGCAGCAGGTGCAAAATAAGCTATTATTAGTTATAGCCTTAAGGCCTAGGCTTCTTAAGTATTAGTATAAGTATATAAGTAGTTATTTAAGCACTACTTAATAAATAAAAAACTAGTAATAGTAAAGGAAATTACTAGTGCAAAGGGTTATAATAGGTTATTAAAGTAGTACGCTAGTATTTTATAGATATTAGTCTAGAGTAGAAGCTAAAAAAACTTATAAGCTTAATAGAGCTAAGCTTTTTAGAGTAGAAAGATATATAGTAGAGTAATAAGTATTAGTTAGGTAACTAATAAGTAATAGGTTATTTAAGCTGTTTTATATAACTGTGTAGAGGTATATTAGATAGTTTTAATAAGCTACTAAAAATAATAACTAATATAATAACTCTTTTATATTAAGTAATACTTTTTCTAATAATAGTAGTATATAATCTCTAGTATAAAGTAAGTTTTTAGCTTTATACTAGAAAGATTTAAAGTTCTAGTATAGAAGTTATAGTTAAAATCTTCTAGTATAGAAAATCTAAAGTCTCTATATACTAAAGTACTAGTATAAAGCCTAGCTTATTATACTTTATATAAAATAGATAGTATTTATACTATAAATATATTAAGTTTAAGTACTTTATAAGCTAACTTCTTAATATTAAAATAATAATTATAATATATATATATATATATATAAATACTTTAGATTATATAATAATAAAAGTTTATTTTTTATCTATTTTCTATCTATATACTATATTTCTAGTTTTAATAGTCTATACTATTTTTATTAAAACTTTAAAAGAAAAATTATATAAAGTTTATTAAAGTAAAGTTAAAGCTTTTACTTTTATAGAGTATTTATTAGCTTAACTAGACTTCTAAAGTCTAGTATATAGAAAATTTACTATAGTACTTTTAATATATAGTATAAATAAGCTTTAGGTATTCTAGAATAGAAAATTAATATTAGTTTTTTTTTTTACTAAAATATTTAAATTTTATACTTTAAATCTTTATACTAGTATTATACTAGAAATAAATTACTACTCTAAATATAAAAACCTAGCTGCTAAGAGCTGTATATAAGTAGAAACTAGATAGATTTAATATCTAACTACAAGTAGAAGTTATAAGTAGAGCTGCTTCTAGGTCTACTTTAGAGCTACCTACCTACTAAGGTTAGTTATAGTAGTATACTATCTCTAGTATAGAGCAAGTCTATAGTTCTATACTAGAAAGATTTAAAGTTCTAGTATAGAGGTTATAGTTACTAATTTTCTAATATAAGTATTCTAAAGTCTCTATATACTAAGGCACTAGTATAGAGCCTAGCTTATTATAGTACTTCTTCTACTATTTTTTTATATATAATATATATACTAGATTAATATAATAGGCTGTGCTCTAGTCTATGCCTTAGCTAAGTAAGCTTTAGGCTACCTAATAATCTGCTAATCTCTAAAACTAGAGCCCTAATAGCTACCTAACAGGTTCCTAATAAAACTCTAAAAAGCTAAGTAAGCTTTAATATTTTTCTAATATATAGTAGATAAATAGTCTATAGATAACTATTAGCAACTCTTATTAAATCTATAACTTTATACTAGTACTACCTTTTTAGGTTAGCACTTTTATAATTAGATTTAATTATCCTATCTAACTATTATAAAAGAATTAGATAAAGAAAAGCTATAGTAAAACTACCTAAAGACACTATCTAATAATTAGTTATAGAAGTATTAGAAATAGTAGCTAATAGAAGAAATAGAACTAAAGTAGAGGCCTATTTAGAATACTCTATCTAAATAATAGTACTAGTTTAATATTAAGAAAAAGCCTTTTAAAGAGCCTTTATAGAACTTTCTACCTACTTCTTATAAGTTATATTTATAGAATAGAGCACTAATACTACTAGAAGACTACTAAATAAAGTACTTAATAACTAAGCTAAACCTAACCTATATAATAGCTAGTTAGTTAACTTCTTCTAAGTAATAGAGGAGTAGCTTTGCTTTATCCTAATAGAAGAAGTTAGGACTAGAGATAGAACTATATTAGAGAAAATATATATAGAAACAACCTCTAGTTTTGCTACTATAGTTAAGCTCTAGAAGCTACTTAATATTACTAAGTTTAATAGAATATAAAAGAATTATTAGATATTCTAAGTATAGATAAAGAATAACCTATAATAGATTAGAAACTAGCTAGGCTATATAGTTGCCTATATCTTTAATAAACTAGAAGAAAGCATAGCTAACACTAGGTTATTATAGAAGAAAAAAAACCTAAATAGTATAGAGTTAGAGTTCTAGGTATTTCTAGATAGATAGTTTAGTAACTTCTTTTTTAGTAAAAAAGCTTAATAGTAGCTATATATATTATAAATAAAGAAGTTTAGATAATTAATTAAGTTTTTTAATATACTATTTATCTAGCTTATATATAATACTAGAAAAGAAAAAAGTATTTAAAACCTTAAGATACTCTATTAGAATACTATCTAACCTAACTTCTAAGAAAAAATAGTTATAGTTAATATACCTTATAACTAGAACCTCTATACTCTAATAGACTGTATTATAAGTATTAATATTAATATATATTAGATAAAGAACTTTTTTCTATTCTATAATAACTAATAAAATAGAAAGAATAAGATAGACTAGAAACCTATAAAAGCCTACTCTAGCTAGAACTAGAATAGTAAAGTAGAAAAAGAAAAATACCTATAAGCAGCCTAAGTAATATATATAGAGTAGAAATAGAGAAAATAAAATAACCTCTATCTCTACTATAGAAAAAAGAGCTATTATATTATCTACTATAAGTACTATAGCCTACTCTATTCTAAAGGTATTTAATTCTACTTTATAATTAGTAGAGTAGTTAAAGAAATACCTAATTCTAAAATAGAATTAGAAAACTAGTTACTTCTACTTAAAGATATAAGCAGGAGTATAAGAAAGAAAAATAAAAAATAATTTAAAACTTTAAAGAATTCTAATAATAATAGCTAAATAGAAAACTATTATTTCTATATATTATTATAAATAATAGTGCTATAGCCTATATATTAATTAATACTAGATACCTAACTTATAGAATTATCTTTAGAAAGTTTATAAAAAAGAATAACTTTAAGCATGTAACCTTTAGAAGAAGAGCTATTATTAGAGTAGTAGAGAAATATTATATATAACTAATATAATAAAACTACTACTTAATATTAATAAATATATAGAATAAATATTTATATATATTCTTAATAAAGAAAAAGAGTATAACTTAATTCTAGAAAAACTATAGATAGAAAGATAAAGCATTACTTTAGCACTAGAGAAAAAGTTAATCTTTATATATATATTATATACTTGTATTTATAGTTAGGAAGAGAGAAAACCTTTTAATAACCTATAATAGGTAAATACTAAAACCTATAACCTATAGAAGAATAGAGCTAAGTCTAATCTAAGTATCTAAGTATTTATAGCTTTAATAGTAGATATTAAAAAAGTACTATATAAGAAAATAGCTATAGATCTATAAATAAAGCTTTTATAATACTTTATAAGTAAATATAAAACCTTTATAAAAGTAAAAGTAGATAAGCTTCTACTATATTATAGACTAATAGTAGACTATATAATTAAACTAGTTAGCAAGAATAGAAAACTAGTAGAAATCTCTTAGAGGCTGCTATATAATATATTAAGAAAAGAACTTCTAGTACTCTAATAAGAACTAATATTCTACCTAGACTAGAGTTTAATCTATATTAGTAAATCTTCTACTCCTATACTAGTTCCTTTTATAAAAAAACCTAGTAGTAGACTCTAATTCTATATAGACTATTAGAACCTAAATATAATTACTAAAAAAATAAGTACTTACTTCTATTAATCTAGAAAATACTTTTTTAAATCTCTAAAGCTTATTAGTTTACTAAAGTTATTATAATCTAGGCTTTCTATAGAATTAGAATTATAGATAGAAATAAGTAGAAAATAGCTTTCTACACCTACTTTAGACTATATAAATAGTTAGTTATACTATTTAGCCTAGCTAATATACTAAGTACTTTCTAGAGATATATTAACTAGATACTATAGAACTACTTTAATAAGTGCTGCTCTACCTATGTAGATAATATCCTTATATATTTAGATAGATTAAGAGTAGACTATAGGAAAAGAGTTAAAATAATAGTCTAGAAGCTTAGTACTACTAGCCTATACCTAGATATAGGCAAGAGTAAATTTTTAGTCTAATATATAAAATACCTTAGGTTTATTATTAAGGCTAGAAAGGGAATTACTATAGATCCTAATAAAGTATCTACTATTATAGCATAGAAGCCTCTAAAATCTATAAAAGGTATATAATTATTCTTAGGCTTTATAAACTTCTACTAATAGTTTATTACTAAATTCTCTAAAACTATAATCCTCTTAATAGAGCTTACTAGAAAAAATATTAATTTTTAATAGGGCTAATAATAATAGGCTATATTTAACTAGCTTAAAAAAGCTTTTATCTAATAACCTATACTAGTAAACTTTAACTTAGAATTAGAAATAGTACTAGAGTGTAATATATCTAGATAGGCTATAAGCAGAGTCTTATTATAATATAGAAATAATTAGATACTTTATATAGTTGCCTACTTCTCTCCTAAAAACTTAAAGTTTAAAGTAAACTATATAATTTATAATAAGAAACTTCTAGTAGTAATTAAGTACTTAAATAAATAGTCTATAGAGTTAAAATAAGTCTAATACTTTATAGTTATTACTAACTATAAGAACCTAGAATACTTCTATAAAACTTACTTTCTATTAGAAAGGTATATCTACTAGTCTAGCCTACTTAGCTAGTTTAACCTTATATTTGTGTATAGACTAGAGAAGGTTAATAGATAAGTAGATATATTATTAAAAAAAAAAAATATCTCTAATAGTATAGACACCTAACTAGCTACTAGAGAATTCTAACTACTATACTTTTTTATATTAGTTAGAAAACCTATAAATATAGATAATAAAGCTACTTTAGCTCTACCTACTTATATAGATACTACTTTAGATAATAGTAATAGTAGTATTAACCTACCTACCTAAGATATTAAGAACTAGAACGCTATAGATAACTAGATTTTAAAATAGGTAGATATAATAAACTCTAATAGTACTTATTAAAAAGCCTTAGCTACTATTAAAATAGAGTAGTATAAGTTTTTTCTATACCTAGGTTTTAAGTATTCTATCTCTAAGTATAATATTAATAGTAAAGGTTACCTATAGTTCTAGAGATAATAAGTCTCTAATACTATAAAACTATAGATATTTTTTATAGTAGATATCTATAACTTTCTAGTAGTAGAGTACTTAGAAAGAAAAGTAATATATATAATACTTTTATATATATACTTCCTGCTAGGTATATTATTTGCCTACTAATAGTTTACTAAAAACTATAATACCTATAGATAAACAAAACTCTAGAAAAAACTTAAGTATAGATTTCTAAAACTATTACTTTTACCTAACTATATATAGAAAGAAGCTTCTATAGACTTTATTAGCCTACTTTCTAAGAGTAAGAGCTGTAAATAGCTAATAGTAGTAATAGACTACCTAAGTAAAGATATTATTTTAGTAGTACTATCTAATATCTCTACTAAAATAGTAGCTATAGAATTTATAAAGAATATAGTAGCTTACTACTAGCTTTCTAAGTTTATAGTATCTAATAAAGAAGTATAGTTTATTAAAGACTTCTAGAAAACTCTATATAAGCTACTAGAGATTACTTAATAACTATCTACTTTCTACTACTTATAGACTAATAGTAGTACTAAATAAATAAATAGTACTATTAAGCAATACCTATAAGTATATATTAATTAGAATTAGGATAACTAGGTAAAGTAGCTTCCTACTACTAAAATAGCAATTAAAGAGTAGAATATAACTTCTATAGAAGTAAGCCTATTCTTTTTCTAATATAGGTATAATATAGACCTACTATAGAAAAACTCTAATATAGATACTATAGAATACTACTATATAAGCAGCTAGCTAGTCTACTTAGCTAAAAAGATAGTTAAGAAGTTTAAAGAAATTTTTGTTTTTATATAAGCTAAAATAGTAGAAGCCTAATAGAAATAGAAATATTAGAGTAACTACTATTAGAAAAAGGCACTAGTACTATAAAAAAGAGATAAAGTATAGCTATAGTTTAACTACTACTTTTCTAATAGTAGAACTAGTAAAAAGCTAGATTAAAAGAACTATAAGTTCTAGGTTACTAGAGTAGTATCTCTCTATATAGTAGAACTTAATATCTACAGCTCCTTTAATAAGTTCTATATTAATAGGCTCTATTTATATTCTAACAACCTATTACCTAGGTAAGAAATATTAGACTAGTAACTAGGCCTAATCTAGGTCTAGTAAAAGAATAGGACTATTAAAGATAAATAGAAAGTATAAGTAATTCTAGTAGAATACTAAGTTACCTATAGAAAAGAATACTAGTAAAAGTATATAGTTAAATAGGTAGAGAATATAGCTCTAATAAAGTAACTACAAGTAGATATCAAAGACTATAAAGCACTAGATATATAGATAGCAGAAATAGTAGAAAGATATAATAATAATAGTATTCTACTAATAGAAGTTAGGAAGAACTTATAAACTTTATAGTTTCTACTAGAAATATAGGTATAAATAAGTAGAAGAGAAAAAAGAATAAGTAGAAGTAAAGAGAAAATAAGTAGAAGTTTACTAGAATAGTTAAAGAAAAAAAAAGAATAGAGAAGTAGAAGTAGTAAATAATAGTTAGAACTATAAGAATAGTACTATAAATAGAGGATTTAGCTATTAGAATAAGCTATTAGTATAATAAAAAAAGTATAAAAATAGTAAGAATTAGAAGAATAGAAGCAGAAATAGCTACTTTAGTAGTTAGAATAAATAGTTTCTAATAAAAAAAAAGTATAAAGTAGTAGAAATAAGTAGAATAGAAATATAAAAGTAAAATTATAGTATAAAAGAAATAGATACTTAAGAAGTAGAACTCTAATATTTATATAAACTACTAACTAACTATAGCACCTAGAAGTAGATATTTAGTATAGCTAAAAGGCTAGGTATACTAGCGCTATAAAAACTCTAACTAAAAAACCTAATAACTACTTATAACTATTATATAATAGCAGAACTAAGCTCTTTATAGCTAGTAATAATAAAAGCCTTAGTCTTAAAAGTATAAATCTACTTATTAGAATTAGAATTAGACTTAGACTTCTATAAAATAGAATAATAGCTAGCATAACTATTATAACTAGCCTATATAGCTTGTAGGTTATACTCTATAGCAATAATATACTTATAAATGCCTATAAAAAAAGTACTAAGAGATTTACTAGTAGAAGCCTAAAGAATTAGTTAGCTAAAGAATAAGAAAAAGAGTAGAAAGTTAGAAAACTTATATTATAGTTATACTAGAGGCTCTTAATACTAGTAAAAATATTAGTAATAGCACCTCTAAGCTACTTAATCCTATCTATAAAAACCTAAGAAGCCTAAGCCTAGTTTTAATAGATACTAGTAAGGACCTTAAGCTACTTCTTAAGAACTATAATAATTAGAGCTAAGATATATAATATATTAATAGTAGATAGTAGAGTATAGGTAGAGAGAGTAGTAAGTACCTAGCTTCTAACAAAACTAGTATAGCTAGAAGAGAAATTCTTAATATACTTGCTAAGTAGGTACCTTAGCTACTTAATCTTATTATTATACTTAAGAATAATAAACTAGTTCTTGCTATTATAGTAAATATAGACTAAAATAGCAGTAGGCTTGTGCTCTATAAGCAGCTATATAGAATAGTTAGTAAAATTCTTATACTATAAGAAAGAAAATAAGTTTAGAAAGTAAAACTTATAGTAATATAATACTTATACGCACTCTTATAAGTAGTGTAAGAAATACTATCTATAGTATAGGTCTTATAGTAGATTAAGTAGTAAATATAAAGTATATTACTACTATTATAAGGTATAGTATTAGTAGTACTATTAATCTAGGTAGAAGTAATAGTAGTAGTAGTAGTAGTAGTAGTAGAGGTAGAGAAGTAGGTACTCTTTTTTTTTTAGAAAAGTACTATAAAAGCTATTAGTTATAAAAATTTATAAGTAGTAAGGTAATATAAAAATATATTAAGTAAGAGAAAAACACTAGAAAGCCTATAGAAAGCTACTAAAATAATATAATAACTATATAGAAACTAGTAGATAATAGAAAAATAAGTTATAGTTATTGCTAAAATAAGTAGAAGTGTTAAAACTTATATAGAGGTACTATATAGAGGCTAGTAGGTATATAAAAGCATAGAAGTAACTTTTTTATTAATATTAGACTTATTAAGAAACTAGGTAAGCTTGCGCTTTATAGACTTATTCTTAATCTTAAGCTTAGCCTTAGTAAGCATAGTAGTAGAGTAGTACTAAGAAAAGATCTATATAATAGAAATAGAGTAAGTAAGTAGGTAAGTTATATAAAGAAGTTTCTAAGTATATAGTAGCTCTAATAAATTTTAGTAAAGAAAGAGATTTTATAATAGGCTATACTCTAGTCTATACGTTAGCTAAGTAAGCTTTAGGCTACTTAATAATTTACTAATCTCTAAAACTAGAGCTCTAATAGCTACCTAATAGGTTTCTAATTAAACTCTAAAAAGCTAAGCAAGCTCTAATGTTTTCTTAATATATAGTAGATAAATAGTCTATAGATAACTATTAGCAACTCTTATTAAATCTATAACTTTATACTAGCACTACTTTCTTAAGTTAGTACTCTTATATATAAAGATAAAAAATCTTTATAAAATAGTATATAAATTCTATAGCAGTATAGCTAATAGAAAAAAAGAAATATTATTATTTAGTAAGACAATCTATAACTATAAGTAAGTTATAGAAAGTTTAGTAGTTAAGTTATAAAAAAAGTAGATCTTAGATATAATTAACTAAGATATCTATCTATTATATATTAGAAATAAGTAATAAATAAAAATAACTATTATAGCTATATTTAGAAGATAAAGCATGCTTATATACTATATAGGCCTAGTAATACTATTTAATTAACTAAGCTATTTTTAGCTAGTAATAATAATTTAATATTATATAAAATATAGCTTAGAGACCTTTATAACTAGAGATTTTATAGTTATAATAAAAGTTAAATATATAATAGTATAAATAGGCGTTAGGTAGTATATAGAGGCAAGTTTAGTTAATAAACACCTATTAATTCTAAGCTTAGCTTATTATAGAATAATTATATAGAAAAAGATAGTAGCTATTCTTATAAAACTAGAATAGAAGCTTACTATTTTAGTTATTAATATAATTAAAAATTTTTAAAGCTATAGAATTAGTAGTATAGGTATCTCTAAGTATATTATCTATTAAATATAAGTTGCTATAGTAGCTTAGTAGTAACTTATTAAGTATTCTTTAGATATTATTAATAGGTACCTTATCTAACTTAGATAGGTCTATAATAGAAGTAGTATAGAGCAAAATAATTTTATAAACTAAAAAGCTAATTTTATCTAGCCTATTTTTAGAAGATAATAAGAAAGTGCAAATAGTAGCTTATAGTATTAGTAAAAACCTAAAGCCTAGGTTTTTAGAGTAAAGAATAATAGAGTAATTTTATATTAGTTATTTGTCTATCTAATTAATAGGTATATTTTATACCTATTAACTAAGTATATTAGCCTTACTATTAGTTTCTCTAGAAGAATCTTTAATTAAAAAATTAAACTAGAAGAGAAATAGAAACTAGTAAGCCTAATATTAGTTAAGTCTTTTAGTTTTTATAAAAGTTTCTAAGTTCTTATAGTTAGTAATAACCTAAATAGTATAATTAGATTCTATAAGTTCTAGCTTCTATTCTTTAAAAGTATAAATAATAGTAAGAAGTTCTAGGTTATAGATATTATAGTTATATTCTACTAGTATATACTTTTTTAAGAAGAATATAATAAGTTATAGGTTGCTTACTATATTATATTACTTAAGTATACTACTAGAAGCTTAACTAGAAGTATTAGTAAATATATATAAAGGTTTCTAAAAACTAAAGTAGTAAAGAATAATACTCTCTTTAAAAGAGTCTTTTAGTGCTTTAAAAAATATATAATATACTTTAGTAAGTATAAACTTATTATACTTAACTTTCTAAGTAACTTTAGTAGAGTTCTTTTAATTTAGAAGTTTAATAACCTTAGATTTTACTACTTATATAAGTAAAAAAGTAATAGTTAAGTAACTCTAAATAAATTATTAGTAAAATCTAGTAAAACTAAAAAAAAATAAAATCTTAAGAATAGTATTAGGTATAGCCTAGTTTTTAATAGCTTAGATCTTCTTAGAATCTATGTATATACTAGTATTAGTAATAACTATACTAAAAAACTTAACTTTAGGTTTATAGAATTCTAACTTCTTATAGTTAATATAGAATCTATAATCTTTAAGGCATTAAAGTACTTATTAAATATAGACCTTATATTCTATAATATTTTTTAAGTAAATAAGTATATTATTAAAGTAAGTAGTATAAAACTAGTCTAGATTATTAAATAGAGTATTATTAATAGCACGCTAAAACATAGCTAAGGTATTATAAAAGCTAAAAAGTATAACTTTATACTAATAAGTGCTCTTATAAGTTAAGAATATAGTAAGCTACTTAGAGCTAGGCTTTATTTAGATATAATAAAAGGTATAAATAATATTAAACTTAGAAAAGACTATAGCTTTATTTAGAAGGCTTAAAGTCTTGTAAAAGAATAGAATAAGATATTAGTTTTTAATAGTAATATTACTAAGCTAGTAATAATCTATATAGACTTATATACTACCTTCTAGTTTAGTAATAATAAAAAAGTTGTTTTAAGCTAGAAAGCTATAGTATTTAATAAAACTATAGTTTTTATTTTTTTTAATATAGTATTAGATAGCTTCTACTTGCTTTCTAGAAAATAGCCTTAGTTAATAATTTAGAGTAGTAAAGCCTAGAATTAATTAAATTTTATAATTAAAAGGCCTATACTCTAGTAGTATTAAAGCAGCTTCTTAATTAAACGTAAGTATATAGTTAGTATATTATATAAGTTCTTTTAGTAATAGTAGTATAGTTAGTAGTAGATCTAAAGTAAAGCAAAAGAATTTATTATAGTTTTTATCTATAATTATATAATAAAGTAGAAATACCTAATTACTTTTCTACTTAGTAAATATTGTATAGAGTAGAAAGATATAAGTTTAATATTCTTAGTTATTAAATTAAAGTAATCTTTAGGTTAACTAAGCTACTATAATAAAAACTAAGTTAAACTAGAAGTAGTTAAAATAGACTTAAGTAGTAAACTATAGCAGGTAATAAATAAAGTAGAGTCTAAAGTATAATAGTAAGACTTATAAAAAGTATCTAGAAATTTAATTATTTAATAGCACTATAAAATTAAAGAGTTATAGATAGTATAATATTAATAACCTAAAATAAAGTTAAAGAAACTATAAGAATCTATAATATAAGTATAGGTATATTCTAGATAAGAGTTAATTCTTAAGTAGAACTCTACCTATTTAGTAATTTATTTAGAGAGTTATCTATTATATCTCTAGTATTTAATAGAAGTAGCTAGTAGGATATATTTAAGAGCCTTAGTAGTAGTAAGAAATTATTATAAAATAAAGCTAGTATAAGTGCTATTATCTACTAATATATAGATGCTATATAGAGTATTAGACTAGCAACCTAATATTAAAAAGAAAGTAGGTTAATTAACTAAAGTAGTAGCATTAGTGCTCTAGTTAATTTAAGCTTTTTATAATAATAAGTAAGCTTTAGTTAGTTTTAAATAAAGAAAAAATAGTAATTTATATAAAGTTAGATTAATCTCTAAAGTATAACTTAAGCCTAAGAGTTATTATTTTCTATTTTAAATTCTAAATTAGAGATACTATATTCTTTAAAATTACTATTTTCTTCTAGTACTATAGTAGTATTTTAGTTCTAGATAGAGTAGAAAGGCTTAGCCTTAGTTTTTCTATTATTAGTAGTAGTAAAAGAAACAGCTTTAGCCTTTTTTAGAGATATATATTAATTAGCTTTATACTTTTTTCTACTATAGTTAAAGTATATAAAACTATCTAGAAAAACGCTATTAGGTTTAGAAGTATACTAGGTATAATTCTAGGTTCTAGAAGAGAGTAGTAGTATAAAAAGCTTTTTTTAGTAGTAATTATAAAAAGAGCTAAAATTAGTAGAAGTAGGCTTACTATCTAAAAGATAGTTCTAATATAAAATAAGCAAATAATTAGCTATAAAGAAAGCTAGCTAATTATAATAGATATTTAGCCTATAAGATATTTTATTATATAAAATAGTAGCTATAGGTATCTAAGTAAAGTAAAAAAGCTTAGACTAGAGCCTAAAGTAATAAGTATTTAGGCTTTACTAGAGCTAAATAGCTAAGTATTCTATACTTAATTAAAAAATTATAAAAGCTAAAGAAGTATCTAGAATATCTAAAGTGCTAAAATAAAGAAAAGTTAGTTACTTAAAAGTATATTCTACTACTTTCTAGGTATTATCCTTACTATATACCTACTAGAGATAATAAAAAATATTCTAAAAGTTATTATAGATACACTTAAGTTCTAAAGTATTAAGTAGCAACTAGCGCGCTAGAGTGTCTATATAGATTATAAAAGAATCTATATAGTTATCTAGGTATTAAAAGTTCTTACTATTAGCTTTTAAGTTATAAAAAGTATTAAAGACCTAAGTAGTAAAGTTATCTTTACTAGAAAAGAACTTCTAAGGCTTTTTAGAGTTATCATCTAAGTTATTAATATATAAATCTAGTTTATCTAAGAATTTAAAAGTATTAAGTAAGAAAGAAATAAGTAAAATACTTTCTAAAGAACTATAAGGTTTAAAGTCTAAGTTTAAAGATGTAGTACTAGTAAACTAAAATTAATCTATAGACCTAGACTAGTAAGTAGATAGCTTATTCTAATTAAAAATAGTAAATATGCCTAGCTAAAGACTAGGTATATTTATTATAGTAAAGGTATTATACTTAGCAAGCAGAGCCTTATAGGTATAAACTAAGTTTTAGTATATTATAGCTAAGTTAGTATAGTTAAAAAGCACTATATTAAATCTTTTAGTATAGAAGTCTATATTAGAAGTAAAAAAAGTAATAATCTTCTTTTTATCTTTATACTTAAGAGCTAAACTCTAGAAGTATTTAAAGTTAAAAAAAAGTAAGCCTAATAAAAAAGTAGTTAAGAAGTATAGCTTTAACTTAGAAATATTAGTAAACTTCTAAAAAGAATTTCTAGTAAGTATAGAAAAATTCTCTATAGTAGAGTAGAATTTATATAAATAAAAATATTACTTATAGATATAGCTAAGTAACTAAGTAAGTAAAGTTTCTTCTAGAAAAGCTAATTCTAGAAGTAATAAAAGAATTTCTATATAGATAACTATAATATTTTTAAAGCCTAATTTACTAGCCAATAAAGAGTAAAGCTAGAAGAAAAATTAAAAGTATTAAAAAAAGCTACTAGATATAGCTAGCTAATTTTTATGTGCAAGCTAGTGTTTAGAATAAAGTAAGTTAACTCTAGAAGTATTAAAGCTTTATAGTAAAGAAGTAGGCTAAGTAGAAGATATCTTAAATATAAATACTTTAGAAGTAGTAATTTAAGTATAATTATATAAGTTTTTAGTAGCTTTCTTAAAGTACTTAAGTATACCTAAAGCTTTATTATTATTACTAAGTCTAGATATAGCTAGTACTTAAAAATAAAGTAAGGTTTTCTAAAGAAAGTAGTAGTAGTAGTAGTAGTATAGTAGTATAGTTAAGTTTTTAAAAGTTATAAAAGTAGTAGTTTAGAAAGTAAAGCAGCTAGTGCCTAAGTTAAATAGTAGAATAAAGTAGTAGTAAAAAGGTCTTAACTAAGCAAAACCTAAATAAAGAGTAATATTTAAAGATA
This sequence comes from Didymella segeticola, assembly GCA_004522025.1. Taxonomy (NCBI): domain Eukaryota; kingdom Fungi; phylum Ascomycota; class Dothideomycetes; order Pleosporales; family Didymellaceae; genus Didymella; species Didymella segeticola. The sequence continues at coordinate 202,990 of SDAV01000014.1, read as the reverse complement.
AAGTATAGATTAGTAAAAAATATAGGTAAAATATACTAGAAATAGTAAAAGGTCTTAGAGTAAAATAGACTTTTAGAGTATACTATAAAGCTAGAAAATAGCAACCTAAGTATAATATAAAACTATAAAGTATTAATTCTATAAAAAGGTAAATAAAGCTAGAGTATACTATAGTATAAAAGAAGCTATTAGAGCATATTATAATACTAAAATTATAGTATATAAATAATATATAAACTATAAAGCTATAGAAACCTACTATAGTAGCTTTTAAAAAGCTAAAAGCAAGAAAATCTAGAGTATACTATAGATAAACTAAGTAGAAACTTATACTTAAGTAAAAGCTTACTATTATACTTTCTAAAGAGATAGAGCTTATTACTAGGTAGAAAATATTCTATATAAACTTTAAGTAATATAAACCTATAATACTTAACTAAGGCTAATACCTAAAAGGAAACTAACTTATTAGCTATAGAGAGGTCTACTATTATATAAGAAGTAGGTATTATATATATAGAAAAAGTAAATCTAGATAGTAGGTAAAATTAATAAATAGACAAAATAGTAGATAGAAAGCTATAAAAGAGTAGAAGTAGGTATATACTTATAGTAGTATAGTATATCTCTACTAAGAAGGCTTTTACTCTAGAAGTCTAGAAGTAAAACTCTAATACTTAGTTAGAATTTGTTAATTAGATACTACTAATTCTAATTCTGTAAAAAATAGCTTACTAGTATAGATATTTATTATACTAGAGTGTTTTCTAATTTTAATACTATTTATAGAAAGTAGATTTCTTTATTTATAATAAAAATAGTTTTGTTTATATTATAAATAGTAATAATACTGTTTTTGTATATTAAAAATAGAAAAGTATACTATAAAATAAGGCATTTATTACTATAAACCTATTTATAGTAATTCTATATAAAAATAGTTTATTACTATAAAGAAATAGTTAGAAGTCTAGATTCTTAAGTTTTTTCTATAGAGTTAAAAAGCTTCTGCTTATAGAATTAGTACCTAGCAACCTATCTTTAATAGTAATACTACTATATTTGCTTATATAATAGTACTTATTACAAGCTTCTTATCTATAACTATAATCTATTATATATTACAGTTATATAGCTTTATAATCTAAAGCTTACTTTTATTAATATCTTTTACCTAGTAATCTAGGCCTTTTACTATAAAAAAAAGAAAAGTACTTTAATAATACTTTGTAGTATTATATCTTTTATTACAAGACCTCTATACTTTCTTTATAATAATAATATTAGCTTTCTTAGTTATAAAGCTTTTAGATTATAAAGTTACTTTTTTCTTAGTAACCTTTACTAGCTAATTTTCCTTCTTCTTGTTTTTATTTTTATTCTTCTAATCTATAGTATTATCCTGCTTAGTGTTATAAGCTAAGCCTATAATCTAGAGCTTAAACTTAGGTGTTTAACTACTAGAATTACTAGGCTAGTAGTATATAGAAGTATAAAAAAAATTACTATCTTTAAATTATAAGGTATACTTAGTGTTTTTAGTCTTTAGAGATACTATTTATATTATAAAAATAAAAATACTAAAGGAATAAGCTAATACTAACTATAGATTATTAGTAAATAATTATATAATAATAGTAGAGTAGATTACTAGGTTCTAAAGCTAACTTAGAGTATTATATATAAGTAAAAGAAGAAATTAAAAGAAATAAGAAGATTTTCTATATATTAATAGTTTACTTATTATTATAATAATATAATTATTTATATAAATAGTTAAAATAAAAAAAATATATTATAACTCTACAAAAGTAAAAAAATTACTAAAGCTAGATTAGAGTGTTATAATCTTCTTATAACTAGCTAATCTAGTGCTAATACCTATAGAGTACTAATACCTATAGTATAGTAATTATATAGATACTTCTATATAGTAAAGGTTTATTACTAGTTATATAATAAGCTTACTTCTTAGTAGTTAAGCTAGGTAGAACTTATATACTAGCTTATATAGCTTACATTAAGCTTAGTAAGCCTAGCTTATAAAGCTTATAGTAAGCCTAGTAAGCTCTTACTTTTATTTAAGTATATAGTACTATAGAAATATAACTTTTAAGGTTTATATTTAACTTTATAGTTACTTTAATAATTAAGTTAGTTATTAGAATTACTTCTATAGCTAGTTAATTCTATTACTAGCTTATAATACTTCTAAGTTGCTATATTAGACTTTGTCTAGATGTATTTTACCTTTACTATTCTAGATACTATACTCTTTTCTAAGAACTAACCTAACTAGTATTACCTAGGCTTGCCTAGGTATATAACCTTAATACTTTAAATACTTTTAAGATAAGTACTACTTTAGAAATATATACTACTTCTAATAGCTCTAATATAGAGATTAATAAAGACTCTATAGTCTATACTAATAGTATAAATATTAGTAAGCCTAATCTCTATTATAGAGAGCAAAGTAAGCTAGATAACTAGCTAATATAATAGAACCTTTTCTTTACTTTCTTAAGTAAAAAGATACTTTTTAAGAATTGCATAATTCTTATTACAAGCTATATATATAGTAAAGCCTTTAAGTAGATTAAACTCTTTATATAGTAGTACTAAGTAGGTAATACCTCTAATAAAGTAGATAAATAGATAAAAGACTTTAATAACTTTAAGAAAAAGATTAAGCTAATCTTTAGAATTTCTAATAAACCTACTATTACACAATATAATATTTAATACATCTAATAAGATAAGTTAGTAGTAGACTATAGTACTAACTTCTAATAACTTACTACTAATACTAATTAGAACAATACTATATTAATAACTATATTTAGATAAAGTCTTAAGCTAAAAGTTAAGAAAGAACTAACACGCATAGGCATTAGTACTAATACTCTTAATAAGCTTATTAATATTACTATTAATATTAATCTTAAGTTCTATAAGCTATAGTAAGAGCTATAAGATAATCTATAAGTATATATAGTTATAGATAAGCAACTACTACTATATAACCTATAGTATAATAATTATATTAACTATAGAAATTATAGTAGGCACTACTAACAAATTATAGGCTGCTAGATTTATAATAATACCTAAAGTAGATACTATAGACTAGAGGCTATAGATCTACTAAACCTAAATAAAGAACCTAATAGGTAGAATAAGAAGAAAGAAAGTATACTAGATAAGTTTTTAGTAACTTATTATAGATATAGTAAGTAAGGCTACTTTACCTAAGATTACTAATCTAAAAGTAAAGTAGTTTAATAGCTAAATATACTAGCTACTAATAGCAATAACACTAGTAAAGATAAGAAGATTCTAACTAAAGAAATAGAATACCTAGTAGTAGATACTAAGTCTAAATAAGATCTCTAAGACTATATTAAGAATAAGCTATATAACTAATTACTAATACTTTATCTTAAAGAAGAAGTCTTAATAAACAATAATAGAAAATACTATATAGTAAAATATTACTAGAATAATAATAACAACCTAGCTATAAGTAAGATATACTATAGTAATATTATTAAGTAAGAAAAGCTATTTTTTATATTAGAAAAAAGAAGCCTTTTTATTATAGATAGATAGTTGTAGCTGTATGCTATAAAGACTAGAAAGAATAAAGAAGCTAAGGATATACTTAATTATCTTAGACCTATACTATATAGATAGCTAGTAATAGATAATAACAATAATAACAAATAGGAATTAGAATATAAGTAGCAAAGGCATAAAGAATACAGCAAGCATTGCTAATAATAAAACCTTTAAAAACTAGTTACTTATAATACTTCTAATAAAGAAGAGAATTAGTATAATAAAGCCTATTATAAGTACTAAAATAATTATACTAATACTAATAGTTAAGTTATATTACAACTATATAAAGAATAACTATATAAAAATATTCTATATTAGTTACCTAGATTTTGTAAGCCTATATATAGTATAGACCTATGCAATCTATATTATAGAATACTCTTGTATATAGTATATTTTAGAGATAGCTACATTACTTACCTATCTAATAAATAAAAAAGTAGCTTTTTTCTAAACTAGAGAACTTTATATAGTAAGTACTAGAAAAACTATATAAATAATACTTACAAAATATATTTTATTAATAAAAGAAAAAATACCTACTTTCTAGGCAATAATTTACTATAAGTATAGAGTACTTAATAGTTAGTAATTAATAGAAGTTGTATAAATACTATATAGTAATACTACTTTAACTTACACTATATAACTTATAAAGAAGTAAAATAGATATATAGGTTTAGAAAATAAAAGAATTGTTTTTAGAATAGTGTCTATAAGCGCTAGAGATTGCTCTATTAACTTACTTAGAAATAATTAACTTATTAAACTACTAATTCTATTAGGTAGAGTTAGAATAATAGTATTATTAGATTTAGAATTGTAGCAGAGCTATATATCTAGCTATATAGTAGAAAGGGCTAGGCTCTATCTATAGTATAAGAATAAATTATACTTTTTATAAATTACTAATAGAGACTTAATTCTAGAAAAAGAAAAAGTTATACTTAAAGTCTAAGGTACCTCTTTATAAGTACAGAACTATAAAAAAAAATTAGACTTAAATATTCTAAGTAAAGCTACTTATAATATTATATTAGAACTACTATAGTTATAAAAGCATAATCTATAGATTAATTAGAAAAAGAAATAGCTTTTGTTAGATAGGTATAGATGCAGCACTACTACACACTAACCTATGCAATCTATGCTAGAGTTAGTAGATAAGAAGAAAATTAATAATATATCTTTAATATATAAGATATGCTAAGTTAGAGTATTTAATTAAGTAGACTAGAAAAGCCTCTCTATATTAATTAAAAAGACTAAAAGTGCAACTTCTACTATACTAGATATATATTATTAGTATGCCTAGATATTTAAAGAAGAGTTATCTATAAAAGTGCTACCTAAATATTAACTTTAGAATTATAAGATTAAACTTAAGAAAGAGAAAGAACTACTCTTTAGGCCTATATACTAGTTATCTAAAAAAGAACTAGAGGTACTAAGAAAGTATATTAAAAAAAACCTAGTAAAAGGTTTTATTAGAAAATCTAAGTTACTAGCTAGATTTTCTATTCTATTTATTGCAAAGAAGAATAGATTACTAAGACTATACATTAACTATTATAAGCTTAATAATATTATAATTAAGAATTAATACCTGCTACCTAATATTAAAAAACTATAAAATAGACTTATAAAAGCAAAGTACTTTACTATACTTAATTTATGTAGAGTGTATAACTTAATATATATAAAAAAAAAAAGAATAGAAAATAGTATTTAGAACTTATTATAGTTATTATAAGTATATAGTTATGCTATTTAGGCTAACTATTATACTAGCTATATACTAGGTATTTATTAACAACATTCTATAAGAACACCTAGATATTATAGTAGTAGTATACCTTAATAATATTCTAGTATATAGTAAAACACTAGAGAAATATAAAGTCTATATATAATAAGTATTAGAATACTTAGTAGAAGTAGAGTTCTACTTAAAGCTAGAGAAGTGCAAATAGTACTAGGAAGAAGTAGAATTCTTAGGCTATATTATAGAAAAATATAGAGTAAAGATAAGTAAAAAGAAAATCTAGGTTATAAAAGAGTAGCTAGTACCTATATTAGTTAAGAGAATCTAGAAATTGCTAGAGTTTATTAACTTTAACTAATACTTTATCTAGAACTACTCTATAAAAGCCTTACTACTTATAAAACTTATATAGAAAGATATACTATTTAAGTAGAAATAAATATAGAAAGATACTTTTTAGTTACTTAAGTAAGTATGTATTAAGCTACTTATATTAGTTATATTTAAAAGCAGTAAACTAATATACTTTAAAATAGGTACCTTAGATTTAGTACTAGAAGCTTATATTACGCAGGAATATAATAGAAAATAGCACTTGATTGCTTACTACTTTAGGAAGTTTATAGTACTAGAAGAATACTATAATATATATAATAAGAAACTTATAGCTATTGTTAATATATTATAATATTAGAAAGTATATATAGAAAGCTGCTTAGAACTTACTATCTACATAGATTATAAGAACTTAGTATACTTTACTACTACTAAGGTTCTAAACTAATAATAGGTTTACTAGTTAGAAATACTTAGTTAGTATAAGTTTAAGATTCTATATACTCTAGAAAAGAAAGATAGTAGAGTAGATACGCTTAGCTTATGCTATAATCTTGCAGGTAAGAAAATAATTAACTAATTTACTATTCTTAGGAAAAATAATAATAGGTCTCTAGGACTATTATAGCAACTTTAACCTTATACTATAGGTTAAGTAGAAGCAACTAATATTAGCTTAAGTACTAGAGAAACTAGTAAATAATATTATAAGCTATTATTATAATAACCTGCTTTATAGATACTCTAGTATTATATAAACTATAGAACTTATTAAAAGATACTATAAGTTTCTAAAGATAAAAGATAAAGTTATAGATTTTATTAAGAAGTATATTAGCTATTAGTAGAATAAATATAGTATATATACTAAGTATAGAGAAGCGCAGGCAATAGAACTGCCTACTATACTATAGATAAATATTATAATAGATTTTATTACACAACTACTAATGTCTAAAGATTCTATTATAGAATATAGCTATAACTTAATCTTTATTATAGTAGACTAGTTTACTAAGTATGCTAAGATAATACTATTTTAATTTAGCTATACTACTAAGTAGTTAGCTTATATCTTTAAAAACTATATTATCTAATATTATAGTATACCTAGATCTATTATTAGTAATAGAGATAAGCTTTTTATCTTAAATTATTAGACTATACTACTTGTAGTTTTTAGTACTAAAAGAAAGCTATTTACTATATACTATTTATAAATAGATAGATAGACTAAATATATAAATTAGACTATAGAAATATACTTTTACATTTATAGCAACTAGTAGTAAGATAACTAGGTTTTGCTATTACCTATAGTAAAGATTATATATAATAATAAGATTTTAGAAGCTATAGGCTATATACTATACTTTACAATATATAGGCAATACCTAAATCTCTTTACTAGGTTATTAGATAGTAATATTTAAATAGAAATAGTAATATTCTTAGTTAAAGCACTAAAAAAAGTATACTAGAAATTACTTAAGAATATTACTAAAGCTTAGTTATAAGTAATTTTTTATATTAATAAAAAATAAAAAATAGTACTTCTACTAAAGAAAACGAATAAAGTATATCTCTTTATAAAAAACCTATATATATAGCAACTAATAAAAAAACTAGATAAGGTTAAAGTTAGACTATTTTTTATTTCTAAATAAATTAGCCTAGTTACCTATTAACTTACACTGCCTAAGAATATAAGAATTTATTCTATATTCTATATCTTGCTCTTAGAACTAGCTAACTCTAAAATACTAATCTAAAAGAACTTCTACTACTAAGCTAATAGTAAAGTTAAGTAAGAAGTTAAAAAAATATTATAGTATTGTAATATAGGCAATAGCAACAAGTATCTAGTTAAATAGTTAGGATACTCTAACTTAGAAAGTATATAGAAACTAGTAATAAACTTTATAAACTACTAATAACTACTAAACTAGTTCTAAAGTTTATAGAAGTATTTAGTAAGTTAAAAGTAGCCTATATAGTAGAAAAATACCTAATAAATATATTTATAGTAGAATAATTAATCTTCTTAGCCTAAATATTCTTACTAGACTTTTTTATTTTATTTATAAGGCACTTAGCCTTCTTTATAGCTCTATCTTTTACTTAAGCTAGAATTTTCTTATTTTACAATAAATATGCAATTACTTTAGATAATAATTTTTTATTATTCTTAACTTTTTTTTTATATTTAGCTCTAGTTTTATCTAAAGACTTCTAGAATGAGTTAATATATAGAGATCTAATATAAATATACTTAGTATACTTTAAATAGTTTGTAGAAAGTCTAATAAAACAATTATAGCCTATTATTAAGTAATAATTATAAGAAATAGGCGCAATAGTATTATAGTAATAGATTTTAATACTAAGATATAGATACTTTTAGAATATAGAAGATATAATAATACTATAGAAACTAAGTAGTAGTAGAGCTATACTTATAAGAAATAGCTAATAAGATTTAAGATAAATTCTAGAGAAGATAAGAATAGTGTTATAATCTTCTTATAACTAGCTAATCTAGTGCTAATACCTATAGAGTGCTAATACCTATAGTATAGTAATTATATAGATGCTTCTATGTAGTATAGGTTTATTACTAGTTATATAATAAGCTTGCTTCTTAGTAGTTAAGCTAGGTAGAACTTATATACTAGCTTACGCAGCTTATATTAAGCCTAGTAAGCTTTTACTCTTATTTAAGTATATAGCACTATAGAAACATAACCTTTAAGGTTTATATTTAACTTTATAGTTACTTTAATAATTAAGTTAGTTATTAGAATTACTTCTACAGCTAGTTAATTTTATTACTAGCTTATAATACTTCTAAGTTGCTATATTAGACTTTGTCTAGATATATCTTACTTCTACTATTCTAGATACTATACTCTTCTCTAAGAGCTAACCTAACTAGTATTACCTAGGCTTGCCTAGATATATAACCTTAATATAGAGAAAGAAATTAAGCAAATAATATATAAGTATACTATTTATAGAATAGTATACTAGAAAGGTATATTATAGTATAGAATTACTATAAAGAATTACTATATATAATTAGCTTACCTAAAACTAGATAGACTCTAGATTATAGTAATTACTATAGATTATAGAGTATTAGAATTACTAGCTAAAGTAAAATTATACTAAAAGTAAATACTTAAGCCTACTCTAGGTAGTAGTAACTAGATAATAGAGACTAATTACTCTATTTACTTTAGATTAGCAAATTAATAAGTCTTTTTAATCTTTATACTAAGAATCTAAGAAATAGAGACTAATAGTAGAATACTATTACTTACTAGACTTATAAAGTCTAAGTAAGATTTAGTACTTAGTTAATTCTACTTATATAAGTAGTAGCTAATAAGTAGCTAAACTTAGGATTAGGTAGAGCTAGGCTTATAACCTATAAAAAAAGTATAGAAGTGTAGTAATAAAAGATATAATACTATAAAGTATTATAGAAGTATTTTTTTTTTCTTTCTATAGTAAAAGGTCTAGATTACTAGAAAAAATATATTTAATAAAAGTAAGCTTTAAATTACAAAGCTATATAACTATAGTTATTGATAAGAAGTTTATAATAAGTACTATTATATAAGAAAATATAGTAGTATTACTATTAAAGATAGGTAACTAGGTACTAATTCTATAATTAAAAGCTCTTCTACTCTATATATAAACTTTAGAATCTAAAAATTAGAATTTCTTTTTTCTAGTAATATATTATTATTATATAGAATTACTATTAATATTTAAAAAAAAAAAACTTTTATTTTAGAGTGTAACTTTCTATTTTTACTATATTAAATTAGTTTTATTATAATTTTAATATAAAAAAACTATTTTTATTATAAATAAAGAAATTTCTTTTCTATAAATAGTATTAAAATAAAAAAATACTTTAGTATTATTAAGATTTATACTAGTAAGTATAAAGAAAGTGTAGAGGTAGTGTAATAAAAGATATAATACTATAAAGTATTATAAAAGTACTTTTTTTCTTTTTTATAGTAAAAGGCCTAGATTACTAGAAAAAAAATATTAATAAAAGTAAGCTTTAGATTATAAAGCTATATAATTGTGATAATATAATGTATAATAGTTATAGACAAGAGGTTTATAATAAGTACTATTATATAAGCAAATATAGTAGTATTACTATTAAAGATAGGTTGCTAGGTACTAATTCTATAAGTAGAAGCCTTTTTACTATATAGAAAAAACTTAAGAATCTAGACTTCTAACTACCTTTTTATAGTAATAAACTATTATTATATAGAATTACTATAAACAGATTTAGAGTAATAAATGCCTTATTTTATAGTATAATTTTCTATTTTTAATATACAAAAATAGTATTATTACTATTTATAATAAAAAAAAAACTATTTTTGTTATAAATAAAGAAATCTACTTTCTATAAACAGTATTAAAATTAGAAAGCACTCTAGCATAATAAATATCCACGCTAGCAAGCTATTCTTAGCAGAATTAGAATTAGCAGTGTCTAATTAACAAATCCTAACTAAGCACTATATACTAGTTCTAATATAGCAATTATAATAAAGAAATATAGTAAAAGCACTAAAAGTACTAATTAGAGCAACTGCATAATAAGCACAAAATAGCGTAATTAGAAATAATTCTATAGGGCCTAATACTAGGCCTAAATAGGCAAGTATAGCAAATATAGAACTACTTAGTATAAGAGATTCTAAATAGAAACTTATACTATACTAGTTTCTAATAGGAAAAGAAAAATTAAAGATTATAGTAAAATTACTAAAAGTGTTCTTTTTGTAAACTTAGTAATTTTACACACCCTCTTAATCTTTATACTATCTTTTTACTATAATATTAAATAATAGTATATTATAGCATTATAAATCTACTAGATTAATTCTAGATATAAAATCTAAGAATTTAGAAGAGCTAGTAGATTTAGTTAGATTATCTACTAGTATAGTACTAGTATTTTTATATACTAGATTAATATTACTAGCTAGTAGATTTTTTCTAATAAAGTAATAAGTTATATCTACATACTTTGTTCTTGTATAATAAATAGAATTTTTTACTAGTTCTATTGTACTTAAAGAATCTATTTTAATAGTATTAATATTACTAAATAACTTTTTAAAGTTAAAAGTAGTATTATTTACTAGTAATTCCTTAATTATATTTTGTAGATAAATAAACTCTTTAGTTGCTTCTTTTAAAGCTATATCTTCTACTTCTATAGAACTAAAAGCTACTTTTTTTTATAGTTTAGAAATCTAGTTTATAGCAATATTATTAATACTAGTATTATTACTAGTATTTAATACAAATAAATTACCTATTATAGATTTTCTAGAGTCTATATTACCCTCCTAATCTAAATTAGAAATACCTATCAAATTAATAGGTATACTAGATTATTTATAGAGTATAGATAAATCTAATTCTTTATTTCTAGTTTTAATAAAGTAACTAAATATATAATTTAGATATTTATAGTGTTCTAGGCTAGGATTAGACATAAATCTAGCTAGATAATTTACACTATATACTACATTAGGTCTAGTAAATATAGTTAAGTAAATTAAACTACCTATTTCCTTTTAAAAGTCTTTGATTATAGTAGTTTCTTCTAGGTATTTACTTAATTTAATTTCTATAGGTAAAGAAATGGATTTAAGTTTATTATTAAGTTTATTAACTTTAGTAATTATCTTTGTAATAAAAGATCTTTATATAATAATAAGAATACTTTAGATCTATCTCTAATAATTTATATACCTAGAAATTCTTTTATTTTTTCCTTAATTAGTATTTTCTAATTTAGAAAAAATAGCTAATTGTTTATATAGATTATTTACTAAAGTAATATCTTTAGTAAATACTAGAATATTATCTATATATATAGCTAGAACTATAGTTTTAATAGTATGTATAAATATACTATTATCTAGTTTTAAAGGCTTAAAACCTATTTCTTCTAGTATTCTAGTTAAGAATAATTACTATTGCCTACTAGCCTACTTTAGGCTATATAGTGCTTTATTTAGTTTACAAACTATATTAGAATAATCTTTATTCTTAATTATAGTATTAATATAACTAATTAGGCTTTAATCTTTAATTTCTTTTAAAGATTCTTTTAGAATAAACTCTTCTAAGCCTATAGGTAGCTAAATATAGATATTATCTATATCTATATCTGCATTAGGAAATGCTTGTTTTATATCCTAAGTATAGATTTCCCAATCTAGGTAATTAAATATAGATAATAATAATCTAATTAAGCTAGGTTTAGAAGTAGAAGCAAAGGTTTCTTTATAATTAATATTATATTTTTATAGAAATCCTTTAGTAACTTACCTAGCTTTATACTTTTTAATAGTATTATCTAGATTATATTTCTTATTTAATACCTATCTACTTTTAATAATAGATACTCTATTAGGCTTAGGTATAATATTCTAAGTATTACTTTTAAGTAAGTCTTCTACTTCTAATTGTATAGCTTTTAAGTAGAGATCTTTATCTTTTCTAAGTAATACTTCTTTATAAGACTTAGAATCTTCTAGTAATTTACTATAAGAAGTTACTAGAATATTTTCTAGTATAGATTTATTATATAGAGAAATCTAGTCTTGCTTGCTACTACTTATATTACTAGTATTAAGAATAATCTCTTCTATAGAATTAGAATTAGATTCTTCTATTGTAATATAAGTACTATTAGCTAATTTATTCTCTAAAAATTTATCTATATTATTCTAAGTAATTAACTTAGAAGAATTAGATAAATTACTATTATCTATAGAATCTTCTTCTATAGAAATAGGAGTATTAGGTATATTACTAGAAGTATTAGAAGTATTAGAGTTAGATAAATTTTCTAAATTACTAAATACTTCTTGTATATTACTATTATTATTAGGTTTATAATAGTAACCTTCTATAATAACACAATCTCTAGTAGTAATAAGTTTATTATTAGTAGGATTATATAGTTTATGTATATTATTACTTATAAATCCTACTAGATAATAAAGTATTGCTCTAGAGTCTAGTTTCTTAATTAAACTAGTAGGTTCCTTATAGTAGGTAAGAGAACTAAAGATTCTAATATTATTAATATTAGGTAATCTATTATACTTTAAGTAATAAAGTGTCTTAAAGTCTAGAGAACTACTAGAAGTTCTATTATATAAGTAGGTAGCTGTTAATATAGCTTCTCTCTATAAATATTTAGGTAGATTACTAGTAATTAATAGAGCTCTTACTTTATTAAGTAATATTCTATTAATTATTTCTGCTACACTATTTTGCTTAGGTGTATAAGGAGTAGAATATCTAGTTTTAATACTTTTAGTAGATAGATAACTATCTAATTCTCTAGATTTAAATTTGTTATCTAGCTGCAAAGCTTTAACTTTATTATTATTAAAGTTATTAACTTCTTCTAGTTCTTCTATACTATTATTTATAGTATTAGAATTGCTAGAAGGTATAGAATTACTAGAATTATATTTTGTTTCTAGTTCTAGTTCTATAATAGTAGATTTTATAATATCTACTATACTTTTTCTAGATTTAAGTAATTTTACTTCTAGATACTTAGTATAAGTATCTCTGAAAGTAATATAATACTTAAATTCTTTAAAGGTTTTAGGCCTAATAGGGCCTTCTAGATCTATATGTAATAGATCTAGATAACTCTTTTCTTATATATTAGCTTTTTTACTAATATTCTTAGTTAACTTAGATTATATACAAGAAATACAATATTTTAAGCTAATAGAAGTAGTATTTATATCTTCTAGATTTATAAAATCTACTTTAGTAGAAGTAATAAACTTTTTAATTGTACTTAGATTAATATACTCTAATCTTCTATATATAAGCTCTATAGTATTTTTATTTAATACTATTTCTTCTTTATTAGAAGAATTAAAACTAGTATTACTATTAGAAGTATTATTATTAGATTTTTCTAGATTATCTAGATTAATAGAATCTTCTATAATAATATTATCTTCTTCTATAGTATTTAAAATAGTAAGTGTCTTACTATAATATAAAGGGTTTTTGGTACTAATAGTACTAAAACAGCTTACTTTTTTTTATAATTTTCTTTAGCTAGTAAAGTATTATTAGAAGAGTAAATACTATAACTTTCTTTATTAAAGTTTAAGTTATAGCCTCTAGAAGTAATTAAACTTAGGCTAAGTAAGTTTACTCCTAGATTAGGTATAAATAGTATATTAGTTAATTTAACTAATTACCTAGTACTACTAAAGATAATACTAATACTACCTATACCTTCTACTTTAATAGTTTTACTAGTATTACTCTACTTAATAGATATATTAGTAGGTTTAATACTAGTAAAGATTTCTTTAATATAGTAGGTATATATAGTAGCACTAGAATCTAAAATAGAATCTATAGTATTATTACTATTAGATTTACTAATATAAAGAAAGTATAGAGGTGTTGTAATAAAAGATATAATACTATAAGTATTATAAAAGTACTTCCTTTCTTTTTTGTAGTAAGAGGCCTAGATTACTAGAAAAAAAATATTAATAAAAATAAGCTTTAGATTATAAAGCTATATAACTGTAATATATAATATATTACAATTATAGACAAAAGGTTTGTAATGAGTACTATTACATAAGCAAATATAGTAGTATTACTATTAAAGATAGGTTGCTAGGTACTAATTCTATAAGCAGAGGCCTTCTTACTATATAGAAAAAACTCAAGAATCTAGACTTCTAACTATTTTTTTGCAGTAATAAACTATTATTATATAGAATTACTGCAAATAGATTTAGAGTAATAAATGCCTTATTTTATAGCGTGATTTTCTATTTTTAATATACAAAAATAGTATTATTACTATTTATAATAAAAAGAAAACTATTTTTGTTATAAATAAAGAAATCTACTTTCTATAAACAGTATTAAAATTAGAAAGCACTCTAGCATAATAAATATCCACGCTAGCAAGCTATTCTTAGCAGAATTAGAATTAGCAGTGTCTAATTAACAAATCCTAACTAAGCACTATATACTAGTTCTAATATAGCAATTATAATAAAGAAATATAGTAAAAGCACTAAAAGTACTAATTAGAGCAACTGCATAATAAGCACAAAATAGCGTAATTAGAAATAATTCTATAGGGCCTAATACTAGGCCTAAATAGGCAAGTATAGCAAATATAGAACTACTTAGTATAAGAGATTCTAAATAGAAACTTATACTATACTAGTTTCTAATAGGAAAAGAAAAATTAAAGATTATAGTAAAATTACTAAAAGTGTTCTTTTTGTAAACTTAGTAATTTTACACACCCTCTTAATCTTTATACTATCTTTTTACTATAATATTAAATAATAGTATATTATAGCATTATAAATCTACTAGATTAATTCTAGATATAAAATCTAAGAATTTAGAAGAGCTAGTAGATTTAGTTAGATTATCTACTAGTATAGTACTAGTATTTTTATATACTAGATTAATATTACTAGCTAGTAGATTTTTTCTAATAAAGTAATAAGTTATATCTACATACTTTGTTCTTGTATAATAAATAGAATTTTTTACTAGTTCTATTGTACTTAAAGAATCTATTTTAATAGTATTAATATTACTAAATAACTTTTTAAAGTTAAAAGTAGTATTATTTACTAGTAATTCCTTAATTATATTTTGTAGATAAATAAACTCTTTAGTTGCTTCTTTTAAAGCTATATCTTCTACTTCTATAGAACTAAAAGCTACTTTTTTTTATAGTTTAGAAATCTAGTTTATAGCAATATTATTAATACTAGTATTATTACTAGTATTTAATACAAATAAATTACCTATTATAGATTTTCTAGAGTCTATATTACCCTCCTAATCTAAATTAGAAATACCTATCAAATTAATAGGTATACTAGATTATTTATAGAGTATAGATAAATCTAATTCTTTATTTCTAGTTTTAATAAAGTAACTAAATATATAATTTAGATATTTATAGTGTTCTAGGCTAGGATTAGACATAAATCTAGCTAGATAATTTACACTATATACTACATTAGGTCTAGTAAATATAGTTAAGTAAATTAAACTACCTATTTCCTTTTAAAAGTCTTTGATTATAGTAGTTTCTTCTAGGTATTTACTTAATTTAATTTCTATAGGTAAAGAAATGGATTTAAGTTTATTATTAAGTTTATTAACTTTAGTAATTATCTTTGTAATAAAAGATCTTTATATAATAATAAGAATACTTTAGATCTATCTCTAATAATTTATATACCTAGAAATTCTTTTATTTTTTCCTTAATTAGTATTTTCTAATTTAGAAAAAATAGCTAATTGTTTATATAGATTATTTACTAAAGTAATATCTTTAGTAAATACTAGAATATTATCTATATATATAGCTAGAACTATAGTTTTAATAGTATGTATAAATATACTATTATCTAGTTTTAAAGGCTTAAAACCTATTTCTTCTAGTATTCTAGTTAAGAATAATTACTATTGCCTACTAGCCTACTTTAGGCTATATAGTGCTTTATTTAGTTTACAAACTATATTAGAATAATCTTTATTCTTAATTATAGTATTAATATAACTAATTAGGCTTTAATCTTTAATTTCTTTTAAAGATTCTTTTAGAATAAACTCTTCTAAGCCTATAGGTAGCTAAATATAGATATTATCTATATCTATATCTGCATTAGGAAATGCTTGTTTTATATCCTAAGTATAGATTTCCCAATCTAGGTAATTAAATATAGATAATAATAATCTAATTAAGCTAGGTTTAGAAGTAGAAGCAAAGGTTTCTTTATAATTAATATTATATTTTTATAGAAATCCTTTAGTAACTTACCTAGCTTTATACTTTTTAATAGTATTATCTAGATTATATTTCTTATTTAATACCTATCTACTTTTAATAATAGATACTCTATTAGGCTTAGGTATAATATTCTAAGTATTACTTTTAAGTAAGTCTTCTACTTCTAATTGTATAGCTTTTAAGTAGAGATCTTTATCTTTTCTAAGTAATACTTCTTTATAAGACTTAGAATCTTCTAGTAATTTACTATAAGAAGTTACTAGAATATTTTCTAGTATAGATTTATTATATAGAGAAATCTAGTCTTGCTTGCTACTACTTATATTACTAGTATTAAGAATAATCTCTTCTATAGAATTAGAATTAGATTCTTCTATTGTAATATAAGTACTATTAGCTAATTTATTCTCTAAAAATTTATCTATATTATTCTAAGTAATTAACTTAGAAGAATTAGATAAATTACTATTATCTATAGAATCTTCTTCTATAGAAATAGGAGTATTAGGTATATTACTAGAAGTATTAGAAGTATTAGAGTTAGATAAATTTTCTAAATTACTAAATACTTCTTGTATATTACTATTATTATTAGGTTTATAATAGTAACCTTCTATAATAACACAATCTCTAGTAGTAATAAGTTTATTATTAGTAGGATTATATAGTTTATGTATATTATTACTTATAAATCCTACTAGATAATAAAGTATTGCTCTAGAGTCTAGTTTCTTAATTAAACTAGTAGGTTCCTTATAGTAGGTAAGAGAACTAAAGATTCTAATATTATTAATATTAGGTAATCTATTATACTTTAAGTAATAAAGTGTCTTAAAGTCTAGAGAACTACTAGAAGTTCTATTATATAAGTAGGTAGCTGTTAATATAGCTTCTCTCTATAAATATTTAGGTAGATTACTAGTAATTAATAGAGCTCTTACTTTATTAAGTAATATTCTATTAATTATTTCTGCTACACTATTTTGCTTAGGTGTATAAGGAGTAGAATATCTAGTTTTAATACTTTTAGTAGATAGATAACTATCTAATTCTCTAGATTTAAATTTGTTATCTAGCTGCAAAGCTTTAACTTTATTATTATTAAAGTTATTAACTTCTTCTAGTTCTTCTATACTATTATTTATAGTATTAGAATTGCTAGAAGGTATAGAATTACTAGAATTATATTTTGTTTCTAGTTCTAGTTCTATAATAGTAGATTTTATAATATCTACTATACTTTTTCTAGATTTAAGTAATTTTACTTCTAGATACTTAGTATAAGTATCTCTGAAAGTAATATAATACTTAAATTCTTTAAAGGTTTTAGGCCTAATAGGGCCTTCTAGATCTATATGTAATAGATCTAGATAACTCTTTTCTTATATATTAGCTTTTTTACTAATATTCTTAGTTAACTTAGATTATATACAAGAAATACAATATTTTAAGCTAATAGAAGTAGTATTTATATCTTCTAGATTTATAAAATCTACTTTAGTAGAAGTAATAAACTTTTTAATTGTACTTAGATTAATATACTCTAATCTTCTATATATAAGCTCTATAGTATTTTTATTTAATACTATTTCTTCTTTATTAGAAGAATTAAAACTAGTATTACTATTAGAAGTATTATTATTAGATTTTTCTAGATTATCTAGATTAATAGAATCTTCTATAATAATATTATCTTCTTCTATAGTATTTAAAATAGTAAGTGTCTTACTATAATATAAAGGGTTTTTGGTACTAATAGTACTAAAACAGCTTACTTTTTTTTATAATTTTCTTTAGCTAGTAAAGTATTATTAGAAGAGTAAATACTATAACTTTCTTTATTAAAGTTTAAGTTATAGCCTCTAGAAGTAATTAAACTTAGGCTAAGTAAGTTTACTCCTAGATTAGGTATAAATAGTATATTAGTTAATTTAACTAATTACCTAGTACTACTAAAGATAATACTAATACTACCTATACCTTCTACTTTAATAGTTTTACTAGTATTACTCTACTTAATAGATATATTAGTAGGTTTAATACTAGTAAAGATTTCTTTAATATAGTAGGTATATATAGTAGCACTAGAATCTAAAATAGAATCTATAGTATTATTACTATTAGATTTACTAATATAAAGAAAGTATAGAGGTGTTGTAATAAAAGATATAATACTATAAGTATTATAAAAGTACTTCCTTTCTTTTTTGTAGTAAGAGGCCTAGATTACTAGAAAAAAAATATTAATAAAAATAAGCTTTAGATTATAAAGCTATATAACTGTAATATATAATATATTACAATTATAGACAAAAGGTTTGTAATGAGTACTATTACATAAGCAAATATAGTAGTATTACTATTAAAGATAGGTTGCTAGGTACTAATTCTATAAGCAGAGGCCTTCTTACTATATAGAAAAAACTCAAGAATCTAGACTTCTAACTATTTTTTTGCAGTAATAAACTATTATTATATAGAATTACTGCAAATAGATTTAGAGTAATAAATGCCTTATTTTATAGCGTGATTTTCTATTTTTAATATACAAAAATAGTATTATTACTATTTATAATAAAAAGAAAACTATTTTTGTTATAAATAAAGAAATCTACTTTCTATAAACAGTATTAAAATTAGAAAGCACTCTAGCATAATAAATATCCACGCTAGCAAGCTATTCTTGGCAGAATTAGAATTAGCAGGGTCTAATTAATAAATCCTAACTAAGCACTATATACAAGTCCTAATATAGGAATTATAATAAAGAAATAAAGTAAAAGCACTAAAAGTGCTAATTAGAGCAATTGCGCGACAAACACAAAATAGCATAATGAGAAATAATTCTATAGAGCTTAATACTAGGCCTAAATAGGCAGGTATAGCAAATATAGAACTACTTAGTATAAGAAGCTCTAAATAGAAACTTATACTATACTAGTCCTAATAGAGAAAGAGAAATTAAAGATTATAGCAAAATTACTAAAAGTATCCTTTTTATAAACTTAGTAATTTTACAGTAAGCTATTTTTAGTAGACTTAGAATTAGCAATATCTAATTTATAAGTTCTAATTAAGTACTATATACTAGTTCTAATATAGAATTTATAATTAAGAAATATAGTAAAAGTACTAAAAGTACTAATTAAAGTAATTTTTTAATTAGAATAAAATAGTATAATTATAAATAGTTCTATAAAGCTAAATACTAGGCCTAAATAAGCAAGTAGTATTAATTTAAAACTTTCTATACTAAAAAATAATAGATTTATACTTAATATTACACTAGCTCTTATAGAAGAACAGTAATTAGAGATTATAGCAAAATTATTTAAAGTATAATTTTTTTATAAACTTAGTAATTTTCTACTATACTAAATAGATTGTATAATAGATAGAAAACTCTATTAGAATAAAAAGAAAAAAAAAAGTTTTAAGTTAATTTATAATTAATAAAATAATACTAATAATAAGTATAGTTAGAAAAGAGTATAAGCTACTATATAAATAATCTAAATCTACTTACTCTACTTCTACTAGTAGAAGTTAAAGTTAAGTATCTAGCTAGTATTTAATATATAAGTAAAGAAGCTACTACTTTATCTATTTTCTATACTATTAAGCTAATTATAGCAAAAGCTTAGTACTAGCCTATATATAATTATAATTTTATTAGCTAGTAAAGTATTAGTATTAGTAAAAGTAAAAGTATTAGATAAAGCAATACCTATACTATTTTTTTTAATCTACTTGTTTAATTCTATATAATATAGCTAGCCTATTACTAGCTTAAAACTATATTACTAAATATTTATTCTATATAAGTAAAGAATTAAATTATAAAAGAAAAAGTATTATTATAAGCTAGGCTTTAGGTATATAAAACTATATATAGAGCTTTATGTAATAGTAATATATCTATATAGTATATAAAAATAGTTTATATAAAAAAAATATACTTTTTTTTCTTTTTTTTTTTTCTACTTCTATAGCTAAAAATATATATATACTTCTTTAAAAGCTACTTTAACTTTAATTACTAACTAGAGAAATAAAACCTAATCTAGTTATATATAGTTATATATAAGATTATAATAAAAGTATACTTTAAATATAAACTATAGTAAAGATATATTTTATAAAATACTATTTATAATTAGCTAATTAAAAAAACAAACAGGCTTTAAATACTAGTATTATAAAATTCAGGCTTTATTTATATAGAAAAGTAAATCTAGATAGTAAGTAGAATTTATAAAAAAAGTTAAATAGTAAATAAAATACTATAGAAAAGTAGAAGTAGCTATATAGTTATAGTATACTATAGTAAAAAAAAATTACATAATTTTAAAATTATAATAACTTATATTATAACTTATAGAAAAATTAGTCTAGTATTAGTATTGGGTTTATAAAGTAAAGTTAGTAGTATAGAATACTAAAATATAAAAACAATACCTACTACTACTATCTATAATTCTTTTACTATTTATAATAACTTTACTTTTTTTTTTTTTTAAATAAGCTATAAGAACCTTTTAATAAAATAGTAGTAGTATAGTATATTTTTATTTAAATACCTTTTACTCTAGATATTAAATATTAAATATTTATAACTATATATTCTTTATTATTTATTATAAAGAATTATAATTACTACTATAGAAAACTAGACTATTAGTATATAATAATATCTACTTTTATTAAAATAAAAATATAATAATAGTACTTTTTATCTTTATTCTTTTTCTAAATTAGTAAATTAAAAAGTTCTTTATTTTAATAAATTTTAAATATATCTATTAATACTAAATATAATTGCCTAACTAGTATAAAATTCTACTTAATATTATTAACTAGATTTTTTACTTAAGTTATATAATACTTTATTTAAACTTTACTTAAGTTATATAGAATTTTACTCTACTTAGAACTTATTTATTTTTATATATATTCTACTTTTACCTATTTAACTTATATACTAAAAACTTTTCTTTAACTTTAAAATACTTTTTTATAAATTAATAAAGTAAATATAAACTTTTATTCTAATATTTATATTTCTAAGTATAAACTTAAATTTTAAAATAAATATAATAGTTTAGAAAAAAAATCTTTTAATAACTTAATTCAGTTGTTCTTCTTATTACTTATATAACCTTTTTTAAAACTATAATATTTAAGCTTTTTTTAAACTACTATTCTTAAACTAATTTTTTTAGTAGTATTTATTTTACTACTAATACTTTATTTATATTAGAATATTTGTTTTTATAGTATATTTTTTAACTTTTTATTTATCTAACTTAGTTATTTATATACTACTTTCTACTTGTCTAGATTTATTATACTTATATTACTAGATTAGCAAATACTATAGTTATAACTTTTAGAAAAAGTAGTTCTAGAAAGTAAATTTAGCTAGTAGAATAATAAAACTTTATATACTTATAAAACTATATAAGAAACATTCTATTAGAACTATATAGAACTACAAGATTTTAATTTATCTAAGTTATTTAATAGTACTATAATATATCTAAGTCTAAAATATCTTAGCCTATAGCCTGCCTAAAAAAAAGATTTTAGAAAAAGATATTTCTAAACCTATATAATATCTAGGTAAAAGAATTAGATTTAATTCTAAGATACTAACATTTCTAAGAAATATATTAATTTAAACTATACTATTAATATATAAAGGTTATATTAGAGTTCTACTTCTAGACTTCTAGAGTAAAAAACCTTTTAGTAGAGATATACTATACTACTATAAGTATACACCTGCCTCTGCTCTTCTATAGCTCTCTATCTACTATTTTATCTATTTATTAATTTTACCTACTATCTAGATTTACCTCTTCTATATATATAATACCTACTTTTTATATAATAGTAGACTTCTCTATAGGTAATAAGTTAGTTTCTTTCTAGGTATTAGTTTTAGTTAAGTATTATAAGTTTATATTACTTAAGGTTTATATAGAAGAATAATTCCTAGCTAGTAATAGGCCTTATCTTTTTAGAAAGTATAATAGTAAGCCTTTACTTAAGTATAAGTTTCTACTTAGTTTATCTATAGTATACTCTAGATTTTCTACTTTTAGCTTTTTAAAAGCTACTATAGTAAGTTTCTATAGCTTTATAGTTTATATATTACTTATATACTATATTTCTAGTATTATAATATACTCTAATAGCTTTTTTTTAAATATAGTATACTCTAGCTTTATTTACTTTTCTATAGAACTAGTACTTTATAGTTTTATATTATACCTAGGTTGCTATCTTCTAGCCTTATAATATACTCTAAAGGTCTATCTTACTCTAAGACTTTTTACTATTTCTAGTATATTTTACCTATTTTTTTTACTAACCTATACTTTATCTTTAAATATTACTCTTTATTTAGGTTTTACTTAGTTAAGACTTTTTTACTACTACTTTATTCTACTATTTAACTTAGGCACTAGCTACTTTACTTTCTAAACTACTACTTTTATAACTTTTAAAAACTTAACTATACTACTATACTACTACTACTACTTCTTTTAGAAAACCTTGCTTTATCTTTAAGTACTAGCTATATCTAGACTTAGTAATAATAATAAAGCTTTAGATATACTTAAGTATTTTAAGAAAGCTACTAAAGACTTATATAATTCTACTTAAATTACTATCTCTAAGATATCTATATTTAAGATACTTTCTACTTAGCCTACTTCTTTACTATAAGGCTTTAATACTTCTAGAGTTAACTTACTTTATTCTAAATACTAGCTATAAGGAGCTAGCTACTAAGAGCTATATATAGGTAGAAACTAGATAGATTTAATACTTTACTATAGGCAGAGGCTATAAGTACTTATATATTATAAGCAGAGCTGCTTCTAGGTCTACTCTAGAGCTACCTACTAGCTAAGGTTAGATATAGTAGTATACTATCTCTAGTACAGAGCAATTCTATAGTCTATACTAGAATAATTTAATATTCTATTATAGAAGTTATAGTTATTTATTCTCTAATATAGGTATTCTAAGGTCTCTATACACTAAAGCACTAGTATAGAGCCTAGCCTATTACACTAGCTTGCATATAAAAATTAGCTAGCTATATCTAGTAGCTTTTTTTAATACTTTTAATTTTTCTTCTAGCTCTACTCTTTATTAGCTAGTAAATTAGACTTTAAAGATATTATAGTTATTTATATAGAGCTTTTCTTATTACTTCTAGAATTAGTTCTTCTAGAAGGAATTTTACCTACTTAGTTACTTAGCTATATCTATAAGCAATATTCTTATTTATATAAATTCTACTCTACTATAGAAGATTTTTCTATACTTACTAGAAATTCTTTTTAGAAGTTTGCTAATATCTCTAAGTTAAAGCTATACTTTCTAACTACTTCTTTATTAGCCTTACTTTTTATTAACTTTAAACACTTTTATAATTTAGCTTTTAAGTATAATAATAAGAAAAAAATTATTACTTTCTTTACTTTAGACCTTAACTTCTATACTAAGAAGTTAAATATAGTACTCTCTAACTACTCTAGCTTAGCTACTATATACTAAAATATAGTTAGTACTTATAAGGCTCTACTTAATAAGTATAATACTTTTACTATAGTAAATATACTTAGTTCTTAGCTAGGCATATTTACTCTTCTTAATTAGAATAAGCTATCTACCTACTAGCCTAAGTCTATAGATTAATTTTAGTATACTAGTACTACTTTCTTAAACTTAGACTTTAAACCTTATAGTTCTTTAGAGAGTATTCTACTTATTTTTTTCTTACTTAATACTTTTAAATTCTTAGATAAACTAGATTTATATATTAATAACTTAGATTATAACTTTAAAAAGCTTTAGAAATTCTTTTCTAGTAAAGATAACTTTACTACCTAGGTCTTTAATACTCTTTACTATCTAAAAGCTAATAGCAAAAACTTTTAATACTTAGATAACTATATAGATTTTCTTATAATCTATATAGATACTCTAGTGCGCTAGTTGCTACTTAATACCTTAGAACTTAAGTATATCTATAACAATCTTTAGAATATTTTCTATTATTTCTAGTAGGTATATAGTAAGGCTAATACCTATAGTAGAGCAGAACACACCTTTAAGCAACTAACTTTTTCTTATTTTAGTACTTTAGATATTCTAGATACCTTCTTAGCTATTATAATCTTTTAATTAAGTATAGAATACTTAGCTATTTAGCTCTAGTAGAGTCTAAACATTTATTACTTTAGGCTTTAGTCTAAGCTTTCTTACTTTGCTTAGACACTTATAGCTACTATTTTATATAATAAGATATTTTATAGACTAAATATCTATTATAACTAGCTAGCTTTTTTTATAGCTAATTATTTGCTTATTCTATATTAGAACTATTCTTTAGATAGTAAGCTTACTTCTACTAATTTTAACTTCTCTTATAATTGCTGCTAAGAAGAGCCCTCTATACTACTACTCTTTTCTAGAGCTTAGAATTATACCTAGTATACTTCTAAGCCTAATAGCTTTTTTTTTAGATAGTTTTATATGCTTTAACTATAGTAGAAAGAGTTATAAGGCTAATTAATATATATTTCTAAAGAAAGCTAAAGCTATTTCTTTTACTACTACTAATAATAAAAAAAACTAAAGCTAAGCCTTTCTACTCTATCTAGAACTAACACGCTACTACAGCTCTAGAAGAAAATAGTAATTTTAAAGAGTATAGTATATCTAACTTAGAATCTAAAATAGAAAGTAATAACCTCTAGGCTTAAGTTATGCTCTAGGAATTAATCTAACTATATGTAAATTACTATTTTCTCTTTATTTAAAACTAACTAAAGCTAACTTATTATTATAAAAAGCTTAAATTAACTAGAGCTTTAATACTACTACTTTAGTTAATTAACTTACTTTTTTTTTAATATTAGGTTACTAGTCTAATACCCTATATAGTATCTATATATTAGTAGATAACAGCGCTAATACTAGCTTTATTTTATAATAATTTCTTACTACTACTAAGGCTCTCTAATATATCCTACTAGCTACTTTTATTAAATACTAGAGATATAATAGATAACTCTCTAAATAAATTACTAAATAGGTAGAGTTCTACTTAAGAATTAACTCTTATCTAGAATATACCTATACTTATATTATAGATTCTTATAGTTCCTTTAACTTTATTTTAGGTTATTAATAGTATACTATCTATAACTCTTTAATTTTATAGCGCTATTAAATAATTAAATTTCTAGATACTTTTATAAGTATTACTATTATACTTTAGACTCTACTCTATTTATTACTTGCTAGAGTTTGCTACTTAAGTCTATTTTTACTACTTCTAGTTTAACTAAGCCTCTTTTATAGCAGCTTAGTTAACCTAAAGATTACTCTAATTTAATAACTAAAGATATTAAGATTATATCTTTCTATACTATATAAATATTTACAAAGTAGAAAAGTAATTAGGTATTTCTACTTTATTATATAATTATAGATAAAGACTATAATAAATTCTTCTACTTTACTTTAGATCTACTACTAACTACACTACTATTATTAGAGAAACTTATAGAATATACTAACTATATACTAACTTTTAATTAAGAAGCTGCTTAAATACTACTAGAGTATAGGCCTTTTAATTATAAAATTTAATTAATTCTAGGCTTTACTACTCTAAATTATTAACTAAGGCTATTTTCTAGAAAGCAAGTAGAAGCTATCTAATACTATATTAAAGAAAATAAAAACTATAGTTTTATTAAATACTATAGCTTTCTAGCTTAAAACAACTTTTTTATTATTACTAAACTAGAAGGTAGTATATAAGTCTATATAGATTATTACTAGCTTAGTAATATTACTATTAAAAACTAATATCTTATTCTATTCTTTTACAAGACTTTAAGCCTTCTAAATAAAGCTATAGTCTTTTCTAAGTTTAATATTATTTATACCTTTTATTATATCTAAATAAAGCCTAGCTCTAAGTAGCTTACTATATTCTTAACTTATAAGAGCACTTATTAGTATAAAGTTATACTTTTTAGCTTTTATAATACCTTAGCTATGTTTTAGCGTGCTATTAATAATACTCTATTTAATAATCTAGACTAGTTTTATACTACTTACTTTAATAATATACTTATTTACTTAAAAAATATTATAGAATATAAGGTCTATATTTAATAAGTACTTTAATGCCTTAAAGATTATAGATTCTATATTAACTATAAGAAGTTAGAATTCTATA
The DNA here is from genome assembly GCA_004522025.1 of Didymella segeticola. Taxonomy (NCBI): domain Eukaryota; kingdom Fungi; phylum Ascomycota; class Dothideomycetes; order Pleosporales; family Didymellaceae; genus Didymella; species Didymella segeticola. The sequence continues at coordinate 176,095 of SDAV01000014.1, read as the reverse complement.
AACCTAAAGTTAAGTTTTTTAGTATAGTTATTACTAATACTAGTATATACATAGATTCTAAGAAGATCTAAGCTATTAAAAACTAGGCTATACCTAATACTATTCTTAAGATTTTATTTTTTTTTAGTTTTACTAGATTTTACTAATAATTTATTTAGAGTTACTTAACTATTACTTTTTTACTTATATAAGTAGTAAAATCTAAGGTTATTAAACTTCTAAATTAAAAGAACTCTACTAAAGTTACTTAGAAAGTTAAGTATAATAAGTTTATACTTACTAAAGTATATTATATATTTTTTAAAGCACTAAAAGACTCTTTTAAAGAGAGTATTATTCTTTACTACTTTAGTTTTTAGAAACCTTTATATATATTTACTAATACTTCTAGTTAAGCTTCTAGTAGCATACTTAAGTAATATAATATAGTAAGCAACCTATAACTTATTATATTCTTCTTAAAAAAGTATATACTAGTAGAATATAACTATAATATCTATAACCTAGAACTTCTTACTATTATTTATACTTTTAAAGAATAGAAGCTAGAACTTATAGAATCTAATTATACTATTTAGGTTATTACTAACTACAAAAACTTAGAAACTTTTAGAAAAACTAAAAAACTTAACTAATATTAGGCTTACTAGTTTCTATTTCTCTTCTAGTTTAATTTTTTAATTAAATATTCTTCTAGAGAAACTAATAGCAAGGCTAATATACTTAGTTAATAGGTATAAAATATACCTATTAATTAGATAGATAAATAACTAATAGAAAATTACTCTATTATCCTTTACTCTAAAAACCTAGGCTTTAGGTGTTTACTAATACTATAAGCTACTATTTGCGCTTTCTTATTATCTTCTAAAAACTGGCTAGATAAGATTAGCTTTTTAGTTTATAAAATTATTTTGCTCTATACTACTTTTATTATAGACTTATCTAAGTTAGATAAAGTACCTATTAATAATATCTAAGAAATACTTAATAAGTTACTACTAAGCTACTATAGCAACCTACATTCTATAGAAGATATACTTAGAGATACCTATACTACTAATCCTATAGCCTTAAAAATTTTTAATAGTATTAATAACTAGAATAGTAAGCTCCTATCCTAGTTTTATAAAAATAGCTACTATCTTTTTCTGTCTAATTATTCTATAATAGGCTAAGCTTAGAATTAATAGGTATTTATTAACTAAACTTGCTTCTATATACTCTCTAATACCTACTTATGCTATTATATCTTTAACCTTTATTATAACTACAAAATCTCTAGTTATAAAGGCCTTTAAGCTATGTTTTATATAATATTAAATTATTATTACTAGCTAAAAATAGCTTAGTTAATTAAATAGTATTACTAGGCCTATATAGTATATAAGCATACTTTATCTTCTAAGAATAGCTATAATAGTTACTTTTATTTATTACCTATTCTTAATGCGTAATAGATAGATATTTTAGTTAATTATATCTAAGATCTACTTTTTTTATAACTTAACTACTAAACTTTCTATAACTTACTTATAGTTATAGATTGTTTTACTAAACAATAATATTTCTTTTCCTCTATTAGCTATACTACTATAGGATTTATATACTATTTTATAGGAATTTTTTATTTTTATAGGCTTTCTAGTTCTATTATATCTAGTTAAGAAACTAGTTTTATAAACTACTTCTAGAAATAAGTTTATAAATACTTTTATATTAAAGCTAAGCTTTTAATAGCTTATTATCTAAAGACTAATAGCTAAATAGAAATTACTAATTAAGTACTTAAAACATACTTATAAAAGTATATTAATTATACCTAGAATAACTAAGCCTTTTAGTTATATCTTACTAAGTTTTAAGCTAATAATACTATTAACTTATTTATAGAGCTAATACCTTTTTTTACTAATCTTAGATATTACTCTTAAAGTAGCTTATACTCTTCTAATACCTATACACCTATAGGCACTCTATCTAAAGCAGCTTAAGATTAAATTCTATAGGTAGATAAAATACTTAATATATATATAGATATTATTAAGTACTTTAAAATTTAACTTACTTAGGCTTAATAAGAATATTAAGCCTAAGCTAATATAACCTACTAATAAACTCTAAAGTATTCTATTAGAGATAAAGTATAAGTTTCTATATATAATTAGTATACTATATAACTATCTAAGAAGCTAGATTATAAATATACTAGGCTATTTCTAGTTACTTATATTATATATAGAGGTACTATATATATACTTAAGCTTCTAGCTAATATAATTCTAAAAAAAGTTCTTCTAGTTTTCTACTCTAACCTACTCTATAAAGCTAATTAAAATAGTCTACTAGATTAAATACATACTTTCCTAGAGCTTGTTTATATTATTAATAAAGCTAGTAAGACTTCTAAAGAATAGTTTATTAATAAGTTTTTTAATTATTAGAAAAGAAAAAGTACTTAAGTATACCTAGTTAAATAGTAAGAAGACCTACACGCTACTTAAGAACCTACTATAAGTTTTATAGACTAGTATTTATATTAAGAAGACTTTTATAAATTATATTATAGTAGAGTATTAAGTATTAGTTAGGTAACTAATAAGCAATAGGTTATTAGAGCTGTTTTACATAACTATATAGAGGTATATTAGATAGTCTTAATAAGCTACTAAGAATAATAACTAATATAATAACTTTCTTATATTAAGTAATACTCTCTCCTATAAATTAGCAACTAATATAGAAACTTAAACCTCTATAACCTTTGCTTTAGAAAAGTTAGATTAGTAGTAGAATAAGTGCTTAATAAGATATCAATAAATAGTATATAAAAATAGTATTTTTTTTATAATACTTTTTTATATAGTTATAATATAGTATTTGCAAAATAGTTCTAGTAAATAGAAGTAGTTATATACTAGGTTAGGCTAGAATATAGTATAGAACAGGATATATTAGATAGATCTAATACTAGTAGTTATATGCCTAAGCTAGGCTTAGAGATTTATTAGGACTAGTAGTAAAAGGTTTATAAGCAGCTATAATAGTATAGCTCTTATACGTAGTATGTAGAGCTCTAGTAAAAAAGCATTCTCTAAGGTTTTATTAAGGCTATAAGTTTTTTCTTTATTAGAAGACTATATAATAGTAGAAAATAATAGAACAGTATATTAGAAGTAAATTATAAAAAAGCGCTAATAAGCTATTAGAGTATAGCCTAGTAGTCTTATAGGCGCTAAAGCAAAAGTAAGTAATAATAATATAAACGCAGGAGTAGTAATAGCCTAAAGGAGCCTACCTAAAGGCACATACAAAGTATACCTAGATAGAGACTATTTAAACAAATAAGAAATACACTTTCTAGTATGCTACTACTTATAAGCTTTAGCATTAACACTAGAAGTAAAAAGTAATAAGACCTATCTAATATATTAGATATTCTAGCTTAATAGTCTCTCCTAACTACCTATTAGAATACTATAAGAAGAAGGTTTATAGTATTACTACTAGAAGCTAAAACTATAGTAGCTTACTTCTATTCTAAAAACCTAGAAACACTACTTATATTACTACTATAACTTAATAACACCTTAGTAGATATAGACTTGCGCTAAATTCTTTTTCTTATTACTAATAGAGTTAGCTATATTACCTAAGAAAATTAGTATACTTATACTAATTAATAAGCCTTTTTTATAGATGTACTCTTAATATTTAGTAGAGAAAACATAACCTAATTTTTAAAAGAAATTAAATAATATTCTAGCTTCTACTAATAGACTATTAAGAATTGTATTAGTAGGCTTCTTAGCTACTATAATTATACTTATTAAGAAATTATTAAGTTAAGCATAACTAACTTCTTAACTACCTAGGCAGTAAATAACTAGTAAGCTATTAAAAAAGCCCTCTAGCAATAATTCTATAGCCTAAATATAGTGTAGTAGAAAGAAATAGAGAATTTACTATATACCTAGTGCATTTTATACTTATTAACTTTTAACCTATTACTCTAAAAATACCTAGATAGTTTTAGCTCTAGATTTAAGCAATGTCTAGAAGCAGGAGCTATAACTAAATTATATAAGAAATTCTACTTAGTAAAAGAGTTAAATAAATAATAGCTTAATAAGGTATTAAACAAGTATAAACTTATAGTAACCTACCTAGAGAAATTCTACTATCTAGAAATTTAAGCTTTCTTTAGCAAGGTTGCTTCTTATAAAGTAGAAATTAAAACATTTAACCTAGTATTTAAAAGAAAAGTTGTAATAACTAAGATATAGGCACCTAATAAGCTATTAGAACTTATAAATAACAATGCCTTTAGGTTTACTTAACTAAATAAAAATAATATATTAAAATAACTATTAGGAAGGTGCTCTACTAGAGAAAGAAGAGTTTAAATACTACCTAGATATAAGCCTACCTAAAGAGAGGTTAATAACTTTATTAGAAAGTTCTTAAGAATAAAGCTAAATAGCGTAAACCTTTTACTTATTCTCTAGAAGCTTTAGAAGGCAGAACTGCTTTTATATAAGAATATCTAATAATAAGTTAGCAAAGCCCTTATAAATTTAGAGCGCTAGAACTAAAGACCTATTAAAGCTTATAATATAAGTAACTTTAACTAATACTCTACTGCTTAATTATTAGGAATATTTTCTCTAGTCTAGCTAATACTATAAGAATATAGATAAGTAAAAGGCCTAATAATCTATTATACCTATAGAAAAAAAAGCTATCTAGTATTAGCATGTAAAGATAAAGAAAAACTAATCTAGAACTATTAGGTCTACTTTAATTAATAAAGCTAGCTTGTGTAGGGATTAGCTAAGAACCTATAGAGCAATATTTACAATATAGCAAGAACTTATATTATAAATACTATAGTTAATAGTATAAAGAAATAGCTTAAGAAAAGAAGGTATATAGTAGTAGAGCTGCTAATAACTATTAACCTAAATACGCAAGAACAATAGGCCTAAAGTAATATTAGAATTGCTAGTAATACTATTATTATAGATATAGATATAGACTAAGACACTAGACTGCTAAAGAAAGAAGACTATACCTAAAAGCTAAAGACAGCTATAATAAAGTTAAAGAAGTATAAAGGCTATAAGATATTTAAAGAATAAGTTAATAGTTAATCTATAATAATAGTTAACCTAATATAGACTAATTATTATATAAGAAATAGAGTAACCTCTAAAGTATTATTAGGTTATACCTTTACTATTTAGAATAATAAAAGCAAGAATATAGTCTAGAATATCTCTAAAATAGTAATATTTAAAAAAGAAATAGATATTAATAACTAACTATCTAGCGTAAAGACATAGGAAGAAATAAAAAAGTACTAACTACTAGATAGCCTTATAGCTAACTCTAATAGAATAGTCTACTAAGTCTTCTAAACTACTATTAAGGTCTTTCTTAAGGACCTAATAGCATTAGCTCTAGAACTCTAATAAAGGCTAGGCAAGCTATACTATACCTAAACTAACCTAGATATATCTAGAGTACTAATAATTAGGTAGAATAAAGACTAATAATTCTTTTAAGTTAATAACATAACACTTTTATACTCTAAATATATATATATAGAGGCCTATAATAGTCTTATTAATTAAGTAGGCTCCTGTAGGTTAGGTACTAATAGAATATTAATAGCTACGCCTATATTCTTCTACTATTATTTCTATTATTATTATAGTATAGATTTTAAAAAAGAAGAACTAAGTAGAATAACTAAAGAAAAAAGAAAATATAACTATAAATATAGCTTTAAATATATCTAAAGAAACTGCCTATAAGCCCTAATAATAATTAATAATACTTAATTATTAGCTTTACTAGATTCTAGAGCAGAACTTAATATAATCTAACTAAAAATAGCTTAAGTAGCTAGGCTAGTTATAACCTTAATACTAAGAGAGATAGCTTTCTTATAACTACAAGCTACTAATAGTTTATTTAAGGCCTTTACTAGGATAATCTAGCAAGCTCTAGTTATAATTAGAAATATTATTATCTCTACTAACTTCTTTATACTAAAATCTCTATTAAGCCTAGTTATACTTAGGAACCTATACTTAGTAGATATATAGTGTACTTTCTAATATAAAGCAGATAGCTAAATAAGATATACTATCTACTTAGAAAACTAAAAATTACATGCAATATTTATTAGAGCTACTAATAATACTATTAGAATAGTTATATAATAATTAGTGTATTTAAAAAAGTAAGAGAAGTAAGTATTAGGCTTAACTCTCTAAAAGATTTAGAAAACCTAATAACTAGAGATAGGTAGAATAAAGAACTTAATAATCTATTAAAGTATACTACTATAAAACTAATAGAAGGCTAGGCTAAATACTATTAGCTATACACTACTATTAAAGAAGACTAAAAACTCTACTAGTATAATAAGAATAAGATACTCTCTAAGATACTCTTTAACTTAAACTACTTCTATTAGTCTAAACTTGCTATTTTGCGCACTAAGGCTAAGAATATAAGAGCTAATAACCTAAAATCTATTTAATACTCTATTAGGTTTAAATATAATACTATATATAAGACTAAGAATAAGAAAATCTACTCTATTTATAATTTAACTATTACGCTCTATGCTATAGAAGGGCGCTAAGACTAGTAGGCCTAGGCCTAGTTATAATAGCCTGCAAACACTAACTAAATATAGAGATAATTCTATAAATATATTAAAGCCTAGAGTACTAATTTCCTATTAGATACTAGATTAACCTAGAAATAAATATAGTAAATAAAAATAGTAGACTAGCTATAGCCTAGAGAATAAAATATACTAACTAAAGTCTTTTATTGCTAAGAAGTAGCCTTATGTTTTAACTTCTCTAAGTCTAGTTAAGTCTACTCTAATATCTACTTACTAGTTTAGATTAATACAGTACTATATACTACCTAGAAAGAAAGTAGTTTTCTAGTTCTAAAAAAACTTAGAAGTATAGTAGAATAAATAATTTAGATATAGTTAGACTAAGTTACTCTAGAATATAGCAAAAGCCTATATAGTAACTTCTAGTTCTTAGTTAAGAAAAAGAATATAAGCTATAGGCTTATTAATAATACCTAATAAATAAATAAAGTTACTATTAGGGACATAAATCTACTACCTAACTCTAATAAATTCTCTAAAAAGTTTACTAGCTGCTAGGTAGTATCTTTTATTAACTTCTTCTTAGAATATAACTAAGTAGAGCTTTACTCTAACTCTTATCTACTTACTATATTTATAATACCTAGTTATAGGCTAGTATAATAATATACTCTCCTAATAGGAGTAACTAACTCTATAGTAGAATTTATATAGGTTATAACTAAAATCTTCTAGAACCTAGTTCTAGCTTATTATATACTATATATAGATAATATTATAGTAAAAGAACTAAAAACTAATTATAAGAAAGAGCTTCTTAAAGTAGGTATCTAGAGGTTTATTAGAAAATATATTATAAATATTAATAAAGTTCTTTAAAACCTTAAGATAGCTAGAGTAATAGCTTTAGCCTTAAAAAGCAACTAGTGCTATAATAGTATAGAGGTAGTTAGCTATATTATAGATAAAAAGAATAGGTACCTATTATCTAAAAAGGTATAAAAGATACTTAACTAGCTGCTCTATACTTCTCTAAAAGATATCTAGATATTTCTTAGCCTCTATATTTACTACTAAATCTAAATTCTAGGTTTTAGCCTAACTATAGTACTTTTATTTAACCTTCTCTATAAAGATACTAATTTCTAATAGACTATTAAAGTAAGCTAAGCTATAGGAAGGCTTAAAATAAGCCTAACTATAGCACTAGCTCTAGTAACTATTAACTACTCTAAACCTCTTTAGCTAGTAATTATATTAGTAGATAGAAGCAAGAAAGAATAAAGAGCTATTATCTAATAGAAGGACTTAATAAGCTATAGGCACCTAGTGCAATATAAATTAGGAGTCTAGTTTATAGTAGAGTAAAGCTAGAACTCTAGTAAATATAAGTATAAGGCCCTACTACTTACTTTTAAGAAATTCTAGCTATAGATATATAAAATCTATTTTATAGTAGAAACTAATATGCGTACTCTTATTAACTAACTAAATAGAAGTATAATAGACCTTCTAGGTACTTTTATTACTTACTAGTTAGTACTACTTAATATATAAGAATTTAAAGTTTACTATATCTTAGAAAAGAAGAATATAGTAGCTAATACACTATTCTAGCAGCTAGAGGAATATAGCTAGTAAGCACCTAAGTGCCTAGAGGAGGATATTAAAGACTTTATTAACAAATACCTTAGGTTTATAACTATATCTATAGTTTTAATAGACTATTAGAACCTATAATATATATACTAAGTAAACTTAATTAACCTAACTATTTTAAAATCTCTATATACTAAATACTTCTAAAATATTACATAATAGCTATTAACTATAAAAAATCCTAGTAGTCTATTATAATTAGACTTATACAAGCTAAGATAAAAAGCTTTAAGGTTTGCTATTATTAATAATATTCTCTAGGCAAAAGCAGCGCCTAATAAGCTATTTAAGTAAGTTATTAATAATCTAGTCTAATAAAAAGAAATAATTAGAGCTCTCTATAATAAGTCTAGACACTAAGAATAAGAAAGTATATAGTAGAAGATCTAGTACTAGTACTTCTAGCTAGAAATATTTTAGTAGATTAATAAGTATATAAAGACTTATAAGTAGTGTTAATTCTACTCTACTTATAAGTTTAATAAAAAACTATACTCTACTATTAGTTCTAATAAGCTATAGAAGTAGATTATAATAGATATTATGTATATACTAGATAGAATAAGTAATTGCAAATACCTAGTAGTTATATAGAACTATATATTAGAATATATTAAAGCCTAAGTACTTATAAAAAATAATTTAGTAAGTATTATTTAGTTTCTAGAATAAGATATTTTTATAAAATAGAAACTACTTTTAAAAATATTAATAGATAGAAAACTAGAAAACTAGGCGCTTGTAGAGGCACTAATAAAGTTATATAGTATTAACTAAGTAGTCTTAAGTGCCTTCTATCTATAGGCCTAAAAGCTTATTAAGTAAAAGTATAAAGAAATTATTAATGCCTTAAGAAAAATAACTAGAAACTAGACTACTAATCTATACTTTGTGCTATAGGTAGATTATATTATAGTAAAACAATCTATAGAAGAAATACTAATATACCTAGTCTATAGAAGAGAGTATATCCTTCTAGTAGAATTATAGATACTAATATAGCAGACGCTACTATAGATAACTATTTAATATATAGCAGAGCTACTAGTATTAAAAGCAAAGTAATTTAAACATAGAGATAAGTAACTTTAAGAGGCTATAGACTAGATAGTCTAACTTTAGAAGCTAAACAAAGAATAGTTTAATAACTAAGCAGCCTTTAGGCTAGTTCTAATAGCCTATAGGAATTTAGTATTGCTCTAGAATATAATATATAATATTAATATAAGTTAGCTAAGTAAACTAGTACTAAAGTAAAAAGAGCTATTTAGGGTTTTAAGGAGTATAAATAAAAAGATATACCTACTTAAAAAGCTAGATAGTATACTATTAAAAAGAATATATACTAGAAATTAGTTAATAAAATTCTACTAATAGAAGACTATTGCATAGTAAATAGTGCTAGTTAATAGCTAGAATAAGACACCTAATAAGAAATTAGAAAAGTAGTTTATTTAAGTCTAGCTACTATAAGCAATAATAGATAAGGAAAGAGTAGAATATAAAGTATAGAATTAGATTTATAAAGAAGAACCTATAGACTTTAGCTAAGAGTTAGCTAACTCTTTAAGTAGAAGAAGGAGCTATAATAGGCAATTAATAACCTATTAAAACTAAAGAATTAGAACTAAGTTTTTTTAGAATTTAGAACTAACTACTAAACTAGAAATACTAGCAAAACTATAGAAACTCTAAGCTAAGAATGCTAAACTAGAGAATTAAAACTATAGAAACTATAAATCTAAATAGAAAGAAACTCTTAAACACCTAGAATTAAACTATACTAGCTAAACTACTACAACTACTACAACCTCTAGGCTTCTAAGGTGTATTACTAGAACTATAATAGTAATACTTAGAAAGAAGCTAGAAGTAATTATTCTTACTAGAAGAAGTATATAGAGACTAAGTACTAGTTAAAGAATATAATAAGCTAGTAGGTAAGTTACTAGTTATAACCTAGCCTAGAGAGGAAAACTAATAGTAGTAACTCTAAAGTTTCTTAGGGCGTAGTAGAAAACCTAGAAGTAAATAATAAAGGCTGCTAAAACTCTTAATAGCATCTTTAAAAATACTAGAAGAGCTACTAGAGAAAATTAAAGCAGGCCTATAGGTAGAGGCTATATAAGTAGTAGACAAGAAACTTATAGACTATATAAACTATCCTAAACTACTACTAGCAAGAAATAGAGAGTTACTAGAAGTATAGAATAGTTTATCTATATCTATATTCTTATAATCTAAAAAGATATTAGTATCTAATTAATAACTAGCCTAAGTAGTTAAAGCACTTATAGCCTATTTATTATTACTTAGAAAAGTAATCTAGAAGAATAAAGAATATAATAGTAAGAAATTAGAGACCTAAGAGTAATAGAATATAGCTATAGCTTTAAGTTAAGCCTAAAGAAAAGTTCTAACTAAAGAAGCATAAAGGCCTAATAGATCTTTAGGCTAAACTAGGTAAGAGATATTACAAGTAGAAGAAATCTTATTCTACTACTTTTAATAACTAAGGCTAGCTATTTCTTCTTCTAAGATTTTCTAAGATTCTTGCTAGCTAGCACTAAAATAATTATCTAGAAAACAAGAATAGCTTATAAAGAAGAACTTATTAGTATCTAGAAATATATAAGCAGTAGCTTAGCTAGACTTATAATTATTAGCCTTAGTAGGAGTTAGAAGAGTAGAAGTAGCTTAATAAGTAGCTACTAGAAACTATTAGCAAAGAATAAACCTAATAAACTACTAAGACTTATAAAAAAAATAGTTTTTATAACTATTAGCCTAGTACTTAGTGCAAGACCTAAGTAGGTTTAGAAACCTATTAATAGTAGTAGATTGCATATATAGAGTAGACTAATATTAATAAGTATTATAATAGGTATTAATATAGTTAGAATCTCTATAAGTATTATACTAAAGGGCAGAATTAGTTATAGCTAGTAGGAAACCTTAGATTAATAGACTATAGGCCCTAATACTTCTCTAGCTCTAGTAACTAAGATTAAGTATAGCTTAATAATACTATTATTATTTACTAAAAGTACTTAGTAATAAAGAATTATTAGTAATTTCTACTTAGTAAGTATAGTAGAAGTAGTAGAAGAAGTAAGAAGCCTAATTATACTATAATATATTACTACTAATATAGTAAGGCTTAGTTAAAAAGATAATATTAAGTTAGTAAATATAAGTATAAGTAGTACTAATATTATAAAGAAAAAGCAAGAAAGTAAAACTATTAATAATTGCTATAGCTAGAGCTTTAGTAATATAATAAGTAAAAGTGCTATCTATAGAATTATTAAGAAAAGAAAGTACTATATATAACTATTAATAACCTATTAAGTAAAAGAAAGAAAAGAAAAGTACTTGCAAAGATATTAGGTATTCTTTTATAAAAAAGTACGCCTAGGCTTAACTAGGCTAGCACCTAGAGTAGCATAACTACTATAGCTACTTTAAGAAGGTTTTTTACTACTACTACTACTACTATACTTAGCTAGAAAACTAGTAGAAGAAGTTAATATAATAAAGAAACAAAGTAGTAAGAGATTAATAGGCTTAATAAAATATTAGGACTTAGAAAGAGCTAGAATTAGAAAGCTAAGAGAAGTTAAAAAGCTTAGAGAATATTAAGAGTATAGTAAGAAAGAAGTTAGACTATCTAGAGCTTACTTATATAGGTTTATAGCTAATACCTTACTACTACTATATTATACCTAGGATCCTATATAGTTAGTAAAGGTTGTTTGCTATATTACTAATAATCTTTAGAATCTTACCTAGTAAAAGTATTAGAATTATAGTTTCTAATTAGCTAGCTATAGAGTATAATATTAGTAGGCTATATTAATTACTATAATATTATAGGATTAGCTTAATAGGCTGCTAATACTATACTACTTAGATAGGCTTCTATTAATAAGTAAAGTTTAAAAAATAAAGTAAATAACTATTAGTAATAGATTACTATCTTAGAGTTTTATATATTATTTATAGCAATAGGTAAGTAAAAGTAGTAAGTCTTTATAAGTTAGTATAATAATAAGTCTTAATAGTCTATTAGAATTAGAAAATATATAACTATATTAAATAGTCTAGTAAGAAGCAGTAGGTGTAAAACAAGCTATTATTAGTTATAGCTTTAAGGCCTAGGCTTCTTAAGTGTTAGTATAAGTATATAAGTAGTTATTTAAACACTACTTAATAAATAAAAGACTAGTAATAGTAAGAAGAATTACTAGTATAGAAGGTTATAATAGGTTATTAAAGTAGTGTGCTAGTGTTTTATAGACGTTAGTCTAGAGTAGAGGCTAAGAAAACTTATAAGCTTAATAAAGCTAAGCTCTTTAGAGTAGAAAAATATATAGTAGAGTAATAAGTATTAGTTAGGTAACTAATAAGCAATAGGTTATTAGAGCTATTTTACGTAACTATATAGAGGTATATTAGATAGTTTTAATAAGCTACTAAGAACAATAACTAATATAATAACTTTCTTATATTAAGTAATACTTTTTTCTATAATATAGTAATACTAATAAAAGTAACTCTAATTAAAAAGCTAAATAACTATAACTTTTACTTTATATAAGTTTTTTACTATACTTTATAATAGAGTTTTCTTTAAAAGTAGCTTCTTAGTAGCCTTTTAAGCTACTAAGAAACTATATATACTATTCTAAAACTTTCTAATAGTAAGTTATACTAGCTACTATAAGTTAAAAACTATTTTCTCTATTTTTATATATATTCTAAGTAACCTAGAGAATAATTTTTATATTATAAAGTTTATATAGTAAAAAAAATCTTAGAGGTTAATTTTTTATATAGAAAATTATATAGATATATATAGGCCTATATAAGTTATAAACTCTTATTCTACTTTTTATTTAATAGAATATTTTTAGCTACTTTTTATACTTCTTTACTACTACTTTTCTTCTCTATTTCCTTCTTTTCTTATATAGTAGCTAGTTTTATTTCCTTACACTTCTATACTATCTATAGCTTAAGAAACCTTGCCTTTTAAAGAAGGGGGTATATATTAGGGTTCTACTCCTAGACCTCTAGAGTAAAAGCCTTCTTAGTAGAGACATGCTGTGCTACTATAAGTACACGCCTGCCTCTGCCCTCCTGTAGCTCTCTGTCTGCTATTTTGTCTATCTATCAATTCCACCTACTATCCAGATTCGCCTCTTCTGTGCATGTGATGCCTGCTCCTTACAGGTTGCAAGCAGTACTAGACAAGTCCATCTAACCTAACAAATATGAGGGGGGTCTTGTTATTGTATCATGCACTCAGTCCGCGGTATTTTCTAACCCCTGGGAATGTGCGATCTTCTTGTCGTTGCAATCAAGCAATGATTGTTCGCGAGCTTAGCGGTAGACTGTGGCAGCGCAGTAACGTCCTTACCCGCACGCGTCGTTGCTCAGTCAAATGCGTGTTCAGGAGCAAGGGGATTGCTAAAGTGTAAGTCAGGGAGAGAGCTGCGATGTGGGAGGTAGCGCTTTCAGTCCATATGGCATCGCTGAACTAGAAAACCCCACCCTGCAATAGTCAGATGGGCACGCTGCAATCTCGCGATGCCAGAAGCATTCAAGCGCGCGGCGTCTTTCGCTGCAGCAGGTAGCCTCGCCGACTGTAGTAGATGATACGAGGGTGCGGTCAATCTGGTCAACAGCAGGCGCCTTTTGACATGACAAGAAGTTGCAGGTAGCTCGCCTTCGTACACTGGTAAACTGCTGAGTTGCTCTGCTCGCATCCGCTCAAAAGTCCTCTTTCAATGTGTCTCGCACACCTTACCGCGAGACTAGCATACCACAGTTCGTGAAGCATCAATACGCTTGACCGGTCGTTCCATACACCCACTTTTAGATCCGGATTGTGTACACCCGTAGAGTGATTTTTTAGGGGCTGCTTTGTATCTTGGCGGTGAATTCAGCTATGTCAGTCGGAAGGATATAGCTTCAGAAGATATTTGTGAATATGTTTGTCAATTGTACAACGCTTTTGATCCATATCTACAATCAGATGCCACGGTGCTAGGATATGTTTGATCGAGCCGAGAACCAGACGCCAACAATCAATGGTGCCGCTGCACGCAATTCCACTCATACTGTCAACATGTTAGCCTTTCTTCATATCAAATGTAGCATCAACAATGACTCACAACTCGCCCATCTTCGTCTCCGGTGTATACACTCCTCTCTAGAGGGAGTATACACGTCATCGGCGCCGCGGTACGCTCAATCATTGGGTCGCCGTGAGCCAACACGTTGACCAGATCTATGGACCAGGTTGACGCCGGTCGAGATGGTATTGTATGCGCAGCGGACGACGGGTTGGTGGCTGTGAAAGGCGTTTTGGGTGTTGGTGTAAGATGGAAGATCTGCTGATCGTCAGTAATGCCAACGCTGGAGTGCATAGAAAGATAGGTTACCTTGACAATGCCGCGACGGTGTCCGGTAAAGATGAGTTCGCGCTCGCACCATTCATTGCCAATCCCGTCGTATACTGCAATAGAGGTAATGCCTTCTGTATCGTCGTCTCCATCACAGACATCCTCATCGAGTAGTACAGTACCGTTGAGGGTGGTAACGACGAGTCGCGGTCCGATTGCAAGGACAATGTGACCCGTAGCGCTATTGATGCGCGCAGCCTGCACCGGCGTCCGGGTCCTTCTTTGTCTTGATCCAAGATCTAGTTCTCGCACATACTCGTTCCGATTGAGATCCCACAACAGGACCTTTCCGTTCTGGTCTGCGCTCAGGAACGCGGAGAAAGCACGACTTGCAGATAGGCTGACGACAGGTGACTTGTGTCCGAACAGACTTGTCACGTGCTGCAGTTCGATGTGGCCCTTCTCAGCTCTCATCACATTCCAAACCGCGAGCGTGCAATCAGTACCCGCTGTAATGAGCGTGCGGCCGTCAACAAACAGCGAAGTGGTAAGCTGGCCAGAATGTAGGTGCTCAAATAACCCAAGGAGGCGCTTGGAATGTGCATCATAGAAGCGCACGGAACCGTCTGTGAATCCCCACTCCATGTACACATTGTAGTGGGGTGGTAAGTTGTGTCTGAATGGAGCAGAGCAAAGAAGTTTGTCGCTCTTAGCGATGTAGTTCAGGGAAGAAATACGGTCACGCGCATCAAGAAGGGTGCCCGGAACGCGGTGCAGGCTCTCAGCAGAGGTATCAAGCTTCGGTGCCTTTGCAACACTTTCGCGCGATGGATGCGGGCGTTGAAACACCTGAGTGGGCGTCTGGCCAAAATTGTTGATGACACTGATCTTTTGCGCACGCTCCTTCTCATCCGTGATGCTGTCTAGGTCGATGGCACCCTGATAGGTCATCCAGTGGAAAACATTGGCGGCTTCGACGGCAGCTTCGCCGCGCTGCTTGTGTCCAAAAATCAAGTCGATCCAATGATGCAAGTTGGCACTTACATGCGGTGATTCAAGTGCTTCGCGCTGTTTCGCAATGAAAATGGCTGGGTCACCCTTCGCCCATGGAGGTAGCTGAACATTGTCGATGCTCGATTCATCGGAGCGCAGGCCGAAGTTGTAACCATTGACGTTGGTGAGGAAGTCAGGAAGGAAGAAGAACTCCGGTGTAAGCTCACGCACATCTGCCATGTTCTTGTCCGATGCAGACTCCCAGGCATTCTGTATAGAGTAGAACATGCGATCGGCATGATCCCAAGTCCCACCCTGGATGAGGAAAAAGGCTGCACTGTATGGCTGCAGGCGCATGAGGTACGACGCCACTGTCATTGCTGACGAGTAATGTGTACCGAAGTGGAAGGCGTGATCTGGGTCACCCATCTCGGCAAACGAGCTGAAGCGCTCGCGTATGGACTGCTCTTGTCTTGGGTGCTGAATGCCAATGGGCTTACTCAAATCGCGGAAGTTGCGTGGGTCACTCAAGTCCAGCTCTTCACTTTCGTAGTTTGAGATGACCCAAGGGAAGACAGGATATTGCGTGAGGTCGTTGAACGTTCGGCCAGCGAGTGTGTTGACAAACATGAGGTAGTGAAAGTTCGACACCTCGCCTTTGAGCCACTTCTTGGTCGCGGGGTGTGACGACGCCGAGCTGAAAGCAGATGCAAATCTTGACCCCAGGGTTTGTGGTGCGTCCTCAACATTGCGCAACGAATCCAAACGCCACGCAATCTCAGAATTGACCAGTTTCTCTGGATTTACAACATGTGACGCGCGCTGCAGAACTCGTCCGTGAATGTCGTTCCGTGCTTGCGCCGAAATTGCAGTGAGTAAGTAACTGCGCCCGTCGTCGAAGAAGATCTCGATAGCGACATCACGGTGCAGAAAGCGGCGCTTGGAGATGCTGATGACTTCGCTCCACTTCCAGTTACGGGCAGACTCTTCTTGGTTCCTTGGCGGTGGTTTGCGGTTCGTGACGGCTTCTTTGCCGGCGATGACCTGCACGTACGGGTCGCGCTCGTCCGGCGGTGCCTGCCATACCCGAACAATCTCGCCATCTGACCTCTGGAAGAAGTCGTCCAACAAGTACAGACAGTCTTTGCCGACGATGAGCAGGCCTTCAATGGCCTCAAGACCAACGACTCGTGAAATATTGCATACATACTGCACCTGGTCGCCGCGGTTGAGACTGCGCATGACCTTGCGATTCTTGTCTTCAAAGCCATCATCATCTTCGTACAAGGCGTCCACCATCTCAAAATCTTCCTCACTGCCTGATGCGTCTTCTTGCTGTGACTCTTCCTTGGTCATTGTGGACGGTGTGCCGGACCTACGGCCAATGGGCGTTACTCCAAGGGCATCTTTCGCGGTGATCGATATTACGTTAGTGTCTAGTCTTAGGCGTCCTGCTGTGTCGGTATCCTTGCGCTTTGGCTGATACTGCTGGTCGCGATTGGTGTTGTCAAGGATGATGCGCATACGTCTTCGGTCACGACCTTCGGTTTCATCAAGACGCCACTTGGCCGGCGGGCTGTTGTCGAACAGCGCACATGGCCCTTTAAGCTGATGGTCAAGCTTCACAAGTACCGTCTGCAGATAGGTCGCGTTGTCTTGCTGATCTTGCAGCACTCGTTGATGCTTTATGCGCTCGGATGCATGTATATTTGACCTCCAGTGTCCCGTCGAGTTCTCGTGATGATTCCACGTGTTCTCGCTGGTCAACTCCTCAGTCTGCCACTGTTTCAACTTCTCCTTGCGCTTACCGATGCGCCTCGATGAAGTCTCTTCGGTGCGTTTGTTTTGCTCGTGAGCAAACTCTTCCCACGCTTTGGTCAGTGACCCGTAGAAGAACGTATCGAGCTCACTCTTGTGCTTGTCGAACCACTGCAAGAACGTCTCATTGTCCAGTTCGACAAGCTTCTGAAAGCCTACAGAGAGATTTTTCTTGTCTGACTGGATAGCGTTGGCAAGGATGTTGGAGGTCTCTTCGGGTTTCTGCACGAGCAGTAGACGCCAGAAGTTTGCTGCAGCTAAACGCACTGGTGGATAGTTTGATGAAAGTTTCGTGTAGAAGAGGTAGCAGATCATCTTCAATGAAAATGTGTCGGTATTTGCAGACGACAGGATGATGGGCTGCCAGTACACCATCTTCTCGATGATTGACGTGGTGGTATACCCGTCTTCTGTATCGTCGGGTTCAGCCAGTTGAAGCAGTGCAACTTTGAGGAAGGTCGCTCTCATCGTCTGTATTGCTTGTGTGCAGAGTCTCACAGACTTGATGGCCGCGATATCCGGTCTCTCAAGATATTCAAGCAAAAAGCCAGTGAAGTCAAGCAACGGCTCAGCTCCTTGCAAGAACCAGCCTTCGAAGACCGCTTCTGAGATGTGACTCACGAAGCGCGAAAGGTTGATCAGAACACGAGGCTCGTGGAGAAGGTTCTGATCCAGCTGCAGCGAATTCTTGACTGAGGTCAGAACTTGGCGAAGTATATACGACTCGAAGTAGGCTTGATGTTCTTGGAACCCAGGTGGCGTTTTCATGAAGAGACCAAGCCCAGGAAAGTCCTTTCTTTTGAAAAGCTGCTCTTTGAACACATCAAGAACAACCTCGAGCATTGCTTCCACCACGGAGCTGCCCACTTTCATAGCCATAGGGGCAGTATTCCTGGGTGACATGATTGGGTTAAGTGACGGTTGCTTGGCAACCCTCTGTGCCTGGTCGGCTGAGACGAGGACAAAGGACGATGCCTTCCGGAACGGAACGACTCGTGAGGCGCCAGGTAAGGGTGCGCCAGAAACATTGTTAGTGCGTACGATGGGTGTTTGCTGGCTTTCGTTACCTGATACCGGCTGAATGACGACATCTTGGCCCTCAAATGTAAGGGCAGACCCTCTCGACAACAGCTCTGTCTCTGCACTGACGCTGTCCGATGTGACGATCACGGGGTACAGAACGAAGAGCAGCTCTTGCACATAATTTGACGTGTTTGCGTAGTCACGAAAGACTTCCGATCTCGCATGCAGCTCCGATAGAAACTGAATGGCGGAGTTGAGCACTACAGCATAGTTATTGAGCCGTTCTGACTGAGGTGCTTTTGTATCTGCACTTGTTAGCTGCATTATAGATGTGTGATGGCACGCACGTACCGACTGTGGGCTGCTGTGCATTGAGTGACATCGTTCTACGGCGACCCCTGGTTGGAGTGCCATCCGTGCTGCTGTCCTTTGGTCGCTCCGCGTTGCTGTTCTCGCGATCCCGCACAATGGCGCGCAGCCCTGTATCCAACATAGCTGTGATGACCGGGAAGATCTCCGGATAAGCTATCCTTAGCTTTGACTGTGGCGAATGTGTCATGAAGATGTCCACTAGGTTGAAGACATCAAAGTCGCGCTCGAAGTCAATGGTCGCCACATCACGGTCGAACAGAATAGCGAAGCAAATAGTCCAGATGCCAGGAGTGTTCCACCAATGGCGCAGTCTGTTCTTCAAGATGATGAAACCTCCCGTCTTATCGCCAAATTTCTTGACGTATGGTGGCCCGTTCGTGACAAGTAGACGGGCCAATATTTTCGCGCCTAGTACAACGACCATCTGGTCGCTCTCTGCAAGCAGGTATAGAAGCCATTTACCAGTTACGTTCTTGGCAAACCTTAGGATCTCATGTGGATTGTGGGGATCGCACAGAAATTCGGACAGGAGCTTGAGTATGGCTATGCCAAGGTCTGGCAAGGACAGTGGTAGAGATTCTGGTGTCATTGCTGACGGACTCGACGATCTGGGTGTGATTGTCGGAGTTGGGTTTGGAGGAGTGCCTCTGCGAAGCCGCAAGGTGCTAGCTTTGGGTCGCAATGCACGCTTCGCGTATGAAGCGCGAGCGTCGTGCAGGGCGTAGGTAACAAACAAAGACAGTGATCGAGCATTCTCACCGTTGAAGTTGATATGCAAAAGTGCCTTGAAAGCTTCAAGGAAGAGTGGAAAGGTCTGAGGAGTGAAGCTCTCACCCTTCAGGGCATCTGTCAGGCGCTTAACGACTCCTAGAGGCTCAGTCAGCGAAGCTCAAAAACAACGAGGCACACATACTGATTCGGTGGAAACGTTTGGCATTGTAATGATGATGCTTGCTGCCCTTCGCAAAGTGCATGAATTGTGTGTAATACTTCTTCTGTGTGTCCAACGACGTCGCTCTACGCCAGATCTCGAGATCCACAAGAAGCACTCGGTAAGCAAGCGGGTTAATGATGAGTGATTCTTCCGGATGTTGCTCGTCGTAACCAACAAAGCATAATACAACCGACAGCAGTTGTGCGACAAAATCTTCGCACTGCTCCGAAGTCACGTCGAGTGACGATGCATTCCGGGCGACTAGGCCACCCATGGCGAACCCAATCTTCTGACGCAGCACCTCGGCAAGAATCGCAAATCCATTACTTTGCTCCATGGCTTCGCAGTTCCTCCAGTTGCCTTCGACAGCTGCCAAGAGAATTCGCACGGCACGCAGCACGCCTTTGAGCGACTGAGCGGCCTGCACCAGTTTCAAGCCAACAGCGGCGCACCCACCTATGCGCCAAATGGCATCGTCAAGTGACTGTGGTACTACAACGACTGGGTTACCTGATAGCCTACCGAAGCCACGTGCTTGCGAAAGCGCATCGTTGACTGATGGGACAGCAGCATTGATGATGATGGGCGTACTATGTGCCCTCGTATACCTGTGCAAGGATTTGGCTGAATCTCTCGATAGCGACTTGATTAGTTGCGACTCGTCGATGGCGTTCCTATCGTCATCGTCCATGACCGAGCTGGGCGAGAAGCTGAGCAGAATCTTCGACTCGGGCAGTAGGTAGCCTGCGTTGGATCGGATGGCTGTCACGATGTCTGAGCGCTCTTCTTTTCCAGGATGCAGAATCTCGTTGTGAACATGCAGCTCTGCCGAAGTGCGGTACGTTTGGAAGGAGCCGAGTCTGTCCTGGAAGTTGCCGCTGTATCTCGGACCTAGCTTGTGGTAAACAGCAATTAGTTCATCTGAGAGCGGTTCTGCAAAGAGGTGAAAAGATGCCATGGAAAGCTTAGAGGTCAAAACATTCCTGCCGAGTCGTGGAGCAAGGTTGCGCGGTGTGCCCAAGAATGCCAAAATATGATGCTTGGATGCGCTCGAAGACATGGAGGCAAAGCTGTCTTGACTGCTGTCCAGTACTGGAGGATGCGAAGGGTAGTGCGCCTTCATGGTCTCTGTGAACTCGCCATCGATAAAGATGGAAGCCTTGTGGCTGCCCATGCCCATGGCCAGGCCCTTGGCTCGACGGTGGACCACGGCGATGTGGTACCATCGACCTTGCTCGAGTCGTGGCGCCTTCTTGAAGCGTACGCTGGGCACAACACCAGATGCATGGCCCATGTATGTTTGTAGGATGAAGCAACGAGTATCCTTCTCCAGGTAGGCCATGAGGAAGCAGGTCTGGGTGTCGTCGTATGCACCAAAGAGGGTGGTATGGCAATTGGAATCGTATCTGTCGACTCGAATCCATGTCGCGAATGTGTAGCCGCCGCCTTGCGAGACTGGCGGAAAGGGCCGACCGAGGTCGGGCAGCTCGATGGCGCTGAAGCCATGCAGGGAGAGATCGAACTGTATGAAGTGGGGCGCTCGCGAGGATTGCATACCTCGGTGGAGGAAGTCGGCAGCTTGGTCAGAGGATGCTGCCTTACGGAAGAGATAGTAGGCATCGTCGAGCTTGTTGATGCCATACTCGATGAGACTGTCTGCGAGCTCTTGCAGGAGGGCAGTTTCGGTGGGTGCACACTTGTGCTCGAAGAGTAGAGGCAAGATGAAGCTCAAAACACCGGTAATGTGCAGGGCAGCTTTGTTATACGACGAAAGCTTGGTGGTCTCCAGTATGGCGAGTAGCACGGCCACCGACAAGGGCTTAGACGCTGTTCCTGGTGCCTCCTCGCCAGACAGACCGCGCCAGAAATGGAAGATGGTTGGCACAATATCTGGATTTTGGAGTACCTCGTTGCCGCTGAAGAGCTTACGCATGTGAGTGCGCAATGGAGCGAGGTGGGTGCTGGTCTTATCGTCGTTGTCGCTGTTGTCGCCGTTGTCGTCCAGTCTCTTGTCGACGTCTCTGAACATGCGAGTCATGGCCTCCTCGCCCAGGGCAAAGGCGAAGAGGTTGCCAAACAGCTGCTCCTGGCCTGCATCGTCGCGGGTGATGTCTGACTGCCGGCCGAGTATGCCGGTGCTGGCCAGAGCCTGCTCCAGTGCGCCCCAGCCGTCGTCTTCGACGCGCCTGGCGAAGAAGCGGCGGTTGCCGGCGTGCTCGTTGAGGGCGTCGGACAGGACATCGAGAGTGGCCTTGATGACGTCGAAGAAATCGATGCGGTCGGGGGCAGTGAGGGCGGCGGGGCGGTAGAAGCCCGAGAGGGAGCGCAAGGTGGTGAGCAGGACGTCGAAGCCGCGCACATGGCGAAAGGCGTCCTTTGTGTGTGTCTGGTCGGTCGAGTCAATGAGCAGCTGGCGCATACGGCGCAGGACATGGCTCTGGCGCTGCAGCGTGTCTGGCGTTGGCGGCGACGTGTCGGCAGCGTGGACGAGGTCTTCGGCCAGCCCCCGCAGCTCAGCAATCTGGTTGTTCATGGGCGGCACCCTCGAGGCGGCCGTCGAGGACCGGTGCGGGCGCGTCGTCGTCGTCGCCATGTTCAATCACGGCCGCCGCTGCGGGAATTGGTGGGAGTCGAATGGCGCGGCGAGGAGAAGGCAATCATGGGTGTCGGGCGTCGAGGGGTTGCTGTCACGACTATTGTAGACGTTGGCACCGCTCTACGGCTCTACGACTCTACGACTCACGGCTGTCACAGCTGTCACAGTCACTGTCGCTGTCGCCTTTGGCTGCGGTCGTTTGTCGACTACGGCTATGCATACGCTGCTGCACCGTATCCAGGCGTTATCTGGGCACGTCGTTAAAGACTCAGGCTAACCAAATCCAAGCTATCCCCCCCCCCCCCCGCCGCCGCTCCCTCAGGTTGCTGAGCTCTAGGTACCCACTCTTGTGGATGGTGCCGCGCCGACCTGCGTTACAGGAATGCCACTAGAGATCCAAAGAGGCAACACTGGATGACTGGTCATGAGCATCGCAGCGTGCCTTTTGCCGCTCGACAGCCTCACGCGGCCTGCTGACTGACGAGGCCGCCGTTCACAAGGTGTCTAGCGCCACACCGCTGGGTTGGGGCAAGCCGAGTTGGAGCTGCACCTGCACGCAGCCTTGAACTTGAGCGAGGTTGCGAGGTCAACCAAGGTATATACATACTACGGTGGTACGCATCACCAGCTATCGACGTGTACAGTGGGGAGCCAGCAGGCGAGCACCAACGACAGCTGCCTCTCCTCTGACTCTGTCTTCCTCTGTTGACTATCTTTATCTATCGACAATGCCACAACCCTGCATAAGCACGGCTGCCCTGCTTCCATCTCCCCGCAAGACTTGCCTGCTATTGCGAGCGCGCGTGCATCGTCCGCGATAGGCTAGCGTTCCAACGAGGCTGGGGTTGGGGCAGCGCAGCTCGATGATGGAATCACGCGCTGCCTTGGCCTAGCTCCCCCAAACCGATAAGAGAGCTCCCTCCCCCGACCGAGGCTCTGCTTTCCACTCATCCACACTTCTCCCTCTCCATCCCCCATCACACTCCTCCACAAAGCCCACAACACTTGTTCTCTCCAGCTTCTTCTTTGCTGTAACTCCCCAGCCCAGCCCGTCCTTTCACTCTCTCCCATCACTACTCGCAGCGCGAGACACTGTTCCAATCATGAAGTACGCCTACACAATGACGGCTCTGGCCGCGCTGGCTGCGGCCTCGCCCATGCTCCAGGTCGGCACCATCCACAACGATGCAGCTCCCATCCTGTCGTCAACCCAGAGCACCGAGATTGCCGACAACTACATGATTGTCTTCAAGAAGCACGTCAAGCATGAGCACACCAAGGACCACCACGCGTGGGTCCAGAGCATCCACACAAAGGCACAGGGCGAACGCATGGAGCTGCGAAAGCGCTCCTCGCAGTTCCCTGTCACCGAGACCGTCTTCGAGGGTCTCAAGCACACATACAACATTGCCGGCGGCATCATGGGCTACTCGGGTCACTTTGACGAGGACACCATCGAGGCCATCCGTAGGCATCCTGACGTAAGTACTAAGCCCTCTCCTAGCCTCACGGGCACCTTTGTTGCACGCGGAGTTTCAGCCGAGCTCCATCTAAGGCCTGTTCCGTCTGCCGGCCCGCTTAAGCCGAAGGCGGACGGTGTCTAGCTGAGCTGCCAGCAATCGCCTGGGTTTCTAGTGACGGAGTCATCTTGCAAACGAGATGCAGCTTCAGCTTCAAACCTCAGTTGCAATGCTGCTGAAAGGGCGACTCAAGACATGCTTGCTTCAAGGTCACCTGCGCGTCGGCGTGGCGATGGCTGGCGCCTGGAGATAAGGGCAGCTCACCCGAAACACGCAATCGTGCACAATCAGCACGTGATGGCGCCATTCCGGTACTCTGGTACCTGCTTTAGCACTCCCGCTAACCTCGTCTGATAGGTCGACTACATCGAGCGTGACTCCGTCGTCCACACCCTTGGCGGTGACGAGTACGAGACGGAGAAGAACGCCCCTTGGGGTCTCGCCCGTATCTCGCACCGTGACTCGCTGAGCTTCGGTACCTGGAACAAGTACCTGTACTCGGCCGACGGCGGTGAGGGTGTTGACGTTTACGTCATCGACACCGGCACAAACTACAAGCACGTCGACTTCGAGGGTCGCGCCCACTGGGGCAAGACTATCCCCAGCGGCGATGCTGATGAGGATGGCAACGGCCACGGCACCCACTGCTCCGGCACTGTTGCTGGTAAGAAGTACGGTGTCGCCAAGAAGGCCAACGTCTACGCCGTCAAGGTCCTCCGCTCCAACGGCTCTGGCACCATGTCCGACGTCGTCAAGGGTGTCGAGTGGGCTGCTCAGGCTCACAGCGACGCCGTCAGCGCCGCCAAGAAGGGCAAGAAGAAGGGCTTCAAGGGCTCTGCTGCCAACATGTCCCTCGGTGGTGGCAAGTCGACCACTCTCGACCTTGCTGTCAATGCTGCCGTCGATGCCGGCATCCACTTTGCCGTTGCTGCCGGTAACGACAACGCAGACTCCTGCAACTACTCCCCTGCTGCTGCGCAGAACGCCGTCACTGTCGGTGCCTCCACCCTCCTAGATGAGCGTGCGTACTTCTCCAACTACGGAAAGTGCAACGACATCTTCGCCCCCGGCCTCAACATCCTTTCCACCTGGATCGGCTCTGAGCACGCCACCAACACCATCTCTGGTACCTCGATGGCCTCGCCCCACATTGCTGGTCTCCTGGCCTACTACCTGTCACTTCAGCCCGCCAAGGACTCGTCCTATGCGGTCGCTGACATCACACCCAAGAAGCTCAAGGCTAACCTCATCGCTGTTGGTACCGTTGGTGCTCTCTCCGACGTTCCCTCCAACACTGCCAACATCCTCGCCTGGAACGGTGGAGGATCTTCCAACTACACCCAGATCGTCGAGGCGGGTGGTTACAAGTCCACCAAGGGTGCCTCCAAGGAGCCCTCCGGCTACACCATCACCATCCCCTCTGTCTCTGAGATCGAGGATGAGGTTGCCGACGAGTTCCAGAAGGCCAAGGGCGCTGCTTCTCGCACTGCCCACCAGGTCGGTGGCAAGCTCGGCAAGCTCGAGGCTGAGATTGAGGACTTCGTCGCCGAGGAGATGGAGCACATGTTCCAGGAGTTCAAGGAGCGTGTTGCCCGCGAGTAAGCTACTCTCGTGTCTGTCTGACTTGTTTGCGTCGTTGCATAGTGAGCGGATGCAGGGTTTTGTTTCCGCTTCGTAATAGTATGATACATGATCGATTGGCGTTGGGTCTCGGCAGGGTGCATATCTCATTGGGCTAGTTTGATCGCATGCACCTGTCTCGTTCTTGATAAAGGATCAAAGGAGATACTGGATAGATGAATACATCTGTGTCTTCTCCCATTGCATATTTTCGCCTTGTGAGGTCTTCACTTTACGCTGTGGTGACATGCGTCGCTATTTTCGTCTACAATGCCGCAGCCTCTACGTACGTCAGCTGCTCATCAATTCCACTTCTGATCCTTGATGATCGCCAGAAATACGTGTGTATATGCGACTCGCTCGCTGGTGTCGCCTCCCAATGCGTTCCACACCTTCACAGCTCCCAACCTAGAATCCCAGCTTTCAGCCTCAGCAGCGCCGCAGCAAGTCCATTGTGCTCATCAAGCAGAGCCGCCACATCCGGCTTGTTAAGCAGCTCCATGTGTTTCGAGATTGTCAGCGCAACCTGATCCCTCAGCTCCATATCGCTATCCGGCGTACTAGCAAAGACGTGCCTCGCCGCTGGTGGGAAGTCGTGCGTGTACCAAAACACAGCACAGCAGCACCTAAACTTCTCCAATGCTAGATCTTTGAGCCCATCGACTTGGTATTTGTCTGCGAGCTCGTACATTTGAGAGTGCAGCAGGAACTGGCTCGACGCGCCCTCCTTGAAGTGTGTAGTGAGGAGTCTTAGCGATGTATAGAAGGCTGGGCAGCACTCTTTGCACACCAACCCATCACAAGTGCTGTTGCAGGTCATGACGCCGCATAGGTGGTGTTGGCAAACGCGGTTATCCGGATCCAGACATCTTTTGGAGCACGTGTGTGGGAACGTATAGTGAAACTCGCGGCCGTCGAGAGGGACGATCTTGTTGCTCGCCTGTAGCAGTTCCTTGTTGCTGGCGTGCAACGAGTGGCTTTCTGGCAGCTTCGGCTCATACTCTGCTTCGTACAGGTACTGTACGAGCAGTTTGATGAGCGCCGGATCGTCTTCTGGCAGGTCGATTTTGTGCATCACCGCTTCCTGGAAGTTGTCAGTCAGCGCTGCATGCGCAAGAGCTGGTCTGCTCTTACCTTCCCGGGGAACTTCTCAGCTCTTCTGAAGAACTCGGATTGAGTGCACACGATGTTCTTGTGCACGTTGTACGTGTCTGAGCCGCATGAGATAGTGAGGTCACTGTAGTCACCTGCGGTGAAGAGACTGGATCTGTTAACCTTGACTCGCCAACATGAGTGACCTCTTACTGTCTGATGTTTGCGTCAAACCTGTCGCGTGCAGATCCAGCCATGTTTGCGCGTATTGATGGACATGAGCTTGCAAAAGGAGGTGTGGTAGCTCAGTGAGGGAAGCAGTGAGAGAATAGCGACATGGCGTGTGCAGCCTTGGCGGCGTGAAGTGAAGGCTGGTGAAGAGGGTGCGTCAATTGCAGGATGTAACAACTAACATGGAAGCTTTGAGAGCCTCAAGTGCTTCCAAAGTTGGAGTGAACAATGATGGTGAGTTCGGTCGTTCAGTGATGAGCATGACGCACATTCTTCACGAGTTGCTCTCAGTTGCCGGAGACGTACGTGCTCCTTATGTCGTTCATAGGAAGATGCAGTCTTTCACCTCAGCCTTGAGCATAGCATGATGCATCACTACCAGTCGGTGTCAGGCAGTACCAGTAGAGCAGGGGTGTGCAGCGCTCATTTGCTGAGACGTGTAAGACGCGAGCATGTAGAAGTGACGCGTACCGTACTGACGTGAGTCAGAGATGGTAGGGGTTTAGTGATGCAATCGACAAAACCTAAGATTTAGGGTTTCTCTGCTACGAGGCGCCTGCAGAAGAACGTTTCGGGCCAAGATTTCGAAGGATTTAGGCTGGCTCAGAACTCTAATCACTTTACCTTGATGCAGGAATATCTAACTACGAAAGTTCGGCTTAAGTACCGCTGATTTTCTCCTACTTGGTGGCCTTACTCTTTCGCGTTCGGTAACACATAGCTCAAATTCCCGTATTCGTTCACTGCACTTCGTTGGTAGGCTTGCAAAGAAGTTCATTTGGAGCCGAAACTGTTCCAATGACCACAAGAGGTTGTTGAATTCAAGCTTTGCCTGATAGGCATAGTGCGTAGTTGGATCGAAGTGTCTATTTTCCTAGAAAGCAGTATAGGCCTCTTTGAACTGCGTGAGCGTGTATTCCTAGAGCCCTGGAGTCTTACCTTGCTATAGTTGTCATCGATCTCTTCCATTTTTATATTAAACATATTCCACGTGCTTTCTTCTATTCTATTTTTTTAGAGTTTCTACACTAAGGTTGTAAATAAAGCTGTTGGAATCTCTTTTGCAGTTACGGCTGTTCAGGTGATGAGGGCATACAGACCTTGTGTTCCTTCTTTACAGCCTTTTAGTGGACAGCAACCTTAACCTTTTAGCTGACTTATAGTTGCTAAATCTAAAAGGCGTTACTAGCATGCAGTGGTTTGCCCATGTTAAAAACGGACTCTAGGATAGTGGGATGAGAAACAAGAAAGTGGAACCTGCAGAGAATCAGAAAGCATTGCTGCAATTGTATTGATTCGCTCGTTGCTCCTCTTACGACTTCAGTGACAGATGAACGAGCAGATCCTTTCGGTCACCATTGTGGCGCCTACTATGAAAAACTTCGTCTTAGCCTAGCTGCAGGATGCGAGTAGGTCAACAAGACATTTTCCAGCTCGTTCAATTCACCACTTCTATTTCTTCTTGCCCCACCCGTATTCCTTGATCTTTGCATCAAGAATACCAAGCGCCATGCCGTTGAACTGGGTCAGCAAAACCCTGACAGCTGGCTCTTCTGCAAGCTCAATGTGCTCTGAGATAGTATCGCAGATCACATCCCTAAGACCCATGTCATTTTCTGGCGTTGTCGAGAAAGCGTGATTGGCCGCAACTGGGAACTCTGAGGTATTCCAGAAGTATTTGCATGCGCGGCTAGACTTCTCTTTGGCAAGTTCTTTGAGCCCAACGACATCGTACTTATCGCCAAGCTCATACATCTTGGAATGGATAAGAAGTTGATCCGCGTCTCCTGGCATCGCTTGAAGTAGAACTTCGGACTGGGAGGCACATACTTCGCAGGTGAAACTTTGACAGTCGTAATCGCAGCTGAGACCGCACTGGTGGTGTTTACAGACGGGAACCGAGTCACAACCCCCCCAGCCACCACATGTATGAGGATTTTGTCTGCTACCGTTTGTACTGGACCGTTCTCTCCAACCTTTCTTATTGCTCTTTGTCGGTGGTGATGTGAATCTGGTTGTCTTCGTTGCATTTGCAGTTGGCAGGATTGGCTCGTATTCTCCT
This sequence comes from Didymella segeticola, assembly GCA_004522025.1. Lineage (NCBI taxonomy): Eukaryota > Fungi > Ascomycota > Dothideomycetes > Pleosporales > Didymellaceae > Didymella > Didymella segeticola. Next base: position 147,119 of record SDAV01000014.1, on the reverse strand, counting down.
TCGTACAGGTACTGCAGCAGTAGCTTTATGATACCTGGCTCATCTTCGGGAAGGTCGATAATTCCCTTCTGAGCCTCCTGTGATGCCTCAGTCATGTTAAGCAAGAAGAGAACACGCGATTGGCACGCGCGTGAAAATGGGTACCAACCTGTCCGCCGAAGGCAATTGCATGCTTGAAGAAGCCAGCACGCCCACACACAATGGCTTTGTGTACCTTGTAAGTCTCGCCACCGCAGGTGATAGTAAGGTCAGAGTAGTCGCCCGATGCTAACAAGCTAAATGTCTGTCAGCTTGCTACTGTGTCGTAAAAGACTAAATCACTCACTCTTTGACGCAAGTCACGACCAGGAATGTTGAGTTATTCATGGCCTACAGTTGCGAGTCAAGTGTCGGAAGGGAGAGCTGACGGAGCGGGGCAATAGTTACCCAAGAGCGGGGCGCCAAGGGTCCGAAGTAAACGCACAATTGGAAGTGAAAGCAAGCAACTAGTCTAGAGCAAGTCGTGCGTTAAGACACAGGCAATCTCGTAGATTCGGGTCCCAGATATCTCCTTGAGATGCCCGTCCAAAGATATCAAGATATCACAAGCAAATACATCACCCTGTCGCTTACTTCGGGAGCTTCTCATAAGATCGTGTACTATTTGGAGCTCGATCTCAAACTACTGCTGACCGCGGCGAGCTTGCCTTCAGCACTGTAATGAACTTGAAAGGTGCGAGCAAACGAAGATGTAAAGGCAGAAAGTGGAGCATTTGGTCGATAAGGATGAGAACGAAACGACCTCTGCACAGCACAAGTCAAACTTCGGGGATCAGTCGTAAACGCATAACAAATCTATTCATTAAAAGAAGAATCTATAAATTACTTCTTGAGCAACGTCGCTCCTCTGATCCCATCTTTCCTAACGCGCGCGCCGAGCGTGCCTGTCTTGATGTAGCAGTCAGTGCCAGACAGTGCGACACTACCACATCCAGTGGTTTTGGCACACGCTTCCAGACAGGCCTCGTAGGAAGAGACCGTAACCCTGCCCGATGCTCCGCCGTTACGGTCCCAGCCACACTCTATCCTGAACCTAGCTCCGTTGGAAGCTGTCCAGGCTTGGTCGTCGTTCGCCGGGCACGCAAGGGCTGTACCTGCAGGAACTTCGGTTCTGGGCGTGGCCAAGGTGCTATTGAGCAAATACATCTGCAAGGTGCCACCGGATCCGCAGAACGTTGTCTTATCTCCGGGGCAAAGCGTACTGCACTTGCTTTGTGCAAGCGAAGGGCTTGATGTCGTGTCAAATGAATCTCCCATCCAGCACTCTGAACCGTACTCTACGCCCATGTAATCGTATTGGCGTCTCTGAGCTTCAGCTGCGCACAACGCAGGCGTCATACTGCTGTTCGTGTAGACGTCAGTCAAGGCCCGACCTCCAGACGGCTCGCCGTAGCAGCCCAGCGAATAGTAAATGCCCGCAGTTGGTGCTACAGTCGGGCCAGTAGGCGTGGCTGAGGTCGATGTCGCGGAGCTCAAAGTCGAGCTTGAGGATGAGGAGCTGCTTGTCGCTGCGGGAGTTGAAGAAGAAGTAGAACTGCTTGTCAAGGTTGACGAAGCTGGCGCGCTGCTGAGCGAGGAAGAACTACTGCTCTGAGAGCTTGAACTCGCTGAACTCGACGTGCTGATGGTTGAGGAAGAAATGGGCGTTGAGGAGATGTCTGTTGAGCTGCTCACAGGTGTACTGGAGTCACTGCTGACGCTGATAACGTTGGAGCTCGTCGACGAGAACGATGAGCTACTACTGGGCGTGAGCGTGCTGCTGGCTGAAGATTGAATGCTCGAAGATGCGCTTGTCAGAGAGGCAATCGAGCTAGTACTCGAGCTAGATGCGCTTGAGCTTGTGAATGAAACGGTCGACGTTAAGAATCCAGAGGAAACGCTGGACGAAGCCGAGGCGCTTGAGGATGTCATCGAGCTGCTGACAGCGACAGAGATGACTCTTGCGCCCCAGACACCATTGTTGTTGGGTGTACCGACTGCGCTCTTCAAGTAGCAGCCCGCGCCTGACAATGCTACACTCTTGCAACCAGTGGTTGTTGCGCAGATGTTGATGCACGCGTTGAGGTCACCAGCGGCGACACCAACGCCCTTGATGTCGTTACCGGCATAGTCTTTGCCGCATTCGATAAGGAACGTCTGCGAGTTCGAGACAAAGGTTGCGCCGTTGTTGGTAGGACACTTTAGGGGAGTGGAGATCGGTGTCTGAGACGATGTTGTGGAAGCTACGCTCGAAGTTGAGCTGCTGACGGAGGACGAAGCTAAGCCGCTGGTGGAAGACGAAGCCGAGTCGCTGGCAGAAGAAGACACTGAGCTGCTGATGGAGGACGAAGCTGAGCTGCTTGCCGAGGACGAAGCTGAGCTGCTTGCCGAGGACGAAGCTGAGCTGCTGGCCGAAGACAAAGCTGAGCTGCTGATAGAGGAAGAAGCTGAGTCGCTGGCAGAGGAAGACGCTGAGCTGCTGGCCGAAGACGAAGCTGAGCTGCTTGCCGAGGACGAAGCTGAGCTGCTGATAGAGGAAGAAGCTGAGTCGCTGGCAGAGGAAGAGACTGAGCTGCTAGCAGAAGACGAAGCCGAGCTGCTGATGGAGGACGAAGCTGAGCTGCTGATGGAGGACGAAGCTGAGCTGCTGATGGAGGACGAAGCTGAGCTGCTGATGGAGAACGAAGCCGAGCTGCTGATGGAGGACGAAGCTGAGCTGCTGGCCGAAGATGAAGCCGGGCTGCTGGCCGAAGACAAAACCGAGCTGCTAGTGAAGGACGAAGCTGAGCTGCTGATAGAGGACGAAGCTGAGCTGCTGATAGAGGAGGACACAGGAATGGCAGTTGAGGACACGCTGGAAGAACTGCTGCTGCTGCTCAGGTCAAGCTTGAACAATGTAAGGCCGTTGGCGCCGCCACAGATCTCTGTCGTGTTTCCTTTACATGGCATACTGCAGCGCTTGTCTGTGACTGGCAGAGAGTTGCCATTCAGCAAGTTTCCACAGTAACACTCGGTTGCGTATTCAGTTGCGAAGTAGGAATAGCTCGCGCAATAAGCAGCACAAATCCTGAAAGGTCTAGAGTCAGCGAACAGTATCTCAGGCATCATTTTAGCAAGGATGCTTACCTGTTAGTCATTCCTGCATCGTTTTTCGAGATGCCCGTCAACGCACGGCCGCCGACCTCGTTGAAGCACCCCTGGTACTTGAAAGATCCAATGCGTGCAGAAACACCGTCAACTTCGGGTACGGGCGATGAAGTCGGTGTCTGAGTTGATGAAACGACGGCCGATGTTGACACAGTTGATGCCGTTGATCCCGAGGCGGATGAAATTGACAAGGTTGCAGACAACGTAGACGAAGAGCTTGAGGAAGAGGTTGCACCAAGACGGTAGACTTGCATGCGTGAGCCCGCACCACAATATTGGCTGTTGTTCCCCTTGCAGGTCATGCCACACTGAGAGTCATCTGTAAGCGTGGAGGTAGCCGCAATGGTGGATCCACAGTAACACTCCGCACCGTACTGCAGACCGAACAACTGCGAGCCAGCACAGAATCGTCGGCAGCTGTCAATGGTGTTCAAGTTGCTAGCCGTCGTCTTCGTATTGAATGTCTTGCCATTTGTCTCGGCATAGCAACCCGCGTAGGTGTAATCACCAGAGGTCTGAGTCATGGCCAGGGCAGGTCCTTGAATCACACCGTCCCATTTCGATGTGTCAGCGAAGAGGTCAATGTACGACCCATCGTTACGCGCACCGTTACCGCCGCAGGTGTGGTTGCTGTCCCCGGTGCAGCGAAAGCTGCAGTCTTCGGAAGTCCCTCGCTTCAACGGGAGTGCGTAGCCACACCAGCATTCGCGTGCAAAGATCAAACCGGTGAAGTTGTAGCCACCTGTAGCACATTGAGAGATACATCTTCCAGCCGCGTTGTTGTCGTCGCCATATTGCAGGCTCGAGAGCTGTCGTCCAGGAGTTAGATCCTGGTAGCAACCGAGGTAGCTGTGCTTAGCCGTGCCATTACTGAGCAGAGGTCCGACCTGAGGCGCTGCGGCATTGCAAACAAAGTTCAGGACAACTGCTCCCTGGTCGCTGTTGGTGTTGATCCTCCAGGGCGCCGAGGCCTGAGTGTCGGGGGTATTGACCTGGCGCTCGGGAGGTGCACAGAAGACTGTAGCGTTCGCAGACTGCCCTGCTGCAATTTGTGTACCCTCCGCAAGATCAATGCTATTGGCCGCTTTGACAAACCCAGTGACACCAAATGGAGGCTTGGATACTGTCAGACCCAATGGAGAGGCAGTGTTCGATCCGTTATTGGTAATGCGCATTTGCAGGTTAAGGACTTGGCCAGGGGCAACACTTCCAAATGAGAAGTTTGCGCCTGGTACGTACGGCACCCACCCTGAACCATCAGGGGTTTGGAATTCAAAGAGCGCACTGGGTGTGCTACCGGTCGCTCCGAAGACATCGAGGAGTTTGGTTCCGCCAGTAGTGGTCACCTTGACGAAAACAGCGTGGTTCCCAGCTGAGGGAGGATTGTAGGTAATTCCCACTGTCTGGCGAGTATTGGCAGGGATACTGCTGGGCAGGTTGGAGAATGTAAACTGTGCCACCTGCTTCTTGCCGTCGTCGGTGGTGACAGGATCAATCCAAGGACCGGTCTCAGACACAATCGAGAATTGAATGTTGCTCACTGTGACAGCCATATCGCCGTCATTGGTGAAGAGTGCGCTCTTCTGGACTTCTCCGGCGCCGACTGTGGTGTTGAAGGACACGGTGATGGGCTGGATTGCGAAGAGGCCGGCAGCGGAGTTAGCCGTGCCGCTGAGTGTGACTGGAGTACTTGATGAAGAGCCAGCTGCCGCGTTTGATGTAGAAATTATGACATCGCTCGAGAGAGGCCCAACAGCCTTCGGAGTGAAGCGAGCTTGGAAAGAGAACTGCTTTCCCGCAGCGAGAGTCAAAGGCAGAGTCGGGAGACTCTCCGCTACGAGTGCGAAGTTGGCGCTACCCGAGACGTTGAAGGCGGTGACTTGGGTCGCAACATTGGCGGTGCAAGTGACAGACATCGGGTCAGATGTTCCGTTGACTGAGGTCTTCGCGAAATTGACAGGCCCGGTGCAGTTGAGCGGAAGATTTACAGGAGAACCAAAAGCGTACAGCGCACCCGTAGCACCTATGTAGGCTTTGCCATCTCCGAAGACTGGGTGAGCAAACTTTCCTGGGTTGCCGAAGTTGAAGGCTCTGAGAAGCTTCAGCGGGCCGCCGTTGCTTGGTGGTGTCGAATCGTAGATTCGCAATTTAGGACCCTCGACATCCGTCATCCAGTACAGTCCAGTTCCATCACGTCCATCGACCGAGGTTGTAGTGCCGTGACCTACACCGATAGGCTGGGCATTCTTCTCTGCAGCAGTCGTGACTTCTGTGACAGCTCCGTTTCCACCAGCATCGCAGCTCCACTGGAAAACCCGCGTTTTGTAGTTAATCACATTGATGTAGATGTACTTGCCGATAGGCATTACTCCAGCGGCTGAATAGACCGAGTTCTCATTCTGGTATACGAAGATGGCATCGTCCAGTCTGTTAGCACCTTGCTGGTAACCACCCAAATTATCAGCATTGAGGAAGTAAGTCTTTCCTGACTTGCCAGTGATCACACCGACACGGCGGTCGTTAGGGCAAGAGAAGGCCGATGGGAGAAGCTGGAAGGGTGTCGTTCCAAGATCCTTGTCCGCTCCGTCGAGTTGCGTCTTCTCCCATGGCATGAAAAAGTCCACTGGTGACAAGGTCCCATCGCCAGCAATGTTCATGTGAACAACTGCCTCCTCAAGGGCTGTAGGCACGTTGCGACCCGACACTGGATGACCGGTCGCGGGAAGCTGGGAGGCATAGCCATTACCGGTGGAGAAGAACATGCTGCCAGCACCGTCGTACGCTAGGCCGCCGCCGCTCATCCAGACACCGCCGCCAGGGACGGTATTGGGCTCAAGACCTCCTCTGTGGAGCATGATCAGCACAGGATATTTACATCGTTTGGAGCGTTAGCGTCGAACTTACTGCATTGCGTAGGATTCGACAATAGCACCTGAGGTTTTGTGGAACCCAATGATAGCTCCGGTGTAATTGTATTGGATACAGTGGGATGCCCAGCCTGTGTAGATATAGTCACCGACCTGCAGCAATGCTGGCCTTTGGTGTTGATCACCAGCTACGAGCCATCTGTTCTTGTTGTTCCGAAATGGTGTCTGGTGAACCAAAGTAGGGAAATTTGGCGCTTCCGACAAATCATCTGTACTGATCGCGTGAAAGTAGTAGCGACCCTGAGGACGGCCAGGAGGCTTCGAGGGACTATAGTTGCCGGATTGAAACTGCCAATGGAATCAGGACTATTGAGAGTCACCAAAAGCACCGTATTACATACCTCCGGAGCGTAGGTCTTTGAAGTCAAATACCACAGGCCAGTTGCGGGATCTATAACGCCGGTACCTGAGACACCGACAGCAGGGAAGATGTCATTGCAGCCACCAATGTCTGCTGTCAAGAATGGGACGCCAATATTGCGCGACTTGACAACATCTCCAGTCTTTGCATTGATCTTGTAAAGATTGTTCTGCGTTGTGGCAACATAGACGTATTGAATGCCGTCACCTGCCGTGTAGACCAAAGGCTGAGAAAGGACCTGCTCGGCACCTATGCCATTGAAGTTACCAGGAAGATTCGCAGTCCATATGTTCCCAAAATCCGAGCTAGACACTGTTTGTGGGTCGAGGTTATGCGTAGTCTCGTACCCCGTCCTGGAGGTATCACCACCCCATGTGATGGTATCCGTCTTGCCCAACGACAGAGAAACCTGAGGCAAAGAAAAGATGGCTAGGCATGCTGCCACCTTAGAAAATAGTGAGATGGTCATGACACCGGAGGCTGTGGCTGAACGACTGACCGCTGGCTCAGGAGGGCGAGCAGGTTGCCTTTTACCTCTAGCTACGCTTCAACAGAAATCTTTCTTAATAACGCCTCCTAACGCCCGCATGATGGCGGCGTAAGGGCCGTTCAGCCAGCCGCTCAGCCAGTGTTCTAGTCACTATGAAGGTTCGCTTGAGCATTGCAACATCTGCACAGAGACCCAGCCGACGTATCGATATTGCTGGTCCCACGCTATGCAATGGGCTGGAACGGAGTCCCCGGCCATGCTCTTGAGTCGACGATGTCGAGCCTGCCGAAGTCTATTCCTATTGAATATCTGGCGTGTACAAGGGGCTTCTGGGCTTGATAGGGATACGATGAGTGACTTGCCCCATGAGTAGCTTAGCCTGAAAAGGTGCAGTGGGCGCCGAACAACGCGACAACGGATCGATAGATTTACGACAGCCCTGAGTATCTGGAAAACTACGCTGCGTCTATCAGTGCATCAGTTGAGCGTCAAGAATTGCTCTTGGGTGCTTATGGTTACGATTGAGCGCGAGCTCGTATGTGACTGCATTCTCATCGTTGGTTCCAGTATCGGTATTCCCGCGATGAATGCCAAGATAGGGAGATTGCCAGCTATCGAAGATTAATCTGCTCGTGCCTGACAAGTCAAGCTTTTTCGAAAGGCTGCCTTGCTTTTTCTGGTAAGTCAAGCTCGAAGCTCACACACCGGACTTCACATAGACGCCCGGCGCTCATGGATCCTTGTAAGATCTGTGGCTATGGCTTGCTGTTTCGTCCAAATACGGACTGATTTTCAAAGTTTACGATGGATGAGGAAGAGATTGGGATGGTGGTGCCTCGTTGTTCAGCTAGTCTCGGTGCTGTGGCGTTCCAGCCTCGTGGTTTCTGCAGGGGCTTCACGAATCTGGAGGCCTCGAAGCGGGAAAGCGGCCTCGGCTCAGAGGCTTGGCATGGACGAAGTGGGCAAACCTCGACTGGCTAACGCACCGTGCGCACCTGGCTTCGGCATCTCGCCTTTTTGCCGCGGTGCATGACTCTCCATCCTCTGGCCAGGAATCCCGTGTTGGAACTCAAGACACGGCTCGCAGCTGAGGCTCTGCGGCTGATGATCGGGAGGTATGTGTAGCGATGTCGCTCCTCGCGGCATATACCAATTTGCGCAGTTGATTGACCCAACAGACGGGTCCCAGGCAAAGGATACGTGAAGAGCTTGCAGTTGAGTGCCGGTATGTACCCCGGAGTCTGCCAAGAATTCGTCCAACGCGAAGGCAGCTGAAGGATGCCCCTAGCCTGAGTCCTCTAGCAAGACTTCGCTCATGTACCCCAGAACCCTTTCGTGATTGCCGACACCCTTATCACGCCTGATAAATTTTGATAAACGGGGCTTATAAGCCGTCCCGCCTATCGTTGTCGCGTGTTACTAGACTATTTCGTTACTGGTCATTTCACGCTTTGACAGCACCGGCCCGAATTACATTCTACTAGAACACCACTAGACCGCCACAGAACCCAAGGCTTGTGACAGCGACACGCTGGTGGACACTCACTGGGACTAATTTATTGCAGTACCAATCTCATCACTTGATCATCTCCCGCGTGAAAAGGAAAAACGGAAAAACAAGAGTGCGTGGCGCACACACATTTGATGAGGCTGCTTCCCGCTCGCAACACGACAGGCAGCGTTTCAGTGCAATATCCGCACCTACTTTCTTATACTCCCAGAAAGGTACTTCGCAGGTTGATTTTGCATCTAGAGGCCATAGCAGGTGATCTACTTGAGCTTGGTATTGAATGTGTGTATCCTGCGTTGACGCTAAGAAAAGTCGTTGACCGGATTGGTGCGGCGGAAACGCCGCGATTCTAGGCGACACCACATGGCCGATGTGGGTAGACGGGAGGTTCAGCAAGGCCTCAACAGCCTCAAGCTGATAATCTGCCACTAATGCCATTGATCACAAATGGCCTGGCTGGAAAGTCAGTCTTCGGCAAAGGGAGTGCTGCTTTCGGAAAGAGCCGGTTCGTATTCGCCAATGTACTGGCAAGACGCATTGATCGGAAAATCCCACCGCCTCGCGGTGTAGATCAGTTGATCAATGGTGTTGGTCTGGGCTCCCTAGCCAGCATCAACAATCGTTCGTGAGCTCAGACGCGGGTCTCGGTTTTTTCAGCTGCCCGCTATCCACCAAGCTTGTTCATGCTCTCCAAAAAACTACGATAGAGAACTATCGAGTTCCAGCCTTTGGACATGGCAGAATCCCATGCTCTCTTGTTCTGAGCCTTCCAGATGTGTTCGTTCGCTGGAAGGAACGCCCACAGTCCACCTCGCCCGTTGCTAGGCGCAAGTCTTCACCATACTGTACGTGATCTGGGAATACCCAGGCCATGGATGTGTACCAATGGGACCGCTGCATGTACAAATGCGCTCACCATGTGCATCTAGACGATTGTAACAATACAGAATCAGATCCGCTGCTGGAGAGGTGTCAGTGCTGAAAATTTTAACGTGAAGACCGAACGTGCTCTGCAGTCAAAATTTGGGAAAGAAACCCCGCATACCTTACGCAAAAGTAGCATTGACCAGGCTGGGTACAGCTCTTGCTGCGAAATTTTGGTGTTGAGGCTCTGTTGGGCATTCTTGCCATGCTGTCGTTCTCATTGACAGGGCTTTCGAGCCGAAGGCGCTGCACTGACATGGTCCTTCATTTCCACTGGTGTCCTGATGAGCGGCCCACAGCAAAATTGCTTAGCGTACCTTCGCGTAATTCTTATTGTTGACGTTTTTCGGTATATTTAGCAGAAAGTTCGAAGCGAGTCCGAAATGAGATGAGGCATCCTGCTGTGCTGAGCGCTATATCCAACCTCTTGGGTTCCGATGAGGCCACTGTGCATCATGTGACTTGGGTCTCCCGTTTTGCCATGACTCAAGTTTCTGTATATCCGAGCATAAGTCTCGCAACTGGTATTGACGGGCTTCTAAACAATACTCCAAGCGCGAATCTCACATGAATTGAGCTGACACGAACAAGGCTTTGGTGTAAAGACAATGGCGTAACACATTAGTTTTTCAACTGGGGCGAAGACACCGTTTCTAGTGATAGCAGGGTGTCATGTGTGGATTGCATTCCTATTGCACAATTGAACATATTCCGTTGGCGCTGCCGGATGTGGCTGATGTCCAGCGCAACAAGCAGATTGACTACTTTAGACGAGCTCCTTGACTGCGTGATGGTCTGCGTGTCAATAGTAGGCAAGTGCTAGGGAACCCAACGCAAGCATACGCCGATTAAGGGAAGGTCTTACTTTGTCAGCTTCATGATCAACATGGTCTATCTACGGATGATTCCTAGTTTTAAACAAAGTTGGTTAGTAAACGTGATGCTTTGATGATCTGACCTTCCTTTGTTCTCAACCCTGTTAACTGGTGGAACAATATGGAGATTTTAATCGCAGGTTCGTGGAATCAAAGATTTCCTGATGCCTTCGAAACATTAGCACTGTAAATTTCATCAGGCCCGATACCTTGATGCTTACGTGATGCTGGCGGGTGCAAGATGGTTTTGCACGTTCCTTAACGAAAGCTTGAATGTCAGCCTCTTGAGCCTGATCTCTTGAGCAAGCACACCCTTGTCACGAGTTGACACTAGGCAGTAGAAGGGATATGTAGACTTAACGATTGCCAAATGGTCACAGAACATAAGTCACGCTTGTGCGGGCCTCTCATCACACAACTGCTTTATCCTAGATACACTGTGCTTGCAGGTCAGCCTGTGCATCGTCGCATGAAGAAGTAACCGGGTGCGCCACATGCGACAGGCAAGCAACCTTTGAAGATAAAGTTCAAACCGTTGAGGCCATGCTTGACTTCACAAACTTTGTAAACATCGACGTTGCGGCAGCGCTCGCTGCTCTTGGTTGTATAGCCACGGTGCATGTTGTCATTGCGGCAGGAGTGACCTTTTGTATCCTTACTCAATACTCAAGATTGGCTGGATTCGAGATTGGATATGTACATGGATAGAGGGCACGGTAAAATGAGGCCTCACACAGGTCTTGGCGACCAGTTGAAATGCAACAAGACCATTGCTTGGAAGATCGCAAACGACGACGCTCTTGATCTTACAACCACTTGTTGCCAGATAGCACACAGGGCAGCTTTGTTCATAGAGTTGATAATCTTGCGACATCGAATGTCGATACATAACAGAGGGCTTGGTGAGATCGCGAAGCTGTTCACAGGCGCACTGCAACGTAGGTCAAGAGCAGGCTCAAGCGTTGTAGCTTGCAAAGTCGGGCGGCAACAGCATTTTTGCAATTTTGTGATTCGCTTGAAGAGTCGAGAAGCTAGGTGCCTTTGAAAGTTATGGATGCAAACTAGGTAGCCAGTTTGTCATCTCCCATCCTACATTAGGCAGTACTAACGAAAGCCGGGCACGCACGTGATCTCTTGGTCTGTGAGTGTCATCAAAGATGGCTTGACGCCCCATTCACTTCGTGGAACGACTTGCGACCATTGAACAGCTGGCGAGATGCGCCATTTCCTGAACATTCAAGAACTACACATCAATATCTAGGCCCAACATATCTGGCGGATATACGTCGGTATTGTTTGTCTGGAAGTCCACAATCAGGTCGTTCCAAGAGGACCAATTCATCTCTTCGGAGTAGTCGGCTGCGGCCAGATCGGACATCACTTGGGGCATTCCCAAACTAGCGTTTAGATCTGCCGGGTTCCAGTCAAAGGAAACAAAGCTGTTGAGACTCAGGCCCTCATCAGCGTCCGGGCGTCGGATGAGATTCGACGTGAAAGTCGAAGATGAGTCTACAGTAACAGCGCTTGGCTGCTCAGCGAGCCTGATCGACTTCTTTGAACGATTCTGACGGCTGCGAATGAGTTGAATAAAGAAAGGCTCGCCACTCGGTGGAACGCCATTAGCAGCAGCGTATGCTTCCCAAGCTTTCAACGCCAGATTGCTGACGGCGACGGGCAAAGCTCGCTTAGCTAACTCTTCGTCGAATGTGGGGTGGAATTCGTATACAAGCTGAACTTGGTCCCACGCCTGCTCTACTTCTGGTCCCGACGTACGATAGCGCAATTCTGATAGCAAGTACACGAACGCTTTCCATTGGAAGTGCATGTTGACATGCCACATGAATCCCTGCATCTCTTTCATGGTGTAAGCTAGGTTTTGTGATGCGCAGACCTGGAGGGACATGGAGAACAAGGCGTCCTTCTCTGTTTGTGTCTCGGTCTTGCCCTGGTAGCTCGCTCCATACGCCATGAACCGCATCATGAAGATGATAGCTTTGGCAAGATGACTACACATCAGATGCCAGGTGACTGAAGGGTCACAGTGTCGCAAAAACTTTTGCTCGAAGAGATGCTCGAGCTCTATGATCGCCTTCTCCTTGGCGTTGACGCTCACAGATGTCGTAGTTAACGAGCTCCATGCTCCGTCGAAGGTAGCCTTTGGCGTTTCAAATCGCCGGAGGAAATCGCCAACATGACACCGAATGAGGAAGAACATCATCTCTGTGGCTCGATCAGACTCCTTGGGTAATTCCTTCATGCCCGGAAACAAGTCACTGTCATTTAGGTTGGCTGGCATCTTGACATCACCCATGATCATGGAGGCGTTTGTCCCAGTCCCAGTGCCCGCGAGTTTCTGACTGAACCCTTCCAACATAACAATCTGGTACCATAGGCGTCTTCGTAGCTCGGCCTCGAAAGGAGGTAGCTTGAGCACATCACCATCGCGGTGCAAGCCGATTCGCTGTCCAATACGCTGTGCGACTCCAGAAAGCATCCAGACGATGCGAGCATCGATGTTCTGAAGAGAGACCTGGCCAGAGTCAGTCTCGCATTCTACATTGTGTCCTGATGGTGTCAACTCACGATGAAGAGAGTCAGCGCTTGCAAGACCATCAAGTCCGAAGTCTTCAAGAAACTCGCGTTGATCAAAGCATGCTGGGCACCAGTTCTAAAGCGTTGACGTGCCGCGTCTTTGGAAATTCCCATCATCGAGATACACTCTCCATCGCTCAGAGACTCGACCGCGATGCAAAAAATGGCAAAGAGGAGCGCTTCTAGATTACGTGGGATTTCGTTAAGGTTGCCATTTGCTTCCCCAATCAGATGCTGGACAGTCGGCGCATGGAAGAGCTTCACCAAGGGATTGATGTTATCGAGATAGGCCTGCCATAACTTGAATGCCTCCACGGGCTTAGGGTGAAGAGATTTCAGCCCGGTGGAAGATGTTGGGCTGCCAAACATTAATCGCGAGATATCTGGCGAGAACGCTTCGGGACTTGCACCAATGGTGCCGTCAGACTCGTCATCTGATGATTCATCAAGGATCTCCTTCAAGTCACGAAACTCACTCCTCAAACTCGTCCATATCCCGTTCTCAAGGTACCGGGACTTGCCATGTTCTGTCACGAGGACTCCAGTTTCGATCTCCTTAGGCTTTTCTTCGGCTGTGCTCGTTTGCCAAGGGACAGGTTCAACATTGGAGTCCGAGGGGACATTACAAATTTTGTCCTTGAGCAATAGAGCTTGCTTCAGAAGGCTATCTGGATCGATGCCAGCATTCCGCAGGGCGTCTTCGTAAATCCGAAGCTTGGTGGTGGTATCGACATCGCGCACACCTTTTCGTCTTCTTCGTGGAGGCGGCGGTGCTTTATATACGCAAGGCACCCGTGCTTTGGTGCAGTTATTGCAGCCACCTGGTATTCTGTCGCACTTCACCTTTCGCTGGGCACACAAAACGCAGGAAAACGCCTTTTGGATCTGTTGGTCTCCGATATTGGCTGCTGATGGCTCTGGCGACACTTCTGACGATACTGACGTACTTGCGTTGTCCATACCATGCGACCGAACCTTAGACCTCTCGAACAGAGCGATGTGTGATGTTTCTGATCCGCGAGGTAGAACAGACGTGGTAGGGAAAGTGATAGATGCCTTGGCCTGTGGCGAGCTCAATCGGCTCAGGGTCCGGTCACTAGACTGTTTTTGGTCAAGTTCTGCGGGCAGGCACAAAGCACATGGTCAGAAGTCTGGGCGTGTAAGGCTCACGAATGCTCACCTGTTTGTTACTTCGGCGTTACCAAGACACTCATCAATGCACGGCTACGCTGAATCTATCAGCTTACACCCGTCTAGAATGATCCGCATTCAGTCTGAAAAGTGTAATTATTCGAGTTTACGATGCAGATCTATTCAAAAACATTGTGGCTGCGAAGACCATTACTAGTTGAACCTCTTAGGTACTTCGTGAAAGGCAACTCCCCCATTCAAGATCTACAATACATTGACAGCAGCGGCGCCAGCAAGAGCGAGCAGCGCAGCACCCTCAATGCCAAATCTAGCAGCTGCGCCGGTGCTCTGAGGAGCAGCGCTGCTGGCCGTAGCAGACGCACCTGAGGCGCTGCTTCCTGCAGCGGCGGTACCCGAGGCAGTGGCTGTACGCAGGCCAGAGCTGGCGGCAGCGGCAGAGCTCTTGGAAGCGGTGGAAGCACTGGCGCTGGCGGCGCTGGCACGGGAGGATGCGCTCGCCGTTGCGCTTGCACCACCGCTAAGCAGCTCAGCACCCTCAGCGACGGTAGCAGTAATGAAGGCCACGTCGGTGCCTGACAGTACGGCGGTCTGAGTACCCTGGCCGGCCATCTCGGCGGTGCAGGTCATTGTGTTGGCGGCTGAGTTGTAACCATCGCAGCCGTAACTGACGTATACGCTTCCTGCAGACATCGAGGCTTGGTATCGCGTACCGCCGATGATTTCGACATCGAGACCGGGACCGAGGCCGCACTCCTCAATGGGTGTGCCCGTGGGGCAAGCAACGACTGCCGATGTAGTCGAGCCCTCTACCGACTCGATAGTCGCAACAGGCGAAGGGCCATCGATGCCTTCAGGCGCAGGTCAGGCCAAGTTTCTTCGAAATTTTGTGGGTTGTGAGTATATACGAACCTCCAGGGAACACGAATTGAATGGTGTCTGCTACCGCGGTACCGGCGAGGAAAGACAGGATTGCAAGGGATTGGCGCATGTTGAACGATCTGCACTAACTCTCTGGATTTGAAGGATGCTTGAAACGAGCGTAAGTTCACGACGTATAAACGAGGGACGTCGAGATTGGACTGCGGGCGACAACGAGTGAAGGAACGGATAAGGCTTGAAGGCGTTGCGCTTTCCACTGTGACGGCGACGCTTGCTTTTATTATCCCCTGAACCCGCGAAGCTTGTCTTGAGAAGTTGGCGCCTGAAACCTAGGACCAAACTAATCTAGCTGCATGCTGAGGCATCGGAGCTTGGGCAACGTCAAATCCTGCAAAAAGGAGCAATGCGCAGACATTTGCCGCATGAGTGCCTAGAAGCGAAAAGAGACCACTCAAAGGCTCACATTGTTCCCGAGCCGCCGCACCGCCAGGGCCAGCCAACGCGATCATGAACACGAGCCACAACATCTCGGATTCGATTAGATAGGCTAGACCAAGGCGTCAACCTGTTTCAAGCGCATGCAGTGCAGTGTCGCAAAAGCAGTTGGCGCTGCTGCTGTATAGTGTAGAGAGGGCGTAGCAATTGCTTGTGCCGTCGCACGGCGCTACACATCTGTCAGGGACGAAAGGTTGGGGTGAGGATTGGATGTTTATCGATCCTTACAAAATCGACGACTGATCACCGACGGGTCAATCTTCCAACACATCGACACCCTACAGTACAAATCCGAGGCAACAAATCCCTCCACAAGGACACAATGCCTATCACAATCATTTGCCCAGGAAATGCAGGCCATCTCGTCCAATCGTCTCAGCCATTAAGCGGGACAAGTTATTGAAAGACTCCAATTTTAGGGCTGACACACGGGGGGCCTCAGCCTTCTCCATGCTCTACCGCTGACCGGTGAACACGCCTAGCCAGCGATAAAGGTGCATCAACCCCATCACTGTTGTGCCGATAGTCAACACCACTGAATCGAACTGCGCAAGATCGTTGCAGTTGTCTCCACTACGTCCCAGTACTACGTCCCCGCGAACAGTTCATCCGTTGACTTCAACCACTCTCACAATGCCGTTTCTTCTTGCATTCCCTTCTCATGCGTCTCCCCGCCTCAAAGGACTGCAGATCTGCCAACTGGGCGTCGTCGGTCTGACCGTCGTTTACACCTTCCTCGCTGCCGTGATTCCTAGCAAGCACAAGGCGTTCACGTTCTCACTGCTCTACGGCCTTATCCTGACAAGCATCACTACCTCGATCCTCATCAACAAGGAGCAAAAGGCTGGCGCCCGTGGGCTTCTGACAAAGGACAAGTATGCAAAGTACCAGCTATGGAAGATCGGTGCCGGTTTCTCAATGTACTTTGTCGCCTTCATCGGTTTCATGATGACACCCGGCGGCAACGAGAAGCTGGGCCGCAACGAAAACGGCTTGATCATGAACGGCGTCAAGATCAACACGTTCCAATCCATTATCATGTGGACCAGCACTTTCAATTGGTAAGTTTGATTAGTGCCAGTACACACAAGTCTACGGGCCGAATGCTGACCCCGGAAAGGATCTTCATGTGGGCCAGCGTATTCTACTCCTGCTGCATGTCTAGCCGCGAGACTGGTGAGATTCGCCTCGAGGGTGAGGAGGCCAACATTGGACATCAAGACAACACTGCCGACGACGAGGCTTATGCCAGGCGCCTGCAAGCTCAGGACCCCAACTGGCAGGCGTAGGCAACGACTTCCACGATTCAATATCTGGAGGCCAATACTGTGGCCTGGTTCGATAGACGTGCAAGCACTGTGCTGTGCGTGGTGCTTAGGTGGTAGAAGGACAGGGTACTGCCACGGTGCAAATGGCCGATCTGATGACTGAACGTTATATAGCTTGACACATTGATGATTACGTCTATGCCACTTCCACTTCAACCCATCTCTCCGTTGCTGCGGACGTCTTCTTGTAACTTCAGTCTGTCACCTTGCCATAAGCCTTTGATCACATCTGCAGGCTATACGCGCTTCCACATCGAGCGTCCGCCTGTGTCTGTCATCGTACAAGTAGCTAGAGTAACACCTCCTCCGAGCTTCAAGGCTTGTGAATGGACTTGCATTGGATTTTGTTCCTCAGTGCGAAGCATTGTGATGTGCTCGTCTCATCAACATTGCACTTGGAAGTTGGCTGTCACTGACAATGAGACTTCATCGTAGCAAGGAGTGTTTCCTCGGACAAGAGATCAACAGTCTTTGTTCTCGATAGTGGCTAATCTCTGTAAAAGGCGTCACGTCAATTATAAACAGACACCCACACCTCCAGCTCGGGTTCTCCTTTTGCATACTGAAGCCCGCGCACATTTGCATCCTCTTTCATATGTATTAGTTATTATACAAGTCCCTACTTCATACCAAAGCCCTGCTTACCACCCACAGCGTCCTCCCCTCTCAACCTACAAGACAAAGGCTGCCAGTCCAAACAAACCCGCGGCAACAACCGGAGCTTTGGCCGCCTTCGCCGCACCAGTGAATTCGGGTAGACCGCTCGACGCACTAGTTGGGTGCACACCCGTACCAGTTGGTGCAGGCACCGAAGGCTCAGGGGATTCCGAGGGCAGCTTTACGCTAGTGGGATACGGAGGAAGTACTCCAGGCACAGAGGTTGGGTGAGGCGATGGGCGCGACACAATGATGGATGAGGGGATGGGCTCCTCAGAGTATGACGGTAGGTTAGGGACGTCGGAGGGGGCGTGCGAGGGTGCTGTGAAAATTAGTATGGACGAGAGAAAAATGGGGTAGACGAACTTGGGTACTCGACCGGAGGAATTGTCTCGGTCGGGTAGGCCGAGTATTCTGGGTCATCGGTTGCGGAGGGCTGGGTCTCGATAGGTGCTTCGGAGGTGGGCTCAGGAGTCGGCTCGGCAGCAGCGGATGTCGAAGGTGCAGGAACCTCGATGGGGAAGCCGGCAGCTGCGCAGATGGCAGACAGGACTTCAATGGTCTTGGCCTGGTCTGCTGGGTCGGTGCAAGACGACTGGACACAGGGAGTAACGTTGGGAGTCAATTTGTCGGCTTGCTTGCACGAGCATGCAAAGTCAGTGAGCTGGCACCCTAGAGCAGGGATGGCGGTAGCCAGGCATTGTAGCGAGCATGATGGCAGGTCAGCAATGCCCTGAGCAGTGGCGATGGCCGCGATGGCAGAGATGACAAGAGCGTTCTTCATGTTGGTGACTGAATATAGAGGGGACTGATTGTTGCAGAAGACGGTGTTGACAAGACGAGGGGACAGGTACAAGTAGATGTTTATACTGGAGAGCACACAGGCCAGTGTGCTGATCAATGCGTCGCACTCTTTGTATTGCCTGCACTCCCACCCTCATTGGGAACTACACAAAGATCTGCGTCGGACATTGGCACCCCAAAGAAGCAGGCGGTTGTGGCCGAGGATCTGTTCCCATTCGCGGCCTGCAGCGTTCTCGCGATCGCCACCAATCATTGCCCCGCGCTGTGCAACTCTTGACATTCGTGTTTCAAGGAGAGACACCCGCCCAGATATTTGTGTAAAGAGCTGCCAAAACTTGCATGTTGAGCCGGGGATTGATAGGCTGGCGCGTGGCTATTGTTGTTGATCTGAGAATCCGGGGTTGTACAACACGCACGCAGTTTCCGGGTGGTCGCGATTTGCATGTGAGGGATTGTACAGACTTGCAGAGAGGACGAAAACGACTCGTCAGAAATAGTCGCTCGTGCGACGTCGGAGCGATACTCTGCTGCATCGTGGGAAAGCGAGTAGCATCGCGAGGCCAGACTCTGTCCCAGGGAAGCCTGGAACGGCGAAGACAATGGTGTGTGAGAAATCACATGCAGTCACTTGCTGAATGCCTCGGTGGCGTCTGGGGAACCCGCCTCCGCATTACACGGAGATGAAATCTTGGCACTCGTCCGGGGTAGACAGGGTACGTGACAATTGCTCCATCTTTTCGTCAATGATGTTCTGTCAACCAATCGTCTCTCTCCACTTGTATCAGCCTATATTATGACAGATGAGATCAACCTCAATGCAGTACAGCGGGTGCCGGCCGGATCAACTGCACTTCATCGTGAGTGCTGGAAGCGGTCTGGAGTTTGCGGGCACTTGATGAGTCTGGGTCCTCCTCATCATCCCTTCTCCATTCTACATCAGCCCACGCTGCACTCTCATTGTTGCTGACGAAGCTTGACCCATCGTATATTTCCACATCATCCCTTTGGCTCGACTGCCGTATGTTGAGGTCCGTATTTGGCCCGCTCTGTACCCTGAATTCCTTGGTCTTGAGTATCTCATTGTTAGCCGCTGGTTTGCTTGGCTGGTCTCGACCAAACACGCTCTTGATCACTGATATGGTTTGGCGGCTGGGAGGTAGCGAGTCCGAGTCTTGCGTACAGCATTTGAAGACGCTGTTGTAAGAGTTCGGGATGATGCAAAGATCGCTGTCGCGAGAGCGGTCAGTTGCGATCTTTTTGATCAGGTGTGCCATGGACATCTCGATGTTGAGCTTGACTAGATAGGCTAATGGGTGGAATATCGCATATCTAGCCACAAGTATTAGCTTCAGAACTCTGATAGTAGCAAGCAGTAGCCGAGACGTTGACGTACACAAACCCGTTGGGGATCCACATCGCTACTATAATCATAACGTCCATCATTAGGGAGATGACAATCATGTGTTGATTGAAGAGAACAAGCTTCCTGTACTTTTCCAATCCGTTCTTGACGAGGTTCGCTTTGACGACGCGCATGAAGTAAAAGTTGAGGAATGCATCTATGAGCAGATAAAGACCTTTTTCGATCCGGTCCCAGATGTTGTTGATGTGAATCCATCTTAGCAAATTAGTAGGCAACGAACGAAACGTAGTGACCTCACGACTCACCTGTCGCTGATTTGCAAACGCGCGGGGATCCAAATGATGAACACACTGATATTGATCAATGTGACAATCACAGCGGTGCCAATCATGAGCATGCGACCTTTTCGTCTGTCCGCCAGAATGATGCGCACTCGGTTGATGATGATCTGTAACAGTAGCTGTACTTGAATAGACCAGTTCAGTACTGCACCAGTCAGCAAGCCTGGTTCTCGACGCAGTGCAGTGTAACTCACATATTGACATGTAGAACCAGAAGCTCGGTCTGATGACTTTCAGAAGATATAGCAAGCATTCAACTGCAATCACGAATGAGGCAGCCAGCTCTAGCCATATCATCCATATGTAGGCACTTTTCCATGGTCTCCGACAAGCTTTCGTTTGTGTGAATGCGATGTATGCTGCTGAGATAGCGAATATGTTTGCGAGACCGAAGACCAGACCGGCGACGATGATGGCTCGATAAGTGACTGGCTGAATATAGTAGTCGTCCCGAATGAAAGGACCCCAAGCTGTGAAACTTGGGTCTGGGTTGAACTCAGAGCTCCAGCCCATGGTGGCGAACTGTGATAGCTACATGTACCATTGGTTGTAGCTGCGAGTCAGGGTGGTGTACTGCTCGGAGTCCAAGTGCGATACGATAGGAAGTGGGGACCAGAAGCAGATGCAGATGTGCTCGATGGCAATCCACCGACTTAAGATGATGGCAAACGCGGACCGAACGCTTTGTAACGCGAATATGCGATCTGCGCTTGTGCATTTCCAGCCAAGTCTTCAAAGTGTCGAACATTGTTGAGACGGGAACTTTCCTGACCGCCGAAACCATCAGCAGGCACAGAACATGTGGGTCTTGCGATCCATATAGCCTCAGCAGGGAGAGTATGGCAAATTGTGCTGTAAAGTCGTTACCGCCCCTGACGCTGCACAATTTGACCAAATTTCCATGTGCGCTGCGCAGTTCTCTCTGGGCATCATCGCAGGCAAAAGGCGACGTCACGCCTGTAGAGAGGTCTTGTCCAAGCGATCTGCCAGCATTCTTGGGCCGCTGACTGCAGGGTCTCAGAGCCACATCAATCTTCTTGCAGTAGAGCGCAAAAAATCTTTTTCCATGCGGAAACTGCGGCGTCGGCGCTGATCGTGCGGAAGCCAAAGAGGTTGCTTATTCTCATGTCGATGGTCATCGAAACGGATCAGCTACCGATTGTGTTGATTGGCTCTCGGGACGGGAAGCTGAACCTTCGCCCAAGAGCTCCCGAAGAAGGGCGACGGATGCAGATGAGACATTCAATCCACGGTCGCAGTCAGTAATGTATGATCATATCAATCACGAGTCTGCTCGCTGCCATTTTGGGCCTCGAGAGGTTCGTACCTCCTGCAAGACAAGCGTTGTCTGCTGTGCAGACACATAGTTCGACGCTGAAAGCTCGGCCAAGTCAGATCAGGCTTTGAAACAGGATGCATGCGTGTATAGTCTGTGCTTCAGTCGTCGAAGATGAGGGGAAGAGCCCGAACGGGCGGGCAACGGTCGGTGTTGGTGTGAAAGGGAGGAAGGTATGACGAGCCGACGACGACGCTGCCGAGGGCAAGCGAATGACGTAATCGCTCAGGAGTGCAACCAGCAGTAGCGAAACGCCTCTGGTGCGTGTTTATTGTGCATATGAAGTTGGTGGTAGATACATTGTGCAATGCGAGTTTATGTAGTGCGTCTTCTTCACAATTTTCCTACTGCTTGATGTTCCCCTTCATACTCTGTTTCCCGTAGCTATCCCAAATTTCCGCAGTGTACTCGTTGCTCCCATTGCCTTGTCCGTTTGGTGCAAGCAGGATACGGTAGGGTTCGCCCATGTACAACGGCGACATGGCGCGGTACGCGATCGACTTTGGTGCTGCCTCTGGGTTTCCGCTCTTCGCTGTGTCTCTCCAGAAGTCGAGCATGTTGATAAGATTCAACGGCCCGTGAACAACGCAGGTTCTGTGTCCTTCAACCTCTCTACACCACTCTGGCGAGAAGTGGATCTTGTGCCCGTTGAAAGTCAGTGCAGAGAATCTAAACAGAGTCACGTCTGATTGACAGAAGTCTCTGGTGTGCTCTCCCGCTGGCAATGCCTTTTCCTCAGGTTTCGTAGGCGGCGTCAACGGATTGTCAGGGTTAATCTCTGTCTGAAAAACCCAATTCCTCTTATCCACCAGGGCGATGCCCTTGTCGTTCTCAAAGGTCTTTTCTACCCCGACCACCAGCATCTCTCCGCCGTTTTTGAGCTTCTTGGGCTCTGCTGATAAAAGCTTCGTGGTTTCGCGCACCTCCTGGCCCACCCTCAGCAATGCATTCGCGTCTTGCGCCCATGTCAGTTCGCCACCAGCCCACATGCGTCGCGTGTACGGTGAAAGAGGGTTGACTGTTCGGTCTGTGCCGTCAAGACCAAGTTCGGATTCGACGATGCTGGGAGTAAAATAAGCGAGATGGTATCCGGGCGGTACAGGAGTGCCCTCTGGTGGTGGATTGCTCGATGTTGGAGTGCGATTCAGTGTGATGCTCAACAACTGCAGCTGGTTCGCATCGAGCAATTGCTTCCTAATTGAGACGGGTTTTCCATTGCCAAAGCGCTCGAATATCTCAGCGCTTGCTTCTGCCGCAGACGCTCGCCGGCCAGCCGTGGTTGTGAAGAGACGGCGCGCTACGTGGGCCATGGTGCAATTGACAACCTTGCAAAAGGTATCAGAGGGAGGCTTCGAGGCTGAACGCGTTGTCTGCGAGGTACATAGCTCGGCAGCGAGGCGTGTCGGTAACGCGTTGGCATAGCCGACTCAACCACGTCATACTGTTAACGCGACGCACAGGACAGAAGACGCGCAGGACATCTATGCAAAAACGCTTCCCAGGCCCATGAAAAGTACCGAAAGCCGACCTTTCTGATCACTGCAGTCTTGAAGAGCAATCTGGACTTGATTAACACTGCAAATGTAATTGAAATGTTCCTGTACTCAGGGCCCAGGTGAGCGCCGCACTTGGTTTCTGCCGAGCCACTAGCCCAACGCGCAAGTTGAACGGCTACATCCCCCTCCTTCCGGCAACTCAGCATCTTCAGCACGATGGATTACGACCGCGGAGACGAGCGCCCAAGAAAAAGGGCCAAATTGGCGTGTACAAACTGTAACGCGCGACGAGTCAAGTGCGACGTGACGGATCGCCAACCATGTCGCAATTGCGAAGTGGCACAGGTTGTCTGTGAGACTCGCGAGTCCAAGCGCGGCAAGCACCCGAGAAAGCCTAAAGGTGACAGTAATCATGACAAGCGCAACAGCATTGCTGCACCAGGGTATGTCTTGGATCCAGTAGAAATCTGACAGTGCGCTGACTACCTCCAGGGCCAAAGTGGACCTGACCCCTGAGAGACATGAGGACGATATTGCTGCGTCACACGTACTAGCGTCTCTGTCAACAAAATTCCACAGCCCCGCAGAGAATCAGACTGCGAATAACAACATTGACTTTCAGTTCGCTACACCCGGCGCCCCCCAGGACTCACAAGCTGGGCTCACGCAGTCAGAAACAAGCCGACCAGAAGACGACGGCGCTGTCTTCTTGGGCGAGTCCAGTTCGCTCCGATATGTGACGGAAGAAGAAGCGCCAATTCCCACAGTGCGCCCTCGATTACGACATTCTGTACCCAACGCTGTGAAGGCAGAAGCGCTTGTTCCAGAATGGGAGGCTGAACGACGCCGAAAACGTATGGAGGCACTTCGAGCAGAAGGAGCGTTCTCTTTTCCTCCCAGCGATGTCCGCATCGCCCTCTTGGAGGCCTTCTTCCAATGGTTTCATCCCCACTTCGCTGTTGTTGATGAGGCAGACCTTTGGAGATCGCACCGTGAGGGGACCACTTCTCCCCTACTCCTGCAAGCAATGCTGTTCATTGGAGTCATCCATTGTGAAGAGCTTACCTTACGCAACTTGGGATGGGGAAATCGTCACCGAGCCCGTTACATCTTCTACATCCGCGCCAAAGACATTTACGATGCGTCGTATGAGACAGACAAGTTGACTGTCCTGCAAGCTGTTTTTTTGATGAGCTTTTGGCGCGCCGGTGCGCTTTTGGAGAAGGACGCACGACACTGGCTTTCGGTTGCTATCAGTCTGGCGCAGACTAAGGCGCTTCATCGGGCCTCGGGAGATTCGGATGAAAAGATAGCAAAGCTCAAGCGTCGTATATGGTGGGCAATCTATGTCAGAGAGCGTCAATGTGGCTCCGCTCTTGGTCTACCTAACCGCATTCGTGATGAGGACTGCGACATCGAATCTCTCACCACCGCGGACTTTGAATACGCCTACCTTCCGACCACATCACCTATCGATGCTGAGCGATACAAGGATTACGGAGTCGGTATGGTCCAACTTGCTGTATTTCTGGGCAAGATTGTTGACGCTGGATACCTCCCGAACCGAGCATTGAAGCCTGAAGATCGTGCTCAGATCCGAGATGAGCTTTTCAGGTGGAAACAGAATCTTCCATTAGTCATGCAAGTTTCCGTCGACACCGGCGATGACCCCAGCTTCCAAGCCAGTATGCTACACCTTGCTTACAATAATCTCCTCATGCTCCTCTACCGGTCAAACTTCATCAACGACGAAGACGGAAGCGCAGACATTGAGGGCAACATAGCACTGCAGGCCGCTGCTCGTAACTCCCGCATTGTTGAAGACATGCTGCCCCGTGCGACCATGGGCCACGCCCAGATTCATGTCATCACGAACCTGTTCAACACGCTCTGCATACATGTTGCGCATCTCAGAAGGTCCTCAGGTATCAATCGCACACTAGCCGAGCATCGTGCAAAGCTCTGTTTGTTGGGACTGCAAGAGCTGCAGAAGACATGGGAAGTCACCAACTGGGTACTCCAGCTTTTCTTCCAATATCTTGACCGGTCCACCGCCGCACGTCTAGCCATGGAAGCGGACGATATAGGCATCTCCAGCGTTGCAGCACCGAGCGGACATGCAACGCGAGCCACCACCCCTCTCACGCAGAATGGCGACAAGATGGACGCTAACGATGTCGATGCAATGCTCACCATGCAACAACTTGCCAACAACCAGCACGAGACAGGCATGACCCCTTGGTCTTGGACAACAGATGAGGCAAACCAATACCTTTTCTCGCAGATCGAGAACGACTTTGCTTTTGGCGAGGGCGGCATGCTCCAATGGAGCCCTACCGATCTATTGAACAATGTTCTTACACCGAATTTTGGATTTAACGATCTCAATCCGCTGGAGAATGGGCGTCCATCTGGAGCTTGATGGATTTGTACCTTGTCCTGGCTACCGAGAATGTCACTGTATCAGATGAGAGGCCCGCAGAAGAACCGTTTTCTTCCCACTGCTTTGGAACTCCAGTATTGGAGCCTTCGACCTACTCTGGCGACGGATAGTATGGGAGTCCATACAATACACAGGTGAGCAATTCAGTCTCTGAACGCTCTGTCCATTTCACAAATGGCTTGAACAAGCCAAATCAGTGATTCAATCTCTTCGGACTGGCTGAGCTGCAGCCCAGTAGAACGGCTTTTTTGTTTGGCATGGCTGGCGCTGGACATGTTACGCCAACTCACAGCCGCGCATGCTCTCGCACGCGGTAGTAAGATGTAATGGGAATTGAATATAATAGTATAGTCTAATTGTTACCGGCCTCAATCAAGGACGCCGCCAAAAGCCATGAATCGTGTCGGGTATCATTCTCTCTGTCAAAGTCGTAAGAGCTCAGGCCCACTTGCCGAGCACGCTCATCAGCACCAAACCACACACCAGTGCGAACATGGCGGCTGCAGACCGCACGAACCCAGCGTTCAGCAGACGGCCGTGCATCCAGTCTCTCGCCAACATCTCGACAATGCCAACCCATGCAAGGATACCCGCGGACAATGCATCGAGTGTTCCAATAGCGACAATAGTAGACGGGTCGTTTCCATTGAAAGAGTTTAGCACGCCGATACCAATAGCCATGCCGATGGGTGTAATGAGCGCAAAGATACCGCCCATGATGCATTTCTGCAGCGTGGATGCAGCGGCCTTAGGAAGCTCGGCAATACACGTACCCAGCGCAATGCCCTCGAACATCTGGTGGAAGAGAATGACGACAAAGAGCGTGATGAAGAACGAGTCGCCAGCAACAACAAGGGTGATGCCGATCAAAATGGAGTGGAAGATGATACCCGCTTCTAGGTTCATGACGTTGATCTTCTCTTCCAAGGGAGTCGCTTCGTGTAAAGCGCCATGGGCATGGGGAAGCCCGTGACTTCGGTTGAACTCGTTTCCGGGAGTGGGAGTGCTTGCTGCAGATACGGCCTTGTCACTGCCATTCGTGGGTGTGCCGGTAATCTCGTTGTCGGCTGAGGCGTGCTTCTTCTGGCGCCATTGCACGAAACGGGCGCCAAGGTAATCAGCCAAAAACGAGAGGAACAGGCCAGCGAGGAAGATGGCAGCAGTGGTGCCTTCGTACTGAAGCTCGCCGAGACATTCGTTGCCGAACATGAGGTCGGCGTGAGTGAAGAGATGGATGAAAGCAGTCGATAATACGATACCGGTACCGAACTGCTTCAGGATGACAAAGATAATGTTCGTTTGGGCGATGATGTTGAAGCGAGTTGTCAAGATGGGCAAGAAGACACCGAAAGCGCTGGTAGCCATGATGACGAAGAGCAGGCCAACGCGTAGCGGGATGTTGTAATCGCGAGGTGTTGCATCACAAGACACCTCGCCTTCACTGCCACCTACACAGTGTCTGTATCTTGTTAGCTATCGGCCTTCGGTTAATTACTGGGATAACTCACTCAACACCGGCGTGGAAATGGCAGTGCTCCTCAGAACCAGCCGGCTCCTCGGACGTCTCATCGGAGTGGGCATCCTCACCAGACTCGACAAGAACTTTGACATCTTCACCAGCATCGTCGACACAGTATCTGGTCTTCAGTCAGCGCGGTCTCACAAGCACGAGATGGTCGCACTTACGTCTCGGTACCATGTGTGTGGCAGTCAGTATACTGTGCTTGAAACTCTTCCGTGGCAGTGGGCCCAGAGATCTGGTATTCTTCGGTGCCAACCATACACCAGCTGTCGTACATTAGCACGAAACTCATTCGCAGTCGCAGGTAGTCGGCCGACTTACTTGACAGTTCCATGAGCATGGCATTCGGACACGGCAGTGATGCTCGGCGCCGCCGAAGCAGCCTGTGTAATAGTAGCTGTCGCGGTGACAGTCACAGTCTGAGCAACGCCGGACCCCCCAACAGAGCCTGCAGAGGTTACAGGAGCTGTCGAGGTTGCAGCGGCTGCATTAGGATTGGGATTAGGGTTGAAGTCCTCTGGATTTTGAGCAGCAGCGAATGCCACAAGAGCCAACACAGCAGCAAGGCGGGCGACTGGTGCCATTTTGGATTGTCGTGTGTTTCGATGAGCACGCTGGGCGGGTGTGGTGTATCGGACTCAAGCTGCAATCACACAGCCTTATTATATCGACTTGTAGACTGCTGACGTTTCTGCGGTACGATTATTCGGCACAGAAGTACCCTGTTGAGGCGGCAAAGTATGCAGGCTGAAGAATTTCTGCTCGCCGCTCAGAGGGAAGGTTCTTGGCGTGGGTGGATGTTTGAGCACTGTGATGGACAGGGCCAAGGCTGCCAAGTACGGCGGAGTCCACTTTATCGTCGAATGAAGAGTTGGATGATGGTGCAGGATTTAAGGCTGTGAGGGATATGTAAATTTCCGGCTTGTGGAAGTCCATCATTGAAGGGTCCTGATGCCGTCGTCAATCAAACCATGGAAGACGTGCGCCAATTTCGGTTCCTGCACGCACCGCCTCACCTGTGTCTATCGATATCATGAGGCACACGCGAGTTGCAATACAACAACCTGGTCTTGTCCCGAACAGCAGTCCTACTCAAAGACGCGGGTCCGTGGCGTACTCTTAGCTTCCGGGACAGGTCTTGGCTTCACTTGGCGGGTGAACATAGGGTAACACAGATGTGGGGTGGCTGGAGCACGCTCGGACTAGTCCAAAGAACGTCACACTTCAGATGCTATGGAATACCCTGTCTTTGGATAAAGATGATGTGAGTAAGGCCAATATTGTGGTCACCAAAGATGGTGCTTTCGTCCTGGGAAAAGGTGCATGCTTATGGCCATCGTCAAAGCTTGTAGCAAAGACAGCCGCAAACATGCCCAACATACCAGATCCTGAGATACTCTGCCACAGCTTTGCTTCTGCTGAGCATCATGACACATCTGGAAGAATGTGTTGCGGAAAGAGGCGGGTCCATGCAGTCAGGCCTTCGGCTTTTCCGAACGCAGGTACTCGTGCCGACGCTTTGTCTTCTAAAAGCGTGAAAAACTTGCCATTTGTAGACCATCATGGTGCTCGACATGCTCGAGCCAGCACCGCAACGGAGAAACCTCGTAGGCTAAGCTAACCAGGCCCGCAGCACTGGCTCAACCATGCGAGAAACCACGCGAAACGAGCCGCGAGCCAAGAATTCGATCGCTATTCCACCTTCTTAGTTCGAAAAAGTGACCTCAGCGGTAGTGATAGAGCTACGAATGTAGCATTGCGGCGTATACCATGCGGGCTCGGCGCAGAGAGAAGCAGAGCGACTTCGGTGGAAGAATACCGAGAAAAGACTTGAGCACTGTTGACCAGGCTCAAGGGTCTTCGACTCGCATTGTATAAAGAGGTGACACGCCGTCCGCAAGATTCCCCATCCAGCCATCCGGAACAGATCTGCTGAACACCAGTTCGCATCTTTGCTACACTCAAGGTTTCAGCTTGCCAATCACTGACACCTTAATTGGACCACCATCTTTCACAATGGCTCGCTTCACATCTCTCATGCTCCTTGGAGCTGCGGCTGTCTCTGCCTCCCCTCTCATTGCCCGCGAGGCCACCACCGTCACTGTCACTGCTGACGCTGCGGCTGCTACCTCGACCGCTTGGGATGCTGGCGCGGTTCACCAGTACCCGATCCACGCTTCCTGCAATGCTACTCAGCACCAGTACATCAGGAACGGTCTTGACGAGACCATCTCCCTCTGCCGTCAGGCTCGCGACCACATTCTCCGCTGGGGCAACTCCTCTGCTATCTATCAGAAGTACTTCGGCAATGCCCCTACTGGCGAGCCCATCGGCTGGTTCACCAAGCTCGTCGACGGTGACAAGTCTGATGTCCTCTTCCGCTGTGACGACCCTGACCAGAACTGCGCCACTCAGAACAGTATGTTTCATCCCCTATCCTTCCAAAAGTTAAGCATCTAACATCATTAACAGACTGGGCTGGCCACTGGCGCGGAGCCAACGCTTCGTCCGAGACTGTGATCTGCGACCGCTCCTACATCCTCCGCCGGCCTCTGGAGGGCATGTGCATGTTCGGCTACGACGTCGCCAACGGCGCGACAAACTTCTACTGGGCCTCTGACCTTCTGCACCGCCTTCTGCACATTCCCAAGGTCGGCGAGGGCATCGTCGAGCATTACGGCGGCGCAGATGAGTACCCCGGCGTTCTTGCACTCGCCGATTCCAACCCCAGCGAAGCTGTCCGCAACTCGGACACTCTGCAGTACTTTGCGCTTGAGGTCTATGCCCACGATGTTGCTGTCCCTGGCGTTGGATGCCCCGGCCACTACCGCGAGGTTTCTTCTTCTGCAGCCGCGGCACCGACTTCTTCTGCCAGCGCGGCGGCTAGCTCTGCTGCAGGCTCTGCTGTTGCGTCCGCCACCGCTGCTGTCAGCTCTGCTTCTGCCGCTGCTGCTAGTGCTACTTCCGCCGCCGCTGCTGCGACTGCTAGCTGCACTCCCCACGATGACCACTGGCACTGCCCCCCTGGCGTGCCCGAGCCCACTTCTCCTCCCGCTTAAGTGGAAGTGAAGAGTCGGAGGTGAACGAGGATGACTTTTACGAAACGAACATCTCATGAGGACTGATTGTCCGCGGAAAATAGACTATTCGAGAGACTGTAATGCAATAATAAGATCACTGTGTTGATACACTGCACATTTTGCTGCTGCTGGCTTGAATAGTGTTAGCTAATGGGGCTCTTGCAAGTCGTCCCGGTCAAGAGAGCTTACAGGGATTTTAGCATGATTTCGACAGAACGACAAAATTCGAGATGGAATCGTGACGAAACAGATCAGAGGAACAAAGTCATCAAGGGTTTCCGGTTCGCAACTAACACTACCATCTCTTGTTCACCTGCACACCAATTGCTTCGCAACGGAAGGCATCTATAGCGCAGACTATTTCCATGTGGACTGGTGCGTACAGAGGTTAGATTCTCGGACTCGAAAAGTACTCAGATATGGTGAATTTGGAGGTTGGAATCTTGCCAAGGTTGTGCGGGAAGGTAGTTGGTGAATTTGAACCGGAACTGTCCTCGAATAGCTCAGAGATGAAGCCTAGAAGTGGACTGCCGCCCATGAGTACTAGTTCTGATTTGATGTTTTACCTGGATGAATGACTCTTGGCTTGCCTTGCGTGCAGCGCCATTTAAGCGACAATGTCTGTGGGGATATCATTTTCCTCACAACACCACTACAGCACCCGAAATACAGGGTACTCATCACCCACCTCCAAGGGGATCTGATTGTAGAACGCCAAACTCGCCTCATTCTCCGGCTCCAACTGCACAAACGCGTACGCCGCATTCTTCTGCCGCGTGTCCACATAGTAACCCCCGGCCGGTATTGTGACCCTCCTCGTCGACGAGTTAGTGACCACCGTCGTGCCGGCAATGCCTTCAAACTTGGTGCGCGCAAGCGTCGCGTTGGTGACAACCAGCGTTTCCACGTCGCCCTCGAATGGGGAAGTGAGGACATCGACTTTCAGGCCGAGGATGCGCAGACGCAATGCGACGTCGCTCCAGGCGCGGGAGAAAACGTAGGCCTTAGGTCTTGTGCGTTTCAACACGGCAACGGCGGGATCCTCGTTCTGCGAGACGACGGGAACGTTGACGAAGCTGCCATTTGCTGCGTTGATGAATTGCACGGTCTTGTTGGTGAGTTGGTAGTCTTGGACTACTACGATGTCTTCTTTGCTGTTGGTGAATGCTTTCCTGCCACTTTCGATTGTGCTGTACACGGTGTCGAATTCGTTGACGGCTTTGTTGATGATTGTTACCAGCGTGATGAGATGCGAAGCCACGCGGCGCTGGAAGTGCTGGTCCGCGAGTCTGATGCCTCTCGTTTCGACGAGAAAGGTCAGGGCTTGGTAATTGCCTGCGCCCTTGTGATTGGCTTGGGCATGTGCATCTGGCTCCTGAATGGTGATTGTGCCGTTTGATACAGAGGTCGTAAAGTAGGCGTAGGTGCGCAAACCCTTTGCCTGAGCAGCTGCGAAAACGTCTGTCACGAAGTCTTCGTTCAGACGACGAATGTCTTGGTTGACGTTCAAGCCTTTATTTGCTGAGACGAGGAGGTCTTGCGAGCGGATATAGCGCTGTGCGACAGGGCTCACGCCGGTGTACTCATGGTCGTCGACGAAGATGTGTGGGTCAAAATTAGACTGCAACTGTCTGATCTTGCGTGTTTGCTCGCGCACTAGTACCGAGTGGTCGCGATTGGGATCATAGTTGGAAGCAAGCTGACGTTGCAGGTATTCGACCCCGTCGACATTGTAGCGTGGCAAGATCAGCAAGTCCACCTTCTGAAGAACTTCCGCAGTCCACTGAGTATCAGCAGCTAGCTTGCCCAGTAAAGCGAGCACACCTTCATCACCGGCCGGCTCGTTGCCGTGCTGTCCTCCTTGAATGAAAATGCGCAGCTTCTTGTCGTGTTTTTTGCCGTTGGATAAGGTCACATAGGGAATCTTGCACGCTTCCTCAGAGTCGAGCTGGTCATGGTATTTAATCCATCCAGTGCGGTTCGACAGGCCTTTGACAAAGCTTTCTGGGCTCTGTCAGTTATAGTCACGCAAACGTGATGAGCCACTCACCCAGTGTAAGCTGTGGTGTTGGTCCCGAGGTTCCGTTGCCAAATGTTCCAGGAACACCGCCAGGGTTGATGAACGCTGGGGACAGTATCTCGATGTCTTTGACGTCAGGAAAGTTGGCGGCGACCTGCGGGGTGTCGACAATGGTGGGATTTTGGTTGTTCGCATAGCTATCAGCCATGACAGTCCCAGCGCTCAAGAGCAGCGCGCTCACGAAGGAGCCCTTTGTCGAATACATCCTGCCAGCTTGCGATTCCAGACCACATCATGTCCGATGGTACCTGCATGTTTATACCTGCCTGTGATAACAGTCGTGCTCATCTTCAGGCATTGCGTGCGAACAGGATGTCGACTCCCGCTCCGCGGGAACTCCTTGAGTTGCTTGATGATGACCTCCAAGCATTGAGGTTGAAGTGAGCTTCCTGATTTGGCAACGCGGCGGGGTGCCAAGCGATGGTGCAATCATTTATCTTCCGACGCGCTCCTGACTGTCGTCATGTTGTGTAGTTTGACTCGGTTCTCATTGTTTTTACTTGTCATGTAAGATAGGGTAGTAGTCCGGGAGAAGTAGAACTCCGCTCTCGTCTTACGAAAGAGTCTTATAGCCTTAGCAGATATCAGATAAACAACAATTACTGAAGCTCCTCTGCAAGTTAGCTACCACACCATTCAGTGCCCAAGCTCTGAAGATTGATACTTGATAGCCACTACCAATGGATGATGAGGACATTGGGCGGGTCCTGTAGGCATGATTGAGATGATCTCGAGATCTATCAAATCGCTTACTTGCAGGAGTTCTAGTTTTGGCCTTAAGGTGTTTGGCGAAACGATTTACATGCTGTGTATCAGAGCTGTTGGTGTGATGATGTGATACATGAGGATGGCCTTGCGATGTATGGTCGTGACTCCAGAAGCTTCAGTGGCCTGGCGGAGACCGTTTTCTCTCTCGCGCGCGCCGAGTACCATGTCTCAGCACTGTGAGTTACCGTCATAGAACTTGACAGGATACTATTAGACCTTTCACCATGCGACGCATCTTGGTCGTGTGTCACGGTGGTGCAGTAGACTTGTGGGTAATAGCAGCCGTTCGCAGGCGTGTCAATGCATTTCGAAGCATGGAATGGCGTCAAGACTGAAGATATCCTATGCGATGGCAGATTGAGATCTCGACGGAGAGGGTTTGGCGCATGTTGTTTGAATTTGAAGGGACTTTGGTAGATACAAATGCAAGACACAGAGGTTTGGTACATCCCTGGAACCAATGAGCGCGTGATTGATAATTGATTACTGCAACGTTGCTTATTGGTTGAGTATCCGCACTAGTGTCCGCTCCTCCCACCGCATTCGTTGCAGCTTCTCGTAGACACAAGGCTTGCCGACACGACCACAGCGGCTGTAAAGATGCTTGCGGTATGGAAAGAGTTTGTACTATGCTATAGATGATGCATCATGGGGTCAAGCCACTATAACAGTCATCTGGCCGTCAATGAAGCTTCTTGTGTAACATCCAGACAAAGGCTACCTCAGAGAGGCGCGCAGGTTTACGTCACGCTACTCGCAGCTAGACAACCATAAACCTGGGGAAGTGGGTAGCTTGAGACGGATCCGTCGAGGGGTTCACTCCACTTCTCGTCACAAAACCTTTTGCACTCACCGCTTACAGCAAACTCGCACACACTCAGCCAACACACAGCACACATCAGACGCCATGGCTACCTGCCCAGTTATTGGAACCACCAACAGCGTCCTCCCGCCTAATCATCCGGAAGTTGATCTCAACGTTGACGGCCAAACAGTACGCTGCCTCTCCTCTAAAGACCAAAGCCACGACCATATGCTAATAGAAAAAGTGTCCCGTTGTAGGCGCGACTACTGATCACCACCACAACCTCGACAAGCACCCAAACGTGCCAGGATTGTCCTCGACCGAAGCCACCGCTTGCCCCGCCCTGAAGACGGCGCTCAACGAGCCCAAGGCGCAGGAG
Organism: Didymella segeticola; assembly: GCA_004522025.1. Lineage (NCBI taxonomy): Eukaryota > Fungi > Ascomycota > Dothideomycetes > Pleosporales > Didymellaceae > Didymella > Didymella segeticola. The sequence goes on along the minus strand of SDAV01000014.1, from coordinate 113,347 downwards.
CTCGACGATGCGCTGTGCCCCGTTGTAGGCACCGCGACGACCGTTTTGCCCCCCGATCACCCCGACATGCTGAAGGCGGGACCCGAGGATGTCTGCCCGGTCACCAAGGCGACAGTCGGCCACCACAAGAACAAGGTCGTCACGCACCCCAGCGTTGAGGGCGCGGCCAAGGACGCCGTGTGTCCTGTCACTGGCAAGGCCCACTAGAGTGGACGCGATAAAGAGGCTTCGATGCGGCGTGGGATACCAGGAACAGGTTTCAGGCGTTGGAAATGATTTACATGGCCATTACAAATACATAACTACTTTGAACACAACCACTTCTCAGTCCCTCAATAGTGACACCCACCCCTCCGCCCTCTCGACACCCTTCAACACCGCACTCTTCACGATCACTCTCTCCCCTCTCTCTCCACTCCGTGTCTTCGACAACCTAACTCCCCTTCATCTAATTTGTCACATATATCATCTGATGGAACTTGATCTATCAGGTCCACAAACATTCCACTGCAACGCATCATTCGCAGACAGAGCATGTGGCGCTTCTGGTCTTACACTTCGGGCGTGTTAGCGTGCAGATCTACTCCATTAGGAATAGGGCAGAGGTCGTCAAGGTAAGATAGCATACCTCTTGGACACTTCTTACTCTGTCAAATTCCTTCACAAGTCGCACTATCTGGCGCAGATTGATTACTGGTAGCTTGCGTGAATGTATGCATGCAGAGAAGGTTGCTATTAGCATAAGGTCTCCGACTTATCTCCGACACCTACTTGCCGTGATTAATTTGCTATTGAATCGCATCAATACGTGAACGATTAGAAAAGACCTACGATAATGTTATGGTGTTGGTGTTGATGCCGCCCTGCTTCTAGGCCTCGGACGTAGCTCGATTAACTCCGTCATCTCGGCTACATGACGACCATGTTCCCTACCCCACATCGCGTCAGCCCTGGCGCATCGAGACCCGTGATGAACAACCACTGCTCTTCAAACACCGGTAGGCTGCGCCAGATGGGAGTGACAAATAAAGACCGTGATCGATCGGGCGCCCGGGGGCTGGTCAAGAGTGACTACCCCGCTGAAGCTCCCGCCGGCTACTACGAGACCAGGAGGATATAACCTGCGATGTTACCACTCATTAGACTCTGTGATATTTGGTTTTCAATTTCTTCTGGCGTTCATCAATTGAAGTATCTTCAAGGTATAGATCAGGACCGCAGCCGCAATCATGTCGTCAGCCCCAATAATAGCCTTTGACTATGGTACTTCCAACTCCACTCCCTCCTCAGTACTCTTCCCTGACCAAGAACACCCCAGACTTCTCTCCCTACAGCCTGAAAATCCGCGCCGCCCTCGCCGCAGGAAACATCGCCTTCCAGCGCTCTGACCAGCCTCTCGTGCTACCGCGCCCCATCCTCGAAAAACTAGACATCACCTACCGCCGCATACCGCTACTTGCGCTCGGTAAAGACATCTATGCCGACTCGTCCCTAATCCTCGATGAACTGCAGGCGCGCTTCCAACCCCTGCCCATCACTCCTGCGGACAAAGCGTATGAAATATTCGGCGTACAGATCTTCGCCAGCGCGCTCAACATTGTCCCCGCCGCCGCGCTGACGGATGAATTTGTCCGCGACCGTTTGAACATCTTCCCCTGCCTCGCAAACCCAGAGTATGCATCGCTTCGTCCCAGTGGACTGGCCGAGATGCGCGCCAAGTTCCGCATCATCGAGGACGAGTTCCTAGGCCGCTCGCCCGGGCCGTTCATCGCGGGCGACAAGTTTGGACTTGCCGACTTGCATGCCGGGTGGGCGGTTGGGTGGAGTCTGACTGCCATCGCTCTGGGCCAGGAACCTGGATTTAGTGCCGCTGAGTTTCCGCGCGTGTTCAAGTGGGTGTCTGCTTGGCCGAAACCTCAATACACGGATTTGAGCCCGGAGCAGACGTGGGATGCAGTGCTGGGTGCTGAGTATACGGCGAAGACTATTGGTGTGGATGAGCGGGATTATCTAGGTCTCAAAGCGGGGACTGAGGTTACGGTTGAGAATAGCGATACGAAGTCGGGGACGCATCCGCAGAGGGGTACGTTGGTGGGTGTTGATCAGAGGGAGGTCGTGGTGGAGTTGAAGAATGGGATTCGTCTGCATTTCCCGCGAATCGGGTATGTGGTCAAGGAGGCCAAGTAAGTGGTTCGACATAATGTATGTAGGCCTCGAGTGTAATGGATAGATCGAATGCTACTCGGTCATTTTTGCGCAAGGCGACTGGTCTGCTGGAAGGCTGACGACTGGCTTCCCGCAGTGCTTCCTCCTAATGTTCAAAGCGAAGCCATGTCCAGCTGTCGCCATCAATTTTGTCGGTGTAGATGTCTTCCTCTGCAGGGAGACAAATTCTACATACGTACAGTCGACCAGAACATATTCGTTTGCTGCAGCTAGCTTGCGTAAGCCTACTTCTGGCTCTAGGAAATCTTTGAAGGCACGACCAGAACCACTGGATAGAGCTCTGACGACCAACTTTGTACGGTCCTTAGTAAGAGCATAGGTTCGATTTATGTATGGTGTATTCAGTATATCTACTGCGAGTTTTAGTCATTCTTCCATCGCTGAATCCCGAAGCAGTGGCAAGCAATTGCCATCACTCTGGGTCGTTCTACGCTTGAGGTCGCCGATCGATAGTGGCAGGTCTGAAAAGTGCAAGCATCAAGAAGTAAACCACGTTGGTGAAAGACACCTCGGGTAGCCTACTGTCAACATCGATGTTCCGGTGAAGGTACCAGGATGGCGCTGATATTCGCTGCCAAGCCCTAAGATCACGTCGAATCACGTCATTCCGTTTTTTCGCGCCCCACCAAAACGCGACTGCCCGAACGCTCGCCCGAAGATCCCCAAATGCTTTGCATGCGAAGGAGTAGTTTACACCAAGCGACGAGCCGAAAGCTACCATAGCCAATGGCGGACATTCCTGTAATTCCAGATACGGGTGCGAAGAAGCAGCGTAGACGTCCTGTGAACGGTATTACCACACGCGATCCTTCTGTGGCGGACCGCGGCTAACCGGAGCATCAGCTTGTGCGACGTGTCGAGCGAGGAAGGTACGTCGCACCTCAGATTCACTATCAAATATTCTGCATCAAGCATTTGGACCAAGTAAAATATCTTGGGAAGGCTTCATCAGCCTCAAAATGCTTAAAGTTTCCTCCTATGTTTTGATCACACGTTGACCATACCTAGGTTAAGTGCGATGAGCGACCAGATGGGTGCCTAAACTGCGAGCGACTGCAGTTGAACTGCGTTCAGAATGGTGGCCTCACTACTGGGTCAAAGAGATCAAGTACAGCACTTGAGCCTCTCGGTATCAAGAGAAAACGTACCTTCCGTTCGTGCGTTGCCTGTCGGGATTCGAAAGTCAAATGCTCAGGCGAGCGGCCGACATGTACTCGTTGCTCGCAGCGGATGACTGCATGCGTCTACGATGCGGAGACGAATGAACCCGCTTGGGTGCAAAGCATTGCGTCAACTACAGCAAGCGCCGTCACAAGTCCAGACACGAGTCTATCGACGCAAACTCAACAGATACCGCGGAGTGCGGCGTTCTCCTCGACACCAACAGATCTTGCAAATGTCAACTGTCCACCAGGGCTAACTTGGTGAGTCTACTTTCTAATTCATCCAACATTGCTGACGAGTCACAGGCTCTTCGCACAGGAGCTACCACCCCGAGCACGCTTGCATACACTCCTCGAAGCCTACTTCAACAATGTGCAGCCAATTCGTGTCTTTGCGTTTGAGCACAAGCCAACCTTCATGCGGATGCTCGATGAAGGTCAGCTCACTGATCCGTCCGGCCAAGCTTTGCTGCACATCATGTGTGCCCTTGGTGCGAGGTTCTACGCCCTTGAGTACAGCGAGTCTTTTGCACCGCTTTCGAAAGAGCTCATACAGAATGCTGGCACACAGTGGGCGAAGATCGCTGAAGAGATGTTCTTCGCTGATTACAGCACTATCTCAACGACGAAGCTAAAAGTACTAATCTTGCTCCACGATCAGGAAGCTAGGACTGGGAATTACGCCGGATCTTTCCTGCTCACTGGATTAGTAATACGCATGGCACATGCGTTGCAGCTAAATAACGAAGCATCCACAGACATCATGTGCAAAAAGGATGGTCCAAACGAAGCCTCTGTGAGAGAATGTCAGAGACGCCTTATGTGGGCCTGCTACATGCTCGATGTATGGGCAGGGAGTGGTGTTGATCATCTGACCATCCTGAACGAGAAGGATATCAAGATACAACTTCCCTGTAACGAGCGTCAGTTTCTGCTACAGATTCCTGTGGTAACGGAGAGGCTGGAAGAGGGCACGACTCTGGACTTCATTCCCAAAGCTGATCTGCCGGAGAAGCCTCGGGATAACCTTGGTATGGCAGCATACTATGTTCGCATTGTCAGTATATGGAGGCGAGTGCTGAGGTAAGATTTTGTGTCATGATTTCGAACCTCGTCTAATATTCCAGATTCTCGAAACACATGAACGAAGAGCAACCGCCCTGGGAACCAGGGTCAGAGTTCTCTCAGCTGATCGAGGAAGTTCAGTCCTGGAGAGCCAGTTTACCATCATGGCTGGACTTTTCTGCCGACAATATCTACATCCGCCGAGAGTCTCATCAGCTTGGAGCTCTCTTTCTTAACCACTGCATGTATCACCATGTGTTGTGCGACATTCATCGGATCGCGCTGCCTGATCTATACCGGAATCAACAGCCTTATGACTTCCCTCCAGAACAGCACGCCTTCATGTCAAGATTACAGATGATCTGTTTCGAACATGCCCAACTCATGTCCGTCCTGGTGGCAACTGTGCTGCAGCACGGAATCAAACACTTTGCCGATCCTATTCTGCCATCTTTTGTATACAACAGCAACCGCATCATGCTATACCACATTGCTCGCATTTTAGATTTGTCCAAGCCTGACTCAAGGACAGTAATTGCGCGAACGGTAGAGCTAGTACAACAGAACAACAAAGCCTTGCGCGAGATGTCTTTGATGTACCCGCTAGCGGAGCCTCTATACATTACCACAGAACGATGGCTAGAGACTGTCCGCTCCGGTCTCGCACGAGGTCAAGCGAGCACTTACATCGCGCCGCAGGATCCTTCTGAGGTGCGGACCGAAGTGCAGCAGGCCATCGAAGCTTCCAGTCCAAATCTGAACGATATACAATCCGCTCAGCGAAATGCCCAGGTGGCTCTACTACCACCTATTAACAACGGCCTAGGACAATCCCCGTCAACAGCAAGCGAATACTATGCGACACCATCAACGGACCCCATGGCGTCGAGTCTTGCGACACTCGCCGACGTTGCGACCCAGCCCGGGCAACTTGTCCCGGTGTTACCAAATGACATATCTACCAACGATTTTGAACAGCCAGTCTTCAACTTGGATGATCTCCAGAACTTTTTCGAATGGGAAACGAATAACGGCGAGTATGCGCAGCTGACCGGCTTTGAAGGGTTTGGCCCGCTGGGCTGGGCGAATAACTTCTCCACCATGTGAGCATGGGGCCAAGATCCACGAAATGCTGAAAACAGTGCAAATCTCAGCGAACAGGGTTGCATTGTACAATCATTTTCGTGTCGTTTTTGGACAGCAATGACTCATTGCCCCTCAAAAATGTAATAGGGAACCTTGGGTCATGAGAATCAGGGTCTGTGGCTATTTGACCGCACAACAAGCGTGTAGGAACTCCAATCAAATCCAACGTCCACATCGCCTGCAGACCAGCACAGGAACTCTTTGCCAGGCAGCCTGGAACATTCAGGCCATCAAACTTTCATCCCCTCCTGCACTTACGATCGGCCGATGGCCCTCGCGCGATTCTCAACGGGCATAAGTGAAGCTGGCCGGCAACCGCCCTGGGAAATCGATTTTCCTGACGTTCCTCCATGGTATCTGCTGACGATCTGGGTTCTTTGCGTACTCCTCGGAATGGCATATCGTGGCATGACCTCTGACTGGGCTTCGGCACTTGCGCGCGAAGATCTCGACGATTATCATTACGACTATCCGATCGTTGTCGAAGAAGGCGATGCCTGCTGCATTTGTCAAGAGGAGTTCAGTGGGTGTTTCGACTCGGGAGAAGGCACCCGGGAGCTTTGCGTACCTATCTCACTTGGTCCTTGCGGCCATATTGTTGGCGATCAGTGCTTTCAACGTTGGATCACCAGTCTTGACCAAACACGTCTCGCCGGCAGTATGCGTTGTCCATATTGCGCACAGCCACTTCACCGAAAGCCGCAGCCCTTGCACCGAATGATCGCACGGACCATAACGAGGTCAATAGCTACTATTAAGTCATCTCAACTTGCGATGATTTTGTCGGGCTACCATCACGCTCAGCAGCCTGTTCCTTTGTTGATCGGCCCTAGGGAAAGGCTACTTTTGCTGCGTGAGATGGCCCAACACGCAATCCATTTTCTTGGAGTGGCCTTCGGGATTTACTTTGTATGTACAGCAATCGTAATGCTTGCATACGCCATGTGTAACAGCTTTGGCATGTCCCACTGGTCCGACATGCTTATTCGATCTGCTGGCATGCAATATTTCGGCTATCTTCTGGAAATGTTCATGCTGTCAAGTGCGGCCCTGATGGTTCTCGATTTGTTTCTTGGGGACGAGAGGGAGTGGGTGTGGACGGCATATTGGTACGGCTATCGGTACTGATGCGAGCGGAGTCTCGATGAGCTCCTTCGCGTACCATCTCAAACCTTCCACGACAACATTATTCTTTCACTACAATCGCGTGCTGGCTTTCACTGGACGCGTTCACCAAAATTCCCTCTCGTCAAGCGCTTAAAGCCCGTCGGAAAACCAACAACCAACAACCAGAAACCATTAACCAAATCCCGCCTACCACCCACTGAGGAAGTACCACAGACGATACTCAAATGCCACAGGCACATCCATTCCCATTTACGGAACTCTTAGCCTCTATCACAGATGGTCTGCGCGTTGTCGTGCGCTTGATGGAGCAAACACCAGAGACACGAGGACCAATCCATCGCTTCCTGTTCCCTGAAAAGCGAAAGTTCTTAGGTGACAATGAGTGGCGAGTAGACGAGGGCGAGGAATGCTTCATCTGCAAGGAACCTCTCATCAGCAAACCCGCGACCTGTACGAATACCAGTGTTTCCACCCGAGAATCTCCCAAGCACCGAGCAAATAAGCAGTCACCGCGATGCTACGCCCTTCGTCTTTGGCCCTGCGACCACATCATCGGCGATGTCTGCTTCAAGAAGTGGATGAGCAATCCTGTGAACTCTACAAGCGGCCTCTGTCCACTTTGTCAGCAACCGCTACTCGTAGCAGCCGAGAAGAAGACCTTCGCAAAGCATGTGAGCCGCTACATCTCTTCGTGGCCATTGTCTGCCCTGCCAGACCAACTGCTCCACGATTTCCGCGACCTTCGAACGCAGCTGGCAACACAGTCGTTGCAACCCTGGGAGCTAGTTGGCCCACTCATGCGCTTATCATCAGCAACGATATGGTTCGGCCGTCTTGTATGCATCCCATTGGGAATCGGTTCTTCCGGTATGTCGGTGAAGGAGAAGAGCACAGCGTTTCTGCGCATTCTGATGCAGCCGGTGGTCGATGCGATTACTTGGGATCTAACGCGCGGCTTCCTGCGACTGTTCATCTATTGCTCGGATGTCTATCTAGGGCGATAGGCTATGGAGAGCATGGGGATATGGCCACGAAGGGTTTTGTGCGGTCGCGGTTGCTTAACGACTCCAAACATACACGGAAATAAATGGCTTATGGCCGTCATCAGCTGATTGAGGTTTCGATCGCAACATGAATCTCATCTGATATGTGTAGAATTTATCTACACTCTGTCAGAGTCTTGATGGTAGAAAATGGAAAAGGAGCACCTAGAGGCTCAAGACAAGTAGATGCGCCTGAATACTGTGATGTGACTCCGGATTTTTCTGTATGCCATCTTTGTGTAAAGACGTTTTGAATATAGTTTTAGTATTTGTGGGATGTGCTTCTCCGTAAGCTAGCTGATAGGGTAATGTCAAGATGTGCGTTGTGATGATGAACAAGATAGTCTCCACACACGACAGACAGTAAGAGCATGGTGAGACGTTTGCATTAAAGTAAACTAAACATCTACAGTCATTCTTGTATACCGATCCTCCGAGACAAACGAACTTAATCAACAAAAGGAAACAGCCTCATCGATCCATTACTGGACCGATTCAGGCACGGCGTGCCTGGCGGCGCTTGGCGTAGCCGTAGCCGTTGCCTCCCTCGTAGGCGGGGGTGGGAGTGGGCTTGGCTTCGTAGACAGGAGCGCTGGACGAAGCAGCCGGGTATTCAACGGCGGGCAGTGTGGAGCTGGGGCAAGGGGTGCTCGATCCGTTCTCGTAGTGAGGAACGGTGGTGGTGGCCGGGTAGGAAGGCGCCGAAGATGTCTCAGCGGGAGGGTACTCGCCGCCATAGACGGGAGTGCTGGTTGGGTATTCCTCGGACTTGGTCTTGGTCTCCTCGGAGGGCTTTGAGCTGCTGGGCTTGGAAGGGGGGTACTCCTCGCCGTAGACAGGGGTGGAAGTTGGGTAGGCGGGGTAGGTCTTGGTCTCAACGTTGGGCACGGACGAGCTGCTTGCGCAAGGAGTGCTGGAGCTCTTCTCAGTCTCGTAAACGGGGGTAGAAGAGCTGGCAGGGTATTCAGGGTAGTAAATGCTGCTAGTCTTGGTCTCGACAGAGGGCTTGGAAGAAGACTGGCCGTAGGGAGGGTAGTCGCCGTAGACAGGAGTCGACTGAGGGTAGTCCTGGGAGTATGTCTTGGTCTCTACCGATGGCTTGGAGCTGGAGCTAGCGCAGGGGGTGCTGGAGCTCTTCTCGGTGTCGTAGGCAGGAGTGGTAGAGTTAGACGGGTAATGGGGAACGTAAGGCGCGCTGGAAGTAGTAGGGTAGTCGTTGCTGGGCTTAGAGACGGAGGGAGTGTAAGCTGGGTAGTCAGGCTTGTACTCAGTCTTGGTCTCGACGGAAGGCTTGGAGCTCGACTTTCCGCCGTGGGGGTATTCTCCACCATGGGGATACTCGCCGCCGTGAGGGTACTCTCCACCGTGAGTGGGAGTCTTCTCGGGCTGAGCGGGGTAGTCAGGCTTGTACTGGGTCTTGGTCTCGACAGCAGGCTTGGAAGAGCTCGGCTTGCCGCCGTGAGGGTACTCTCCGCCGTGAGTGGGAGTCTTCTCGGGCTGAGCGGGGTATGTCTTGGTCTGCTTGTACTCGCAAGAAGCGGTGTCACCAGACTTGGTGATGGTGACGACCTGGGCGTCCTTGTGGTAAACACCGGGCTGGTAGACCGAGACGGTGGGGTACTTCACCTCTGTGTCGTGGGCATAGACAGTGGTGGTGGGCTTGGCAACCTCGTACTTGCCAGTGGTAGAGACGGTGACAGTGACAGTCTTGACGACGGTAGAAGTAACGTCTTCGCCGTTCTTGCCCTTACCAGTCTCGTACGCGCCGTAAGCGCATGTCTGGACACCAGTCTGCTTGAAGTCCGTGGTGTATCCACCGTAGGTGACGGGAACACCGGCCTTGGCAGTGGTGGTAGCCTCAGAGGGCTTGGTCATGGTGTAAGAGACGGTGACGTCCTTGGCGGGCTCGGTGTAGACACCGGGCTTCTCGTAAGTCTTGATCTCGGGAGTGGGAGCCTTGTAGATCGCCGTGGTGGTGTACTCAGACCACTTGCCATCCTTGTACTCCTTGACCTTGTAGGGCTGCTCCTCGTCGCAAGAGTCGCAGAGGCCAGAGCCACCGTAGCCGGGGAGGCCATGAGCACCAAGATCCTTGTACTCGACCTCGTGGACCTTCTCGTAGAGAGAGTACCACGGCTGAGTGGAGTTCTTCTTGTTATCATAGGAGCCGTAGCTGCCAGTGGGGTACGCCTGGCCAGGCTTGCCGCTAGAAGCTGCGGCGGTAGGGTAGTGGGTGACGGTAGTCTTGGTCTGGTAGACAGTGATGGGCTCCTCGACGCATGTGACAGTGACCTTCTTGGAGTTGTAGTCGTTGATGACGGTGGAGACGTACTTCTCCTCGGTCCACTTGTTGCAGGACTTGCCATCAGAGCCGGCGGCACCGCAGGTGGGGTATGGCTGGTACTGGGAGGTAACAGTCACGGGCTCCTTGCCATAGCCGGGGTAGATGGTGGTGTAGCCAAGCTTCGAGCTGGTAGAAGACTTGCTGGGAACGGGGGCCGAGGAGGTCTTGTGCTCCTCTCCGTAACCGCCGTAGGCCGGAGCGGAGGTAGAGTACTTGACGGCCGGGACGCTGGAGCTGGGCTTGGTCTCAGGGTAGCTTTCATAGCCATAGGCGTCGTAGGCTGCCGCAACGCCGGCGAAGATGAGTGCGTAACGCATGTTGATTAAGTATTAGATTAACGAGTGACTGTGGTAAGATAAGAAAAAAGAGTGTGGTCGACGCTCAGGAACTGAGTGCGAAAGAGTGGTCGGTCCAAGGAATGACTGTGGATAAGGAACAGAAGGCAGCAAGCAAGCAGATTCATATACGTCTTCAAGATGCAAGCTTGGACATCTGGGAGTAGTGCTACCCCTGACCTCGGACAGAACGCGTTCGCTGAGATGCCTCTTTTGGCCCAGAGCACCCGGTAAGCTAAGGATCCACATTTGGCGGAAGGTTTGGTAAGGAGAGCCGCGAATAGTAACTGCGCTGTCTTAGCGAAGCCGTATATATGGGGTTCATTCTACAATTCACGCTATCCAGCCGCGATCATGGCCGTCAGTGGCTTGACTTCGTTGTTTGACATATGACTTCTCGCTGCAGTGTCTTTTCAGACTTGTCAATTGAGCCTGGAGATCAAGCTTCAAGTCGAGATACAAGCCGACAATGGCCCCTTTCGAAGGTTGTGGGATCGTACCAAGACTGCAATGCGGTCTGTTCCGTTCAGGTACCCGCACCAGCTCATCGGTATCCGGATTTAGCGTCGTGCTGTAAGCGGCTTTGTGGCGTTCTGGGAGTTCGGCAACAGTGATCCTGGGCCTCGAACTTGCCAGAACACCGAGACGGCCACGCTCCGAGAGTCCCAGACTCGTCAAGCCAACCCACATTCAGACGTCCTGGCTCGGGCGGGCAGAATCGATAGCCTCCAGGAATACGACCTCACGAAATGCAAGCCACACTGCTGCCTTATGTGCTCATGCATGCATTTGTGTTGCTGACTGGTTGCTGCGATTCCCTCTCAGCTGTTATGCATCAAGTCCAAATCTTTGTTGTCGCTTGGTGGCATCTCTCCGAACTCGTGTTTATGATGCTGATTGGGCGACATAAACTCACAAGTGCTAAAAAGAGATGATCTCACCCCGCAGAGAAGCTGACGAACTCGATGCACACTTGGGACTAACAGATCTGTCACAGCTACTATGTATGCAGGAACGAGGGGACGTTCGCTGCGTCCCGTGCTCCGCAGGATTGGGGTGAAGCGATACGAAAGGGGAAATGGCCCCTGGGACACTCGGTACACCCCTGTATCTACGCGTGGGTTAGCGCGTGCACGAGCTTGGCATAAAAAGCTTAGCGGATGCATTGTGGCTGACATCCCCAGCTTGCACATCCTGCAAGACATTGGCCTCTCTCGAATCATGAGAACCACAAGCGGCGTATGACATGGAGATGCGGACGTTTATGCCCACGAAGTAGGCTGAGATCTCCAGCCGTTCTCCAGAAGCAGTGCAAACCCTCCGCTCGGCAAGCCGCGGTACCACTGTGCTCGAGAGACGGGTTGCTTCTTGACGGCGTGTCTTCGTCACGAGAAGGAAATGAATGATATTGCAGATCGTGCCGCAATTATGATGGCCGTACAATCGCATCGTCGTATTGGCCGTCGTAGCGCGAACATAGGGCAACACACTAACGACCGCTCGGAGCATTCATCAGCGCCAACCCCTTGCCACGGCGTTCCGGGCCAACAGACCTAACAAATAGGGTCAGCGAGTTTCTACAGGAGTCGCTCGATCGAACATTCTTTTGTTATTTCGAGAGTTTGCAACTGGTTGTCGTTCAATTAGATTTCTCCAACTTCACACACCGCGGACTGTACTGCTCGAACAAAACTTGAGCTCGCTCACGTCAGGGACCTCATCGTACGAAGCATCGGTTTGCATGATCGTACTCTGAAACCTGACGAGCGCCTCCGCAACGGCCTCGCGCTGTTGTGGCTTCGTGATCGGGTGAGGCAATGCGGTCCTAGACCGGCACGCCACTGGATGAGTACAAGCACCAACAAGCAATGACCTATCGAGGATTTAGCGTGCGGAAAGGTGAAGAACCGTCGATGCGAACGCGGTATTGCGGGATTGTGCATCAGATGAGACCACAGGCGAAGGAAAATGTACCAGCCGAAGGAGTGAAGGCCGGGGCTGTCGAGAGTCCATCGCCCGCGAATATGTACGTTAGTCACGATGTAGTGAGACTAACATTGCCCTCATCGAATGTTAGACCCCTGCCCCAGTAGAGCACTGTGTAGCTCGAACTGGAGATTTGAAATGCTTTCAAATGTGGGTGAAATACATCCAGCCTGAGCGTCGAATGAAGCCTCGTCTCTGCACGATGTGCTGCAAAATGCTGGACGTAATCGACTTGTGAGAGCTTTGCGGATCTGTATAACCGATGGAGTCTAAGTCGACCCAGCTCTTTCCTTACGCGCATCAAAAGGTGTCAAGAGATGTCGAACGAGAAGAGCGTAGCGTTGGAATATTCTGCACCCTTCTCGATCGCCGCCTGCGAGGTACAAATTTCATTACACGAATTCGATCAAGTAATTTGCCGCAGATCATGATGTGTGGACGTGAGAACAAACATGCCTGGATATGGCAGCATGTCAAAGGACGAGTTAAATGCAAAGCTTCAGCAAGAGGGAGCAACAGCTTATCTCAAACTCAACAATGTGATCGACAGTCCCATCGCTTTCCTCAGTAATAAATCTAGGTCTCAGGCAAAGTCACCAAAAAACAATTGAGACATCCCACCCGCAGAGCATAGCCCGCCGAACCCTCTCAGCTCGTTCCTATATACAGTCCTGTATCTTCGCCGACTGATTCATTCTAACACAGCCTGCAGCAGCCTATCCATCACCGGCTAACGCAAGTCTGTCACTGCACCGTACTACACACTCATTGGCAAGGCTGCGATATATTTACTATGAAAGAACCCCGCGCCGAGAAAGACGAGTTCCTGGTAAGTCAAGTCAGCACCGTAGTCGCAAAGGGCACTTCAGACTCGATGTCCAGCGTTCTCTGCTCGCCGCGGGGGGACACAATGGCCACAGCATCCAGCGTTTCCAATGGGGCGTGCTACTAATAGTAACCGTAGCGTACTACGGCTTAACCAAGCAGGTAGTTAGTAGTGAAGGTTTGAGCCGTACAGTAGTAGTACTATAGAGGGTGTAGAGTGTGTGGGTGCTGTAGTACAGCTGTATTATGTCTTAGTATCTTGTACTTGGAAAAATTATTCTAGGTCTATATTAGAGATAGATAACTTAATATTCTAGTATACTATATCTTATACTCTTAGTTATATACCTCTACTTTCTAAAAAACCTATGCTTTAAGATTATAGTCCCAACCACGTGTTTAATTCCTATAGGAAGCATTTCTTTACCTACTACTAATACACTACTATCCATATCACACCTCAGGTAGACTATCACAGCTACAATCCGCAATTCAAGATCCCTCTACCACACCCGTACAGTCATAGCCAGCCCACAAGCCGTACTATATCTACAACTTGCTCTCCATACCGTACCACGCCCTGTTGGAAACGCTCAGCATCGATATCACAGTGCTTGAGTGTTGTTATTCACGCGCCCTACCTGGGAAAGCGGCGGAGAGGAGTTGTCAGCGTGCTGGCCCAAGCAGACGTCCTTCGATCCACCCTAAAGACTACGCACTGAACTAAGGTTGAACTCGCAGCTGTCAGAAGTCACTCAAGTGGAGAAAGTAATTCCCTCTCGCCCAAACTTGCTTTTACACATGCTTCTCAAAACCCCCGATTCTCCACTCGTTACCATGGGAAATGTATACCCTTCATCGGACTCGCATCCGTTAGTATCTAGTCATGTGACCCCAGATGAGACCAAGATGTATAGTCCAGCTTCCCAGTTACTGTTCGATACTTCAATCAATACACTTATTCCTACTCTCCTCACAGGTTTAGTTCAACAGCATCAGCGTCGTAGAGAGTAACAAATCTATCAATACTGGTTAAACCCGACCCGCCTCAGCACAGCGCATCGCTACTGCGACACACTCGATCCCGACTTATTTGCGGATTCGCGGCTTTGAGAATGATTGGGATCGCGTGGAAGCGTGGGATGGCATATCAGTACCGCGGTGAACTGCGTGTCTGTATATCATATCATACCATACCATACCATTGTGTTCGCTACCCATATCTCGCGCCCGTAGCCTGTAGCCTGTAGCCTGGGAACCGCATTGCATTGCACTGTCCCTCGATCTCCCTTCGCGGTTCAGGGGTGTAGTGCTAGAGCGTGGGTTGGAATGAGAGCTGACATGTACACTACTTTCCTGGAAACAAACGCAACGCAACGCACTCTTGGGACTCGCGATAGCACTCACGGTATCACTCGATGTCGCTCTACACGACGCAACGTGACCCGCACCATGCAGCCAGACGACACAGCAAGAGAAGAGTAGAGGAGGAGGAGTAAACACTTTCCTTTTCTTTTCATTGCATTCGGGGAAAAAAGGTTAATACATGCGTTTTCGCCTTGCTTCAGACGCCAGAACGCCAGAAATGCTAAAAGCTTCGAGTCTTCGTTTCAACGCGCGGCACAGCTTGATCCACCTATGTCCACCTACGCATCCCCCATCTCGACATCCGCCTCAACGCCCGGCAGCACCCCAGCCTTCAGCGGATCGACAACACTAACAGGAGCGAGGACATCAAACGCGCCGGTCCCAATACCCCCCAATTTCCCCACCACAATCCTCGCCGACGGATTCCTCAGATCATCCCAATCGCGCTCAAGAACGGCGTCTTTCAGAAAGCCCACCGTAGTCTCGAAACTCATCTTCATAAACGGACTCACGTCGCCCTTGAGGCCGTTGCGGTTAAACGGCGTAAAGCCGCCGCCCTTTGTCATTGTGTCGGCGATGAGGTTGAGATGGCGCTGGTCGACGCTGATGCCGTGGCCGGAGAAGACGGCGTGCATTTCGCGGACGATGGTGGCGCGGCAGGCTTCGACGCCGTAGAGATGCAGCATCGCGACGATGTCGTTGGTGAAGACGCGGTTCACGTCGATGAGGTCGTGGAACTCGCGGATCGCGAGAAGGTTGGAGCCCTCTGTTATGACGACGGGGACGTCGGTTTTGTTGCCCGCGGCGTCCTTGCCGTCTTCCTTGGAGACCAGGGCCGAGGTGATGCCCGGGATGACGTGGATGGTGGCGAACTCCGCGGCGGACTCGACGTGGTGCAGGACCAGGAGCTTGGGGGCTGAGAGGGGGAATTCAAAGGTGATCTCGCAATACGCGCCGCGCTTATCGTCAAAGGCAAAGTCGAAGATGTCGGCGTTCTTGTTGATGACGCGGTCTTTGCGGATGTCCGAGGCTTCGTCGCTGGGGACGAGGAGCTGCGTGTCGTCGGACGAGTCGTCGGGGTCGGGGCTCGAGGCGCGCGATGGCTTGGGGCTGCCGCCGTAGGCTTCGTCTTCGTCGCTGACGGCGTCTTCGCGGTCGAGAGCGTCGTTCATGGCCTGCTCCTCCTCTTCGGGCTCCTCGTAGCCGACGCTGTCTTCGCGGCGGCCGCGCTGCTTGGCGTGGGTTGTGTCGCCGTCGCCTTCGCCATCGTCGCTGTCGTCGTCGTCTGCGCCGCCCTCGCGACCGGCGCGCTCGTCATCCGCTACAACGTCGTCAACCCTGCTGCTGGCCTGTCCGACCTGGGGTACTGAAGCGTTGGCGGTCGACAGAGACTTGTTGTCGCCCTTCTTCTTCAGATCTGCGCGCATGATCTTCTGCAGACGCGGGCAGAACTTCTGCTCGATCGACTCGACAACATCGCGCACCTTGATGGCGTACTCTTGCGTGTACTCCTCGGCAGGATAGAGATCGAGGCGGACCTTGTACGTCCTGGCTTGAGAAAACTGTGACCCAGCCCCGGACGACTCGGTGACGGTGACCTTGTCGAGGACTGCAGACAGCGGCAGCCTGGTGATGCTCTTTGCGAACCGCTCCTGGTGCTCCTTTGGAAGCTCGGCATGCGGGTACATGGTCATGCCGGGGGTGGAGATTTTTGCGGAGGCAGTCATGACAATCTCACGGAGACGCGGGATACCGAGCGTGACGTTCTTGGCCGAGTGACCAGCCAAATGGAAGGTGTTGAGCGTCATCTGGGTGGACGGCTCACCGATGGACTGGCCGGCAACGACACCGACAGCCTCGCCAGGCTCGACCAGGGAACGGAGGTACTTAAGGTCGAGCATCTGTTCGAAGCTCTTCTTGAGGATCTCGCCCTCGGGGTCCTTCTTCTTGTTCTTGAGCAGCTTGTCCTTGTTGTTGTCGACGTACTGTGGTTGTCAGCGTTGTCATAAAATCACGCATGTATAACTTACATCCTTCTTGGCCTGGTAGAACTTCTCGGAAGTGCTACCACTGTGGCGGCCGGGGGCGTAGACAGCCGTGACGGGATCCATCGCGGCGGAGTCCTTCCTGGCCTTCTTGACAGCCTTCTTGTTGTGATCAGCTGCTTCCTGGCTGTGAACCTTGCCGAATGCCTCCTGTGTGTTGAGGGATTGCGCGAGCGAGAGGAAGTTCTGCGCTTGGAACTTGAAGTCGTTGAGGTACTTTTGCTTGGTGATGTCGAGACCATCCTCACCGTACAGGAACTGAACCATGCTGCCGTCGGAGTCGCGCACAGAGGTGTCGTACTCGACCTTGAGGCCTTCCATGCCCTTGATGATACATCGCTGCAGGTAACCGGAACGTGATGTCTTGACAGCGGTATCGATAAGACCTTCGCGACCAGCCATCATATGGAAGTAGTACTCTTGAGGACGGACGCCTGTCAAGAAGCGGTTGACAATGTATCCACCAGCGCGCACGCTCGTCTCATATGGCTTGAAGCATGGCAGCGTCTTACCACTGACCATGACCGGGACACGACGGCCTTCCAAGACCTGCTGGCCCAAGTTGCACGAGATCTGGTTGGCGTTGACCAAACTGCCCTTGGCACCGGAGCCTGTCATGGCCTGCATCTGGTTCTTGGGGAAGAGCTTGATAAGCTTGTGTGGCAGACATGCCTGGGTGACTTCGGAGGAAACGGATGCAGTGGCGCTGTTGGACAGCAGATCCAGACCGTGCTGCTTGCCATCGTCCCGCAGGACGCGCTCGAGACGTGTCTGAAGTTCGGCGGCTGTAGGCGTGATCTTCGTGGAGTCCAAGCTGACGTACTTGGACGCGACCTCGAATCCGACTGTCTCGGCAGCCTTCAGTTTCTCTAACCGTGCCTGGTCACCCTCGGCAGTCAGAATGAGATCCTCCACACCACAGGAGAATGCGCGCATGTGGAGAAGCTTCGTAAGCATGCGACCAATGATACTGAGAGCGCGGCCAGCGATGGTCTCGCCGTACGCCTCGTAGATGCCGTTGATAAGCCCACCAGCAGCGGGACCAATCTGACTCTTGTCGATAATACCGCACAGCAGCTGACCATCCTTGACGACAACAACCTGCTCCTCGCTCGTCGCACCCCAGTGACTGCGATTTGTAGAGGACTTTGATTCAAGGGTCAAGTCCTGGTACTCGGCTGGCTTGATGTTCTTGAGAATTGTGGTGAAGATCTGCTTGCCAGTCCACAGAGGCACGGGCTTGTAGATGGCGGGCTCGACCGTCTCCAGTCTGCCAGACGTAGTGTGACCGTCTTCGGGTCGCAGCGCGGCGTACATCAACTGCTGGTACTCCTCGCGCGTGAAGAAAGTGTCCTTGTTCGACAGCCAGACACCCATGGAGATATGATCCTGAATGAGACCACGCAGCGGCTTTCCGGCTGTTGCTGAGAGGTACTGGTGGTCTGTGTCGGCGATTGTCATGGCTTCGGCGCGGGCGAGTTCGTTCTGCGGGAAATGCATGTTCATCTCGTCACCGTCGAAATCAGCGTTGTAGGTGTTGCAGTTGGCGTAGTGCATGCGAATGGTCTTCTCGCCGGGCAGGACACGGGCTCGGTGCACCATCATAGACGGCTTGTGGAGAGTGGGCTGGCGGTTCATGATGACGACGTCGCCGTTGTTCAGGTGGCGGTGGACCTTCTTGTTCTTGGACCCGTTGGAGAAGGTGCTTGAGGGGGCGAGCAGCTGATTAGCTAGAGCCAGACGCTCCTCGTAGTTCTTCTTCTTGAGGGTCACGACCTGACCAAACTCGTTCTCAATCGCCACAGCACCTGGCCACTTGTCGGGCCCGTTCAGGACGGCCTCCTTCATGTCGTAGAAGTTGTGGTTGGTGACGGGCTCGGGGAAGGTGAGCTTCTTGGCAAAGACAGGCGGCACACCAATCTCGTTGGTCTCGATGTTGGGGTCGGGCGAGATGACAGAACGGGCGGCGAAGTTGACACGCTTTCCCATCATGTTCTTGCGGAAGAGACCCTCCTTCTTCTCAAGGTGTTGCTTGATGCCGTCGGCATTAGTCATGCCAGACTTGCCTTGGACGGGGTTGGCGTCGCGGTCGATGACGGCGTTGACGGAGCCCTGGAGGTTGACCCAGGTGTTTTGGAGGTCGTCAAAGTTGCGGCGTCTGTACCCAGCCTCGTTTTCGTGGCCCTTCATTTCGTTGCTGATCTGGCGCATCGAGTCGCAGGCGTTTAGGATGCCCTTGTACAAGCTGTTTCTGGGCGATTCGGCGATGGAGTCTCCCGTCTTGTCCTCCATCCTGTATCTGTTTGGCGGGACGATGATGGCTTCCATGAAAAACATGTCGGGGCTGACGGCGCCGGAGCCGTAGGGTGCGTAGATCAGGCGGAGAATCTCAGCTTCCTGCTCGAACAGAAGAGTCATCGATGCCTTGACTTCGGCAGCTGTGACGTACTCCTGCGAGCTGTCTGCTGCGTCGACGGCTGTGCGTGTCTTGGTGGCGGTGCGGGCCTCGGTGGCTGTGAGAGAGCCGTCGTCCATGTCAATGTCGATACCCTCATCCGAGTCTTCTTCTGACATGTCTGCCAGGCCCTCGTCATCGTGGACCGTCTGCTTTTTGGCTTTGGCTTCTCGGCGCGCGAGAATGTCGAGGGGGTTTTGCAGACGCTTCTCTGACTGAGCCATCTGCGCCTTCTCCTTTCCACTCAGGTTCTTCCTGAAGATCTTGATGCTCTTGTCCTTGCGGTACGAGGGGTTGATAGCCTGGCAGTTGCGGCACTTTTTGCCAGCGATGATGGCGGCGTAAAAGTCCTTCAGCACCAATCTCCTCGCTTCTGAGATTGTGGCGTTCTTCTCTTTGATATTGCGGGCGTCGTGCTTGGAAATGCCAGCGCGCTTCATGCAGCGCTTGACGTAGCTGTTGCGCTGGCTGACAATGTCGTCGCTGTCGTCTGCCTCGGACTCGGACTGGGCGTCGTCGGCGATATCGGCCTTCTTCTTGCCCTTGCTGACGTCGATGAACTCGTGCATCTCGTTGGCCTCCTTGACCAGGCCGCAGCGAATCAGGCGCAGGCGCGAGACAAACTCGTTGATCTGGACGCGGGCGAGCTTGAGGTTGTGGCAGTAGGCGCACTTGCCCCGCAGCAGGCGCAGCAGCTGGTCCATGAAGGTCAAGTGGTAGACGGGGACGGGTAGCTCAATGTGGCCGCAGTGGCCAGGACACCCAAGCATGGTGGTGAGACCACAGGTGGCGCACGGGTTGTCGAGGAAGGCGCCGAGAGCAGCATCGTGGAGACCGCCGGGGACGGGGTGCAGCAGCGAGTCGAAGGTTGTGGGGTTGGTGATGCGCTTGACGGAGAGGGCGCGGACGTCGTGGGCAGAGAGGAAGCCGAACTCGACAGCCTCGATGGCCGAGGACACGGGCTGGGCGGTGTTCATGGCTGCGGCTGCGGCTGCGGCTGCGATGGGTGTGGAGATGGAGGTGGTAGCGGTTGCGCGTGGGTGCGAACCTGGGGGAGAGAGCTGGGCATGCGCCGGGGCAGCAAAGCGGGCGCTGCAGCAAGAAGGGCGGGCGGCGGGCGAGAGAGCGAGGCGGCTGTTCAAGCGTGGTAGTAGTGAATGAAGCTCAAAAGATACTGTCGAAAAAATGTCCCGCTAGCGTGCACGCGCCAAGAGGACCGCATCACAGGCAGAGCAGCTTTACGCGGATGACCAGCGCATCACAAGTGAGAGTCTGCAGTTGACGACGTGTAGTATAGCTAGCTGGATAAGCGCATCGCCCGTTGTCTGCCTGCAGTTGATCGCATCTTGTGCGCATCCAAGTCATCATCACCAAAGGGCTCACGACAGGCTCTCAGCACTTTTGTAGTCTCCACCTCCACCCCCGAGAACTCCGCAACCAGCTACTACCATCTGATACTTGACTTCACCCACCACACCACACACCACAACACACCACATACCTCACCACACCAGGCCACCATGGTCGAGAAGCGCCCCGCCGCTGAGACGGCCGCCGGTGATGCTAAGCGCACCAAGCAGGCAGAGGCCATCTCGGCCGCCAAAGCAAAGGCCGCAGAGATCGCAGCGCGCCTGGCTGCGAGGAAGAATGGAGCCACCACAGGCACGCCCACGCCAGCCCCTCCCACATCCACAGGCGCACCGGCTGGCACCGAAGACAGGCTGGCCGCCCTCAAGGCGCGCATGGCCGCTATGAAAGCCGGCAGTGCTGCTACTACTACCACCACCACCACCACCACCACCACCACCGCACCGAAGCCTACTATCCCAGAGCCCACCGGTCCGCGCTTCGCTACCACACTGGGCAACCGCCGCGCAGAGACGCCCCTCGCCGACACAAAGCCCCGCAACACCCCCTCCTCCAAGCCAGCAGACACCCGCAACGACGACCACTTCAACCCCTACTACGACCCCGCCGCCGCTTCCCAGCCCGGCGCCCGCACACGCCTCTCCAAGCCCCTGCAGTTCAACGAGCATGGCAAGTACCTCGACCAGGCCTCCAAGCTGCGCGCCCAGGGCCGCCTCGAGCAGATCAAGAAGATGCTCGCCCAGCAGGCCCGGCGCGCAGGCCTCGACGAGAACAGCGAGCGCGGCTTCCTCATACAACAACCCCCTGACATCGAGTGGTGGGACGAGGGCATCCTCAAGGACAAGACCTACGACTGCCTCGACGACCCAGACAAGCTCATGGTCGACACCGACGACTCCATCATCACCCTCTACGTCCAGCACCCGCCGCTGCTCAAAGCACCCCAAGACCAGCGCCTGATCGAAGTGAAGCCCCTCTACCTCACACCAAAGGAGCGCGCAAAGGCACGGCGCATGCGACGCGCAGAAGACCTCAAAGAAATACAAGCCAAGATCCGCCTCGGCCTCGAACCACCCCCTCCCCCCAAAGTAAAGCGCGGCAACATGATGCGCGTCATGGGCGAGCAAGCCATCGCCGACCCCACCGCCGTCGAAATGCTCGTCGAAGCCCAAATCGCCGCCCGCGAAAACGACCACCTCGAAGCCAACGCCGACCGCAAACTCGACAAAGACGCCCGCCACGCCAAGCTCGAGAAGAACCAGGAAAAAGACGCCGCAAAAGGTCTCTACCTGTGCGTTTTCAAAATTAACACCCTCGCCTACGGCAAACACCGCTACCAAATCGACATGAACGCCAAACAACACGCCCTCACAGGTCTGACAGTGTTTAACCCGGAACTCAACCTCGTCATTGTAGAGGGTGGTCTACATTCCATCGAGAAATACAAAAAACTCATGCTCCAGCGCATAAAATGGAACGACAACGCCGAGCCGACAGAAACCCAGATTGAAAAATCCGCAAACGATCCCCCCTGGATGAAGAGCCTGGACGAGCAAGGGAGGGTTAAAGATCATTCAAATAACAAGTGTGTGTTGCTGTTTGAGGGCGAGGTTAAGAAGAGGGCGTTTCGCAAGTGGGGGAGTAAGATGTGTGAGACGGCTGGTGAGGCGAGGGAGGTGCTGGGGAGGAGTAAGTTGGATAGTTTGTGGGCGCTTGCTAAGAGTGTGGAGTGAGCGAGACTTGTCGAGTGAACGAGACTTGTCGAGCGAGTGTCGAATCATGTTAAGATGTTAAAAGGCGTGTGGAGTGAGGCACTCGTCAGTAAGAACCCCTAAAACACCCTCATACACAGATACCAAAACATAGCACCCAGCGAAGACGGCGAAGAGTATCGATTTAACAACAGCTATCTGCTGTAAGCTGTCTGCAGTTTAAATATAACACTGGAATAGGCATCAGTGCAAGTCAACAGGCTACAATCAGTCTATAGTAATAAAACACTACAAGCCTACTCACTGCTCATAACCCAGATAGTCTTCCCCCGCTACAGCTACCCCGCTCAAGCGCAGTGGATGATAGTGTAACAGTGTGATTGTGCGTTCCTCTACATCTAAAGAAGTGGAAGCTTCGTGTAGAGCGGGTGTTAGCGCTGTGAGGTAGCTTGTAGTAGGGTTGGGTGGGTGGTTGCTGGGGGTTGCTGTGGGAGGGAAGTGTTAGGTTTTAATAAGGAGGGGGGATTGTAGTTAGGGTTTAGATTAGAGGTTCGTGATTTAGGAATTTAGATTTAAGATGTAAGGTTTATGTTAAGGTTGAAAAGGAGAGTGTAGAGGGGTATTGTAAGTAGGTGTAGGTAGAGAGAAGGTGTAGGTAGAGTAGTAGTGCAGAGTCTTAGTAAGGTTAAGTGTGGATAAGAATTTTAAGTAGCGTGGAAAGGAAGAGGTAGTGTAGAGAAAGAAGTAGTGTGAAGGAGAGGTTAGCGTAAAGTAGAGTGCTAGTCTAAAGTAGAGTATTAGTGTAAAGTATTAGTCTCGAATGTTAATGTTAACTATTAGGTGTTAAGTAGAAGAGACGACTTCCTAAGCTTCCCTTCTAGCTCCCCTCTCTGTTGCTGGCCTTGCTTGTTGCTAACCTCCCTTTACCTTCCTTTCACTTCGTCTCCTTCTGTCTAAGCTGTCTTCATTGCTTTACTTATACCGTTCTGTAGCAACTACGTGTTCGTTGTAAAAGGGTAGAAGCAAGCAGAGGAAGTAGAGCTTTATCTTGTACAGGTAGATAGTAGTGTACTAGTGCTGTAGTCTGCTTTCTACTCTGCTTTCTGCTCTTTCGTCTTTGGTCTTGCTCTCTACTCTACACTACACTACTCTGCTCAAGGTAGGCTACGCCGTTGTTTACCTTGTCTGGTTGCTTGGAGAGGAGACGGAGTGAATTAAGAGTGCTGCAAGAGCAAACTATCATCGATCTCCTATAGAGATGCAGGATTGGTCTGATGTCGTACGACTGGCGAGGGCTAGAAGTCCAGAACTTCAACAGGGTCCACGCTAGCGGACTGCCTCACCGATTGCCAATCACAACACCCCGCTGGCTAGCACCTCGAATGTCAATGGAACGCCGCGGCAAGCATGGCAAAGTGTACATAAGAACGCTCTCGGCGTTGGACTATCACTCTAGCGAAACTACGGTTGCACGGTTTGCCACCTGAATCTCAACCTTGACGTTTCCCCCTACTCGCATGTCGCACACTCACCCGTATTGTGTGCTGCAACGGCCGCTGACAGGGCCGCTCAGTGCGCAACCACATAGCAGCCAGCACAGCCAGCACAGCCAGCACAGCCAGCACAGCCGAGCGCATGCTTGCCGGAGACGTGGCTTGTGCGGGCGCTGCCGCACATGTCGTTGACGCCCATGAGCGCGCTCGCGCCTACGAGATTGCTGCGTAAGCCTGCCTGAGCTGTGCCTCCCACGTCTTGGGCCCGAGTAACACCCCTCACAGCTACCTCTCGGCCGCCTCGTTCCCCTTGGACATAGCAGACGGGCCTCCCACCGCACCAGTACCCAACCCAGACGTCGCCTTGAACGCCCTCGTCCAACATGGCGCCCACGCCCTCGAGTGCGATCGCGCCTTCCTGTCCTTCATCGACGACCACTCCCAGTTCATATGCGCCGAGATGACGCGCCACCAGTCCATCATGGACACGAGCCCCAACCACTCGCTGTTGCTGGGTACCGCTCGGGTTGCTCTTGAATGGGGCGTCTGCCCCTACACCATGTCCGTCTTCCACGGCAAGAAGGTCACCCTGCCAGACAGCCCCTACCTGATCGCCAACGAGTCGTACTTCTACATCAAAGACTTCCGCATGGTCCCTTCCTTCGCAGACCGCCCGTTTGTCGCTGGCTACCCGCACATGGTATCCTACATTGAAGTGCCCCTGCGCTCTCTGTCTGGATACATCCTGGGCAGTTACTGCATCGTCGACGACAAGGAGAGGAATTTCTTGGACCCAAACGCCCTGCGCACCATACAGGAGTCCGCTGCTGCCATCAGCCAGTATTTGGACCTGAAGCGCACGGAGCGCGGCCGAGTGCGCTCCGAGAGAGTCATGGATGGGCTGTGTCAATTCATCGGCTCGCACAAGCCTGAACTGCTGGATCGCGCCCAGACGACGAGTCCGTTTTCTCTCGAAATCTTCGACGACACATCGCGATTAGGCCGTGAGTCGTCTGTCGAGAGCACCGAGCCTGGCCACGTGCCAAATCCGCCAACCGCCACACACGACAACTCCAAATCCACGACGGTGAGCCCTGAGGAGCACATTGCAAAAGCCACCGAGCCAAGTCTGTCGGCCCGCATCGACGTGCTCCTGTCCAAGGCTGCCGACATGATTGGCCATGCCATGAACCTGGACGGGTTTGCCTTCTTCGACGCAGTCGAAACTGGCACGCGATACAGCGATAGGCCGTCGTTTGCTGAATCCTCCAACGATGCCTCTTCGCCGCGTGTTGGCAAGAAGACATCCCCTCCTGCGCATCCGCTCGCAGAGTATCTAGACGGTGCCTCGGCCGCGTCTGAAATGACGCGTCGGCCCAGTCAGGCGCTCATACGACGTTTGACTGCCGCATATCCACTTGGTCATGTCTTTACGATAGATGAATACGGCATCCTCGAGCAAGATGCTCAACAGGCTGAATCTCGTCGAGGCGCAGGCACATCTGCTAGCTACGACGACTGCGAGGAACTCCTCGAATGCATCCCAAAAGCTCGCTACGCCATCTTCCTGCCGCTCTGGCACTACCAGAGGGAGTCGAGCTATCTCAATTGCCTGGCCTGGCTGTCCGACCCCGGCAAAACCCTCGAGGCAAACGACATCAACTCGCTGACGGCAATTGGGAACTCGCTGATGGCTGAAATATTTCGCTTGGAAGCGGCCACAAGCACGCAGCAGAAGTCTGATTTCGTGTCCTCGGTCAGCCACGAGCTGCGCAGTCCGTTGCACGGCATCCTCGCAACCGTGGAGCTCATGCAGGAGCAACCCCTGGACTCGCGTTTGCTCTCCATGACGCAGATGATCGAGTCGTGCAGCCACACTCTACTGGATACCTTCGATCATCTTCTCGAGTTTTCCAGGATCAACAGCCTCCGCAAAGGAAACGAACCTGCTGCCCACGCCGAGGGTGATGTCTTCAGTCCCACCACCCAGAAGCCGGCCCTCGATCTGGGGTCAGTTGTTGAAGAGGTTCTGCACGCAGCGTCGCTAGGCCACAATTCGGTTTCGCAAATGGAGGTTGCCTTGAAGAGGGAGCAGCAAGACCCAGCCGCTGGCGCAGTCGACAACTCACCGCTGCCGGTCCTCATCACCACCCACATTGACCACGATCAAACCTGGACCTCACACATGGATCCTGGCATCTGGAAACGCATCCTGCTCAACATTTTCAGCAATGCCCTCCGATTTACCACGTCAGGACACATCGACGTCACCCTTCGCATGATGGAGCGTACTGACGTCGATCCTCGATGCATCAGCCTGACTGTGGCTGATAGTGGTGTGGGGATGAGTCGCGAGTTCCTCAAATACCATCTCTTCACGCCTTTCATGCAAGAGAACAGCCTATTCTCAGGCACCGGGTTGGGGCTGCACATAGTCAAAAACCTCGTCGAATCGATTCACGGCAAGATGTTTGTCGAAAGCAAGCAGCACGACGGAACTCGTGTAACTGTCAACATACCGTTTGACGGCGAGCCTGGGATCTCTGGTCAACTAGACGGGGGAGGTCTCGCTCCGTATGCGCGGACGTCAAACCTGACGATTAGTCTCATCAACATAACATCTGGAGACACGCCAAACAATCAGACTGCGCCACACCTCGCACCTCCGCCGAAGCTGCTCCAGCGCTGTCTGCGCAACATCTGCGAGTCCTCCCTTGGCATGGCGCTCGTCGACGACTTGCCGTTGAAAGAGTTGCTGGACAAGGATGTCGTGCTGCTAGACACGTACTCGCTCTTCTCGATCGAGGTCCTCGACTTCCAGCAGCGTTTCCCGGAAGTCGTATCAGCGATGGCGTCACGACCGTTTGTTGTCCTTGGCTCTAGCACCACCGCGTTGGGGCAGTTCTTCAGAGATAGAGGAGCCACCTTCGTCAGCTCGCCTATTACGCGGAAGAGTTTGAGCGAAGCTCTTAGCAGTGCTTTGGACCGGGATATTTATGCGGAGGTCGTGCCTTCACCAACGCTGGACGTTGGGAGCCAAGTGTCTCTTGACCCGTCTTCAAAAAGCTTGTTGAACGAGGCCGACGTCAGCATAGCTGGAACACAATCAGTAGAGCTTCCAGTAAGGAGTTTCGCGGCTGCGGCTGATGCAGATGCGAATGACGCTTCCCAACAACAATCCCCCCCTCTCCAATCACCATCCGCAACACATACAAACGTCGCTTCACCACCTGTCCAACCACCGTCCACAACAGATACGAATGCCTCGCCACATCAATCTCCGCCGCTCCAGCCACAGTCCACAATCGATACAAACGACGCCTCACCCCTCCAATCACCGTCCATAACGCACACAAACGACGCTTCACCATTCCTCCAATCACCGTCCACGCCCACCCCACCCTACCGCTTTACTCGCCTCCTCCTCGTAGACGACAACCCCATCAACCTAAAACTCCTCGCCGCCTTCGCCCAACGCACACACCTCCCCTACGCCACAGCCTGCGACGGCGCCGAGGCTCTGCGCCTCTTCACCGCCGCCAGCGCGGAAGGAAACCCATTTGATTGCGTGTTTATGGATATCAGCATGCCGATTATGGATGGATTTCAGGCTACGGCTGCGATTCGACGGTTTGAAGAGGAACGGCGGCGTGAGGGTAGTGAGCGGTGCGAGGGCATAGAGGAGCAGGGTGCTGGGGATGGGATATTGAGCCAGGCCGGACGGAGGTGCTACATCGTCGCTCTCACGGGGCTGGGCAGCCAGGAAGCGCGGCGTCTGGCGCGGGACTCGGGGTTCGATTTATTCCTCGTCAAGCCTGTCAAGTTTCGGAATCTGGAGCCGCTGCTAAGGGTGCAGTGATGGGGGTGTAATATTTTCTTCGGCGGGTGGAGACCGGGTATGATTATGGATTTGTATATTAGGAGTGCTGAGCATGGGTCGGTATATTTGCGCCTCGGGGGAGGACTGGACATGCTAATGATTGATTGATTCGGGGTATGTAGTGCACACGCCCTGGATAGTAGGATAGTACATATGGCACAAGATGTTAATTCACGTCGGACCAAAGAGTCCGCAGTTTTCAAACAAGCATAGCAAGCACGCGTACAAAATCTTTCCTACGTTTTTCCCGTTGAGCGGCTAGAGTCTCACGGAAAACACCTTAATACTTTAGTCCAGGCAGAAAACCTCAGGAATTTTTACCAAGGAACAGTAACAGAGAGATAGCCCGAAGAGGTTTGAGTAATTAGAACAAGTACTCGCACAAGGTTTTTACTATTATTTTCCGTTGAGAAACTAAGGGCTCCCGGAAGATACCTTTGGTGCTCTAGTCAAGGCAGAAACGCTTGGCGAGCGACGATGCTTCGTATTTACGTTGCAGTCGGGCCTACACTGGATCTACACTAATTGCTTCCTATTAAAAAAAAAACGTCTGTACATAGCAAGGCAGGAACATGAACCAAATAGCAGCCTAATACTTCGTATCCATGATTTCGTATAAACCTCAATCATCCCATCTCATCACAACAGACAACATTCGCCTCAAACACCCTCCACACTATAACAATGTCCCCCATCCTCACCCTCCCCCTCGATATCCTGTGTCTAATCCCCACACACCTCCCCCCCTCCTCCCACTTCCCCTTCGCATCAACATGCACCACATTTGCAGCCGCATCCCACCCCCTCCTCCGCCGGCACCAGGCCGCGCATGCAAAATACAAAACCGCTTCTGACCGCGACCCGGAGACACTTCTCCTCCTGCTCGAGAGCGCGTTTAGTCCCGATCCCCTGGTCGCGTGGCATGTGAGGTCGTTCGAGGTGTGGCGGGATAGAAAGGAGTGGGCTGATTGGGGGGTTTGGTCGCTCGACGGGCAAGGGGAGTGCGGTACCGTGGCTGATGCGCAGATCGTGCGGTTTAGGGCCAGGCTGGAGAATATTGGGGAGTATATGGATTGGTTTGGGGAGTATTCGTGCGCGGGGAGGGAGATTGAGAGGGAGGATGTGGTGCAGCAGCTCGAGAGGGGGTGCGATGGGGTGCTGAAGGCGCTGCTTATTGCGCGGTTGCCGCGGCTTAGGGAGGTGAGGGTTGTGACGAGGAGTCAGGGGATGGGGTCGACGCTGTCTTGGTTGAAGAGGTTTGTTGCGGGGTTGAAGATTGTTCGGCCTAGGGGGTCGGAATGCTGCACTGAGCGAGAGGATCTATCTCCTTGCAGCGAGACGTCGGATGGATGGAGGACTGCGGCAGAGATGCAGGAGGATTTAGAAAGAGCTTCTCTGAGCCAGGATGAGGTGTGTCAACACACCGTTGGAGAGTACGAGGCTAGTCTTCTCCAGGGGCAGGTCGATGATTGTTGCAGCCCAACGCAGATCGAGTTTGACCGCGAGTGGGAGAAGGCATATGCGAACTGGGTAGTAGAGCAGGAACTTCAAGAGCTGGAAAAGATGGAAATTGACGACGTGGAGAGAGACACTGCGAGTGCGCAGGATGTGGAAATGACTCAGCATGTCGAGTCCACAAACTCCGAGATCGAACGCGATAACTTGGACCATGGTGTTCCTTCAGAAGACCCAATAGATACCGATCGTTGGCCCCCCGGATTCGCAAGTCTCCGCTCTGTAGCCATCGGCGTGGTATCTGGGACCTGGATGGACGACGACCACCACCCCAATTGCTCCGTCCTCGTTGCGCGCCTCTTCCGTCTGCCCAACCTCGAGACCCTCTACTTCAACGGCCTACGCTGCGATCCAGACGACGGCAGCAGCGACTACGAGGACGACAACGACAGCGCCGCGGGCAGTACCACCGAGGAAGGTGAGTGGCTGATATACGACTTCCCATCGCATTCCATGTCTGTCAAGCACCTCTTCTTCGAGGGTCTGGCGTACGAACTCGAAGGCGAGTTTATCGAGTGGCTCTGCGCTGTGCCAAGGTCGCTACTCAGCATTGCGTTCAAGAACAGCGGGCCCGAGGCCGACGATTTCCACAGAGCGAGCCGGATTGTCCGCGAGCTTGACAAGTCCCAGGGCGCGTCGCTGGAGAGCATGATGTGGTACGGGTTCGACAGCGACGCAATCCGCAGCGACGAGTGTTCTGTGGTTGAGCTCAAGGAACACGAAATGAACCGCTTTCGGGCCCTGAAGCAGCTATCCTTCAACGTGCAAGACTTCGCTACAGCCGTGTATCATGAAACATGGGAGGAAACGCCGGAAGGGTATGAGAGTCTCGACGACTACTACGTCGAGTACGTTTCCCAAGCCTTGCCAACGAGTCTGGAGACTCTGGTGCTCTGGGAAGACGCAGGGGCGGGCCTGTGTGGTGATCAAACGGGCGAAACGGTGCTGCTGGAGCGGGCGATTATCAGTATGATTCAAGACGGACGCTACGACAAGTTGAAAGCTATCTTCCTGGATCAGGTCGAGCGCGTGACAGACCGCGGAGATGGGAAGGTCAGCTTTGAAAGGGCGGTTGCAGCGGGTAAGGCGGCGGGCGTGGATGTTTTCACACGTACGAATAGACCCACAGAACGGGATATGTCGTTCCCTGCGCCGGTGGATAGGTACGATCTCCAGACGGGGAGGTTTTCGGGCAGTCACACGAGGGACTACGTGTTTGACTGCTACACTGGATGTAGAGAACCTTTTCGTTAGCAGATTGGCGGTCGTTGGCTGTCAGCATACATGCTCATGCTGCTGTGAACTATCCGAAGATGGTAGACAATTGTTTGGACATCTCAGAGGGGAAGAACAAGCAGTAAAGTACCGTCGAGAAACGCAAAGCGTACCAGCGGATATCCAAATAGCCCATGTCTCACATGACAAATTTCATCTTAGACACCTCAGACTTGAGCATGGGTATTCCTGAAGTGGTCGATGGTGCTGGTATTGACAGTGTGACTGTAATGAGCCGTGTAGAGCTTAGCAAAGCTACAATGGTTGCAGGTGCTATATAAATGAACTTAGCTAAATAGATGAAGCATGCTGCGGGAGTTTGGTACAGGGCTTTACATCCACTCACAGCTACACAGGTGAGAAAGGGCAAGGCTAAATTCCTTTACACGATAGTTGTCGTGTGTCGGAGATTACAAAAGTGCTGGGATAGAATGACAGGATGCATTTCAATGAGTTTCGATCACATCAACCATTGATGTGAGATCGTACTACTTGATATAGTCAAAATGCGTTGAACTCGCCGTTCCACATGATCCCAGAACGTCCGTCGCGTTACGCGGGACTTATCAACTGACTGCCTGGAACTCTCATCCCTCAGCCGATGAGATACCTGTAACCGCTGCTAAGCTTCCTCGAACTACTCTGAAACTATGCAGTCCCATCATCGCTGACGGACCTCTTTCTCTTCCTGTCCATATCTTGCATCTCAAGCCCGCCTTCACCACACCCATCCTCATCTTCCCATACATGTTCTTCTCCCTCAACACTCTCGCTGTCGGCCCCGCTCGCGAAAATCAGGAACACGTAATCGCAGTCGCCACATATCGGGCAGGTGAAGACTTCCGCAAGCCAGGCAAACGCTTCAGTCCCACACGTGGTGCACACCATTGTGCTGATTTCGAGTGGCGGGTTGAGGTAAGCTGACATTATGACTGGTGTTTACAGGGGAAGAGAGTATGATGTTTACGAGATGGAGTATATATGCTAGGATGTGACGCCTGCGTGTGATGCTATGCTATATGCTGTCACTGTTGTCGAAGTCACAGCGGCTTCTTTACATTATCACACTGTTCGTTACGGGTGCGCTACTAAATTCAACTTCAAGCATCGCCGTCAGCCTCGCCCATATCCTCCGGATCGCCGTCGATGCCCTCCATATCCTCGTCTTTACCCGGCCACAGGACCTCTTTCCGCGCCAGCGCACGAACATGCATGACCGCACAGAACACCCAAAGCAAGGTCAGCACACCCGTCGCCACGGCACAAATAACCTTCACGCTGGGCAGACTAAGCGCTTCTCCGAGTTGCAGTAGACCAATGACCAGCCCTACGTTTGGGAACACAAACGCCCACCAGTTCAGTGTGAAGTGTGAGTCCTTGGCGGAGATGAGCACGCTGACGGTACTCAGCGCACTGAACCAGAAGGATACGAGCCACATGAAGACGCCTATTGCGACAGCCATGGCCTTGAAGACGTCGCCAACGTCTAGGCTGTCTATCCCTAGGAAGCCCTTTGGGATGTGCTTGGGTGCTTGCATACCCAGCGCGACGAAGGTATTGACTGTGTACGCCGCCGGTCCAACGGCTACGAACATCGCTGGCCGCTTGGGTGCCTCTGGAAGCTCGCTATTGACGAGGCGTGTGACGTATATAGTCAGGAAGAAGTATGCCACCGTGAATCCTAGCCCCTGGAAGGCGAGGCTGCCAATGAAGATAGGGAGACCGGCTGTCGCTGGCTGATTCTTCAGTATGGCGCTCCCCACCACGCCGAGCATCAGGAAGGGATACACGGGCAAGATCCAAGCGGGGAGAGCGTGTGTGACTGGGAGCTGCACACGATCGAATATGATGTGGTACTGGAACACGGTGAAGAGCATGCAGATGCCGGCATACGTCCAATACAGTGCTTGAATTGCCGTCAAGAGCCAGTCGCCGCAGAGAGGTACGGCGTATAGATCAACGCAGTAGATGATGAGAGCTAGGCTGACGAAGTAGGCACCGAAGAAGAAGCTCTCATGGGGGTGGTGGAGGCTCTTTGCCAGACTGCCTCGGACTGAGATGAAACGGTAGCCGATCAATCCAGTGAACGCGAGGAAAAGGATGAGGTTGAAGACGGCGAAGAACAAGCCTATCAAGTTAGTGCCAGGAAATTTGTAGGGCTGCTGGCCGATCAGTGTCGCCAGAGCGCCGGTGGACATTGTGACCTCGAAGTTGGCCCACGTAAAGTGGTGTAATCGTTGGGTCCATGACAGATTGTTCTTGCTGTTGCCATTGCGCGACCCGTCAAGTAGAGGTGTTTGTTCAGACATTCGAAAGTAGTTGAGTAGTAGGGCGCTACTAAGCTGTCAACGTTCGAAGTTCGACGTTGGAGGCCGCAGTAAGTGACCCAATGTGTTGACGTCAACGGATCGCTCCTTCCGTGCGCCAGTCCCGCTGCAATCTAGCGTACATACTGTATGGAGACTTCACATCCACAATTATTGTGGAGTAAGATCTGGAGTAGCAGAACATCGTATTTAGACACGGAATTGTGGAAAAGCGACATGCTGTTGCCGGAGATAATCTGCCGCTACCGGGTAGCATTCCAAATAATAGCACGACGATCAATCTTTTGGTTGATGTACTTATGACGTCGCTCATTCTCAGAAGATAACAAAACGATAACTTCACGACCATGTAGCACTTTTGTATTGAACCCCTGCTAATCCTTTCCGTATCTTAAGATGGAGACCGTAACCAATGCTTACAACAGCGTGAAAGCTGCTCTCTCCAGCGCACCACCCAGCGATGCGTATCTCGCCTGGAACGCCCCAGGCGTCGAGGACATCAAACCAGACGAGGAAGAAACAGCGCAAAAAATTGGCGCAACAATGCACAAAATGCAACAACACAATTTCGACAAGCACCAGCACTGTTTCCGCGCAACCCATGTCAAAACCCAGGGCATCGTCAAGGGTGAATTGACAGTCCTGCCTGATCTGCCCTCCCACCTACAACAAGGCCTCTTCAAAACGCCAGGCAAGACCTACAATGTAGCAGCCCGCTACGCCAGCGAACCTGTCTTCCTGCAAGCCGACCAAGAGCCCGGCCCCCGAGGTCTGGGACTCCGCGTCTTCAACGTCGATGGCCCGCGCCTCCCCAGCGCCGACCAAGCCGCCACAACGCAGGATTTCTTCTTCAACAACGCGCCTATGATCGAACTCACCGACCTGCCCACCTGTCTAGAGATCATGAACCTGCGGGAGCAGTACTTCGACTCGCCGCTCAAGCTCGGGGCCGCGACGAAACTCCGAAGTGATGCTGTTAAACAGGCGGCCCCCTTTTGGCTACCGAACACAAACATCATCAGTCACTCCTTTTACTCGCAGAGCGCGTTTAGGTTTGGCGAGTTCTATGGGCATTTCAGCCTCGTTCCTGTGCTGGACGAGATGAAGGAGCGGAGTGAGAAGGTGCAGAGCGGCGATTCGCATGAGCAGCTGCGCGAGTGGCTGGCGCATTATTTCCGCATCCACGGCGCCAAGTACGAGTTCAGGGTCAGTATCCATATCTTCAGATTTCACAGGCCAGAGCATACAAGCAGACCATGCAAGACGCTGACGCGACGCGACGCAGATCCAGCTCGGCACCGACCCTGCGCACCACCCCACGGAAGACGGCAGCGTCGTCTGGGACGAAACCACGGCGCCGTATCAGACTCTCGCTACGGTGGAATTCCCACCTCAAGACGCGCTGGGCGCTGAGCGAAGAGTGTTTTGGGAAGACAGGATGCGGCTTAGTCCGTGGGAATGTTTGGCGGAGCATCAACCGCTGGGTAGTATCAACCGGCTACGAAAAACAGTGTATGCGATGAGTCGTACAAAACGGGAGGAGGTGAATGCTGTAGAGACGCAGAGTGTAGAGAGCATAGATGAGATACCATAAAGCAAGGCGCTAGAAGATAAGTGTGAAAAGCGAGCGCCGTCCACTAAGCCCCTCACCATCACTGAAGAAGACTGCTCGATAAAGACCACATGCTCTTGATCTGAGCAAAAGAAGAGCTAAAAAGATGCAAAAAACATACGACAGCGGGTATTCGCTAGTGGTCACCCACCTAACTACTAATCCGCCGGTACGTTGCTTAAATAGGACTGAGCGAACGGGAAGCCTTGTTGTCTCCTGGTTGCTCACCACAAATACCCTTAATTCTACCGTATCCGGTAATGATGACCTGATAACCGGGCAACGAGAGCACATGAATTAGCACTGATCACAGAAGTCAGTCAGTACGTTTGAAGGATTGCGGGGCAACAGGCTTGGCGTAGTCAACAAGGCTTCAGAGAGTCAGAGCTGGCTCTAGCATCACTGATCAATCTGCACATTCCTAGGCTGATTGCACCTAATGCGTTAGTCGTCTGCTGGCGCGTAATACAGTCTTTGGTGTTGCTGACATAAGCTTTCTCTCTTGTAATCAGCCTGCCAGCTTCACCATAGTTATCAGGTTACCATCCAGCTCGTCAATACAATGTGTATATTGACAGGGTAGCGTGGTAAGCGTCACAGACGCCTAGAATCGCGAAGCGCTATCCAGTCAGTGACAACCTCAGAGACGCTCATGATCGGCTCGGCCAACAGCCATGCGTTGCAGATGCGCCTTACGACCCATCCAAGAGCCTGCCTGTCTCGGCGACATGCGCATAGACCTCCTGCATGAGGCATATAGCTGATCAGACAGGTGCGACAAGCTGTGCATCTTCTGGCTGCACAGCCTGCCGGGCACAGGCAAGTTAACCACGACGGGCAGTATCTCATAATGAGCTTGTTCTTCTTCTTCTTCGTCTTCTTCTTCTTCTTCTTCTTCTTCTTCTTCTTCTTCTTCTTACGAAGGTACATTAGCAACGCGGGAATGTTCGTGACAGGCATCGCAGTGCAGCTCAAGCGTTATGACATTGTCACACGGTCGCTGCACGACCGTCGGCAGCACCTTTCGCAGCACCTTTCGCAGCATCTTTCGCAGCACCCTTCACTCTAATTCGCTGTTGAAGCTGCAAGAGGCAGCGCCGAAGCCAGGCACGTACATCGTAGTCGCCCATGTAGCTGCAAATCTCAGCAGTCTAGGCCTAGTTTCTTTTAATACGCGGTGTTAATTTATATGGGCGAAGAGTTGCTGGACAGTATGGTTGCCGGTTTTGTGTTCGTCTGGCTGCCATGTATGCACCCAGCGTTCTGGTTCCAGTCAGCGTCCGGTCAGCGGTATCAGGTGCACTGCCTCCACAGACTGCCTTTACAGCCCGACTCAACCCTGATACAGTAGAATTACTTTTCCTAAGCTATTTGGTCGCCGCTATATCAATAACCACGAAACAACACGGTGAGATACCCTTCCACCATTATCACTTCCCATATCAGCCAGAGAGAGAATCGCCCTCAGATATCGTCATGGAAGCTGCCGCTGCACTCGTCAGTTTCGTCAGCCTAGCAGGCCCTGTTGCGCAAGGTCTGAAGTTCTTGTACGACTTCGCGACCGACATGAAGGACTGCCCGAAAGACATTCGCGAGATGAAAACCGATCTTGAATTAGTAGAAGATTTGATCACGCAAATTATCCAACAGTGCAACGAGCGTGATAAGCAACTTCGAGAAAGCACGGCGTTGGCACGCGCAATCCATCACGCTCAGGAAAGAGTCGAAGATCTCAAGAAGGAGCTAGCTGCATATCTTCTTTACGGAAAACGTAAGCGACTCAGGTTTGCAGCGAAGATCAGTCAAACGCAAAAGCTCCGGACAAGTTTGGATAGAACTAAGACCATCATGGTTGAGTTCAAGAATCAGCTGCAAAGGTAGGACTGTCTGGAGATACTCTTGACGACTGCTGACGCCAAATAGCGACCTGTTGTATGACATCCATGGCATGAATCAAGAGGTTCTCAGATCGGTAGAGAAGACAAACAAAGATCTGGAGACATATGACAGAAACATTCAAAAGGTCATGCAAAAATCTGAGGTCCAATCAGAAATCACCAACGAGTCTAGGGAAATTGTAGAGTCTTCAACTGAGCCAGCAAACGAAACGTCTGAAGGGCTGACAGACATTAAAATTGTCGCGAAGAAGCTTGAGCACATCACGGACATGTTGATGGAATCAAGGATTTCATCTTCACCAACCTCATCACCACCAACGCTTGCATTGTCACGCGAAGTCAGTGATATCTTCATCATAAACTCATCCCAAGAAAGGACTGCCAGTAACGGCTTGAGCTGGCGAAGCAATCCGCGGGCAGTGTCCCAGAGTGCTCGACAAGCGAATATCGCTTCAGAACACCCCCTTCTACGGTTCAAGGATAACCAGGTAAGATCAAGTTTGCATACACTGCTGCCTATCTGACGTGTCTGCGCAGTTTCAATTCTTGATCGCGAGTATCTTCACCCAGCGCACCGAAAAACAACATCTCGCTTGTCAACGCGCCTCAGAATGTCTGGTAGTATATCCAACGCCAGAAGCGCTTGCAAAGGCATTGCCTGAAGCTCTCAGTCAATACTTCGGCGGACTTGGTTTGCAAAATGTCAAGCCACCTCAATTAATTAGACTGGCCCGAGCA
Organism: Didymella segeticola; assembly: GCA_004522025.1. Lineage (NCBI taxonomy): Eukaryota > Fungi > Ascomycota > Dothideomycetes > Pleosporales > Didymellaceae > Didymella > Didymella segeticola. Next base: position 76,400 of record SDAV01000014.1, on the reverse strand, counting down.
TACCTTGAAGATCCACCAGAACAGGGCATATTGCGTTCGAAAGCGAAATGTCCTCAGTCTGAGATTTCACATCTACCGCAAATTGGACTATCATCAGTAAATAAATGGTTGGTATATTGCTGTGAGAGGATCGATATAGTGACCGGGGACAAGACGCTGTTGGAGTACATGGAGTATTTGAAATCAGAGGCAGGGCCTAATTGCCTTTAGATATAATTCTATTGGTGGTGCTAGATTCTTCATCATTGTTTGGATCCTCAGGCTTGCTCAGCGACAGCTTCAGAACAGAGGTCATCAAGCTTAGAACGCTCAAGGTCAAGGGGGGCTCAAATATTCCCCGTACGCTTCTGCTGCGTGATCTTAAACGGTATCACTTCCAACCGATCATCCATTGGTCGTATTGGGTAACAGTCAAAAGGCATTTGAATAAAAGTAACAAGTCAGAGAATACAGTGTTATGTTAGACAGGGGCAGAGTGGATGCCATGTAAAGGCATCATGGCCCTACAACCACAGTCAAGGTCCGGAATTAAACGTTCCACGCATGAAAATCGCTGCGAGAAGCGCGTTCTGTCTTTCGTGTACATGACAATAAGCAGTGCTCTATGAGAGAATCAAGCGAGAGCTGGCATTGTCACTGCGCGTTTTTGTGACTACTTCCAAGTTCTGAGATTATGGAATATTCGCAAGACGACTTGACGCGATTGATAGCTATCTTCATGACCTAAGCTACTGCCCAACGGCCGCGGTAATAGAGTGAATTTTAGTAGAGCTTTAGCAGAAGTAGGTAACTTGCCCAGGTAGGCAAGTCGCCTGTGAGGTGGATTCAAAGCTCAATTTATATAATTGTAATTATTTGCTAATATCAGTCTATCCACCTACTAATCTACTGCTAGTTTCCTTAGACAGGACTTTGCAGATAGAAAGCCTTTTTCTTATTCTATAACGCTGCGTACATAAGCGAAATGCGGCATTCTAGATTCGTCGATAAGCAGTCTGGATGCCAAGAAACTAACATGCAGCTCTAGTTGAAGGTGTATTGCCAAGAGCCGTTGCCTGTCACCGGAAGCTGTTGCCTACTGCATGCCATTATTGACTTGCAGCCTAGTATTTCAGAGTTTCATAAAGCCGCTCGCAAAGTTCTATGTCATGTTATTCTGCAATCGCGTGCGTGCGTGCAAGGCTGCAAGATTCACAGAAACTTCAATCAATTTTACACGCTTCCATAGGTCGCTTTACATTTGTTGCGTTCCTAGACTTGCATTCGGCAAATCCCCAAGCATGTCGATGGCTGGCAATCCAGAAATGAGGGTTCTTGCCGGTCCGTACGTGTATCAACCGCTCGACCCGAGGAAACATCAGGTTCGCCTACTAGAGCCAGGTCGGACAGAAGGGTCAACTGCGGACTATCGTCTTGTCGTCTTCGACTATGAGACAGCTCCACCATATGCAGCCTTGTCGTATACGTGGGGAAACGAGAACCTTACTGAAGCTGTCTTCATAAACAACAATTTTCTCAAGATCCCACCGGGTCTCTCCAGGTTTCTAAGCACATACCGAGAGCACACCTACTTATGGATCGATCAGATAAGCATCAATCAATCTGATGTCCAGGAGCGAAGCCATCAAGTTAGTCTGATGTCGAAGATTTATATGCGGTGCGACTTCGTGCTTGTATGGCTGCGGGACGAGTCAAAAGATACGCCGTCGACATATCAAGCAGCCTTGGACTTCAACAAAGGCATTCAATGTTACGACCAGCACACCTGTAATTGTGGACCCAAAGTTGATGCTCAAATCATCAACCGGCCCATACTCGCTCTGATGCGCAACCCATACTTTGATCGACTCTGGATCGTGCAAGAGCTACTGCTGGCCAGGAATATACGCATTCTTGTGGAAGGAAACACGTGGATATCTTGGAAATCGCTGAGGGACGCATGTGAGACTTGATCGAGTGAGCTGCGAGCGTCAGTACCCGGTACAGTCTGGATGGTAAAGTCGCACTTCTCCAGATTTGCAGTTGCTGGTCATACTTCAAAAAGTCTCTCGTACTATCTCACACTGACTGTTGGCAACTTTTGTCAGAAAAAGTGCCGAGATCCTCGAGATAAAGTCTATGGTTTGATGTCACTGGTCAGGCCGGCAAGTAAGATCACGATCGACTACAACATGTGCCTCGAAGGTCTATATCTTCAAACATTGATGACATTGGTAAGAGAATACGGGAATATGACATATGATGTTCCAAATGGCGTCGATGGCTACGAGCTTTTGCGTTTACAGTGGGACATCGAAACTGCAAAAGAAGCATCCTGGAATCTTGCAGAAGAAATGTTCAAAGAAGAGATCCGAAAGACAGCAGGATTGAAAACTCTTGTTGATGCTGTATGGCGCAGGGTGCACACATTTGAGACCACGAAGAGTTGCTCAAGACATAAGGCGGATTTTGTTCATCATTGCATACCTTCGATGGGTCTCGAGCTACGTACTCAATGCCTTTGCAATGTATTACGAAGGACTGACAGGACACGTACCGTCTTCCATGACCGTTGGTGGTACGAATTCGAAGGTTTGAGATATTACCATGACTGCAAAGAGCAGACAAGCGACTCGAGTCGGGAACCCGAGGAGTATACTGAGCTGCTAAAATGTGCTTGTTGTAAGGGTCTCATTGTAAATAGCGCTATTCGAGATCCCTAGGTCAAATCTGGGGTGCAGCGGTGCAAGTACTGAAGGTCATGCGACATCCTTGAATCAAAGCAACAAACTCCTGCTCTCACCAAAGCAATCAGTAATGTGGGAAGCACTTTTCAAGCTAGCCCTCATCGTCTCTAATCGAGTTGTTAAAGCCTTCCCCGTTTTGTGTAACAAGATGACTCGGTGTGAATCTACTTTCACTTGCACGTTCCACGCACAAGAAAAACACCAATGCCTTGATTTAAGGAGAACGAAATTGCAGATTTATCGTCCAAAAATACTACTGACTAAACCTCATTTACTCACAAGGAAGTCAAGCTCAGACCTATTGACGAAGGTACCTCGTGCCCTCTCTGCCATTTTGGCTGCTTAGCTTGAGGATTCCAAGGTTGTGGGTCAGTGAAGAGTTGCTGACATCTGTCAAGGTAGATGTACCGAATGGTGGACAAAGGCCATGCATAGACCCCTAAGGAACCATGCTGAGGCGGACAATTAACAGGTAAGTCGTGGTACGCAGCGCATCTTACTATATCTTGCAGCAACACTGCAACAACCCTCTTCGCAAACCACCAACAAGCCATGTTACCGCTCTAGAGAATGCAGAACGAGTAGAACTAAAGACATCCAATAGCGAATATTCAAGAGTAAAGTATTTACCTCCTTTAAACATTGACTACAACTACCTAGGGTAAAGCCGCTAGAGTAGAAGGGCTTTCGCGAACGATCTTTGCATAAAGAACGATGCTTGTTAGCTTTTCTGACATCGCGCACGGAGCCCGGAACTTAGCCACACGCAAGGGTCAGCTAATTGCAGCTGGGGTAGCTAGTCTGTAATTCAGATAGAACATGTGTGCGGGCAGAGGCAAGGAGGAGAGCTTACTCCGTCTATAGCTGTATACTCGCGCGATACGACTTTGCACTCAACAGGATCGGGTGCGACCCAATCTCCTTGCATGTAGGGGGCCGGGTCGTGACTTGCACCGCCTTTGCACGCTCTCGTAGGTCTCCAATATATGCAGAATGTGTGCCTCATTTCCGGCCCATCCTCGGAGACGATGGCTTGTCGTCGCAGATGAAAGGGGCGACGGGCGAGTCGCTGGGAGACAGCAGGAAGACATGAAAGATGACGAGTAAGGTAAGGCAAGAGGACATTAGGCATTACCGTGCAGGCAGCGCATGGGCGTACGCATGGCTGATAGCACTCTGTTGCGTTGATGTTTGCTAAGGGCTGTGTACAGTATCATGGCGGACGGCACGTGGGAAGTACGTGCCCGGTTCAGCCTCGGAACAAGAACAACTGACTTCTGTTCTTGGATTGCGACCGTTTTAAACAACCCGTAAGCAGTACCTCGACATTCGGCCGATCGGACAAGTGAACTTGTTGTCTCCTGGGCGCTCACCTCAGATATCCTTAATTCTACCGTATCCGGTAATCATAGTGCGGGGTTCGGGCAACGAGGGCGCGTAGATCAGCACTGATTACAGAAACCCGAGTGTGGGGGCTCCGATATGATCCTTTGCTTTCCTAGCAATAGGCTCGGCCATATACCTCTCGAACACCGTCACAGAAAGCATCAGAACATCTGCCAGGGGTCGTAACGGTCTCTAGAGGCCATTGTACGTCCCCCAGCATAATTTTGGCACCCGCAGAGCCGCTGTTGCGGCCCTGGCTGGCACAGACAGCAAATCTTGTGAATAAGCTACTAGATATGAGATCAACTATTGGGAGTAATTCTTGAATCGTTAGTAGCTAAAACACTAAAGTAGCTAACATAGTACTATTTTTCCTTGGTCCTATTATTACGTTAATTCTTTCATTATTAGGGCGAATTCGAAGTATTTAATTTTTATTATTCTATAAATGTTATTAACATCTTTACTGTTAGTTCTAACCCTAGATATAAAACGGCCTATAGAGTAGAAGCTGTTTTTCATGTCGGTGTGACCGGGGTCAACCGTGTCGGCAACAGAGCTGCAATAAGAGCCAGGACATACCGTATCATTGCACACTACATATGCACCAGCACGATGGACATGGACAGGTTTGAAGAGACAAGATACCGGATATTTCTGGACAACAAAATGTTCATCCTATAGGCAGAGATTAAGTACATTGGGTGACTGACACGCAATGTACTCACGACACCCGCCTCTAGCATTATCGAACAGTACAGCAAGCTAGATGATGCCAGCAAAAACACTGACGAGGGCTTGATCTGGCAGGGCGAGATCTTCTGGTGTGAGCGATACGAGCGAAAGTGCTCAGTGAGGTAATACTTCAAGTGCTAACACTACGGCCGCACAGAATTCTAGTGCAAGGCAACAATCAAATGCGGCTACTGGATGCAGGAGCACGAGAGTCGTGACTGCCCATTGGAGCTTGAACGGAGTTTCCCTAAAGAATGTGTCGCCCACTGAGTCGAGCTCGGAGCGTAGAGCTACCAATGCCCCACCCGGAAAGAGGAGAGGGCAGAGGCGAGACTTGAATACTTTGCACGACCGTGCTTCTATCTGGTCACGGAGACAGAAAAGACGATCTTACTGGAGGTGCCAGCCACCATCATCAGTAAGTGTTCCACGAGTAACAAGCTACGTGTGTCACTTTGTGCATTAACGAAGATATATTATCACTTGGCGTTAACTGCATACGAGCCTTTTTTAAGAGCCCCAAAAATACGGATACGTCTATTTTATAGTATCGGCGGTGAGTGTGATAATTTTGGTCAGATTGTGCACCTTGATATTCTAATTGTACTCTGATACGTGCGATTTTATATATTGCAATAGCCGCAATCTTCCTATCTCTTCACATATAGTTAGAAGCACTCTCGAGGTTGCATTCCATGCCAGTAGCAATTGGTAGAAAACAACAAATGTGACTATTATCATTGGTAATATCAAGTTTCGAGATCGAAAGAGTCACCCTGTCGTAGACATCCAGTGTTCCAGAATACTTCCCTCATTTGCCAACGAGAGCTGATCAGGCGCATGGTGTCGTTCACGCTTTTCCCCCATCGGCTTTGTTCCGCAAGCATGCAGATTTTCAGAACCCTCGAGTCACTGATCCACTCAAAGAGAGTTTCCATGGCTTCCTTCCATTGTCCATTGACCAAGTCGCTATCGTCTCGCAGCCATCGGTCGACTCTGTCAATTACTAGATAGAATTGTTCGTCGGGATGGGATTTGCTCCACCGATTCAGGAGCTCCGTAGCAACCTGGAGAATGCTTTCATTCGGCCATGCTCCCAGTGTAATCCTTGTATGAACCAAATACCTGTATTCAGCAAAAAAGTCCATGTCCCATTCTAGGATTTCGCATATAACGTCTGACATCATACTATGAGGAGTATCCTGAGCGTTCCTGACCGCGTGAAAAATGACTTTGGGACCTTCTTGTCGCGTGCTAGAAGCAAATTCGGCTATAGCAAGCGATAGCCACAGTGAGTCTGTGGAATCAGCATCTGGATGGTTGAGTGCCGAAACATAGAGTATTCCACCACGAATACTATCGCGCCAGCTCTTGTACTCTCGGAGCATCTGAAGAACACTCAAATTGCCTGACTGCATTGTGTCGTACGTATCGCTATCAGCGATCACCAGGCCTTGCGCCTCTTCTTTCAGAGCTTGAAGGCGAGCATTCACTTCGCCATTGTTTGAACATTCGAGCTGATATCGTATCATGTTGCATGTGTGCTGCCATTCAGAGCGTCGCCCCGCTTTTATTTGTCAGCATAAAGTGATTGTCTGAATCGCTTCGAGACCTTACTTTCATAATTCCGCGTCATGTTTTGCAAGTCGATTTTAGTCTCTTTAACCTGCGCGTGCAAGATTTTGGTCACTTCCACTTCGAGCCTTTTCACGCTGGTACTCAGCTTATCGAGTCCGGGTTGGATACTGTATTTTGCCGGTCGCAATCCTTTCCACCATCTTCCTGCTTGTCCTTAGTTTATTAGAGATGCACAAAGGAACAAAACACTTACGGGCGGAGCAGCCAGCATAGTACTTCCAGGTGTCTATGCAAAATCGAAATATATCCTTGTAAATATCTAGTATAGCAACTGCGAGAGCTGGACGGGTCGGACAGGGGTAAATGTTTTGCCATTCGACAAGATCATGCAGATATTTTGTCGCATGCTCGAGGTACAGAGAGATGAGGTTCTCATAATCGCCTTTGTTCCTAACGATCTAGTGAAGTTAGCATCTTCAATCCGAGTAAACAACGAGATGATAAAAGGTAATCTCAGACCATCAATAGCACAGAGACAACCCCGTACCCAAGCGACCCTCCCTTTGGGTGTATCCCTTTTGCCAACTCCGCGATCCCGGTATAGCACTCCAAGAATTCAGAAAATTTAGCGCACGCATGTTGCAAGTGCATCCGTATCTTAGAGGCTTTGGAACGAGGATGACACGTATAGTCATGACTTTGTGTACAAACGTCGGCCACGAAACATTCCAGATCTGTCCTGTCTCTTATCTCCTGAATTCGATGGATATCTTGTGCACTGAATTCTCTCTTGACTTCTTCCCACATATGGCACAGGAACTCGTCGTATTGGTTGGTCATCATGGAAGTTGCGAAATTGAGTTGATAGATTTCCCAACATCAGAAGTTAGCCCAGTAATCAAAGCCTCAAACCTTCGTGAAAAGTATGCAAGTCCATATATAGATGATGTTTTAACCTCGCCGCTCGAAGCGCCAGACCGATCCATCCAATTCTTTTGGTGGTGGCTCATCACGGCGCGTAGAGGTCTTCGTATCGTATGATTGGTCAGAAAACCACTGGGAGCCTTGTCGTTACAGCGGCATATGCATGTCTCTCTGTATCCCTGTGATATGATGATATCTCGACTGTAATAGCTCACCGGCTGATTCGCTTAATTTGTAATTGGACATCCAGCCCCTGGGAACGCCACTTGTTGGCATTAAGTGTCGTTCTCAGCCTATCGTCACAACCGCGACTGCAGGTATGAAGTTGTTGAGGTATTGGCATCTTGAACCATTTCACCGGTTGTCTTTTTGGAGAACATGTGATTGGAATCACATGTTACCCATAAGGTGCGTATGGAGATAAGAATGCTAGAAGGGAACCGGCAGTTGGTTCCCTGCTTGGTCGAAATACAAGACTTCGTTACTGTCAGCATCTCTGGGAGGGCATGCCCAATTCATGCTGCGCCACACTCAAATAATTGGTTGATCTATCGCGAAGGCCATTGCAGACCATGGAGATCGATGTATGTTTGTCACGCCTTTCACGTACATAAATACTGAATAGCACACAGTCTGTCACTGGACAATCCCAAAATATCGACGTAGATGATGAGCGCTTTCAGGAGATCATCAGCATTCGCGCAAGTCATTTCCGAACCAACTTCTTAAAATTCTCTGACGTTCCGTCAGAATATCATCCAGAGGGATCCAGGGTGCAATCTCTCCACAGTCTCGGATAGCTCCACCGGCTCCATTGAGCCGACATTTGCGGAACCTGAAGCTGAATCATCCCTACACATACAAAACGTCCGAGAAGGATCAATTCCAAGACTCTCTCCAGTACTATCGGTTAGAGACGGTCTTATTAGGTCCATGTATCTGGAATCTGAGAAGGACGAGTCTGGTAAATACAGATCACGCGACAGCAAACGACCATTGGATGACAGCGAGCATCGCTCCAAAGACCCACCCTACATTCACACCACTTATTGGAGCAAGACTCAAGATGGTTCCATCCGCAGCAGAGAAAAGACACGGCTCGAAATTAGGTCACAGTCCCTCCTTGACCTGATGACAAGTGTCATGTCGAACATGATAGAGCATGAGAGAGCTTCAATATGGAAGAGACTTCCTGTTGTGGTGCAAACAAACAACAAACTACTACTACATTGCTTCGATGACCTTGATCAGGTCTCTCAAGTATATGAGAATCAGAATCAAGCAGCTGGACGAGACCTGCGACAACTCTTGAACGACGTCCAGTACATTGAGTCAGATCTAGTTCGAGCACAAGAATCTCTGAAAAACGAGCAAGCATTACGATACGACGACGTCTGGTTCCTCTTCAAACCTGGTTCATACATAGTAGGCTGGCCATTCGAGGAGAGCCCTCAGATTTTCGTGGTCCACAGGCATAATTTCCGTGAGGACGCCTTCACTGTCGTATGCTGGGCTTATGGCTGGGACGGCAATAATTTGGTACGACTCTACTACGAGTTTTCAATTCGAAGGTACGAAGGTGTTAAATCGGTCACCAATCTTCCTTGCTATCCTGTGGAATTGTTACCAGACCCAGAGAAGCTGCGAGAACAACTTATCGAGAGAGGGAAATCGTTCTGGAAGTACTGCAGTATTACGCAACCGATGCCATTGTACCAGTCCTCTAGCTTTTTCTCTATCCCTGCCAATCTTTTTGACGATGCCCGCAGAGATCTCTCTGGGTTCTTCATGCCGGAATCAAGCAAGCAGCCTATGGAGATATACACAAGCAGGGATCGTCCTCATGAGATCATCATCGATGCTGCAATGTGCAGACGGTATTCTCCAAATTCTTATCACCGTCTTGGGATGATGAGATCCATACCTGTCAAGCCATGTGACTGCGCATTATGCGGTCTGCATGAATCGCGCATACTTTTTGAAAACTCCTTCAAGACAGGCAATCTGGATGTTGGCAAACACAACAATGTTTACGTTCTTCTCCCTCCCCGGCTACATGGATATCTCATCAGCCGTAAAGAATGGGGTCAGGTTCTCATCGGTACAGTGACTCGGTATCAAGAAGAGCATCCTGGTGCCGCCTGGAAAAACCTTTGTCTTACTAATCAGGACAAAGTCAACATAAACGCAATGGTGTCTGCTTACTTCAAACGCGAGGCCAGTGAAAGCAGTCATGCGGCAAACATCCAGGATCCTACGCCGGGTAAAGGAGAGGGTTTAGTCATATTACTACATGGTACGTGGGGCGGACTTTGGGTACATAGTCATTGATGATAACATCGTATCAGGAGTTCCAGGAGTCGGAAAAACAATGACTGCAGAGACCCTGGCAAGATCCTTACAACGCCGAATGTTACGAATCGATGCGTCCGATTTCGAACACCACAACGCAGGTCAGGTTAGCGAAGTCTTCAAGCGCTACTTCCACATGGCATCTTCCTGGGGTGCGTTGTTGCTTCTGTAAGTTCCTCTGACGCTTTTTATCCGAGCTATCTGCTGAAATTACATAGGGATGAGGCAGATGTGTTCCTACAGGTTCGCAAACGTGCAGAGCTCGCACAAAACGCACTCGTATCCGTTCTCTTGAGAGAGTTAGAGTACTTTCGTGGAGTGCTGATCATGACTACAAATCGTATCGTTTCAGTGGACTACGCTGTGCAATCCCGTATTCATTACGCAGTGCGATTTCGCGAGCTTCGCGAGGATGCGGTTGTGCAGATATGGCAAAATTTTCGCGGACAACTGAATGACGCGAACTGCACCCAGGAAGAGCGTGCGAACATTGACGAGTGGTTCAAATTCTCTAAAGCCACATTGATAAACGCGAAGTTCACAGGAAGGGACATTCGAAACGTATTCATGTGCGCTCAGTTGCTTGGATATCCTATGGTAACGCGGGAAAATCTCATAAGAGCAGTGGAATCGACCACTTCCTTCCGCTCGGAGTTGGACAAGACGAACTCAAGAATTGCGAATCAGAACACTATCACTGATGAATGATCGGTTTTGGGCATATTGGCTAGGCAGGAATCGTTCAAATTGCGTACGTACATATATCGCTGTGGGAAGAACTCTGTCGACTTTTTTGTAGATGTGGTTGAATGCTAGGTTGATGGATCAAATTTCTCGCTGAAGAAGTCTTCTTATCCTTCCTGATCGGATTCTGACTGATTCTAGCTTATGAGACTACGGAACAACTAGCGCTATGACGGCCTTTCAAGCACGAAGTGGTCTGGGTAGCAGACAGCAAGGGGAGACTTTCACAACAGGAATGCAAGCCCCCATATCATCTGTCCATGTTAACCAAACGCCGTGTCGCGCTAACAAACAGATCTGCATCTCTCTCACTCTGACGAGATGCGGCGATAGACACATCTTTCTGTCAACGCTCGCTCGGTCCTGCTCATTGCTGAATGGACGACTCGTCTTCGACTTGAGCTGCTGAGGGTCTACTTTCCAGCTCCGCTCAAGCCTCTGTCATCTTAGTCATGCTGACGACAATGTTCTTGTTCACTTTGAAGGATATGCGTCAGTAATGCGGAAAGATTTCACAATTCCATAGTTGCCCTTGGTACTGCTAAACCTTGCAATTGTCAGGTTTTTGGGTGGAGTCATAGGCATTGAAGCTGGACTCAATCAACAGCCCTTTGATGTCTTCAGTGGTCAAAGACCTTGGGGTAATCTCCTGCTGAGCCCGCCTTCTCAGATCCTCAAGATCGACGGGATTGATTGTCTTTACCATGCTATTGTGTTCCTGGGCTCAAAATCCCAGAAACGGTCAGTGGATGTTGCAGTTGAACTTGTCAGCGGTCTTTTAAGGTTGCAAGCCGCACCTGGGCAGCATTGCGAAATATGAGAGGCGCACGCAAGAGTCGGGGGTCGGCGTGTTAGGGACAGCTCTGAATTCTCCTATCTGTTCTAGTGTCTCTGAAGGATACAGAGCAAAAAGTTCCATTGTGGGGCTTGGCTGGTGAGGCTGCATGTATACCGAAAACAGGAAGGCGTACTACAGCATACACGAAACGACACCTCGACATACGGCGAGTCAGACAAGAGGTCTTGTTTTCAACGTCCTATGGTTGTATGTGAAATACCCGTACAAACAAATAGTATATGATGTCGATACATTAAGCATTCACCCTACTAATCCGCAACCATCCAAAACTCTCAGCACGCACACCGTGGGCTGGGTATTACAACAGCAAATCACATCTAAGCAAAGCAGGAAGCTATAAATACTGTAGAAATACAGAGTACACGTAGCATAGACACTATACCTCAAATAATTATCCAGAATGCAGTTTATTCTAGGGGTTTTCAGCACAGTAGAGCGACTAGGGCGTAGTTCTTCCCTTAGGAGGACAGTGTACGTAGTAAGGTATACAAAGAGGGAGGAGATTGACGCCGCAAAAACACGGCAGTAGATACTCCACCCAAATTCCTTACAAGCTATCGTTGAAGAGCGAATAAATCACGCGATACGCTCCCTGGCGCTGTTGAGACGAGCTTAAATAGCTTCGAGGTTCAGATGTAGTCATGCAGTCTCGTGGGGGGAGAAGCTCGCTGCCACCCAAGGAAGGCACGCTCAGCAATTCGATACAGTACCCAAGGGGGAAGTAATCGTTCCACGTTCCACAATATCAGAGAATAGCATCTTCTATTCTGTCATCCGCATCGAACCTTGCCGAGTCCACAGTGAAGATGGAAGGATTGCGCCTTCCTTCCAGGACGGTGGAAGAAATTCCGAATCAGCAATACGCGTCAACGTCCGTACGCTGAGAAGAAAAGTCGGCCCCAGGATCAGATTGAAAGCAGGTTGCGAGTGGCTCTGTGCCTGGTAGTAGATCATAAGACCTTGGGATGGATTATTTACTATGCTAGGTTGGGAAAGATGCGGTGGTCTTGTTCTCGTGTGGATGTGGAGCTCGTTCTCATCGTGGGGAACACTCGTCTACTTCATGGTGGACACTCGTCTACATCATGGTAAACACACTGGTAGCTCATCAATACGTGACCAGACGCCAACGCTGATGAGCTCTGAAATAGTGTACAAGAAACAGGCGTAAAAGATGAAAGGTACAACATAAGGGCAAACGGGTATACTGGGATAAAGCAGCACGACATGGTATCGCGTGCATAATAAATGTTGTTCATGTGCCGATCAACCGGGGCATGGATCACCTGTTCGCATTAGCACGGTCCCCAACCCAGCGACGATCAAGAGCAACTCACCGATATCCTCCCCTGCGACTACCTCTCCGTTCCTGATACGTGTCGTGCTCCTCAATGACTTCGACTACATCATCGTTGGGCACTCTCCGCCGCTCCTCGACGATGATGCTGCGCGTGCGCGCTGGCGGGGGCGCCCTCCTCTCGTCGACGATGATGTGCGAGCGGCCGCTTGACTGGCGCGGGCTGCGGCTCACCTCGCGCATCTGGGCGTGCGAGTTGCGCCGCGAGCGGTTGCCGTGGGAATTGCGGCGTCTGCGCACGACGATTTCCTCCTCGCCCGCCATTGCTGTCGTGGTGCCGCCCCTGTTGGCCTGGGTGAGGGAGAAGAGCAACCACACGATGAGCAGGAAGCCGGCGACGCTGCCGAGCACTATGCCTACGACGGTGCCAGGCTCAGGGCCCGAGAGGTTGTAGTAGGTGGGGATGATGCCTTGCTGGATGACCATTTGTTGGCGCTTGGCGATTGGGGCGGCGCGTGTGTCAATGGCAGGCTGGAGGTTGTTGCTGGTGTAGGTGTAGGCGCGAGGCGCGACATTGCCCAGTTGCGCTATGGCATTGAGCAGCTCAGGCACGGCGGGCATGCTGAAGGCTGGCGAGCAGCGACAGTGTCGCTGTTGTGCGCGCTGCGAGACGGCGAGGCAGTGTTTGTTTGGGGTCGAGTACGGTGGGTTGGTCGCCGGGGTAAGGCTCCGGAGAAGCCGGGGGTGGTGGATGTGTGGGATGGGGGAGGGGCAGTCTCACAACACCACAGTCGAGATGAAGGAGCGACGAAAGGTGAAGAATGCGATGTCAAATTCTCGATGCACAACAAGGGGGAAAGAGAAGGAGAGGAAAAGCAGGGCAGCGCAAGCGCGGTAAGATTCATTGGCGCTGTGCTGGATTTGCGACGATGCATGATGCAATTAGCTCGTCGCAGAGGAGGCTGGGTCGAGACAGCAAATAATAATGAGGGGGCGGTACGAGTCTTGACGCGAATTCCGCAATCGTAACAAATGAAATGTGCGTCTGTCATCGATGAGATGCATTGACCTGCGGTTTGGACTGCGGCTGATTGACATCTTAGACGGTCATCATCTGCGTGCGTCAACATACGAAGCTGTGGAGTTTGTTTGTTGCTGGGAGCTCGTGCTTGGTTTGCCGCGGCATGAGGTTGACGCGCAACAACATTCAAGTTTCACACGCCCATGCAGTCAGCCTTGTTACATCCTTGCACAGTTTCTTTAAATCGTCCAAGGCTCGCTCTGCACGTTGGTATTTGCTAGCCTGGATGAGATGCTTTCACAACGGTAAATGCTGTGTTTCTTGCGTGGTAGTCACTCAGTCACGTCTCCACGTGAGCAGCATCACCTCGACAACGTGACCAAAATCATGTCTTTGAACAAGGCGACGCTGCAGTTCGTGTTGCGCAGACACGAGGGCAGCAGTGAGCACCTTCAAGTGTGAACCCTCTGCCACCTTTGTCATCTGTCAAACACGTGTCGAGGCTTGCCTTGCCAAACTATCAACTTTTAAAGACACTCTCTGGGCGTGTGGCAGACTATCATTTCCTTGAGATGCACTCCCTCTCATAGGAACAGCGGCAAGCCATCCAATACTGCGAGTGACAATCGACGGAGAAGCTCCCAGACAATTCTCGGAGATATCTCACTGAGCCATACCACGCTTGTCTTACATGAACAACCACAGACAACCATTAGTCAGACACGTTGATGTTCGTGCCTGGGGCAAGCCAGCCATGCCAAGGCTAACGGCATTTGCCGCCGCTCTGTGTGCAGCTATCTGAAGACAATTCCAGACATCTGCCCTGCACCCAACACTCGTCCACGCCACCTCCACAACACCACGCGCACCGCATTCACACCTCTCACACTCGTCTTTGTCGACAGCCACATAACAAGGCACGACAAGGAAACGCGAAAAAAAAAGGCGCGCCGATCGCCACTGCTTTGTTCTCGACACTCCTCCCAACCCTCGCACCTCGCACCGACTTTTCTCTCCCACCACACAGCCAGCCAACATGGCTGACTTCTCTGCCGAGTCGCCGCTGGCCGCACAGCTGCAGCAGGTCGTGCAGCCCAAGCTGGCGGAGAATGGGTGGACGACTGGCGGCGATGACACAACGCTGTTCGAGTACATTCTGCTCATGCTGGCCAACGGCAAGGACCAGTCGCAAGTCGCCGCAGAGCTGTCCAACGACCTGCTCGATCTCGGGCCCGAGAACACAGAGACGCAAGAGTTTGCGCAGTGGCTGTTTGGCCAGATCGACGCGTTGCAGCGCCAGGCTGCTGGAGGTGCAGCGCCCTCGAACGACCAGGTCATGGACGGCGGCGCACCAGCATTTGTCCCCGGCGGACAGGACACGGACATGGACGGCACCTCAGAAGCCCAAGAGGGCATGTATGTTACCACCCCCACAGCCTCGACGCGCTCGCGACACGTACTGACTCGATACAGTCCCACAGGGCCAAAAGCCATGCGCAACGGCAGCGGCGCGCAATCAGCTCGCGGCGGTCCTCGCGGCGGACGCAACATGCTCAACCAGGTGAACAGACAGATGAACAGAACCGACGACCCGCTACATCGCGTACGTGGCGGCGGAGGTGTCGGCCGCAACAGCCGCGATCCTCCACGAGGCCCCCGTGGCCAGAACCTCGGTCGCGGCATCGAAGCCATGGCCAACGGACGCGGCATGAATCAGGTCGGCAACATCAACGGCGCTCCCGGACCCATGAACGGAATGAACGGCATGGGCATGGGCGGCGGTATGCCTGGGATGCCCATGGCGCCAATGGGTGGTCAGGGCGGCATGAACGGCGGCATGGGCCTGAACCAGCAGCAGCAGATGGCGCTCATGCAAATGTATGAGCAGCAGGCACAGATGATGCAGCAGATCTTCTCGGGCGCAACACCCACGCCCTACGTCAACCCCAACTTCAACAGCAGAGGAGGCCGTGGTGGACGAGGCGGGCGAGGCGGAGGACGCGGCGGCATGCACCATTCGACCAAGTTCACCAAAAAGGAGGGCCAGGACGATGCCATGGCCGACGGCCCCGCAGGCGAGAACGGCGACGGCATGGAGGTGGAGAGCACAAGGCCTGAGCCGTCAGCGACCATGTGCAAGTTCAACCTGCGCTGCACCAACCCAGACTGCCACTTTGTGCACCAGTCGCCAGCCGCACCGCCGGGTACGACCGTCGACATGGACAGCACGTGCGAGTTTGGAGCCGCCTGCAAGAACAAGAAGTGCGCCGGCAAGCACCCGTCGCCGGCGAAACGCCAGCAGTTCCAGTCAGAGCAAGAGTGTGCATTCTGGCCCAACTGCCGCGACCCAGCCAACTGCCCGTACAAGCACCCTTCTGCGCCGCCATGCCGCAACGGCGCCGACTGCACAACACCAGACTGCAAGTTCTCGCACAGCTCGGTCATGTGCAAGTTCAACCCGTGTCTGAACCCGCGCTGCCAGTACAAGCACGCACCCGGGCAGAAGAAGAACAACACGAATGTGTGGGTGGCGCCCAAGGAGGGCGAGCACGTCAGCGAGCGGAAGTTTATCGACGAGAACCGCGACGAGGAGCTGATTATCCCGGGCCAGGAGAAGTCGAATGGGCAGGGACAGGAGCAGGCTGGCGAGAGCATGGAGCAGGATGTGGCGTTGTGAGGGATGAATGATACCAGTGTGAGGTGTGAGCTGTGAGGGGTGTTTGGTGGACGTGGAAGACTGCACACTAGCAGCAAAAGAGCACATGTACTATATAGGTCTGGATAGGTGGATGAGACGAGAGAGGAAACAGTCTTGGTTTGGCGGCCGTTGGCTGCTGTGTGTCTCTTACTATCATTTTCAGCACGTGATTGAGTCTGTACAGTGATGTAGGCTGTCTCTTTACAATTCTTGATAACGTGTAAATGTATGTTGTGCACTCAAGCTCACGCTAAAGTCATGTACGCCATCTCGCATGTCATAGGGCTGAAGCTCGGGCGATTTCTCCCACCTCACACTTGACGTCCATGAAGCTCGACGCAGGCTGCCATTGAGCCACGTTTTGCGCCTGCCACCGCTCCACACCACCGGCAATGCTTGTCAGAAGACATGTGCCGCTCCTCGAGTCGACCGTGAGAGCCGCGAGAGCCGTGAGAGCCGCAAGAAGAAACGCCCTCACCGCGCAATGCATCCGCTACTCGTCCACCTCGACATCCCACCCTGAGCGCATTGCCGTGCTCGGCGGGGGGATTGCAGGGCTGGCCAGCGCCTACTTTGCCAGTAAAGAGTTCCCGAATAGTAAAATCACAGTCTATGAGGGCGGCAAGGATATCGGCGGCTGGCTCAGCAGTAAACGCGTGCAGGTCCCCGGCGGCGACGTGCTGTTTGAAGCGGGACCACGCACACTGCGCAATGCCTCGCCGACGGCTCATTTGGTGAGCAACATAAGTGAATGCCACTATGACGCACACTGATTCAGCCAGATCCAAGAGCTCGGCCTCACCGACGACCTGCTCTTCACCAAGCGCTCTGACCCGGGCGCCCAGAACCGCTTCATCTACTACCCAGACCGTCTGAACCGACTCCCCGCCGAGTCGCCTAGCATAGGCAACCTCTTCGCCCTCTGGCGCACCGGCATGCTCGACGGCGTCCTGAGCTTCATCACCGAACCGCTGAAACCCTCGCGCTCGTCTTCCCTCAGCGACGAGAGCATCGGCTCCTTCATCGCGCGCCGCACCGATCCCCGCGTCGCCAACAACCTCATCTCGGCCGTATTCCACGGCATCTACGCAGGCGACATCTGGCAACTGAGTGCCAGGACGCTGCTCCCGCTTGGCTGGCAGCTCGAGGGCCGCTATGGCTCCGCCCTCGGCGGCTTCGTCAAGATGCAGAGCGACATCCCCGAGGACCAGCGCCATGAGATTGCCCAGGGCCGGCAGAAGGCGCTGGCCCATCCGTACGACATCGAGGCGGCGGCGGCCATGAACGAGGAGCTTGATATTAGCGTGGAGCTGGCGAGGAATTTGAAAGATGCGAGTATGTTTACGTGGAAAGAGGGCCTGCAGACGCTGGTGGGGGGGTTGAAGGAGGCTATGGCTAAGACGGGGAATATTGAGATTAGACTTGATAGCCCTGTGGAGTCGTTTAAGATGGTGGAGGGGGACAAGGTGGAGATTGTTGCGGGGGTAAGTCAGACATGTACACATCACCTCTCTTCTCCTTCATACTCACTAAAAACACAGTCCGGATCCTCCCAAACAACAATCCCCTACGACACCGTCATCTCCTCCCTCCGCAACCCAGACCTCACCCCCTACGTCACCGTCGTGACCGTAAACCTCTTCTACGCCAACCCCTCCCTCCTCCCCGTCGAGGGCTTCGGCTACCTCCTCCCACAATCCATCCCCTTCGCGCAAAACCCGGAGCGCGCACTAGGCGTAATCTTCGACTCGTCCGCCGTCCGCGGGCAAGACACCGCACAAGGCACAAAGTTAACAGTCATGCTGGGCGGGCACTGGTGGGACGGTTTCGAAGCCTTCCCCGACGAAGAAGAGGGTCTCGCCATGGCCCGCAGCGTAGTCGAACGCCACCTCAACATCACCGACGCACCGCTCGCACACCACGTCAATCTCAGCAAAAACTGCATCCCCCAGTACACACTCGGGTACGAATCGCGTCTGCGTTCTTTCGCCTCAGACCTGCAGTCCGAGTTCAAGGGTCGTCTGCGCGTCGTGGGCTCCCAGGTTAATGGCGTGGGCGTTAATGATTGTATCACGGGGGCGTGGAATGTTGTCCGTGGACTGAGGGGGGAGGGGTGGAGGGGCAGGAGTGCGGGGCTGGATCGCGTGCAGGATAGTAGGCCGTGGAGGGTTGTTGAGGCGAGTTCGTTGGTGTATCGGAAGAAGGTCGCTGAGTAGGGGGTGAATTGGAAATAGGGGATGGAAATGTAAATGGAAGTGTAAAAGATGATTGAGAGTAAGAATAGAAGACTTGTTGACGAAGAAACGTATTGCCGTGTGCTTGGCTGACTGCCGTACGACATAGTAAACTTTCCCTTAACATAGACTTGAAAAAGCTACTTCACCCGTACATCAGAACAGTCCCTAACAAATGATAGACCATGGCACAACGAATAGACAACATAAAAAGAAGACGTGTCTAGCTGGCCTGTCATGTACTACCTACCCGCCATACAACGTGATGAGCTTATATCTAACTTGGACATGAACTAAGTTATGCTCGTTGCTTATGTATCGGAAGGGCGACAATGATACTAGGAGTGCTCCTTAAGAGCAGTCTGGAAAAAAAGTAGGTAAGAGGATAGAACTATTCTCTGCGTTTAGGAAGTAGAAGTCTATAGTCTTCTGCTCTTGTGTCGGCAACGTGGGACTAGTGTTATAGATACTACGACCCGCCTCAAGACTAGAAACATAACGTTATCTTAGGTGTCATGGACTGCTATTCTTCGCGGGGAGATGGGAGTGTGGATGCGGGTAGGTGTGGAGGGTTTACATACTAGAAATATTGGCTTTTAGGATAGTGCGTGTTATGTAGAGGGTTGTTTAGGTTGCTGTAGCGTAGTGTATAGAGTAGTGGGTTGGTGCGGTACAAGGTGCAGGGTGGTTTGGCGATAAGGGTGATGTTGTTCTGCGTGGGTGCGGACTGTGGGCGCTCGGAACTCTAACGGAAGATAAAGAGTGTGGAATTGTTTAGTCGTGTTAGTGGTGTGGGCGGGGTGATAGGATGTAGTAAAGAGAGTAGAATGCTGTGTAGATTTTATATAGGAGTAGTGATTGTAGAGTAGTAGGATACTTCGGGATTCCATCACTTAAAGCAATAGAAAAAAAAGAAAGATGGGTGAGTTGGTGCCTTACTACGATAGAGCAAGGCTGTAGTAATAAATATAGAAAATACTTATAGCAATAGTAAGAAATGCAGTTTCAATGCTTCTAATCCGTCTAGCAGTGCAAGACGAAGTCATCACATGCATAAAAGAGAGAAGAGACACGAGCTAGACCCGATAAAAGGACTCAATAGCAGACAGAACTAAAGGAGGACGGTGGCAGTGATGGTTCTCTAACACTACGGCTTTTATCAGACCGGACTGACTTAAGTTGACGACAGGTATCGTTCGGCTGAGGGCTTACTGTCAACGAGCGCTGTGATACCTTTTGGTTAAATGGGCGCCGTGGCTGAGCCGTGACCTGACAGCCTTGCTCTATAAAGGAAGGGATTTCGCCCTTGTTCTTGTAGAACGAGATGTTAGATTCAGCGTGGGTCCGATGATTTAACTCGGCACTGTACCTGTGCTAATATTCTACAGCAAAGAGTACTTGTACTGTAGGTGGCAGCGTGTAGGATAATGTACCATTTCTCTTGTACGTGGGATTTAGCCAGCCTTGTTGGTATCAAGTCTGCTGCCAGTGTAGAAGGCTGAGTCTCCGTTGTGAATTGAGCGGAGGGATAAATCGCAGAACCTGCCAGATACCAGTAAACAGCCAGAAACTCTCAAGTCGCTCCGTCACCGCCTTGCTTGAAATCAGGACTGCTGCTGGACGCCGGAAATCTTATTTCCAATTCATCTTTACATCCTCTGCCTCCCAATCTGATCTTTTTGTCGTTCTTCCGGGACCTGCAGAGAAACAACGACGAGCGCGTCGCTGACCGTTGTGATCGTATGGTGATCTTCTCGTCAGGAAGGCATGTTAGCGATAGCTTGCACTCGAGACGACAAACAAGAATTAAAATATGCGACTTGTTGGAAAAGAGGTGTGTTGCCGTGCGTAGGGATATCATGCATTCGCTCACTGCCTACACGCTGTGACAAGCTTGTGTTGTAACATAACATACGGAAGGGAAAGTTGTCTAGAGCTATTAACTGTTATCGAACTACTCTAATCTTCTTTCGGACAGGCCATTGTTCCGAGTCGTTTTCATCTTGTGACTTCCGACGACCGAGTATCCGGGGAGACTTCTGAGAGGAAACCCGGCGAGTAGTCATAGATGTGACCAATGTCTTAGGCTTCAGGACTTTCTGTGCTCTCTTATTGACCACGTCGCTGTTGACAGTCATAGAGGCAGCGGCTGCTCTCCTTTTGGGTGCTTTGCTCACTAGTGACTCGGCCGGTGTTTCCTGGCCACAATTCACGGCTCTTCGTACTTTTCTCAGAGTGTTCTCAACGTTGAGTGTTTCCTGAAGACCAAGTTTGATGGCTAGACGCCGGCTGGTGACTGTCCCTTCCTCAGGGCCTTCTTCGATGCAGAAGCGATAAGCGAGCTCCACAAAAAGTACAGACGGACACTTGGAATAGTCTGGTTCCAGACGAAAGCGGAGAACATCCTCCTTTGTGACCAGCGAGAGAAGCCCGTATACGCGGTCGACTTGCTCTTTGCACCCTTGGCCGCCAAATGCGAGTAACATGTCCTTCAAGGGACGTAACTGTCGCCGAACACGCCCAGGAGGAATGATCTCAAACCAGTTTTCCTGGACTAGTCCGTTTGTATCCCCTTCAGGGAGTACCCAGCTGACAGGAATGACAGGGTTCTCCTTACTGAACTTGTACCGGAAAGTCTGAGCATACATCATCCCACCTCGCCTGATCCTTATGTCGCTACCAGAAACGGGTGGACCCATAGGATGCCCCTGAAAACCTTTCCATCTCACGTGGCTGTTGGAAACGTTGGCTTGACTGCGATACCCTTCGCGATGCCTCTTGGGATCAAAGACTGGCTCTTTGTACTCACGACGAGCGATGATAGTGCGAACCACAGGGGAGAGCTGCGATCCATAGTGAACCATGTCACAGAGTCTAGCGAGCACACAGCCGTCAAGAACATCTGAACCAGCCATAAGCTCAAGCTTGTAGGCCAATAGATACTCTTGCACGATCCACATCCGACTCCAGTATTGATTCAGGAACAACCTTTCCAGTTCCTTGCGAATCAAGGATCCAGTCGGCTTGAATTCCCGCCGCTGTTCACGGGGTTTTGTTCTTCGAAGCTCAATCTCCCTCAATTTTTGATCGGCTCGACGCAACTGTTCGAATGACAAGTCCGTAGTGCCAAGCCAGACGAGGACCTTGGACGCTTCCGAGTAGATGCTGCCCATGACGCTAACTTGGTGGTTTCGTTCCACGATCGAATTCTGATCGATACAGATGGCGTCAATCCACAGGTAGTGAAGGTATCCTTCTTTTTGCTCGGTAGTTAGAGACAAGCGGCGTTTACGTTCTTGGCGTAAAAAGTCCCACAGGTTCTGACGGATGGCGATGCGGTGGCCGTGAACCAAAACACGGTGCACTGGCGATTCCTCTTCTGGGCCCCAGACATAGGACAGCGCTACATATGGCTTCTGCGTCCCATCACCAACATTGGAGAAATGAAGCTTGAATCTAATGGTTGGGTCGGGCGTGGCTTTGCTTGGGCGATCGAGTATTAATTGCAGGACGCGAATCCTTTTTTTTGTACCTCCCTGTGGCAGCGGGTATTCGCGATACAAGGTCGCCATGACAGACTTTACAGTTTCAAGATCTAAGCAACAGTAGGTAAAAGTTGCATGTTGGATGGATGTGGGTATTCGATAGGGACGGAAATGCCACAGTTCAGATCAAGGGAAGTCTTAGGTTAAACTATTTAAATGTGTTAAAAAATATACAGATAATTGTTAATATCTAGTACTACTCAGCTAGGTATTATTTTTTGCAGTAGTAGTACTTAATTTTAGAATTCTATAGATTTTATAAGTTTGCTAATAGGTAGAACATGCAAGCGTTGTAGGCTGGATGCAGGAGTCTTTAGCTTGTAAGCGTTGTTAGTGTCCTTGAGCGAGAATATCCAGCGCGTCTCTTGATATTAGCTAGTAAAGACGCTGTTCACCAAGCTCACGCATTGAGCTATGCTTCGCTGACTTTCGTCTTTGCCCACTCTGTTAAGTGCGCTGACTTTGATTGTGGAGATAGATACACCCAGTCGGCCTGTTTGCTGGTCATCTATTGTAATCGTGCGCTGCGAATGACTGTTTTTTCTAGCAAAACATCTGGCTGCGTAGTCCGAGAGACTAGCAAAGTGGCATTACAAGTACGGTTTCTAGTTGAATTTGATGTGGAAACTGCGCAACGATCTTCTCAGCGAGACAAGCTTGATAATTCACTGTCTAAGAAATCGTCTGCAACATTAGGGGTAGAGTTTTCTGAGGCTAGAGATAAAGAGAGCTTGCGGACTTTTTACCGTCCGAAGAGAATGATTAGTCTTTCTGACCTCTCAGCTGCGCAAATCATCAATGTAGGCGATTCTAGTGCAGTTATAAGCTAGTGAGTCGAGAATGGCTAATTTGTTCCTGATAGCAGCTGGTCTGGTTGCGCTTCTGGTATCTGTTCCATTGGAGACCTCTTGCGCGCTCACTAATATAGTGTCTGATGTTTTCGGTCATTCTGCATTTAGCATTTGGCACAATTGACAACTCACAACTCGACACACTAGTTTGACTACTTGATTATATCCTGCTACTCCTGCGGGTGTTCGGCAATCGTGACAGTGGAGCTTCCGGGTGGAGGATGCCGCCATCATTTTACTTTTATCTGTGCCAGCGCTGGGTCCAAAGGTCCAAAGAAACAAGCCTGGCTACTTTTGAGTCTTGCATCATGAAGACTGGCCATACACATCGGACTTGCCAGAATAGCAAGCTAGAACCAGCTCGGTGGCTGAGATGTAATCAGTGTCGCATCTACGCACCAATGACAAGAGTGCTGTGACACACTCGTGCATTGGAGTTGTTTTCCGATGTTGCTCTCCACTTGCGCCATGCACTACGTCGCTTTGCTCATGGCGAAGCGAGGAGCTCCGTGGGGCAAGTAGGCGATGGTCCATCCGATAGGTTAGCGCCTCAATACAGGATCGTGGGCTACGACAGCGTACATGGTTGGATGAGCAGGACGATTGCTTGCAGTGTATGTGCCACAAGATTCTGACCGTAGCTACTCTCGGAGTCTCACTGTTGACGGTAATGCAGCAAGTTTCTCCGATAGACACGAGTGAGGTATATCGCTACTGCCGCGAAGCGATCAGTGTTCTCTGCTCTCTCTGCTCTCTCTGCTCAACCATCTCGCAATAACTGCCAGCTGCTGCTGCGACCCAACTCCTTGAATCCCGACTTCTATACCTAAGAGGGGCAAGACTGGCCAATCGTCTCGATCCTGCAGACTCTGGTTCGCGATTACACCGGCACAGCGGTATCGAAGATGGACTCCACCTTCACGGCTTTTTGTGCCCTCCAACCGGCATCAACAGGCTATGTTGCATGTCGCCCACACTACTGCGACGTAACGAAAGCGCCGAAAGCGAAACGACGACCTGCCCTCGGGGCATGCGTTACTTGCAGAGAGAGAAAAGTAAAATGTGACGGCAATCGGCCTTTCTGCCATCGCTGCGTGCATAGGGGAATCGACTGCTTGTACGATCTTGATGTCAACGAAAGGGCTTCGGAGGCTAGGAAGCGCAGAAAAGAAGGCATTCAACGCGAGCTTCTCGACTTGCGCCTTTTGTATAGCTCTCTGCGGTCATGTTCGGAGAACGAGGCATTGGAAATCCTTCATCGCATTCGAAACAGCCCTTCTGACACGTTACCTCCAGAGGGCTTCTCGGGTGTGACGGGTCTTCCTGCGCAACCGTGTTCGTTTCCAGTGCTTACTGATCCATCACTTCCCACGCGAGAAGCGGGACCGGGGCCGTTTATGGAAGCACCCTCATTTGACCCCACAGGCGCATTGGTTCGGTACTTTGATCCGGCTGCCGCCTTACCGATTGAGCGCATAGCAAGAGATTACACATCAACGCTGAACGCAAGCGCACCGATCAGGTAAGGTCGCCAGAACATGCAAATTGGATAAGCTCTCCTGACTGGTTCTTACCTTCACAGCCGGGATTTAATGCCCCCTCGTACCTCAATTGGCTTCATTTTGCAAGCATCTTCGGAAGACGCGCCTGCAAGGAGAAGAAGTAAATTTGAAACTTATGACTTGCCGTCGACAGAAGAGCTGGAAAGAGCAGCGAACTTGAGGTCTGAGCTGGTAGCACCCAGACAGAGATGGTAGGAAGCAGTCTCCTGCTCAGCAAAACCACAAAAATAATAGCTCATGAATGTAGAGGGTTTACGACCATGGAAACACCCCGTCAAATCATTTTTTTTTTCTCTCAATCAAGATAAATTACCACTTTGGCATCCACCTCCAGCCAATCCTCTGTTCTTTTGTTCGTCCACTTCTCGTATCTCGCATGTCGTCCACTGGCTTCGTATAGTTCTGCGAGCTTCTCACCCACGTTCCATAGGGCCTGGAGACACGCCTCCTCCCTCATTTTCAGGGAGCCACAAGAGTGTGTCAACTTGATCTTAATTTGAGATAGGATGGGAAGGCCGACAAGGTAGTGAAGCTGTAAGTGCTCTATGGCCTCGCTGCCAGACTGGAACGTGTATGTGCCTTTTCTTTCAGTGTCAGGCTTCAGGATATCGTCGCAATCGATAAACACTGTGATGCCGGTGTGCCGGTGTATCGGCACGTTCCCGATCCTATTCAGAGTCGTGACTGGGGAGGGTGGTGCGGAGACCATGCTACACATTGCGTTATCAGCTATGCCATACACATACAAGATCAGGCGCAACCCTTATCAAATCTAAGCTTACTTTTTTATCCCTGGGTTTGGATTCTCTGTCCAGAAAATCGGGCTGTCCAGTGCGGTTCAATGGAACTGGTCGAAGCTCAGAAACGCGTCGACTACTGGTAGAAAGGGTCTTGATCGACCTAGTGCTGGCTAGGTATATGAAAGCCTCCACTTCGGAACGCGCCCGAGTGAAGGGTATCGTACGTACCGTATCCCTGTACCGTATCCCATAGTGGGTCGCCTGTCGAACCTGTCATCTTGCGCAAGTAGAAAACAGCCAATTTCTAACCGAGAACGAGTCCCGATGCAGGGTAAACATGTGTACTACACCGCACAAACCACCACAATGCCCAACATCGGTGAAGGTATCCGCTATGCAAGGCGAAGTTTGCCGTTGTCATAGGATAGCTCAACGTTTCCAAGATCTCAAAATCTCGAATCGCTTACATTTACCACATTCTCACGTCGATGAATATTGGCTGAGCGGAGAATTTGACCGCGCCTGTAGGATCGAAGTGTGCTGTGCCAGCAAGCCAGCCTTCATGATGATTACTGCAATGACGGCGGGCGCCGTACGCGCACGACATGGCAGAAAATAATGCTTCTGGCTGCAGTATTCCAGATACTGCAATTTCTCCAAGAATGAAGCATGACTGCACTGCAGCGCTCGCAGTGCGAAGATCCAATTACAAGCAGTAGGTCACTTTCACCGCTCCAATTACTTGCTCTATCCTGCGCCGCGGTTCACTTCCTCGTCACGCGCGACAATTGTACTGCTACAATTCCCATCTCTACTTCTTGGTAGTAACATGGTGCGCCACTCACCAAACGACGCAATCATCGGTGTCCTCTGAGTAGAGTCGCCAAGAGAATGTGTTTCTCAGTTTCTCCTTCCCCTTTCACTTGACATTGGACTTTAATCTCAGCCCTCCTGAAGTGATGCAGTTCGCGAATCTTGTTCGATCTTGATTGGTAGGGACAAACCTATTGCCAGGGGAGTGTATTGAGCATTACGCTTCGTCGAGTCCCTTTTTAACTCTCGTTTGAACTTTGCCGTCTTATTACTCGGGTTGCAGACCAGGGAATCAACCTTGCGTGCGAGACAATTGCAAAGTAGAACATAGTATCTGCTAAGCAACACCTTGGTGAAATTACGGCAGGATGCCGGTAAGAGAGATTAAAACCTCTGATGCGAAGACGCCCTCGACGATACTAAGCCGGACTCCACCTATCATCTGCCCGTTGAAGGAAATCAAAATGTCGATACCTTCTCCAGCCTAAAGCATGCCATTACACCGAGGACGCCACTGCCCACTGCAGTCCCCGGCTTCGCGATACCATACAGTACAATACCACAAGCCCTTAGCCCTGTTCTTCACATCTTGCTTGTGATCTTGACAGTATCCCCCCCCCCCCCCAAAAAAGCTGGAATCCTTAGGTTAGGGGATCCGACTGCGGCTCGAAATGCCTACACAGATTCTCCATCCAACTACACACCACACCTACGCCCCAACTCAAAAGCGAGTAGATCAACGATCCTACTCTGGAAACAATCTTAACAGCACTACTCTACTTCAAAGCCAGCCTTCTGCTTTGCGAAACGGAAATGCTGGTTTCTATAGGGGGAGTGTCGTGCTACAACTACATAGCGTGTCAGAATTAGTAAGATCTCGGTGTAAGGCTGTGGAGGACTCGATACTACAAGAGAAGTGAGAAACACTACATATGGCGTATTGAGGTGTGTGTTCATGCGTAAATCATCCACCTGCCAGCCCTCCTTCCATCTCAGCACCCACTCCCACACTCACGTCAACACCTCCCACGCTCACGCCGACGCCTCCCCCGTCGCCAACCTTTCAGCCACACTCCCGCCCCGCCACGCAGCCTTGGGATCCTTCCTATCCTGCACCCGACTAGCTTCGCCCTCTTTGCCCCACCCGCCGCCGCCGGGGGTGTGGATGATGATGCGCTCCCCGGGCTGCATGGCGGCGGTGTTCTTGGCGCCGAGGTTGATGAAGCGGTACTCCTCCTCGTCCTGACTCTTAGTATCAGGACTGGTGGATCTGATACCCTGTATGTCTGCCGTCTTTATATCGCCGTTTGCACCCACGGTCTTCCGATTCACCTTGCGCGCCCAGATGTTCAGGCCACATGCTGCGTCACCACCGCCCGCCATGCCGTAGGGGTGGTACACGCGCCGCTCGCTCAGGATGCTGACTTGCACGGGGATGCGGAACTCGATATCGCGGACCACGCCTTCGCCGCCCTTGTGCATGCCCGTCCCCGCACTGCCCTCGCGGAGGGAAAACTCGCGCAGCAGGACCGGGTAGCGGCGCTCGAAGACCTCAGAGTCTGTGATACGGGTATTCGTCATGTGGGTGTGGACGCCGTTTGTGCCGTGCCAGGTGGGCCCTGCGCCAGAGCCGCCGGCGATGGTCTCGTAGTATCCGAAGCCCTTTGTTTCCGTGCGGGTGCCGTTTTCGCTGGCGGAGAGGCCGCCGAAGCCAAAGGTGAGGTTGTTGGTGTCGCCTTGGCTGGCGGCGCAGGCGCGGAAGGCTTTGAGGACGACGTCGGTGACGCGCTGGGAGGTGAGGACGTTGCCGCCGACGACGGCGGCGTTGTCGGACGGCGAGAGGAAGGATTTCGGAGGGATGAGGACGTGGATTGGTTTTAGGCAGCCTTGGTTCAGGGGGATGTCTTCGCTGATCAGACAGCGCAGGCAGTAGATGATGGCGCTGTAGGTTACGGCTTCGGGCGCGTTGATGTTGCCGTAGACTTCTGGGCCAGTGCCGCTGAAGTCGAAGACTGCCTCGCCTTTTTCGGGGTCGATGGTGACTTTGAGTCGAATCGGGGAGCCGTCGTCCATGAATTCTTCCGCAGATAGGTCTTGGCCTTCAAAGCGCTTGTAGACTTCCTTGAGGAGCTGGCGCACAGAGGACTCGGCGTTGGCTTGGATGTTGGTCATGTAGAACTTGACCACCTGCTCACCGTAGTCGGACATGAGTGTGCTGATGAGGTTGATACCTTTCTGGTTGGCGGCGATCTGGGCTTTGAGGTCGTTGAGGTTGTCGCTGAGACAACGGGTGCCCGAACACCCTGGATACTGCGCGGGCTCCACGGACAATAACTCGATGATGCGCTTCTCGTTGAAGTGGCCTTCTGAGACAAGCTTCTCGCTCTTGATAGCGGCGCCTTCCTGGTAGAGCTCCTTTGAGGAGGGGGGCATGGAACCAGGAAGGATACCGCCAATGTCAGCGTGGTGGGCGCGTGAAGCGACGTAGAAGATGATGTTGTCGCCGCTGAACGCCGGAGTGATGACGGTGATGTCGGGCAAGTGTGTGCCACCGAACATTGGGTGGTTGGATACGAGGACGTCGCCCTTCTTGAGCTTGCCTTTCCAGATGGCGGCTTGTTTGCGCACGCAGGTGGACATGCTGCCGAGATGTACGGGCAGATGCGGTGCTGTAAATGTCAGTCCAGTTTCTATGTATATTGTGCGTCACTTACCGTTGGCCACCAGTCCACCCTCAGCATCAAACAGAGCGCATGAGTAGTCAAGACGCTCCTTGACGTTGGTTGACACGCTGGTCTTCTGCAAGGCGCGTCCCATTTGCTCAGCAATGGCCATGAACCTGTGCGCGAAGATACTCAGCATGATTGGGTCAACTTCCTTGGTGCTGATCGCCTTCTCTGTGCCATCGCTCTCACCGATGTTGATCACAACATGGGTGTGGATAACCAGCGCTGATGCACTGGGTGTGACGACGATGGTCTGAGTGCCGTCTGCAATGATTGCCGGACCTTTGATGCGATCGCCGACTGCAAGGTCCTCCAGCTTGTAGACAGACGTCTCCTGTCGCCCGCCCTCAAAGAAGACATTGCGCGTATCGTAACGTTTCTCTTCCTTTGATAGATCCCTGGATTTGACCTCCCTGAGCTGCTGGTCAACGGTCTTCTCCAAGCCTTCGAATGTCTTTCCAATGCCTCGAGCCCGCACATCGTCGACGATGATGTCGCGATCTGGCAGAGTGAAGCCAAACTCTTGCTCGTGTTGTTTGATGAAGGCCTTGCCAAACGCCCACTCGTCGCCGTCGTACTCCTTCTCGGCTTCCTCTTTTGTGGGCTTGATGATCATGAGCGCAGACTCGGTGCCGCGGTATCGCAGGTTGAGGTACTCTTCAAAGTGGACGTTGTCCTCATCGAAGCCCTGGCTCTTGAGTGTCTGTGTAGACTTTACCTTGAGCTCTCCCATCTTATCCTGCAGGTACTGTCGCACCTCTTGGTCGTCCGACCAGACCTTTGATTCTGGCTCTTGTCGCTCGTCAACCACATCGGCCAGCGCCATTCCATAGGCTGACAGGACGGAAGAGTACCGGTGGACGAGGATTTGCGATATCCCGAGCGCTTCGGCGATAGCGACAGCATGCTGCCCACCAGCTCCACCAAATGTTGCTAGCCTGTGCTTGGAGGTGTCGTGTCCGCGTGCCTCAGTCAAGCTGCGAATGGGCCGCGTCATGGTCTCGTTGGCGATCTTGATGAACCCGTTGGCAATGTCATCCAGCGACATCTCTTTGTCCTTGTTGCCGCCAGCCACCTCCTGGTTGATTTGCTGTGCAAGCTCCTTGAAGAGCTTCTCGCTTGCATCTGCGTCGAGGCCCTCGTCCTCGTTCTTGCCAAAGATCTTGGGGAAAAAGTCTGGCAGCAGGCGTCCAAGGAATAAGTTGGCGTCGGTGATAGTCAGTGGGCCACCCTTGCGGTAGCACGCTGGACCTGGGTGAGCACTGGCAGACTCTGGCCCAACAACGAACAGGCCATTCTTCCAGAAGAGTCGTGAGCCGCCACCTGCTGCAACGGTGTTGATGTCGAGCTGGGGTGACTGGATAGTGACGCCGGCGGTGGTGGTTTCGAAGACGTGGTCGTAGCGGCCAGCGCCATATCTGCTGACGTCGGTGCTTGTGCCGCCCATGTCGAAGCCGATGACGGGAATCTTGGTCTCTGGATCGTATGAAGTCAGGGCATAGCCGACGACACCACCAGCAGGGCCAGACAAGATGGCCTTGAGGCCGGAGAAGATGTCGACGTCAACCAGGCCGCCGTCAGATTGCATGAACTCGCAGCGAGCTCCCTTGGCGCCATCCTCACGTTTGACACTCTCTGAGCCCAGGCCACCCTCAAACCCGCGAGAGAAGCCGTCGATGTACTTGCGGATGGCGGGGGTGAGGTAGGCATCAGCGCAGGCCGAGGTGGCGCGGGGCACGAGCTTGATCATGGGCATGAGGGCGTGGCTAAGACTGACGTGCTCGAAGCCAATATCCTTGGCGACTTTGCCGACGAGGGCTTCATGGTGCGGGTAGGTGTAGCCATGCATCAGACACACGGCGATGCTCTTGATGCCGCTGTCGAATACCTCCTGCAGCTGCTGGCGGATGGCTTCTTCGCGCGGCCGCTGCAAGATGCGCACTGTCTCGCCTGAGAGACCCGTGAAGAGGTCTGCGTGGGGGGCGTCTGCCTCTTCATCGTCGACACTGCTCTTCACCGCGGTGTGGTGGCGGGTCGGGTCCTCGGCGTAGTCCTCGAGGGTGACGCGCTCATCAATCTCCACCACACGCTGGTACAGGACCTCGGGCTTGCGGATGTCAAGGGCGAAAATGTCCGGGCGGCTCTGGTTGCCAATGGCCAGGCAGTCCTTGAAGCCCTTTGTCACGACCATGGCCATGGGCTCCCCTTTGCGTTCCAGCAGCGCATTCGTCGCGACGGTAGTGCCCATGCGGATGCTCTCAATCTGCGCCGTGTCGAGTGGCTGTCCGCGCGGAATCGAAGTGCCCGTGAAGCGCTCCAGCAGGCGGCGGATGCCCTCGAGCGGCGCGTCGTCGTAGTTGGCCGGGTCAACGGACAGCAGCTTGATGACGACGTCGTCCTCCATCTTGCCCGACCCAG
Organism: Didymella segeticola; assembly: GCA_004522025.1. NCBI lineage: Eukaryota > Fungi > Ascomycota > Dothideomycetes > Pleosporales > Didymellaceae > Didymella > Didymella segeticola. The sequence goes on along the minus strand of SDAV01000014.1, from coordinate 45,191 downwards.
GGTTGCCCACGCAGTCGGTAAAGGTGCCTCCGCGCTGAAGAGGTTAGACTCTGTGCTGCCATGCATAGCTTAACTACTCTATCTTACGTCTATGGCAATGCGGATGCCGCGCCCTGGTTTCTTGACGTCTGCCATGGTGAAGCTTGGGGTGCGTAGCTCTTGTGTCTACACCTTCTTCTCTACGGCTTCTCGTGGCTACAGGTTGGACATGCAAGCGATGAACAGGACAGATGTAATCTACTGCTTAGCAATCCATCGTCCCTGTAGTTCAACACTCCATCGCCGGCGATAACCTTGGGTGGTGTGCGAAGAGTGGGGTGCTCTTGCCCCACCGACCACCTCCGTCATCGCTGCTGCTGACTAACCTCACCCACACCACACCTCACTTTCATCGACACCTCACCACTCATGAATAATCCATCATCATCATGGCTGACCTGCAATTCAAGTTGATGCACGCCCTGCGCTGTGCAAATACAAACAGGTGCACCATCCGACTAACCACTCCGTGTAACCCCTCACGTTCACATGGCCTCGGTCAAGCATTCACGTACACTCTGACTGATCGTCTGTGCTACACACTACTATGTACACCGCACGTCGGAGCCTTCCTGAAGCGAGCGCCTCTGCCGTGAATCTGGGGAAATTAAGCTTCCCCGCATTGCACCAAGACCATCCATGCAAGGGTCCAGCATGCTTCAAGCCTTGCTCGACGGCCAGTCTCACGCTCTTGCAATAATCAATACCGCCCAGCGCGCCGTCCTAATGGTACGCCTGCCACTTACTGAATCTTAGTCCGCGTTCACTATGGCTTCTCAATTTGCCTGTCACAGTACCCCTCACGATCGACCTGTCTTTCCTCACAACGCCGACGAGCCGAGCTTGCTGGACGACTTGTGACAGTGACCGAGTGTCGAGAGTAAGCAAAACAGTAGATCACAACTAAGCAACTGTGAAGTATATAAGATGAACGCAATCCAATCGAGATATCACACCATCAATCTCAACCACTCAGCCAACAGCCATCTTCTCACTCCACCATGAAGGCCTCCACGATCCTCGCCACCATCACCCTCTTCCTCGCCTCCTCTGTCACTGCTCAGACAGCCTGCGACCCCGTCGCCTCTGCCATCCCAACCTGCGGCGTACGCTGACCCAGCTACCGTAATCGCTCTCCTTTCAGCTCCCTAACACAGCAACAGGTCCCTTGCATCCAATCCGCCGCCTCAGCTGCTGGCTGCACCGGCGGTGACTACCGCTGCCGCTGCTCCAGCTCCTCCGTCATCCAGGCCTCGGCCCAAGGCTGCGTCATCAGCAACTGCGGCATTGCGACGGCGCTGCAGGTCCAGGCCTCCGGTCAGGCGGTGTGTTCGTGCGTTGCTACTGCCACTGGTAATTTGGTGGAGCCGACTGCTGCGTAGGATGTCAGTGGTGGAATGGATCACGTGTGGAGTGTCGTCGTTGCGCGTTAGGTAGTGAGAAGGTGATAGCACTCCACAACTGTTCAACCCAAGTGTTTGCTCTCTGTTGTGCTTCTGTCAAGTCGACGTGCATATGCTACACGACAATACTCTGCACAACCATGACCACTTGACGAATACATGACGCAGTAGTAGCCATGTCATATCGAATCAGGAATCTATCCATCTTGCAAGCAATACTTCGACTCTCTGAGATGGGTCAACAGGACAGGGAGCAAGGATCGTGCACAGTGAGAAAACAATATTGTGTCCGGTCAAGACGACTCACGCCCCACACTTCTAGTCACTCCATCTACAGCTCTCCAACGCTTACTTCGTAGACATCCGGCTACAAGCACGCGAGAGGCGGGAATATGCGGAGGCTGGCCGCTACCAAACTTCGTATCGAGCGCTAACCCCACCATGCTAGCCTACTTGCATGCCTCGGCTTGGAATGACGTCACCCTTCTGCTAAGAACATGCGGCGCGCGCAACTTGCGGTCAGCGTGCCGCGGGAGACGCGGGGGAGCAGGCATACTGTGGTCTATAACAGCACTGTATTAAAGAGTACTTGTTAGCCTCGTCAGGCTTGTACACAGTAACAAAGGGCCGGTTGTCAGTGTGAGGCTCGGCGCGCAATTAGCAGTAACTGTCCTATCGCAACAGCGTCATCCGTTGTGACAGACGTTATGTTGTGCATCCTACGAAGCACTCTTCCCTCAAACGCCATCGTTTCTCCCGCATGCGCGCGGGCGATCCCTCATCATGGCCCATGACCTGGCTTGCCTGGGACCCGCCACGCGCACGACCCCGTTGCAGCGCGAGCGTCATCCGTCGCCAACTGCGCATCTTCCTCTCTCTCTCTTCTCCAGTCACAGTAGCCCACGTCTTTGCCAGTGTAACCAGCTACGTGAAGGCGCATTTCCAGTGCGAGTCATTCCCCTCTGGGCGCGCATAATCCATCATCCTTTGTCGTTCTTCTCTATGATATAGTCTACACCTAGCCAACGCTTTTCGTCTCTTGATCACCCCCGCCGCCGGCTCCCTTACCTTATCTCGACCTCGAACTCTTCAAGGGCATATCGTACTCAGCGCCCCAACGTTCGTTGCGGCCATGAACTACGCATCATGGATCGAAGAAAAGAACCTCAAGGTAAAGGCCCGGCCGGCGGAGAATTCCTGCCCATGATCCAGCCCCCGACTGCCGATGCTCACCCCAGTTTTCAGAAAACTTTCATCTGCGCCACACTGGCGTCGACGCTGGTCGGGACCTTCACCGCCTCCATGGGGCTGTGGGAACGTGTCCATGATCGCCGCGAGGCGCACAAGCAGAAGAAGAGAGATACGGAGCAGGACGATAATATCAAGCAGCTGCGCAGCCAGTTTGAGGAGGCGCAGAAGAAGGCTGAGAAGCGGCAGGAGGAGATTGACCGCCTGAAAGACGGTGGTGGTGGTGGTGGTGGGGGAGGACGAAGAGGCGGCTATCGTGACGATTATCGTGATGATTACCGTGATGATGTCGGCGATAATCTTGGCCGCAATGGCATGATGATACAGAGAATGTACGATGATATGTACGGGCGGTATGGCAATCGATTTGCTCGCGGCGACGGTACGTCTTTATATCCTCACTCCAATCACGCATACCTCACCCAGTCACGCATACCTCACACACCCACGCATACTGACCTCACCAGCCATAACCGAAAACCAACTGCAAGCCCAGATCATCGCCCTCCAACAAACCGTCATCACCGTCCTCCAAGACGCCCTCGCCAACGACCGCCAACTCACCCGCGCCGACATGGCCAAACTCGTTGCCGCCTCCAACTCAGCCCGCGAAGGCTCCCTCAAAGCCCTCCAAGACCAACAAGCACGCCTCTCCTCGTCCCCCTCGACCCGCACCCCATCCCCACAACGCTCCATCGCCGCCCCACCAAAACGCTCTTCCCAATCCCTCGCCCTCCCAGACCACACAGACACTCTCTTCTGCCGCTACAGCCTCGACCTGCAATACCTCCCCCACAAGCCCCTGGCCGCTAGCATGGCACCCGGTGGGTCGTGCGCCTGTCCCGCGTGCGGTCTACGTCTCGACGTCACAGGCGAAGATTTCTGGATGATCGGCAAACGCACGCCCGTCTCCATTATCGACGGAAACGGATACCCGTCCTCCGTCCTGGAGACGAGGGAGTTCCGCCTCGGTCAGCGGTTTGCGGTCAAGTGCCACACGCCGGATGGTGAGTACGCCTGTGTGATCTGCGCGCGCGGGAGGGATGTCGATGCTATTTGTCGTACGGTCGAGAGCCTGGTCAAGCATGTCGGTACGTTTCACGAGGTGGATGAGTTGGAGCGGGAGGTTGATCTTAGGGAGACGATTGTCGGTGGGGGGATAGAGTCTGTCAGTGGGAGGGAGACGCGGAGATTGAGTCTTCCTGCGCCGCCGCGGGAGGGGAGTCCGCTTGTAAGGGAGAGGGACGTTGTGGAGATGCGGGGGTATCGATGAGTCTTTCGCACTGTTTCTTTCATTTTCTGTATTCCGTTCCAGCGTGGCGCTTGCAAAGACGGGAGATTTTATCCAGGGCATGTGGATCGCATTTACATTACATCTCCACGACACGAATATACGAGTTACGGCCTAGCATTTCTAGCAAGCGTTCTGTGAGTAGCGTCGTGGTAGTAGAGCAGCAGTACACCACTTGAACCGCAATAGTCTCTTCAGGTTGAGACCATAGCCCAACGCTCAACCAAGCAGCGCCATGCCCCAGCGCCTGCGCAACATATGTGGAAAGCCGACTTACATCTCTGTCCATCCTGCACTATTCACAGATCCGACGCGAGTGGGAGTAGCAGTAGACAACTTAACAAATGCGAGTGGCAGCACAGCACTGCACGTCCAAGAGCAATCAAGTCTCGGCCTCGCAACAAACAAGCACTGCCGTGTTTTTGTGGCTTGATCAGCACTTCTACAAACTAGGACGATTACACAACCCCATCTCATATCACGTGCCCTTGTACCGGACGCGCATGCACACATGCCATGCGCCTCCTGGTAGGCGTGGTGATGTCCAGCTGACGTGTCTCGCGAGACCAGTCGTATACATTGGATTCTGTATGGTCGCAACGGCGTTCCGTGTTGTGGACGTCTGACTGGAAGGAGGTAGCTGGTCTAACTCATGGACTGACTTGGCGTCAACCTGTTGATACCCTCCGGCGGAGGTGTTTTGCTGTCAATGCGGTGCTGTATGATGATGCTAGGTATTTACGGTGGTTTTACTGGTATCGGGTTCTTGTGATGGTTGTGGGATTTTTTGGGATAGTTGCGTAGTTGCTTGTTTGAGATGGAAAGCAAAGTTGAAGTTAGTAGTTGCACACTGCACACAATCCTGCGAGCAAATCCCCACTGCGTAAAACCTATGTCAAGTAGGTTTGCAGTTCTTTTGCGGACTTGTGACGCCTTGATCTCTTGGCCCTCTGCATATTCATCTTTGGGTGTTGCCAGTTCTTGAGTATGAGTCGCTGTAAGACTGCCTTACGAACTGCGTATTGCGAGCTGTGCATATAGCTACTTGACTATTTGGCGACTGATGACAGCATATCCAGCAATCATGTCATTGCTCTGTCGCATTAGAGCTGGGAGCAAGATACGAAGCTCCTTAGACTCTTCACAGGTCGTGTAAGCTCAAAGCACATGTGCGGAATCACGCTGGAGACCCTCCACTTATTTCGAGCAACACATTGTATTCGAGTCCCTAAACTGCACAATCACGAGTCAGCTATCGATCTACTGATAGCGTCAGAATTGCACACTGTCTTCAGCCTCCGAGGTAATCTCGCGTCGGAAGGCGTACCCGTTGTAGACAGGGGCAGCGTCCACATGGATACCAGACGCTTCCACGGTGTAAACTGTAACGATGGCCCACTTGTGACTTCTTGGCTATGTGTGTTTGCCTGGCTGGAGTGCCATTCCTTCCATCCAAGGAGGAAGTGCAATCAGGGCAGCCAGCACGCGACAAGTCTACCGGCGCGCATGTACTCCACAGACCACAGCTTCGCGCCTTGCCTCACCGTATCACCAACACGAAAGCCGCGTTACAACGACGCTGGAAGAATTCTCGTCCAGTCGTGCAGCCAGACTTCTTCCAGTGAGACGCTAATGCAAAGATGGCCAGTGCGCCCACGCTTCTCCACACTCCGCGCTCCTCCGCGACGAAATGAACACTCGTAATGCAGCACCTCTGTAAACACGCTTTGACGACTGAATTGACGTGCGAGACGACACTGAAAGCATTGCTGCTTCGTGGCATGAACGGCCGTCCTCCGAGCCACATGTTTCATTCATTGTTCCAGCCGTTTCCCCATGAATTGCCAGGTCTACAACTCCAACGTAAACGACAAGATCGCGCGCTTCCGAGGTGTCAAATTTAGGCTATGCTGATCCGGGCAACCCAGCCGCCAGGTTACGATTCACGTTCCGTGCGACGTTGTTGGAGAGGCTGCCCAAACTGTCACCTCTTGGTCAAGCAAACCGCTCATTGGCCGAAGGCCCCCTGGTCTGGGGCTCCCACCCTCCACAGTCCGGAGTAATGCAGTCCGGAGCATGAGTATAAGAGGGCCTGGCCCCCATGGGGCAGCGTAGGTTCTCGAGTTTTCCAATTCCTCACGTTGCTCAGCATGTCACAGGCTGCAGTGTCTGCGTGGGCTCTCCGCCGCAAACTACTATGGCTGGTCCTGAAAAGGCATGCTGCCAGGCTTGGGCGTGCTGTGGAATGAGCTGAGCTGATGGTAAGTTTATCCCGCATTTGGCCCCGTACTCTGGGTCTCCTCTTTATGCAGCGCTCATCCCCCGCTAACAGTGTCACCAGCACACGCGAGACCGTCCCACCACGAGCCTTGCTGAATTTTGAGGCCGTCACCCCATCGCACGAGGCGAACTCAACATCGTCATCCGGCTCCACTTCGGTTGTCAACATTCTCCGAGATATGTCCCGACTACAGAGATTGCTTGCAAAACTAGCAGCCACAGCTCCACTGCGGCCCTCTTTTTCGAAACCACGAAGATTTTTCTTCACGATCCTCGGCACACGGTTGTTCCCTGCGCAAGCTGCTGACCACTAGTGATGCAACGTCGGAACGAAGAATGAGGCTCTGCGGACGCTAGCTGCCGCTCCTCGGTCAAGATCGGCGCCTGCAGCCAACCACTGCCAAGTCACTCCACCGCGACTTCGACCTGTTGGGAGACACGGACGTGGGATGCTCGATATACGCACCTCAACAATAATGTCCGAACACCGAACCGCAGAGCCTCACGTTGTTGGCCCACCTCGTCACCCGCATTCGTGGGTGACTCCGCTGCAGCGAAGTTTGTCTGGAGAGAATTCCGCAGGGGAGCTGCGCCCATGGGCCTCCATCTATTGGAAAGCGTGGGGCGTATAACGTACAACCAAGCCCGTGCTGCCGACTCTTCCTCATGTTACCCGGTCACGAGTCGAGGCAAATTTGGTTTCCGGCCAAGCATCCGGCCCTGGAGCGTCCGTGACCGCGAGCTTCGACGAGATCCAGCGTGGAATTACATCATACAGCCCCATTGTTCGTGGTCTTACTCCATCCAGTCGCGATGCTAGAGAAGAATTGATGCCCCGGCTGCAAGAATGAAATTGACAGCGGGGCTCCACTCTCACCAGACCAAACGATAGTCTCCGCGCCGTCACACGACTTAAGTCTCCTCAAAACCCGCATTCCATCTTCCTTCTCCAGTTCTTCCCCATCAACTCCTCCAGCGATTTGCGTCGTCTGCAAAAGTCACACTCTCTGTGCTTTGCAGTTCTATCATCCTTATCACTTTTAATACAGGACTCCGTGTCCAGCGCAAGCATCATGCGTTTCTTCAACAAGAAGACCGAGGAGGTGGCTGAAAAGGGGACGCCTGAGTCGGCGACTCCTGCTGAGACTCCCGCGAGGACTGTCTCCCCTACCAGGGACGCTGCCGAGATTGAACCTCAGGGGCGCGTTCCTGCTGTTGCAGTGATCCTTGGAGCGGTCGCCAGTATTGGTGGCTTCATGTTCGGTTACGAGTCCGGACAGATTTCTGGCTTCCTCCAGATGTCTGACTTCCTCGAGAGGTTTGGCGATAACGGCGAGTTCTCCGCCATTCGCCAGGGTACTATCGTCGGTCTTCTCTGGTGAGTTATAACGTCGCGCCACGATTAATCTTGTTCTAACACATCATAGCATCGGTACTCTGTTCGGTTGCTTGATCTCGGCCCCTCTTGCTGATACCTACGGTCGTCGTTTGACCATCTCCGGTTCCGCTTTCTTCTACATTGTCGGTGTGATTATTGAAATCACCTCCGAGCGCGTCTGGGTTCAGTTCGCAATGGGTCGCTTCACCGCCGGTCTCGGTATTGGAGCCCTCTCGACTGTCGTCCCCATGTACCAGTCCGAGTCTATCCCTAAGCGCATTCGTGGTGCCACCGTCAGTTCTTACCAGCTGCTCATCACCCTCGGTATCTGGACCGCCTACATGGTCAACTACGGTACTTCCAAGGACTACACCAACGATGCCCAGTGGCGTATTCCCAACGGCCTGTCCGCTCTCTGGGCTATCATCCTTGGTTGCACCATTCTTCTCCTGCCCGAGTCTCCCCGTTACGCCTACCGTATGGGTCGCATCGATGAGGCCCGCGCCAACATGGCTCGTCTCAACGGCATCGACCCCAACAGCGCCTACATTGACAACGAGATCCGCGAGATTGAGGAGAAGCTTGCCGCCGAGAGGTCTGGTGGTGACCACCCGTGGCACGAGATCTTCACTGGTCCTCGTATGCTCTACCGCACTCTCCTGGGTATGGTCCTCCAGGCCGGCCAGCAGCTTACCGGTGCCAACTACTTCTTCTACTACGGAACCGTCATCTTCAGCGCCACCGGTCTCAAGAACCCCTACGTTACCTCCATCATTCTCGGTACCGTCAACGTTGTCGCTACCATCGGTGGCCTCTGGATTGTTGAGAACGTCGGCCGCCGTGCAGCTATGATGTGGGGCGCTGCATGGATGTGCTTGTGCCTGTTCATCTACTCCTTCGTTGGCCACTTCGTTTCCACCCCTGATGCCAACGGTACCCCCGTCCCCACCGCTACAGCCGGTAATGTCATGATCGTCTTCACCTGCCTGTTCATTGTCGGTTTCGCCACCACCTGGGGTCCTCTCGTCTGGGCTATTGTCGGTGAGCTTTACCCTGCTCGCTACCGCGCCACCTGCATGGCTCTGGCTACAGCATCGAACTGGCTGTTCAACTTCATCATTTCGTTCGTCTCGACGCTCGTCACTGACGAGATCGACTACTTCTACGGTCTCGTCTTCGGCGTGTCGTGTTTCCTGCTCTTCTGGGTCGTCTACTTCTTCATGATCGAGTCCAAGGACCGCTCGCTCGAGGAGATTGACACCATGTACGTGCTCCACGTCAACCCCATCACTTCCGCCAAGTGGGACTCTTCGTCTATCGCCAAGGACGGCCTCGTCGACACCGACCGCCTGCAGATGGGTCCTGGTGGCCGCAGCTGGAGCAAGGCTGAGCAGGCTAACACCCGCGGTGGTGTCCTTGAGCCTGCTGAGCGCACTGAGCTCCAGGTCTAAGATTGCGTGGTGTGCTGCGATGAAGAGAAATGTTGTATGATTGTACATGAAGTTAGCGGCATTGGATAGTAATATTGTATCAATACATTCCTCACAAAAGATATGTGTTTCATCGTGACCGTGGCTTGGAGATGAGTATGCTTGCTGTATGTGTGTCTATCGAAGATGCATGTATGTCTATCTTGGTGTCACGGCCGATAAGTCCGTAACCTGCCCATCCGCCACTCTGGCCGCCTTGAACTCCTCACTGCCATAGAACTCCAACATCTCCTTCCACGTCCCCTCCCATTCATCCTTCCAGAAGCCGCTCTTCGCCGCCCAGATCTTCTCATGCACAACCTTCATCCCCTTCTCACCTTTCTCATTAGGGAAGAATGCCCCATACTCGCGTTCGAGCATACCCGGCGGATACGCCGAGTTGATCCCAAACTGCCAATTTAGAAACGCCTGCTCGGCCATCTTGACATCGTACTTGTCGAATTTGAGATAATTCTGCAGCAGCCGCTGGTGCTGACGCGTGTTGGGCGTAAACACCATACTGCCAACGTTGATGTTAGCGTCGAATATCGAGTAAGGGTCCGCAGGCACGCCGGCGAAAATATACGGCTCGCACACGCCGTCGCCCCCCGGCAGGAAGTCATCAAGTTGCATCTTCGACTCGATGCAGGACTGTGACTTCTTGAGCTCGAACATGTCGTCGATGGGCGCGATGGGCAGCGCGTCTGCGTCGAGGAACAGAATGCGACTGAAGTCTGTTTCGTTCCACATGTTGAGCTTCGCGAATAGGTCTTTCCACCGGTCGAGAACGGCGGGATCAGTCGGGTTCCAGGGGAGAGGTGCAAGGGAGCGGACCAGTGCGCCTGCGCCTGCGAGGAGCTGCCGTTGCTCGGTGGATACCCACTCGCCTACGAAGACAACGAAGGGGTGCTTTGACGATCTGGAGCGCGGGGACCACAGGATGCGGTAGATCAGGGAGTGGATGGCGAGGTAGTAGGGGTCTTCGATGGAAGGATTGCGGGACGCGAAAAAAGTTGCATATGCGTAGGACTTGGGGCCTTTGGAGTCGTAGTTGTGCGGCGCATGTTGGCTCAGGTCTTTGAATGTCTTCACAGGCAATTCCAGGTTAAGGTCTTTCTGGAAGTCAAAGCCAATGTTTCCTGAATCCTTGGTCTCAGGATTTGTTGAAGATGGCCCTGATGTACTCGGCAAGTCAGAAGATGCTGGCTTGGTCGAGGACGGCGGGACCTTGTCCGTTGCGAGTCCATTGTCTAGCAGCTCGTCTACCTTCGATTCATCGCCCTCGTGATTTGCATGTTCCTTTGGAAAATCGTCTGTATGTTGGGTTGTGGCCGAAGACCCGGAAGGTGACCTAGCCGGACCGGCGCCTAGTGACATTGACCCATGCTGTGTGTAAAAGTACACGATACCCAAAAGGAGGAGCGTCGCTGCGAGACAGTGACGTAGCCGCTTCATGGTGGCGACTAGCGGCAAGTCTTCATGTGCCGGCGCTACCTACGTTCAACGCGATCCGCGGCAGTACACATGTGCTGAGCTCGAGATTAATTGTCAGGACGGTGAGTAGATCGTGCGCTGCTTGCGAAGTACCGTAGGCACCTAGGACGACCGAGCGATCGGCGACATGTGAGTTCTCATCACCCTTGTGGGAGAACCCGCGGGCTACGGGAAAGAACCAGCCACTCACATTAATCGTCACGTTCGCGGGTGAATACGGGGTCGACTGTACAAGAACGGGTCCAACTCCGCGTTGAGGCTTCGTGACAACCATGACCGCTAGGTGATGTGCAAGGGCCCGCTACCCCGCATATTGGTACCCCATGTTCCTGAACGCAGTAGCGCCGGAGCCACGGCCCTTTGCAGTTCACCAATCGACCAAATCCTGCGTGAGCTGTCAGCCTGTCACTGAAATTGCTGACAGCCTCGCCGCAGTGTTGCAGCGACAGAGGGCCCAACGCTCGGCACATGTGAACACACGTGAAGGCGCGGCACACGAGAAGGGATAGCGGTTCTTATGCAATATTGTGATGAGCGTAGACACGGACTTTTAACCAATTTCGCCTGATGATAGTTGTATTGATGTTATTTCTAGTGCATTGAGCATGATAACCTTATCGATGTCATCGCTTCGGTGATTGTGGTTGCGGTGCAAGAGTCTTCTTGTAGAGCCAATTGGAAAATTTCACGCTGGGCTCATCGAAGAGCTTTGTGACGACTTCGGCGATGTAGAATGTGACCGGAATGTTGATAATCTGGACAGCCCAGAATGCCAACTCGAGACCCATTGGTCCGTTCATGGCCAACGGAAAGATACCGACCCATTGAGGAATGTTTTTGTGGCCGTTCTTCTTGAAACCGACAGCGGCATAGAGTCGGTCAGCCACAACGAATATAACAATGCCGTGAACAAGATAGAGTGCAAACGAGATGCGTCCAAGGTATTGGCAGAAGCGCGTTTCGAAGAATCGCTTGAGCCACGGTAATCGAGGAATGGAGGCGACTGTGAGAATAGCAGCCCAGGTGAGGTAAAACCATTTGAAGTCCCACACAGCTTGCGGTTTGAGCTTGAAGAGCCACTTCCAACCTGGCGATGAAGCGAGTAGCTGCTGGTTGCCATCGGGCGATTCGCATGAAGGGACGCCGCCGAGGTACATGGCGACTAGGAACAAATGGAAGAAGATGAACTCTTTGAACTCCCCCAACTTTGCAAGAAAGCGTGGTTCTTCATCTTCTAGAGCGAGCAAATCGAGATCGGAGAGTAGCATGCCACCCATGAACAGGGCACCGTACCACCCGTCAACGACGTACAAGAAGTAGATGATGAGCGCAAATTCACACCAAAGTCTGGCGTTTCTCGTACATCGTGAGAACGCCGTGATGGCGGTGTATACGATTATTGAGCCCTTGAACTCTGTACAAGCCGTAAGTGGATTAATCCGTATCAGTGTTATGTTGGACTTACCAATTGGTATTGACCATAGGTGGCCATTGTATCTTGTCGTGAACTCGACGTTATCCCCAGTAAGGAACACAAAACTGTAATTCTTGAAAGCGTAGTACCAAGTCTTGAATTCTTCGGCCCACGTGTCTTTGCGTTCACCAAAATCAACCCATACATTCGTCCAGTGCCGGACGATCATCCAGGCGAGGGTGAATCCGACTACCGGAAGATAGAGACGCAGCCAACGGCGGAAGAGTGCAGAGCCAACAGCGTCTGCCGAGACCATATGCTGGCTCTTCTGGAGAGCTCCTAGACATTTGACTGAAAGTACATAGCCGGAGATGACGAAGAAGATGGCCACAGCGAAGTGCCCACCGGAGAAGAAGTGCCTAATAAATGGTAGAGCAGCGAAGTAATGGCGATTGTTGTAGCCGAATGAATTTTCAAAGACCGAGTTGCCATGTATGTCGTGCGACCATAATTGATTGTGGTGGAAGTACACTATGAGTGCAGCGAAGCCTCGCAAACCGTCCAGCCACGCTGTGCGTCGTAGCAGCTTTCTTGGGCTGCCAGGCCGCAGGGTGAGAAATTCCGGGCGAACGACATCGAGACTCCAGCGCGTTGCTCGCACAGGTTTCCATGCTAGATTGTCCAACTTGACGTCCTCCAGTGAGCCGTGGTCCAGCGGTCCTTCGAGCTTCGTAGGCATGATTGCAATTGAGCTTGGTCGTAAGTCCAAATGCTTTACTCTCAAATAATAGTTGCCTTCCGATGATAAAGGGAGGATTGGCGCTTCAGAAGCGTGTGCTCATCCTGCTTGAAGCGGCGCCATGCATGCGCGCAGCGCTAGGCTGTTTGGGAACCTCAATGCGACAGCTCTCTCACGACAGGGAGAACATCAGCCTAGGTCATTTCAAGCAATTGTCCGTGTATTTGATGATTGTCTCTAGTTCATCATTAAACGCCAGATTGTAGAACCAAGAAAGCTCCGCTGGCCAATGATCGTCGAGGTGTTGGCTCAGATTGATCGAATGCCGAGGTGCCGAGGAGGCACGACCCTTCAAATTTCAACAAGTTGTGAATGTCAGAGTCGCGTGATGCGGGGAAGTAGCTAAATTCGGGCCCACACCAACGGCAAGGCTTGCTCGCCCGTTTCTCAACACGACGATCGACTGGTCAGGTACAAGCTCGCTGCAAGTGCTCGCTCGGGCATACCTTGTAACGTGCAAGTGAGCCGCTGCACCTGCAGGGTTCACTCGCATAAGCTTTAGCTTGGACGCCTTAGACTTCCTTCGTTCGTTCATCAAACCGAAGTGACGAACTAAGTCTGGCTACGCTTCATGGAGCTCGGTCTTTGAGACTGCTAGCTCGTGATGACGACCCGTCGAGGTGTACGTACCAAGACATGCAAACCTGTCCGGTCCCGGGAAGTTGGCGATCAATGAGGCCAAGAGATACGGCGCTGTAGGGGTCTTGTGGCAGGGAAGTCTTTAATGACGGGCGAGAGGCGTGGATCCTGCAGGCCTGTGATTAACCTCAGGATGCGCACTCGACCAAACCGTCCTCCTCCACTCAAGCTCCACCTCGACACAAAGATGCCTGCTCACTCACCCATTGCTTCTCATTTCAGAAGTAAGTTCACCACACAAGTAAGGAGAGTCTTGCCCGCCTACCTCCTTGTCATTTTCTTGATCTTGTTTTTCACCAACTCGTACTTCTTCACCGCCCCTGTTCGTGCCGCGCACAAGTACAGACGGGAGAGAAAGTATCAGCAACCAATAAAAGCCGAGTTGAGCGTTATTCCTCGAAAGATCTGGCAGACATGGAAGACCGGACCACTGGCTTTTGAGCAACGCGACTCTGACTCGGCGAAGACATGGCCAGCCAAGAACCCGAGTTACCGATATGAAGTCCTCACCGACGACAACGCCCTAGCCTATGTCGAGTGGCACTACGGCGTACACGGCATCAACCGTCCAGATATCGTCAGCCTTTATCGAGAGCTTGACATCACCATCATCAAGGCTGACCTGCTGCGGTACCTTGTCATGTACGCTGAAGGAGGCGTGTATGCGGATATCGATGTCGAATGCCTCCGGCCTGTCGAGAGGTTCATCCCAGAAAGATACAACGAGCATGAAATAGACATGATCATTGGTGTCGAGATCGACGAACCGGCTTTCGTTGACCACCCAATCTTGGGTTCAAAATGCAAGTCGTTTTGTCAATGGACTTTCGCTGCGAAGCCACGACTGCCGGTCATGATGCGCTTGATCGAGAACATTCAAGAGTGGCTGCACGATCTCTCTCGGGAAAAGGGCGTTCCCGTCTCGAAGCTCGAACTCGACTTCAACGAGGTAATCAGTGGAACAGGCCCGTCAGCCTTTACCAGGGCGGTGCTTGAGCAGATGACGGCGCAAAACTACGGAAGGGAGGTGACCTGGGACCCCTTCCACAATCTGGCAGAATCCAGACTTCAGCATGGCATACTTGTTCTCAATGTGGAGGCATTTGCGGCAGGACAGGGCCACTCTGACTCAGGAAACCATGATTCGCGAGGAGCCCTCGTGAAGCACCATTATCACGCCTCTGGATGGCCGTCCCGCCATCCGCGCCACAGCCACGCCATGTACGGCGAGGTTGAACAGTGTAATTGGAAACCAGATTGTGTCGCGGAATGGGTAAGTGGCTCGTCACTTCGTCTCTTTTGGATCCAATTCTGACTGATGATAGGATAAAAACGTCGCTGAGTGGGAGACGCTCGACAAGGAAGAGCAGGAGAAGCGACTGGCTAGCAAACCTCCACCAAGTCCTGCGTGAGCTGACCAATGGCCATGGTCAACCTAGCTGTTGTCAGTTATTCATCACGGGACCCGAGACAGGTGATGTCAGCGTATTCTGCAACCAGCTTGCCTGGCTAGCAACGCGTGTTTTCCAGCAGGCTGATACCCTTCATGTCGCGAGTATGTCCTTTCAGTAGGCTCAATGAGCTGCATAGACGAGTTGACGATGTTGCTCTGAATGGCTTGTATGAAGTTTGCTGTTTTCGGAGTTGCGATAGATGGAGTTCGTAAGGTGCAGTGAAGTCAAGAGAGAAGAGCTGCGCGGCGTATCATACCCTTACATAGATCCAACCAGCGCCCACACATTAATGAGAACATGTATGCAAGAAGCCGAACAGCCGAGAACCTGGGATTTGTTGCTTAGCTGGCACCACTGGAGATGGTGGTGACGACAGGGGCAAAGGTGCTTGCGGCGGCAACGGCAGAACGCCAAGAGGCTAAACCTCGCTCCTTCTTCAGCCAAGCCGAAGTCTCTAAACAAAGTATTGTACCACACTCTGTCAAAACGGCCGCTATTACTGCCAAGTCCTCAAAAATGATGCGATTGATTCATCTCCTATCTTGTGTTGTGATTTCGATAGCATGGGATGGATGATAGAAGGTGTTCTTATTTTTCCGGGGGTTGATCACGTGAGAAACGAACTTAGCGAGCTGTTTTGGCATTTCTAGAAATAAAATACAAGAGTGCAGGCAAGTCCAAAGAAATGCGCGCACACCACGGTGCTCCTGTAAAGGATTGCTATCGACCTTATCGCGAGATGTACAGATCTGGCGCGACTGTCAAGCATTGAACGCGAAAGGGTTTACAGAGGACCGGGCATTGTGTCCCCACGCTCATTCGTAGATTTGCCGTATTGTATACGCCCGAACTTTGATTATCTCTGGAGCATTACCTATTCGCCGATAACGTGAGCACCAGCAACGAATGCCGATGCGGTCCAAGCCTGGAGTTGCAGATCAGCGGGGCGCAGCCGATTTGCGAATGCGAGCACGAAGTGCGAATGCGAACACTTACTCCACGGCAATCAAACGTTTCAGTTGCTAGCGGCTGTGCCCAACGAGCATTAAATTGAGATTCAGCTTCACCACGATTTTGACAAATCTCATAGCACCTCCAAACAGCAGGCACAAACACGCTCACCAACGGCTATGGCGGGCACGATACAAGCCGTTGTTTCGCGGTTCAGCGCCAGAGACTTACTCTCGGCGAGAGGCTGTGCAGTCGTTCTTGGCTTCCTTGTTGCCTTTCAGGTCTTAAGATCCGTCTTTCGAATCGTATACAACCTCTACTTTCATCCACTCAGCAGATACCCTGGACCGAAGTTATGGGCCGCCTTCGACTTCGCACGAACGATGGGCCGTATGAGAGGTTACATCGACTCCCAAATCGCCGAAGAACACCGCAAGCATGGCGAGGTCGTGCGGATTGGCGTCGACGAGTTATCCTTCATCCATCCAAGCGCGTGGAAAGACATTTACGGACACGGCCACGCAGAATTGCGCAAATACTTCCCGCCTAATACCGTCAATCCAAACCAGATCATCGCCGCAAATTCGGCCAATCATTTCCGCATGCGCCGAGCTATGTTACCGGCATTCTCGGTGAAAGCACTTGCTCAGCAGGAGCGATTGATCAGGGTGTACATCGACTTACTCATGCAACGCCTCGCAGAGTGCGCGCACTCGGGCAAGCCGGCCGACATGGCGCGTTGGTACAATCTCACAACTTTCGATCTAATCGCAGACCTCTGCTTTGGAAAATCCCTGGATGGATTGGAGACGGGGCAGTCAAATGCCTGGATCGAAAAGATAGATAAGATGCTGAGAATCATGCCCGCATTGATGCTGGTCACGAGCTTTCCGCTCCTGATGACGCTTTTCAACCTCGTTTTGGGCAAGAAGATGCAGCAGTCGCGTAAGGAGCACCAGGAGTATGCTGCTTCGCTCGCCATGAACCGGATCCAAGGAAAAGAGCAAGCCGATCGTGGAGACTTCATGGACTTCATCTTGCGCTCCCGCGGTGAGGACCACGAACTGACAGATGAAGAGCTGGTACACAATGCAGATCTCTTCATGGTCGCAGGGTCTGAGACTACAGCGACAGTGCTTCTTGGTGTCACGTACTATCTTTTGAAGAACCCAGACTGCTACAGAAAGGCCACGCAAGAAGTACGAACCGCGTTTGAGCGGGCAGAGGACATAAATTTCAAGGAAGTCAACGCACGCTTGCCGTACATGTTGGCTTGCTTGAACGAGGCGATGCGCATCTTTCCCTCGATTCCGCTGGCTCTGCTAAGGATAACAAATGATGGTCCTCCAACACCCATTGCTGGCTACTCGATACCTCCCGAGGTTAGTGCACCACTCAATGACACAGTGATCTTATTACTAATACTTCCAGACGCGCGTTGGAGTGCACCAGCTCGCGGCATATCACTCGCCGCTCAATTTTCACGACCCGCAGTCCTTCCACCCGGAACGTTGGCTGCCGGAGGAATACAATGATCCCTCGTCACCGTTCCATAACGATCGGCGCGACGTCCACAAGCCATTCTCGTACGGTCGACGTGATTGCATTGGGCGAAACTTGGCATTTCTTGAGATGCGTTTGATCATTGCTTTGCTACTTTGGAATTTTGATCTGTCGTTGGATGAAGGTATGGGGCAATGGCACGTACAAAAGATCTTTGGTTTGTGGCAGAAGCCGCCGCTAAGAGTGCGCATCAATAAGAGGACGTAAATGTAAGACTTTCGAAAGCCCATGCCTGCAGCTTCTGTGGTTCCTCCATGAATCTAGATTAGTATAGCATTATTTAGCAATGCTCCCATCTCCGTTAGTCGCGCCGCCGATCAAGTAGCTGCCAAAACACCAATGTTGTCACTGTCGTGCTCTAAATGTTGCTCTCTTGCGCTAGTCTTGTGTATTTCTATTTGCTGACTACGATATGCGCCCCTGAAGGCATGCGGACAGAGCTTAGGAGGTCTCTCGATTCTTGATAAGATCATGCTCTGATACAATAACACAATGTTAACACCATGCCAGACTAGCTCATCATCACTTTCGAAAGGAGCAGCGAGGTTGGCTCCAAACATGGCAGCCAAGTTCGAGATGGTGGAGGCAGTAGGAAGCTGCTACTTCTGATCGATTCTGGTAATTGCAGTCGTTGAAAAAAAGATCCGGAAAGTTGCAGCTGCGTTGTACATGACGAAGGTTGTCCTAGCAGCTCAGCGCCGCAGCGAACGCAGCGGCAAGAACGAAGGTAATGGACGCAGCGATGGTTGACCCGGCGCCACCGCTTTGGGGAGCACCAGAAGCGCCGGGAAGAGTTCCATTTGTGGTCGCGTTGGGATTCGTGGGGCCAGAAGTACTATTGCTGAAGTCGGAAGTGCGCCACAGCAGAGCCTGAACAGCCTGCAGAGCGTCGAGGACTTCGCCAAGATTACCGTTCGCAGCTGTGGCCTGCTTAGACGAGCTATTACTGGAACTTGCCCAGCTCAGGCGGCACGCAATGTTCCCATCGCTGCCCTCACAATTTTGAGCCGCGCCCTTAGCGGATGCATCCAGAAGCTTATGAAGGGAGTCGGCAACAATAGGGGCGGCTTGAGCGGCGCGGGCATACGAACGGACAGCTATGCCCTTGAAAGCTCTCATGTCATAATCGCACTTACCATTACTCTCGCAAGCCTTCTCGATAAGTGGACCGTCGCTGTCTGTGAAAACTGATGAACTATTCGCAAAACCGGTGACAATGTCTGTCCAATTCCGAGGGCCATTCAACTTTCTTGTGTCAGAGTAAACTCTTGTTACACGGCGTGACAGTACTCACCACTTTGTGCATGAGGGCGGCTCCCTCTGTGATAATTGCATGGTTGTTAGTCCACTGGATGAGGTTCACGCTCGAGCAATTGGTCGTGTCATCTGTCCCGTCATACGTGTGGAAGTCGTCGGTGACAAGGCCCACCTCCACGGTCCAATTGTAGATCTTGTTTGCCCATGCTGTGTATGTAGCGTTGCCAGTGTGATCTGCTAGGCGTGCAGCTAGAAGGAACAGCTGGCCGTTGGAGAGTGTGTTCTTGTAGTTATAACCATTATTGAAAGTGTAGATCTGCCACTTGAGGCCACCGTCACAGCTTTTGGTGTCCCAGCGCTGCACTTGGATGTCAAATACATTCTGAGCGAACTGCAGCCAGCTTCCCGATGCAGGTGCTGGAAGCTGCGCCTCATAAGCTGACAGGGACGCAAGGCCCCATGTGCTCTGGTCGTCATTGCCGAGCGTCTTGGTTTGATTGTTTGGCATGAAAGCCTCGTAGTCGCCAAGCTGATGCTGAAGAGCCTGCGAGATACGCGCATTATAGTTGGAGTCGTTTGTGAGCCCATAGTAGTCGATCAGGGCGTTGAAAGCCAGACCGGACTCCCACCAATAGTAAGGGTCCGGGAAGAGACCAGGCACACGTTCTACTTTGAGACTCTCATCGTAAAAGGCAACAACGCTGCTCGCAAGCGACTTCGCCGCAGATTTGATGGAATCTTATACTACAATGTCAGCCATCGAATGGCACCGCCAATGCTCAAATTGACTTACCCTGACTGGTTATGTCAAGGTCGATGGCCGTCACGTGTCCTGCAAAGAGGGAGAAAGCGAGTGACAGAACACCTGAGTGGACCAACATGATGTGCAACGAAAAATACAAAAATGAAGAAGGGAAAATTGTTTGCGTTGTGCCAGCTCGGGGACGGAGGGTCTTTCAAAGGTGTTGTAAGGTCCTCGCTGGGCTGTGCAGGGTTTGCCGGTTGCCGGTGGACCAATCACCACGCGACTCAAAATGACTTTGGGAGGCCTTAGGGACCCATCAATGTATAATTGGATCCGCCAAGATAGGCACCCAGGGGCTCGTCCTACCTTCATACCACATTGAGAGCCAACATCAGCCAGATTTGTGGCTAGGCGTGAGCTTTGCTGCAAGAGCGTCTGCAATGTCGCGCGCGAAGCTGGCATCATTAATTGGCCTCGTATCCTCGATAACCATGATCCCGCTGTCCTTTAGGCCGTCTCTTATGACCCGAAACAACCTCGCGTCGGCTTCGGCATCTGCAAAGGGACTTCCAGGAGTTGCAATCATGCTGATGCCACCCTTTGGTAGCCACACTTCGACTGCACTCGGATCTTTGGAGTATGTCTTTAGCTTCGACACTATGAACTCACCCACTTGAGCTGCCTCGTCAGGAGACGTTCGCATAAGCGTTACGACGGGATTATGCTCATACAACTTGCGATCCTTATAGCGCTCTGGCACGGTGTCCATTGGACCGAAATTGACCATGTCTGTCGCGCCCACAGACATAATGTTGGGGATACCAGCTATTGCAGCAGCTTCAAGACGCTTTGAGCCGGCGCTCATTACGCCACCGAAGAGATGATCGCAGATCTCGGTCGTGGTCAAGTCGAGTATGGCATCGATACGGCCCTCGCGGATCAAACGCTCCATAGCTTTGCCACCGTGGCCAGTTGCGTGGAATACAAAGACTTCGAAATCATATTTCAATTGGAGACGATTCCGGATTTCATCAACCGCGGGAGTAGTAACACCAAACATGGTGATGCCAACCCGTTGCTTGGTAGGAGGGCTTGCTTGCGGACCTTTGTGGGACAATCCAAGGGCCATACCGGCTATCGCTGCTCCTGCGTTGCTCAGAACATTTTTCAAGACCTCGTTCAAGCCGGCGACATCCACGACAGAGTACATGAGTGTGATGTCTGTCTCTCCAACTATCGGACCGGTATCACCGCTTGCAATTGTTGAGACGATCAGTTTCGGAAAGCCAATTGGGAGCGCGTCTTTCATGACCGTTGCTGCGATCGATGTGCCTCCTGAGCCACCCGCTGCGACAACGCCCTGGATGAAGCGCTCTTCGTATAGGGACTCAACTGCTTTGGTCGCACATTCGGCCATGATTCTGACCACTTCTCCTCTCTCTATCGTAACCATGTTCTTGCTGCCTCCATATTTTCTCAAGAGATCGGCTTGCGATACCGTGATGGCCTCGTTGTCAACTGGCGCCCGGCCCACGTCGATGAGCATGACCTCCACATTGGCTTCTCGAATGACATCGCGAAGGTACAAGAGCTCATCAAGCTTAGTGTCGCAGGTCCCGAGGAGAGCAACACGCGCCATGTTGGTGTTATCGTGAAAGCAATGACACCGTTGCAGAGATCGATGTTGTGGGCAGGTGGATCCCATTCCCCGCGCCATGTTACGTCATCCGCAGCTTTTACATGTAAAGATCACCCGAGAACCGCAGCAACAATTGTACTCCTCAAAAATGTCGCCTCCAAATAACCGAAAGGAAATACTCGCAAGCCTTCGCAAGTCAATCGATGACGGCGAGCTAATTGTTGGCGCTGGCGCTGGTATCGGCCTCAGCGCAAAATTCATCGAGCAAGGTGGCGGCGACCTGATCATCATTTACAACAGCGGACGATATCGCATGGCAGGTCGGGGCTCTCTTGCCGGGCTTATGCCTTACGGTAATGCAAACGATGTCGTTCTCGAAATGGCACGCCACCTTGCTGTACCAAGTGCTACAAAATACTAACTCCACATGTTCAGGCTGGAGAAGTGCTCCCAATAGTCCAAAAGACACCGGTGCTGGCAGGCGTCTGTGCAACAGACCCCTTCCGATCAATGGACAGATTTCTCGTCCAGCTGAAGGACCTCGGCTTTGCAGGCGTGCAAAATTTTCCCACTGTCGGCCTCATCGACGGCAGCTTTCGGCAAAATCTCGAGGAGACAGGCATGAGCTATGATGCGGAAGTTAATGTTATGCGGAAAGCTCGTGAGCTTGACCTCCTGACCACGCCGTACGTATTCAACGTTGAGGAAGCTAAGAAGATGGCCGAAGCAGGTGCGGACATCTTGGTCGCGCACATGGGTCTCACGACGTCCGGCAGCATTGGTGCAACCAGCGGGAAGAGCTTGGACGACTGTGTGAAATTGATCCAGGAGATTGCTGATGCAGCAACAAAGATCAAAAGAGATGTGATCGTTCTGTGCCACGGAGGACCTATCGCAAAGCCAGAGGATGCAGAGTACGTCATTAGCAGAACAACAGGTGTGCATGGATTCTATGGTGCCAGCTCCATGGAAAGGTTGCCGGTCGAAGAAGCAATCACGAACATCACAAGGACATTCAAGAACATAAGGCCTGGGCCCAAGCCATAAACTCAAGGCTAATTGCTTGTACTTCGGAGAGGTAAAACCTTATCTGAGATATCTTACAGCGTGTACCTGAAGTCAGGATGGCGGTCGCCTAGTTTTCCAGCATCAATCTCTCTGATCCTCTCATCAATGGACATTGTGTCTCTCTTCTGATTTATTCGGCGCACGAGAAGGTACATTGTAGCATACCCGCATGCTGCCAGGGTGATTGTCGTAAGCGACACTGCGTGGCCGATGACATAGCGACCTTCGCTGTCGGTGATGCGATATATCTGCCCTGCCATGATACCTGCGCTGTTGCCGATCGTTTGCTGTAGACCAATGGCCGTGGCACGTTTGAAGTACCCGGCATTGTTGTTGATAATCCAGGTTACGTTGAGCCCAACGACACAGTAGATGCCGGTTGCGGTGATGAATGTCGAGACATACAGGACTGTGGTCGATGACATTGGCACGCCCAGTTGCAGCGCGTAACCAACAGCGGTCACGAGCGCTAGAGGAACCATGAAGAACGCTCTGCGCCGGAAGTAGTCGGACGCGAAAGCAACTGAGATGTAGACGATTGAAGCCCAGATATACACCGGTACGGTCAAGAGCTGGGTTCGGACGCTCGAGTAGCCAAAGCCTCGAATGATGACAGGCAAGAAGGTCGAGAATCCGAAGCTACATGTGTTTGCCATGAATTGACAAGCACTATTGAGCCAGACCTTGGGGTCGTAGAAAGCCAACTTGACTTCGGTGCGGTCCAACGCGTCGGTTGTTACAGACTTGCCCTGGTAGAGGCGAGTGTTGTCGTGACGAGCTCTCATCAGGGACTTCTCATCTTCCCTCAACCACCAAGCGGTCTCGAAATTATCAGGCAGTAAGAAAATAGTGGCGATACCGACAAACATCGAGATGATACCTTCAACTAGAAACAGCCACCTCCAGCCTGCCAAACCCTTTGCGCCGTGCAAATTGGTAAGACCGAACGCAAGAAGGCCTCCGAAGGCACCACTCAAAGCTGAGGCTACAAAAAGGTATGACACACGACGCGCCTGCTCTAGTGGCTTGTAGAAAGTGCTCAGGTACAGAGTGAGACAGGGAAACAGTCCAGACTCGAAGGCACCGAGAAGTAGGCGAGTAGCGATGAGGGATGCGTAGTTCTCGATGAAAGCTGCGCCGATGATCACTGCGCTCCAGCCGATGATGAAAAAGGGGATGAGCCGTGAAGGCCGCAGCTTCTTCAACATAATCGAGTCTGGCACCTCAAAGGCGATGTAGGTGACGTAAAAAAGCGTGACAGCGATGTTCAGCCGATTGCCTTTGAGATCAAGGTCTTCATTCATGCCTGCAATTGCTGCATTCCCTGATATAGTCAGCGTGAGCCCTATTCGAACGAGGAGGGTAGTACCGATGTTGCTTCGATCTAGATAGGCGACAAGGAAGATGAGAACCATCATGGGTGACAGCATCAAGTCGAGCTTGCGTATGAGCTGTTTGAAATGTCAGCAACATTGCTTCCTTAGAAGGGGAATCATTACCTTCTTCTCTGCGATGGGATCGATCAAAATCTCCTCATTTGTGCCTATTTGCTCGTCCGTCTCTTGAACAGAGCCTTCAGATAGCTTTTCATCCGGGACTGGCGCTGACATAGTGGTGTAGTGAAGTACAATGAATCGGATGCTTTTCAGCATGGCAGCCCCAGGACACCTTACATATAGTCATGGTAATATGAGTCGTTCAGACAAAGACCGACCCCAGGAAAGTGATAGCTGAGATGGCCGATCATGCAGTGACGCGGAGAGGTAGTCGTTGGGTGGAGGACGCACGCTAGGCGCTTAGCCTTATCTTTTAGCCGATCAGCATCGGTAAAAATGCAGCCCTTAAGCTTTGACCTTGAGGATCGGTCAAACCCTCAATTACATCGGTCAAGTAGATGAGCACTCGTAATGCGGCGCGCTGTTGAACACAGGGATGGGGAATCATTCAGCAAGAAGAGAAAGCGTGGAAGGCAGGCACGGAGCTGCATAGCGTGCCACAGACGTAAGCAGAAGGTATGACGTCACTCAAGCAGGTCCGACGTTCACGTCTAATACACCTGCCGCAGTGTGATGGAGCACTGCCCTGCTACAACTGTACCCGCCGCAACGTTACGTCAAGTTGTGAGTATAGCGATGAGGCTGAAGCTCACCGGCGTCAGACACACTCACCACGACGCGCGATTGAGCGGCGCCAGGATGGCCGCCAGGAGTGTGAGGTTTCGGCATCCGTGACTGACTCGGTACCCACTGAACGCAGGACATCGACCGGAAGAAACTCGCCCGAGCCGCGGTATGTTCAAGTAGGTGATCTCTTCAGAAGCCGTGACGCGCCTTCGTTCTTTGGCTCGTCGTATTTTGGGCCTCAGGCAGCTGCGAAGGCCATTGAAGCCCCAGCACCAGACCTATCATCAGGCATCAGCCATGCTGCTGGCTCGGCGCACTCCTTTCGAGATGTTGGGGGTCCATTTTCGCAAATATGGGATCTTCTCGGGTTGCTCCCGAGAAACAAGAGAAGCGTTGATCGTCTTGTCACAGTCTTCATGTCTGAACTCAACTGGACTATCGATGCAGTGCACCCCACGTCCTTCATGACAAAGTACGACCAGTTCTGGGAGCGCAAGTTTGGTTTCGATGATTTTGCGACAATCGATCTACGCTGGCTCGCTCTCTTGTTCATCGTGCTCGCTTACGGCGTCTACTTGGACTGCTCGAAGCCAAAGAACAACGACGTACAGCGCGAGCTACAAGAAACTTCCTTGCGTTTCTACTGGGCTTCAAGGCGAGCGATCGTGATAGGTATTTTTTTCAATCCCAGAATTCGATAAGGCTCTAACATGGGCGTAGCCCCTACATTCTATGGAGAATCGACTGACCTGGTACGGGCGGGTGTACTGGTAACACGATATCTCATTCATGTGAGACGAGTGCCAGAAGCCTGGTTGACTACCAGCTTTGCCATGCGTATGGCTCAGGCTCAGGGCATGCACATTGATGGTGAGCGTTGGAGGTTGCCTCGAAAACAGACCGAAACCAGGAGACGACTATGGAGCCATTTGTACATGCTAGACAAGACCATTGCCCTTGCGATCGGTCGACCCTTTGCTATCGTTGACCAACAGTGTCTTGTGAAGCGGGCCACAAATGTCTGGCTGGACGATGAAACAGACGACAATGCCGCAACTGCCCCTGAGCAGCCAATTTCTGACCCTACATTGAGCTTGTGCAGCTCACTTGCTCACGACCTCGCCAAGATAGTAGGCGATATTCAAGAGAAGTGTTTTGGTTTATTTAACGTATCGTATGATACTGTACTCACACTTGATCGTGAGATACTTGATTGGGAGGCGAAGCTACCAACATACTTCCGTCTCAAGGACCCAGATACGTCCACGGACCAAACGCATCCATTCTTGTATTGGAATCGGCTTCACTTACACTCCATGTATCACTTTGCGCGAGTCACATTACACCGACCATACTTGCTGCGAAAGAGCATTACGAACCGATTCAAGGCAAGCCATGATGCCTGTATTTCGTCAGCTTGCGCAGATCTTGCAATGCGCATAGACTACCTACAACAGCCGTTACATGACCGTCTAAAATGGACACTTGGACCCCACCATCTTTTCAACAGTGCGTTGGTCCTGGGGATCATCGCTGTAAAAGACCCACATTCCCCTCGATCGCACGCCATTCTAGAGGACCTCACAGCGTACTCCGAGATGCAAAGGGCGGATATTTGGTTAAACGAGTTTGCGCTAGCTGAGGTTAAAATCATCGAACTTTGCGTGAAGAAGGCGAACCAGTTTCGTACTGACCATGCTACGGATGGAGCTCGTGAGCACCAATTAGATGGTTCATCGATGGAGCAAACTCTTCCAGAGCTGCCTCCCAACCGGGGCTTAGCAGCCGCCAATGGGGGCCTAACCTCACCTTTTACCGACTTCAGCGGTGATGCAGCGCCCGGTCTGCCTAACCTGGCAGCAGAAACCGGGCCGTTTCAGTGGCAAGCACCTTGGGCCGATCCTTCATATTCACTTTTCGATCCCATTGATCTGCAACAATGGGAAAACGTTCTGAACACTATTACACCAGACGAGGTGCTCTATGAGCCATGAAGTAGTCTCGAGTACGATGGTATAGTTATGGCAGTTGTAGCGATTTCTTACAATACATGAATATTTTACCACAGCGGTGCCACCTGTCTCGACGTCGGGAGGCCATGGGGTTGTTTTCCTCTTCACCGTGATGAGGTGATAGGCGCTGCTTTTCAAACTTAGGGTGTACATTCGTATTCAACTGGTGTTACTAAACTACCAAGCCCGTGGGTCATGACGATTCTCAGGTCGTCTCCAGGCTTCAGAAACACCCTGGGAACCTTACTGATCCCAATACCGTGCGGTGTACCTGTCATGATGACTGTACCAACCTCCAAGGTCGTTCCTTGACTCAAGTACGAAACAATTTCTGGGATGCTGAAGATCATGTCGTCGGCAAGCGAGTACTGCATCGTCTCGCCGTTGAGAACAGTCTTGATTTCGATGTTGCCGGGGTTCGGTATCGACTTTGCAGCGACAATACATGGACCCAGAGGACAAAAGCCATCGAATCCCTTTCCAAAGCCCCATTGTGCGCCACGAAACTGATGTGTGCGTGCTGTCACATCGTTTGAACATGCGTAACCCAGAACATATTCCATGGCATCCTCTTTCGATATGTTTCTTGCCGTTTTGCCTATGATGACCGCAAGCTCAGCTTCATAGTCTGCTTGGCCGTCGGTCGCTTGATAAGGGATTACTAAAGGTGCGTTCGGTGACCCCAGACAAGTCGATGGTTTGAAGAAGAGAGTTGGATGTTGGGGAAGATCCAAGTTCATCTCTTTGGCATGTCTGCGATAATTCAAGCCAATGCATCGAATGGTCCCTGCTTCCGATTTGGTAATGGGAGAAAGGAGCTTGGAAACATGGAGTGTCGTTGCTGTCGGGCAAACCTCTAATGAGAGTATCGAAGACCCAGTAAAGACTCGGACTGCGACCATGATTCCTTTTGCCAAAGCTGCACCAACTGTCGTTTGTCAGCATGATGATGTAGGGAGTCTTGTGGTCGACCTGCCATCAAGGAATTCATCGACTGGTTCGCCAATGTGCTCGACGCCATCCTCAGCCGCCACAAATCGTATCAATCTAGACCACGTCTGGAGAAGTTAATTTACATCCAGTGTCTCTAAGACATAAGCTAAACTTACTGTTTGCATCCCGAACGATTCAATATCGTCTGCCATCGAACCCATTTTGCTTATCATCCCGAAAATATGGGAGGAAGATGGTCAAACAAATTCGTCGAAGGGAGCATACAGGCTACAAACACAAGGACATCGTACGTTTAAATGTCAAGACCCTGCACAACAATGAATATCTGAGACCTCCACAAAATGGGACGCGTTTTGCCGAAGCATGGGTTCGGGAAAAGGAACCAAATGCCGATGGGAGATAAGACCCACAGCCCCACAGTCAGCAAAAGATAGCATCTGGGGAATGTCACACATGTGAGCCAACAATCCAGCGCTTACCAATAGAGAGGAGATACAAAGTTGCTTTGCGAGGCTGCTGCGTCCAAAGCCTATACCCGGGCCTTGCGTGCTCATCTTTCTGTGTATGACACCTGCTAGCAGATGACGACCAAAACAATCATCGACGGATTGATGGCCGACTTTATCCAGTGACAGCCATCTCGACATGGACACCGAAGGTCGCTAAGACAAACGCGGGTGGTTTTTGTACGCAAATCGCGAGCATTGGCGGGCTGTTCTTGCTGTGACTGACAGCTCAGTCTCGTAGTTGAACATTTCTGGCGCTGACTAAGAGACAATGACAAAGATTCTCTGGCTCTTCCTTGGTCGAAGGCGCCCAGCTGATGGTCTAGTATGGATCAAGCTCTGGTTCATCGACGCTACCCCGCAAGATCTGATCTGTCGCCATAGAACGATGCTAGCGTTGCCTTGCGAAGTACTGGCCCTGGAAGCAAAATGCTGGCTGTCAGAGCTTGGTTCGCGTCTTGCAGCACCAGCAGTAGCAGAAGTCACGGTGTTGCTGATCATGGTAAATCGCGCGCATCGATCTTACCCAAGCCTCGCCCGGAGTTGCTGCCGAGTCGCCTAAGCGGCTCGCTTCGGGCCTGGCTCAGACAACTGAAACATGGGGCCGAGCGGGAGAACATCGACCAAACCTTAAAACTCGCTTTTGCGTGCGGTTTGGTGAAGCTACCCGGCATGCCAAACGCTGGACGAGGAGGGGGCAGGCTGTTATTGCCATATAACAGCCCAACACCCTGTCCCTGCCCGTGGGGCTCTTACAACACCCGTGTATCATCCATCCGGGAACCATCGAGGGCTCTCTAGCATTCTAGCGGTTACTGTAACCTGATGCTCCTGACGATGGGCGACGCTGCAAGAGTTCAGTTCATGGCCATTATCATTGAGATGATGCGGAATCCGCCAGACCGGAATGAACCACTGCCGCTAGCAAACCGCCTAGAAGTCGCAATTGGGATTTCTGTTCCCTTCTTGGTAAGTTTCCAAAGACCTTTAGTGACATGCAGAACGCGTTGACAGCGACAGTTGCTCAGTCTCATTGCAGTATGCCTCCGGCTCTATACGCGGCTTCATATCGTCCGTCAGCCAGGCTGGGACGATGCCTTCGTCACTCTTGCAGCGGTCTTTAATGTAGTTGCACAATCAACGTTCCTAGGAGGTTAGCACCTTCATTCAAGACAAAAGCCACGCGACTCACCAATCCAGGTATGAACAACGGCATTGGCCAGCACTTGATCTGGATTCTTAGTACTCTGCCCACAACCATGAAGTGGTTTTACGTAGCGAACGCTGCCTACACCTCCACAACTGTTTGCATTAAGCTCTCCTTGCTGTGCCAATATCTGCGCCTTTGGCATAGCGGATACCGCCGTCAGATCACAGTGGTACTCATCGCCCTTGTCACTCTCTGGGGTACTGGATTTCAATTCCTGGCATGGTTTCCCTGCTTCCCTATCAAAGGCTTCTGGGACAAGCAAATGGAACCTCCGGCGAAATGCTATGGATTTGGGTTTCGTACGACAACAGAAGCAAAATCGACGTTGCTCGCATTTGCGGGATCCAATATGTTCCTTGACCTCACCATATTTCTCGTACCACTTACGGAGTACTTCCAACCGAACCTGAAGAGGAAACAGGTGATGGCTATGACCGGACTCTTTGCTGTAGGATCCATGTAAGTGAGACCAAGAAATTTCGAAATAGAATTTAGATTAACCCGCCCTAAGCGTCGTCCTAATGGCAGTACTTCGTCTCTGGAGTGGTCTCAAAAACAACAACCGTGGCGTGATGATGTACGACTACACTTTCTGGTTGCCTGAGGTAAGCCATTATATTTACTTCCGGACTTGTCAAAAAACCTGGAACATAGCTCAATCTACGCAGGTCCTCATATTTTCATGCCTAGAGGTCGATTTTGCTATCATCTGTGCCTCGATACCAATCTTCTGGCCCGCAGTCATAGCTGCGTGGAGCCAGATCACCGTGACAAGAGAAGTCATAGTGACCTCAGAGTCACGGTCTTCTTGTGCGCATCTAGAAGATCTGGAATTGGGCGTGAAGAGAACGCTGTCTTTAAGAAGTAACCAAAGCACCGAGGGTCTGGTAGCTGGTGAGAATATGGATGGGAAAACTTTCTATATTGATACTCAGTCGGAACCGAGAAAGCTGCACGTCCTGCCGTTGGCGCAATACCCACGGATCTCCTGGGGTGGCACGCCGCTCCAGGGATAGCCAGGCTTGGGACAAGAAATTCCCTATGCTAGGAAAAGCAACCAAATCTTCCCATACTGTCAACCGAGCCTTGTTCATGGGTGCGGAGGCTTTCGTCCGTAAACTAAAGATCTTGTGCACAAATTAGCTGTGGAAATCTCGAAGTCAGATGAGCACCCACAACTCCTGATACGCATGAATCTTGCGGTCTTTCAAGGCAGTGCGCATCTTCGCTAGATAGATCTGTACCTCCTCAATGCTCCATCGCAGGACTGTGGTGAGTAAATATATGCACCACCCTTCGATACCCTGATCCCAGTGAATCCTGTTGTACTGTCCAATCTCTTTGAATCTTTTGTCAGCTGGCCAGCCACCGATTGGCAGCTTCCATCGATGCTCTACGACATCAACAAGGCCAGCGGCTTCCATGTTACCCTTAGACTCATCAACGACGCGCAATGACTTGCCAAATTTGTCGCCAAGCAGAAGAGACGTCTTACCCCACTCGTTGAATATGGAGTCCGGCTCTACTGTACCGTCATCCGATTTCGGGACCACGCTCATCTCGACCTGTTCGAAGTACGCTCCTGGTTGGAGATGCCTGCGCTCGTCAGTCTGGTCTGAGATTCGGTTTCCGCCCAAGTACATACGCAAGTACCTCTTTGTAGAAGGCTGCCCAGTTAGCAACGCATCCATACAGCGAGCGCGCATGGATGAAGTCAAAGCTATCTCTCCGAAACACCCACGGCTCAGTGAAGTCATCAACCTCAAATCGAAGGTTTGGTGGGATTAAGGAAGGTTGGGTGGGACTGAGATCGGTTCCAAGTACCTGCTATTGTGAGAATTGGTTATTTATCAATTAAATGAAAGTCGCACAAACCTCGGCAGACGGATACTTGTCAGCAAAGTCACTATGTCTGTGTCAGATACTCAACATTCGAGTGCAACCGGGTCGTGTAGTACATAGCCCAAATTCCTGTACCCGTACCCAAGTCCAGGACGCGCTACATGATGAGCGTTGGTCAACGGCGTATCAAGTGCTGCGCTTGAACACATACCATTGGGTTTTCTGGTATTGGTGCCAGGCTCAGTTCGCCGTCAAGTACGAGTGAACAAATATGATGACTTGACCAGTGAGTACAAACACAACAAGTGCATCAAGCACCTACAAAATATCCAGCTGGTCTGCTTGCTCTTCATCGTTCGGACCCCCTGGAACTCTGTCAACCACGGCACAGATGCGCAGTTGGCATTGACTCACAGTACGAGCCTTCTTTGTACGCATGGTACCGCCGACCGTTACGGTACTTGTAGCTTAGAATCGCAGATTTCAATGATGTCGTTTCGCTCCAAGTCGATCAGTGAAAAGTGCTGAGACCAGCGCTTGACAAAACCTACGATGCATCATCGTCATTGTAAGCCGAATCAGCGTCTGAGTCCTGCGACGGCTTTTAGCATCCATCGTCTAAGATCCTGCGGAGACAAGCTCACGATCGCGATTTGTGCCTCAGGGTTGGCCATGGTGAGAAGAATGAGACAGTATTTGCATCCAGGGAATCTGCGGAAGGCTGGCTGTCACTTATTATTAGCAGTGGGGTGGGACGGCACGGCTCGCGAAGAGCCCCACACGCCTTACCCTTTACAATCTTAGTCACTTGTGCGCATGCGGCCTCCATGCTCGCGCAATCATCGAATCCTTCCTTCGATTGGACGGTTGCAGGTACGTAATCATCTGATCCAAAGGGATGCCCATGTCAATCACTCCTTCGCACTGCCATTGAAACATCTGCGTCGCGGGGCCGGCTTTCCGCCAATGTCAATAGTCACTGTCATCAGACTGGCTCGTTTATTGAAGACGCAAGTAGAACAATGCGACGAACGTGGATGAGTGGCTTGGTGTGTGTGCACACATGCAGCGCCAGAGAAGGGCTTATCAATGCCGAGTCTATCATTTGCTGGGCGATACGTCAGCTGTTTATTAGCTCATGAGCACGGGTCGTGAGTAGCTAAGTAAGTCATTGCTCGCTCATTCGGGCCACCCATCGCACCATCCCTTCGTGACTTGAGTACAATGCCGCCTTTTGAGCCTGGAGCCGTGGGCGTATTGCTGTCTGCGGCGACCGCATTCCTCGTTGCATACGTAGTGTCTACCGTCATCTATAACGTTTATTTCCATAAATTGGCGAAATTTCCCGGGCCACGACTCGCTGCTACAAGCACATACTGGAAAGCGTACGTGGAGTGTGTAGCAGGTCGTTCG
This sequence comes from Didymella segeticola, assembly GCA_004522025.1. Classification (NCBI taxonomy): domain Eukaryota; kingdom Fungi; phylum Ascomycota; class Dothideomycetes; order Pleosporales; family Didymellaceae; genus Didymella; species Didymella segeticola. Next base: position 13,000 of record SDAV01000014.1, on the reverse strand, counting down.
TTCTGTCACGATCTCGTCGACCTGCATGCGCGATACGGTAAGACTGTCTTGACCACCCCGGTCGCAGGTGTTGATTCGTGACAGGCGATATCGTTCGTGTTGGCCCTAACGAGGTACACATCTCATGCTCATTCGGTGTTCGAGCCCTCATACCGAGCGCTGACAGAATTGTGCAGCTTCATTTTGCCGACCCCAAGGCTTACAACGACATCTACAACAACAAAAATCGCTGGGACAAAGAAACACGGCTGTACAGGAGTTTCGGTGAAGACAGGTCTAGTTTTGGCTTCTTGACTTATCCCGAGAGCAAAGCTCGTAAAGATGTGCTCAACCGGTCCTTCTCGCAGGCTGCGATCAACGGCGCAGAAGACCTGGTGACCGAACAGACAAAAGCATTGTGCGGTGCGTTTGAAAGGCACAGTAAAAGTTCGAAGAGTGCAGACTTGTACTACGCCTTCAGATGCCTGAGCATGGACATCATCTGTACCTTCTGCTTCGGTAAGCCAATCCATGCAGTCGACGCACCGGACTTCGCAGCTCCGATCGTTGTAGCTATGGACGCGTCATTACCAGTTTTCATTCGCTTCAAGTATTTTACAGCATACAAGAACGCGATAATGCGCTGCCCGCCAAAGCTCTCCAGGATGCTAAGTCCTGCGACTGCTGGCCTCGTTGACCTCCAGCAGGTATGTCACCTGGTGTCGTTGTAAAGGCAACACCCTCAGAGTCTTCGCTAACTTCAGTGAAGCTTCTAAAGCAGCAGATCAGCGACTTGAACAACGACCCAGAGAAGCTGAAACAGCTCCCTCATAATATGACCATCTATCATCGTCTCATGGATCCCGAAGCTTTTCGCGATAGGATTGTACCTTCTGCCGGTAGCCTTTATGAAGAAGGCCAAGCACTCATGTTTGGCGGCGCTGATACCGTTGGTAACACGCTCATGGTGGGGACACACCACCTTCTTCAACGACCAGAGATTCTGCAAGCCCTGAAGACCGAGCTGGTACACGCTTGGCCAATACTCTCGGTCGAGCCTAAGTTGCGTGATTTTGAAAGTCTACCATTTCTGAATGCTGTCATCAAGGAATCTCTACGCATGTCTTCAGGTGTAGTGTCAGGTTTACTCCGCGTAGTTCCGTCGACAGGCGCGATCATCAACGGTACAAATGTACCCTCAAAGGTATGTTTCTCGATCGCTCCTAAACCTTAAGCCATTCAATGACAGTTCAAGACAATTGTGTCCTGCGGTAGCACTTTTGTTCACTACAATGCGTCCATCTTTCCTTCGCCCGACGCCTTTAAGCCCGAACGCTGGCTCGAGTCAACTGAGCTAGATTACTGGCTTGTCGCCTTCTCACGCGGCCCACGGATGTGTCTAGGGATCAGGTGAGTGCAATGAAAATCCGTTTTCACAGCCTTCAATTTGACTCACTCGCGCGCTGCAGCCTCGCGTGGGCTGAGCTTCGTATGGCCTTCGCTCATATTTTCCGTAAATTCGAGCTTTCGCTCCGAGAGCCAATGTAAGTAGACGATTCTTCTTGCGAGCTACAGCCGTGTTAACACTAGAGTTCCAACAGGCCTGAAAAATTACCATTTCGTGACACTTTTCTACCGTTTTTCTATGGAAAGCATTTACAAGTGGATGTGCAATTAGTAACAAGCTAGTTTACATGTCAATAGTTTCAATTGTATCAACTTTTGCCATTCCTTGCGAATTTGGCAATAGCATCGCCAGCCTGATAACAAGCGAGGGAAGACGCGACGATGAAGTCCACACAATACTTTATCAACATTGCCATGTGACACATGATGTCTACTGATAGGTTTCCTGGCCAGCGCATCACCACCCAACACATTGCGCAACATTCCGCGTTAATGCGCCAAGAATAGAGTCTTAACCTGAGCTGGAAAAAAAGTAGTTCTATGCTGACTATCTGTTTACTGACAAGGAAACTTGCCGCTACATGTTCTTTTATCGCGCAAAACTCTTGTCCTAGAGATTGCTGTTTTCCTCGAACTGGATGCTAGCTTTGTTGTGCTCACATACACAAAGGGTTCTGCCATCAGCCTTATCTTTGAACTCGCCGCGAATCGTCGCAAGTCTTTTACCCATCTGGAGGACTTCACAATGTATCTCTACCGTCATCCCCATCCGGGTCGGCCGCAGGTAGGTAATGGACAAGGTTCTAGAGACACCCCCAAACCACCAAAAGTCTTTGCGGGCCAACGGTGCAGCGCACATAGTGGTAGCCATGTCAAACACCAGGGCTATAGCACCCCCATGCATGTTACCCATTCGATTAGAAAATCTTTCTGTGATATCCAGTTCGAAAATGCACGTGGCCCTAGGGGATGCGGTTGCGTCGATCAGGCGAATACACTCCCGCATGAGGGGCTCATCCATTCCATATGACATATGTCAGCTTTATCATTAGTTTGTTCGATGTACTTTCTTTACCTCGATATTCCCTCCAAGCTCAATAGGCTCCGCATATTCATCGATATACGCCTGGATTCTCTCTTTTGGGTCGTCTACATCAACCCGAAATTTCATACCAGGTACGCTGAGGAGGGCAGTCGTGTATCTCGCATTCGTTGGCATTCTGGTACTAGATTTGACAAATGGGAGAGACTTGAGATCTCAGGTGGAACAGGAAGATAATAGCATGCGCCATTGTTTGCGACAACAACTGCAGTCATTGCGACAGAATAGTTCGGCTTATGTAAGGCCGAGGTGTGGGGTCAGATAGCCGAGTTCGGCGCCGAGGGTGATAAATCGCTGACTCCCTCGGTCTGAGCTGATCGTACCCACATGACCGAGTAATAATACAAGTGCGCATACTTCAATGCATACACGTCCACTTTGAGTCCAAAAGAAACAATTCATCCAATGACTATGGCTAGAACGTATGAGCCTCCTCCGATAATTGACGGTCCTATCGTCGATTTGGCAGTTTTCGCGTTTCGCGTAAGAACTCAGGACGCTTGGCGCCAAACTCGATACTTTGACGCCGGCAACATATCTCGATGCTTCAGCGTAGAACAGGCTGAGGTCATGGTGAAGATATTCGTCAAAGTCCTCCTGCACGTAGGATCAAGAGTAGACGATGAAGTCATGCTATACTCCGGAAACGATCTGTGATTCCGAGCACTATTTTGGGGTACATTGGCATCTGATTTTGTCTTCATAGACGGCTCACCTGGTGCTTTGGTGAACGTTGAGTATTCTACCTTTGTGTGGTCTAATTGTGTCAGGGTGTTGCCCATGATGCCCAATTTGAAGAACTTGCATGCCAATCATCCGGACCTTGTGCCAATGTACTCTTCACCGGTCCACATTGCATCATCCAGCTTCTCTTGCGGCCAAGGAAGCCGGGATCTCCCCTCAGAGTAGAGTCTTCGATATCTCGATGCTGGATCTATAGCCTTGGACTGCAATCTGGGTAGCAGAGGAGTTGATCGGATCCTGGCACTGCGCGACCTTCGCAACGGAAGGTGAAGCAAATCCGAAGACTGCCACGATCAATCACTCTAGCGGTGAGGTTTACTTTTCTCATCAACTTTGGTTGGGAGCATGATTTAATCCTTGCTTAGCACTACTGGTCTACCCAAGGCGTTGAGTTCACACAGTACGATTTGGGTTCGAACTCGCTCCAAATTGTCTTTAAGCGAGATATGGTTGCAGATAAGCCCGAGTTCAGAGCACGTAAAGAACGAATCCAATCAAACGAAGAGCGTTGGATCGCGCCTGCACCTATGTCCCACGCTTATATAGTCAAACGTTCCACGAAGTGCCTTATCTGGGTGGGCATTCCCGCGATACATACTAACGAGATCATAGAATCAAGCGTACTACGCTATCACTGCAGCTCGCTGTGGCGGCAAACGTCCATCATGTCAAAGCACGGTCCTTGAACAAATCTCTTGTATCTTAATTTATACCGAATTACTATCCTAACGAGGGTACCAGGTCTCCGCTGGTCGGTTTGTCCAAGCATCCAGAAGCGAAGCGTTTCAGCCTCAAAGCTATTGAGTCTGAAGTAATTGACTCAGGCCCAAATTGGACCAGAAATCAGAGAAGCAGCTACTCACAAACTATTACGACTAGGGCTCGTGGTGAAGCAGGGACGGGTTTGATAGAATGTCCCTGTTGTGGTACGGGCTTCGCACAAGATGATGTTCACGATGGAACTTCAATTGGTTGGCTACATCGCAACGTCTACGCGAGAATTGTTTCAATGCGTGATCAGATCTCTCAGGCCCTGAGCCGACACTATTGGTTAGTGAGATCTGGTTGTCTGGACCAACCACAATGCAATGAAACGACGGCGGACGCCATTGTCCATGATGAAGGCAGAAGGTGGCTACGCACCGGTGATATCGGGTATGCCGATGAAGGTGGTCGGTCTTACATTATACACAGGCTGAAGGTTCGCAGTAGACTGGGCAAAAACGAGGTGATCGATGCGATGGTCAATCGGATCACCCTCAGCATCTTGGGTCTACTATAACAGAACAGTGAAGGCTAGCCTGTTCCTGCACTCCAGCGTCACCCAAACGACATAAACCGAGGTGATTGGAGTTCAACCGCATGACATGCCCATCTTGAAATATAGTCACAGCGATAGGTCATGAGGTCGCACGGGGAAAGTTCCTCAATTAGGGGGTTGATGAGCCATCTTCTGTTACAACGCGAATGCTTTTAATGACCCTAACATTGTTGTAGAGACTAGGCAAGTGAGAAGATGAGATGAGATCTAATGTTTCTATCTACGAACATAAGGTGCCTACACATAGGCAGCGGGAACAAAGAGGCTTCCTGTGGTCTAAGACACAAGCAAGTCAACAAGGAGACTATCTTTCTGTACATGAGATGGAAGCCGCCTGAAACTAACATTCCTATGGCCTTTTAGAATTTGAAATGTGGGAGCCGTGCCTAGATGCCACAAAAACGCTCCCCGAGCCTTCCACGCGACGTGTAGGCTGACTATTCTGCCTTAAACTTTTGGTAGCGGCGAGCCCATTGTCTTATCTTGTAAGAGGATAAGATTATGTTTGCGGCTTTCAATCGCATTGCCTTCTCGTTTTTCCAATCATTGATGTGCTGTGGCTGCACCTCGTACTTGTTACGAATCTCGTTGATCCACGCAGCCTTAAGTGAGACCCTTCCGCTAACAACAATCTGATCGTCCAAGATCCCTCGAAGTGCCTCTCGATTGACGATCGGGAGTTCAAGCAAACTGTGTGCTTTGTTGCAGACATTAGGAGGCAGCTCGTCATCTTGGAGTTTCTGATAGCATTGGCGGCAGATCGTGGTATCGACGCAATCCCTGCATACCCAGCTATCCTCCATGATACTCGGCTTGTGGAAACCACAGCCATCACATATGTGACCTGCAATATGTCCCTCAGGTATATCGTCCTCCGCAGCCTGTCCCACCACTGTAACCCCACGTGGCTCATGTGCCTGCCACGCTGATACAGCGTACTGATCGTCTCCAAGGACTGTCAGAACTTTTGCCAAGCTCAAGAACCATTCGAAAAGCGCTTGTCGCCAAAGATCACCAGGCCAATTATCGAAGACAGCGCACAGGCGATCCCTTACCTGTTTACGCGCTAAGGCATGCTCTTTTTGTACTGTGTATAATCTTATCAAGCAGATCCAAGGATGATCAGCACCAACGCTGTAGCCGAGGTCGTCTCGACAGAGATACCGTAGTCGATCTAGGTAGGTACGATCTGTATCGGTTGGCACTGGCCCTTGTCCTGACGCAGCTGCTTTACTCAAGAGTGTTGTTGAGAGCGCATGTGCTGTCCTCACCGTCCTCCAGTCCGATACCTTGGTACGAGAGCGTCCGCGAACAATCTGTTCCCAGAGTCTCATGCCCCGTTGGTGATCCCTCGACGATTGACCGGCATAGACCCAAACACCGCCTTCAAAATATCGCAGTTCTGTCAGAACCTCCGGGGAGACTTGTTTAGTCTTGGCCTGCTGGCAGATTCTACCAACCGTAGCTGCGTCTCGTGTATGCTTCGCTGCATGGATGATGTACTTCTGAATGTCTCGGTTGAGGGCGACTCTGCTCAGCCAATAAGTCAGTCCAGGCTTTGTGTTCTTGAATTCTTCCCAGTTCTGGAGATGATCAATAATAGCTTGGTGTTTTCCGAGCTTACTCCAACAGTCGAAGAGGTTCTTTAGACAGGGATCAATATCTGAATCAGAGACAACCGCATCGGTAACATCGCCCGTTAGGATGCCCTAACAGCATTTGGCTGCAATCTTATAGTAGCTATTTTCTATAAACTCTAGAACTCCTAGCAGCAAAACCTTAGCTTAGTAAACTATCTTATACTTTGTTACTTTCTAATATATTTATGTGTAGCTGCTATAGCTTGTAGGTATATTTAAAGGCTTTAGTCTGTATTTTTAGCCTTCTATAGGTACCTATAGTCTTATAGAGAAGCTACTAGTTATTATAAAAATATTCTATAGCTTCTATAAATACTATAATAGCCTCTTTATTATAGTTAAAATAATAGAAGGTTTAAGCTTTGCAAAATTTACAAACTACTACTCTATCTACTTCTAGCTTAGTTGCCTTAAACTATTTAATAAATTTCTTAACTTAATTCTACTAATTAATTAACTAATAGTTACTTTTTTTCTAAGCTTTTATAATAAATCTATAGTTTTTATATAGAAAATGCTTTTATATAATAGCTCTAAGTAGAGCTTACTCTATTATAAATACTCTATAAAATTTAGAAATAATCTATATTATACTTATAATTAGATAAAAACTATTATTAAGCTATCTACTTAGTAATAGGCTTAAGAATTTTATAATTGCTATTAGTATTAGATAAAGTTACTTTAAGCTAACTAGACTATATATTAGCTTTTCAATATAAAAGTACTTATACTACTTTAGATAATTTTAAAAAGCCTAGTAAGAGTTCTAGAAAGTTATTACTATTAACTAGATCTATTTAAAGCTAATAAATACTATTATCTATATAAGTATTAATAAACTCTAGCTTCTAAAGTAGTAATATAAGTTTTAGGCTAATTTAGATTATCTATAGTTTAATTCTAGAATTTAATTTTTTTAATTTTATAAAAGCTTTAAAATATTTATTAAATAAAATAAAAGTATAATAGGCTATACTCTAGTTTATACTTTAGCTATATAAGCTTTAGGCTATATAATACTTTACTAACTACTAAAAATAGAGCTCTAATAGCTACTTAATAGATTTTTAATAAAACTCTAAATAGCTAAGTAAGCTTTATTATTTTTCTAATTTATAGTAGATAAATAGCCTAAAAATAACTATTAGTATTATAAACTAGTTTAAGAGTTAGATATTATAAAAGTTAATATAGTATTATATCTTTTAAAAAAAAATCTAATAGTAATTTATAGATAATATACTAGATATATATTTCTTTTACTTAGTTAAAGCGTTAATAAAGTCTAAGCCTATTATATACTTTTTATTTTTTACTTACTAAGTCTAAGCTAAGTATATTAAAAGCTTTATAGATATATATAGTAGTGTTTAGTAGTAGTTAGTAGGTATTAGTATAGAAAAATATTATCTTTATATATATATTACTTTAGAAAAATACTAGTATTAGTATATAGCTTTACTATAGTAAAGTAACCTTCTAGTTATAATATAGTATTAAAAAGGTCTTATTATATAACTTTAAGTTATATAACTAGCTTTAAGATATTTTTTCTCTAACTAATAATTAGAAGAAAATAACTAATTAATACTATATACCTAAACTAGTATTAAGCTACTTATACTTTAGAAACTAACTAGTTATTCTTTTATATATAGTAACTAATAAGTAACTCTAATTTAGAAACTTTAGGCTTTAAAATTACTAACTTCTAATTAATTTCTATATAGACTCTATATAGTTTCTCTATAGCCTATATAGCCTCTCTAGGCTCTAACTCTATATAGATTACATAACTCTAATAAACTATATAGACTCTACTATACTTTTAGATTCTAGCTATAGTGCCTACCTACTATATAGCCTAGTATAGTATATACTTTATACTCTTTAGAATTAGCATACAACTTTATTAGTAGGTATAGGTATAGCATGCTAAAGCACTATCTTATTAGAGGCTAAGGTTTAGTATAGGCCTAAACCTTACTAGAGAAGGAAGAACTATATATAGCAGGCTTTAAATACTAAAACCTACCTACTCTAACTATAATTAGATAGATTAGCTATATACTACCTTAATACTAAATAAACACTACTATAACTATATAGCTTATAAGCCTAAGTACTATATACTAAATAGAATATTATACCTAAAATAAAAGTAGTATTATACCTAAAGTAGAAGTAAGTATTGTAAAAGAATAACTAGTTAGTTTCTAAGGTATAGGTAGCTTAATACTAGTTTAGGTAAGTTGTGTTAATTAATTATTCTCCTCTAATTATAGATTAGAAAAGAAATATCTTAAAGCTAGTTATATAACTTAAGGTTATATAATAAGACCTCTTTAATACTATATTACAACTAGAAGGTTGCTCTACTATATTCTTTCCTTACTTAAGTAGCTTATATACCTATAAGCAAGCCCTAATAACTCCTTAAAACTCTAAAGCCCTTTCTAATAGTATATTAAATACTTCTAGTATACTTTAGTGTTTTATTCTAAATCCTTACTACTTCTTTTTTCTATATTCTATTTATATACCTTAAAGTAGTATTACTATTGCCTAAAAGCTACTTTTACTCTAACTTTAAGTATTTTTTAGTAGTAGAAGCTTAGTAGTCTAACCTATATAGAGATTCTACTAGGTATATAAGTAGCTTTACCTTTATATAACCTTTTCTTCTCTACTACTCTTTTTTTATAGCTTTAAGACTTTAACTTTAATAAGCTCTTAGTCTTTACACTCTTTAACTTTTTTCTTAATACTATATTAGTTACTACTACTCTAGGTATTAGCTCTATAGCCTTAGGTGCTAGTATACCCCCTCCTTTAGGTAGTAGTAGTAGTAGCAAGAAGCTAGGTAGTTAGAGCAATTATTCTTTAGTATTATTTACTTACCTAACCTACTTAGCTAAGTTCTATATTCTTAAGTAGTATAAGTTCCTTATTTCTACTCTTTTATAGTTTCTTTTTCTAACTTCTAAATATAGTTTAGGCTTGTATAAGCTATACTATTAACTACTAGCTTCTTAAAGAGCTTACTTACTTTATCTAGTAGCTTAGCTATTATAGTATCTCTCTTAGCTCTACTCTCTATACTTTAGCTAACTATAAGAGTAATAATACTTTAGAGATAAGTATTTAGTTCTTCTCTACTATTAATAAAACTATTATAGACTTTTTTAGTTTAGGTACCTCTACTAGGCCTTTATAGTATAGCTACTATAACTCTAATATCTAAGCTATTCTTTAGTAGGCTTCTACTAGTGCTATATACTATATAGAAGGCAACTACTATAGCTACTACTTAAACTCTAGTTATACTACTCTTTACTTTAATAGTTGCTATACTTAAGCCTACTATAATAGTATACTATTAAACTAGGGTGCCTATAATAAGTACTAGATAAATAGTAACTACTCTTAGTACTTCTTCTACTATAGGTTTCTTCTTATTATTTTCTTTTAATTATTTATTACTAACTTTCTTTTAGGTAAGCTTACTAGTAATACTAAGTTTTCTACTACTAATATTACTAAGACTATTCTTTAGAGCTATAATACTCTTTACTTCTTAGGTATTACTCTTAATAATAATAAACTTAAGCCTAATTTAGAGAAGTATAATATTAACTTTATTTCTTAGTATAAGAGTAGTAAGAAGAGCAAAGGCAAGAAGTAAGCTTCTAGTAGTATAATAATATACTCTTTATAGTATATATAGTAGGCTAATATACTTTTATAGTATAATTAGTAATAGCAAATTCTCTTATAATATAGTTTTAGAAATATTAAGTGCTTAACCTTATAGTACTTCTTATATACTTCTAATTAGCCTATAGGTCTAGAATCTTTATAAAATACTTTAGTAGTAATAGTACTTTTGCTTTAACCTTTTCTTCTCTACTTTGCTATAACTATAAATTATAAAAGATAAAAGAAAAACTATAATAATTTAGTATTTCTTTCTTTTTTACTTAAAGAATTAGGTTACTAATTCTAATTTCTAGTAATAAGTACTACTTATTGCTATATACTTATATTAAATAGTATCTTACTTTTAATAATTAGGTATTGTTTTTATCTTTCTTTTACTTCTTATAGGTATCCTAATTAAACTCTAGAGGTTGTTAAACTACTACTTAGAAAATCTATTATTATAATAGCTTAGGTATATCCTAGCTTTATCTTTGTACCTATTTAGTAGCTAATAGAGTATTATTATAGTGCTAACTTTCTTTTTTAGTAGCCTATTACTTATCTTATTATAATAGATCTTTAAGCATTTTTAGATAGAATAGTTTAAGTCTATAGCCTATAATTAGCTTAGAAAGTCTAGTACTATTAAGTTCTACTATTTTATACTAGTTCTTATTACTAATAACTATAATTCTAAATAGTCTCTTCTATTTTAGCCTTAGCTTAGAGAGTCTAGACATATTTATTACTAAAATTATTTTATAGGAAGACTAGAGCGTCTTTCTTAAGCTTTTTAGTCTAAATATTTATTACTATATTAAAGTATTCTTTATTCTATTATCTTAGTTAAATAGTTTAATTAACTACTTCTTAAAGCTTTTTATTATATTACTAAAAAGTTATTGCTCTAAACTAGAAGAGTAATAGCATATTAGCAACTTTTTTTTAAAGTAAGATTTACTATATAGAAATAAAGAGTTTAATTAGAAGGATATACTTATAACTCCTAATAAAGTATACTAGTATTTTGCTAGTACTTTACTTTATTATTACTCTATTAGCCTAAAGAACTATTAAAAGGTTTTTAGGCTACCTTTCTTCTATTTTTTTTAATACTAAGACTATTAGCTTATAGCCTTACTCTATTAAGCTCTAGCCCTATAGGTTAAATACACTAGAGACTACTCTTAAGATACTAAAAGCTTACTATAGTATATATACTAAACCTTTATTCTCTAGTCCTTTATTATAAGATATCTTTAGGAGGACTTTCTACTAATAGAAGATTATATTATAGATAAATCTACTAACTAATTTAGAATTATTAGATACTAGAGCTTTAGCTTCTAGCTACTATATATAGTAGTTTTTTATAATAATAATATATTACTTTTCTCTTTGCTTTAGTATATATACTATATTAATAGTAACCTATATCTAAGGGGCTTTTAGAGGTGTAGTAGTATATAGAGGCTTCTATAAGTATCTATTAGAATAGAGTTAACACTATACACAAGATTTTATATATAATTTTATATTATTATATAGGTTTTTCTAGTAATACTAAGCCTAGGCTTTTCTCTAAGTACTTTTTTTACTATAATAGCTAGACTTCTTATATAAAGCTATTAGAATTTGCTTTTACTACTTAGAATTATTAATAACCCTTTATAGAGGTTAGCTTCTAGAAGGTATTTAGAATAATAGGCTATTATAAATATTAAACTATAAGGCCTTTTTCTTAAACTTTATAAGGCTAGCTTCTAAAAGACTCTTAGGTTTCTACTAGTAGAGTATCTATTATATAAGTTACTAGAACTCTTCTAAATAGATTTTATTAAGTAGCTTCTAAAGAAAGAAAGTCTCTATAGAATAAGTACTAAAAGCTATATTCTCTAGTATATAAAATAATACTACTCCTATATAGGTATTAATAAAGTTATTAACCTCTTCTTTAGGGCTATTAGGTAGCTTCTAGCTAGGTTCTTCTAGCTTATATAATAGAGTATTAGTAACTATATTCTTCTTTCCTAATATATAGACTACTTTAAAATTCTAGGTTGCTAAGTAGGCAAGCTACTAAGTAATTAGTACTCTAAGTAATTCTAAAGTACTTTTTTATAGCTATATAATAAGCATCTTTGTATTTATTTTAATAGTAAACTAGATATTATAGAAGTAGGCTTAGAACTTCTTAATAGCTAGTAGAAGTACTTTGTATTTATGCCTACTAGAATTCTAGTTCTACTTAGGTTTTAACTAAACTCTACTTTTATATTAAATTAGGTGCTAAAAGCTATTTATATTAAGTTATATAAGAATAGCACTCTAGCCTTTTTTACTACTATCTACTACTAGAATAACCTATTAGAGTAACTCTTTATAGGAAATAGAGGCTAGCGCTAGTAGAGAATAAAAAGTATTTTTTAAAGTATCTATTATAGCTTAATACTTATCTTTTTAAAGAAATTTAACTTTCTTTTATAAAAAATTAAATAGTAGATTAGTAGTAACTATAAACTTTTTAATCTATACTTAGTAGTATATATAAATACTAAGGAAAGCCTAAACTTCTTTTATATTAGTATAAAAAGGCTAAAAAGTAATCTTCTTAACCTTCTAGCTTATTAGGTGTTAACTATTCTTATCTACCTAATAGCTAACTAGAATTATTAAGAGATAATAGAACTCTAACTTATATTCTAAAATAGTAGTAGTAGCTTTCTTAATATTTACTAAGACCTTATTAAGGTTAATAATATACTTAGTAATATAGTATTATATTCTAAAAAGTAGCTCCTTTAATCTATAGTTGTCTTAGGGCCCTTAATATATATATTATTAATATATAGTATATATACCTTTAGTATATATTTCTAAATAATCTTTATTATAACTTATATAAACTCTATAACTAAATTAGTTGTGCTTTAGAGAAGTATACACTATCTTACTAGCCCTAAGGGTATAGAGAATATAGTAATATTATATAATCTAATATTAAGAGTAATCTAATTATACTCTAAAAAGAAGTTAACTAGAGATATAATATAGTAGCTAGCAAATTCCTCCAGGGTTAGGGTTAGGGTTAGGGTTAGGGTT